>CAJGYO010000009.1:49732762-50473538 GCA_904845875.1 Miscanthus lutarioriparius
AAATTTTGCAACTTTTAAACTCTTTTATTTTCCAATTTCCTTTTCCTTCTTTTCTTTTATTTCAATGTCATTTTCAAACTTATTCCCAAAAGCAACTTAAACCATTTTGAATTTTGATCAAAACCACTCAACCAAATAAATCAAATGTACTGGCATGTATGCACAACCATGTTGGTACTCCTTATGATAAATTTTAATATAATGAAAAATATTATTTTCCTATATTTTTATGAGCACAACAATTCATAAATTAATCCTTTTAAACCTATTTTTCAAAATTGAAATTTTTTAGGGTGTTACAATTCTACCCCCTTAAGATGAATCTCATCCTCAAGATTCGGACGACATCAACTAGAAGATAGGGATACCCCGTCTTTAGATTCTTCTTTACTTCCTCGTGTAGTTCCATCTTGTTGATAAGGATTCCGCCTCACTTTGCATACCTGTTAACCTTACTCCAAGTATCTTGCTTCACTAATTCCAAAATTCTGACAAATACTCCAAACAATACTCAGGTAACTCCAATCACTAGGCCACCTTTCCTTTTTAGTCCATACTTATTAGACCTCCTTTTTCATATGTTCACCTTCCAACAGAGCCTTCTTACTTTCTTGGTCTAAAGTAGATTCTATTGCCAACTTTAAAACATTAATGACTTAGATCAAGTTGCTCAACTCTCAAACGACTATTCTTAGTCCATGGTGTCATTCGAATCTTCTTAGCATAACTCTCTCTTGCTAAAGACATCGACAATGACTTTTGCTTCTCCAAGTGATAGCACCTTTCCAAGTCATAAAACCTTGATTGCTTCAATCCAAACCTTCTTGTCATGCTTAGTATATCATTGGGATTTCCTAAGACTCCATAGAACCTTCTTCTCATTCCTATGTCATCAATGCCTACTTGTCCTAGGTATGTTGAAGATTGGACTCCCGGCTAAGGATAACTCAAATTGCGGAGCCATATTGATGAATGCATCCATTCCACGTAGATGATCCAATAACTTATCAACCGAGCAAAGGATACTTACTCTAGATGATGAAGCCCTTAAGTGGTACACATCCTCGGAGTATACACCTTCTAATAAGTCATTCTCATATTCCTTAGGTGTAGGTTGAATACCCTCATACTCAATTCTTTCTCCTAACGATGTTATTAGAAGCACCGAACGTTGGGCATACTTAATCACTGTAACACCCTAAAAATGTCAGTTTTGAAAATAGGTTTAAAATTATTAATTTATGAATTTTTGTGCACATGAAATATAGGAAAATAAAAATTTTCATTAATTAAAATTTATCATAAGGTTTAGAAACATTATTGGAGCATTGATGCCTCTGCATTGGATTTATTGTATTGTGTGAAATTTAGAATGAATTCAAATTGCTTTTGAAAATGGCTTGGAAATAAAAGAAAAAAATTAGAATGAATTCAAATTGGATTTATCGATTCTCTGTTTGTTTCTGGTTGAGGGATTTTTTATGGATAGTTGTCAGGTATAGTAGATAGATAAGGAGTAGTAGATGGATTTTTGAAAATTAGAATGTCTGGTTGTGCTTGTATGATGGAACTTGGTAGTTTTGTTCTGGTTGAGTGGATTGAGATGTTCTTGTGCCTATGACATGAATGAAATACTAGATTAGTAGCATTGGTTTCTAGAGCCTGAACTTGTACATTAATTTTAGTCTTATCATGTAGATGCTGTATAATGGGATGTAAATATTGATCTAGACTATTAGCTTTGTTATGTTACTGAACACTTGCTCATACTCTACTTATGCTTGTTGATCACTATAAACTCTGGTGGGTCATACTTAGATAAGAATTTCAGTTAGTATTACATATTGTATTTTTGTTGCTTCCTAAACTATTGATCTGGTTGTTGATGATCTAGTTGAGTGGATTGAGATGTTCTATAGCTTTGAACTTGTAGATGTATTTTAGTCTACTCTGAATTTTCTATTCTAAATTGTACATCATGTCATAACATTTTTGTTGTTTTCACTTTGCATATGTGTAAAACATGGCTCTCTGATCTTGTGAAAGATGTCTACTGCTGCTAGCTATTGACTCTTTGTTATAGTCCCTATCGAATGGTAAGATGCAGACTTTGTGATATACTAACACTAGTTACTATTAGATGTTAGTGCTCTATCATGTTCACTAACAACCTTGCTCACCTTTGTTTGATAGGTGTCTGATCACGCATCTACAGCATCATCAGCAGGAGAAGACGAAGAACCAATTAACAGTGGAGAGGAGGGACACAGCAGAAAAACTAAGGAAGAGAAGGAAGAGACAGATGCGGATGAAAGGGACCAAGAAGGAGATGGTACTGCAGAGGATGAAGAGAGAGATGCTAATGCAGAGGCACAACAATCTGAACCTCCTCGTAAACCCTAGACAAGAAAGAGGATAGTCATCTGGTGACCAGGATGACATGCTAACTAACAAATCATGGGGCTCACTTCACCGGGTTTCCCACAGAGAAGAGGGCCCAAATAAGAATGAAGAGGTTGGTTGGTCTGATTATTAGACAAAGGATCTCCTTGGTCCCGCCTTCATTTAATTCACTAAGTGAACAAGAAAAGATCACTATATTTGATGAGTGTGTCCATCCTTGGTTGGAGTTTCCAGAAGAATTGAAGGCTACAGCGTGTATGAAGATAATGCAGAAGGTAGCCAAGAGTTGGAGAACCCATAAAAGCGACCTTACACGCAATTTTATCAACAAAGGGTTGGATGCCACAGTGAAGCACACATACATTCCAGAAGAAGATTGGGTAGCGTTTGTGAAACTGAAGGACAGCAAAGAAGCAAAGGCAGCAAGTGAGAAGTACAAGAAGCTTCAGGAGAGGAACAAGCATCACCACTACCTGGGGACAGGAGGGTATGAAGGGAAAGCCGCAAAGTGGGAGTAGGAGGACAGGGAGTTAGCCGCCCATGGCATTAGTAATCATTGGGACCAGTTTCTAGGTGGCTACCCAAGGAATTTTCTGCATGCATGGAGTACTTTGGTTATGTCAGAAGGAAGTGCTAAGATTCATTGGTTGAAAGATTTAGCTAAAAGTGTATCTAAACTAATTTTAGAGAAGCAAGAAGCCCTTGAGTCTTCAGGGCTCTCTTTGGTTAGGGAAAAGGATGTGCTCACAAAGGTCTTGGGTAGCTCAGAACAGACAGGCCACATGCGTGGTGTGTCCAGTTATAGTGGTTGGAAGCATTAGCCAGACTGTGCCGGCATGTACAGAGAGAGGAAGCAATCAACAAGTGATGTGGATGTGGAAGCCATCAAAGAAGAAGTTAAAAGCCATGTGACAGAACAAATTACCAAGAAGGTCACAAATGATATCATGGCCATGCTGCGTTTCCAAGGAGTGCATTTGAGGTCACCTTCCAACACCCCTAGCTCTGTAGGTGGCTGGAAGAGCAGTTGTGCCTCAGCCTTGGATGCAGTCAAAAGAGACTACTTCGACAGACTTGAGGCAACTCCAAATCTAGATACTGTGGACCTTCTAACAGAGCCAACAACGTGTATCCTAGTAATAACCCTAGAGGGTATCAGATGGAGGTTGCAAGGGGTCAGGTCTTCCCAACGTAAACTAACCTATGTTCACAACCAGTAATGGAACATTATGTTGTTTTACATATTGACTATGTACATCCGGAACATGAGGACGAAGCACTGAGTTCGCCCCTAAGTCCTGAGGTAAGAACTCTTGGACAGGCTCTATATAAGAGGGTTCAGTGGAGGAGAGGCCAGATTGTGGTATCAGTATCACCAAAGGTGCTCTCTTCTCCAAATTTATTAAGACCTCTACTGCCTGTGAGCTCCAAAAGCAGTCTAAAGGACATTGTGATAGGCGATGAGAAGGCAAAGAGTAGTGCCTCTAAGAGTGCAACTGTTGACAAGCCGAACAGTGGCACTACTATAGAATAGAGTGCTTCAAAGGAGACTAATGCAGCACCAGAGCAGCCTAAGTCCACAACTGCTCCAGCTGACCCACCAACAAAGCCGAAGAAGGCTAAGTCCACAACTGCTCTAGCTAACCCACCGAAACAGCATGCAGTAGTCAAGAGTGATAGCAAACTGGAGCAGCAGCAGAAGGTGGAGAAACCAACCAAATCGTCTAAGAGTGACCCTGTGGGTTCTGTATGGAACAGGGCCAACGCCAAGTTCAAATTTAGAGAGCAATTCCTATCAGAAACAGAGCTTGAGAAGGTAGGACCTGGGTGTGTTGCTCTTTATGCTTGGTACATGAAAGAATGTGAAGAGAAGAGGACAACCGGGATGGTTGCAGTGTTTAAGAAACAACATTTTTGGCGTCTGGCAGACACTGAGTTTTTCGCTATTGGATTAGAAGACTTGTTTGACCTCTTCAAACTTGATGGATTGGATGTAGGACTTCTTCACATGTTGTCACTGTAAGTACAATTGCATCTATTTTCTGGGCTTGTTCATTTTTAGCTAGGGATGCTCTTCATATATTTGCTTGCTAAATTACTTTTGTATGTTTCTTTATTCCTAGATGCCTGATTGTAGAAGCTAGGGCCAAAGATGTGCCTTTTGGCATTATTGATCCAGATCCAGTGTCAATAAAGAGTATGAACACTGATAGAGGCTATAACGTGGATTATCTGGAATATTGCTAAGGAAATATGCCAAGAAAAAGTTTGTGATGTTTGCACATAACTGTGGTGGGCACTGGATTGCTGCCATCGTCGCTCGAATGTGGCAGAAGGTGATATACCTCAACTCCAATAGAGGCAAGAAGTCTGATTTGACTCCTATCAAATCTGTGATTGATGAGTGAGTATTGTCTAACCTACTATTGACCCCATGTATTTCTTTCTTAATTATGTTAGTGGAAATAAAAAAAATTGATAACAACTCATGTATGTGTAGGGCTTTTGGCAATTGCCAACCCAAGCTGAAGAAAGGGCAGAGAAAATTGAAGTTGACCCATGCATTCAAAATTATAGTAAGTAGTGCTTCACTTTCAATTGTGAAGTCATTTTGTCAATTCAATTATTAACCACATGTTTCCTATGTTCGTAGTGCCAGCAGCAAGGTCTGGACCACACGTATGGGTTCTTTGCGGGCCACCACTTGATGTTGGCGATGGCATAGGCCAATCTGACTGATCCTCAGATACAACTGCAAATATATATGTATTTATTACTGCTCAGCTGTTGTGGTCTACTTGGAATGCCTTGATCCGTTCTTGTTGTCATATATATTACTGCTGTCAATTTTTGAAACTGCTCCTGTGATCTGGAACAAGATGAAGCTGCTGCTTTGATCTGCTGCTATGCCCCTTTTATAGACTATGGCTGGCTTATATATATTTACTTATAATTTTTGGTACTGCTGCTGTCACATATATATATATATATATTGTCATCTCTTGTTGTGCAGCTTTATTTTATGGATAATGGCTATACACATGTGCAACTACATCTTACGACTACCCTTTTTTGTCTTTGGATTTTGAAGTGCAGTCCACTCCAATCAACTTTGCGGACATTAGAGAGAAGCTCGCCTCGTTTATTATGTCGCAGATCCTCGACGAAACAGGCGAGTTTCATTGTTCACATACAAAACCATAATGAAGTGCCTGATGTATATGTTCATTTGATCTGTGAACTGTGTTTGGAGCCTGTGAGATACAGTTGGAGCTATAAGATATACGTATGAGAATAACCTGGTGATGAATAATCGATCTGTGAACTGTGTGTGATATGTGTGTACTATGAACAAATTAAATTTTGAGATGAATAGCTGTGATCTTGTATATATATATGTTATTTCTGTGAGATATGTGTATATATATATGTGATCTGTGTATATCTGTGCTATTTGGGCTGTACTGTGGGCTATAGATGGGTCTAGGCTACACACTCGTATGTAGCATTTTCCTTACTACAGACGTGTCTGTAGCCTAGACCTGTCTGTGGTAAGGAAAATACTACAGACGTGTGTAGTGAATACGAGTTTGTAGCAAGCTACTTACTAAAGACACGTTTATAAACATCGTCTATAGTAGGATTCTTACTATAGACGCGTGTATTGCACACGCGTCGACACTATGTTTCTTCCCACAGATGCGTTTACGAATGTCGTCTATAGTACGATTCTTACTACAGATGCGTGACACGCGTCTGAGATATGGTTCTTCATATAGACGCATCTTAATCTTGTCCCGGACGCGTGTTAGCAACACGCGTCTCCATTAAGGCCCCGTTCGCTTGTCCGAAAAAAAGAAGCCAAAACACTGTAGCGGCTGGTTGTGTGAGAGAGAAATACTGTAGTGGCTGAAAGATGCACTGTAGCAATGTGAGGAGAAGCAGCCGGACCAGCCGGCTGGTCTGAAATTTTTGGACCAGATGAACGCGGCCTAAGAGCTTACAACAGACGCGTGTAGATACTCACCAGTCTCTGTGAAGGGCTTATTACAGACGCGTGTTCGTTTTTGTCACAGTCACATATTGGTAACACGCGTATATAGTATGTGCTTATTATATACGTGCTTTTTACGCTTCTGTAATAAGCCTTATTATGGACGCATTATGGCAGACACGTCGAGGCACGTCTGTGATGTGTCCGAACGCGCGGATGTGACATGCTTTGTTTATATAGTGTCAGGACATTTTCGATCTGTTGGACCAACTTGTGTTGTGATACTTTTTTAGACAAAAGTTTTCCCCGCTTATTTCAAAAGATACAAAGCATACAGAATGCCGCGATTTAGCACAACGTATTAGAGGCCCGTCGATCCGTCAACATTTTCTGGGTCCAGATTCCGAAAAACTTCTATCACTATTTGATCCGAGTGTAAAGTTTCTAACATGTTACGTAATAAAACTATGTTACATAATTGAAAAGACCTGATAAAACACGTAGCTATCACTTGTATTGAGCACAGTGGCGGAGCCCAGATGAGCACCTCAGGGGGGCTAATCAATAGAGATTTAGAACAAATGTCGAAGATTAATGGTAAAATCACGTTTTTTCTACAGTAATAACAAGCCAAAATCATCCTCACGGGGGGGGGCTGCAGCCCCCCAGCCCCCCCTGGATCCGCCAATGTTGAGCACATTTGTTTCATGCGTACATGTGTAAAATTTTATATTTGTATGTTGGACACATTTGTTTTTTTACTAGATATATGTCCGTGCGTTACACAAAAGCTGTGACTTTTTTTTCATGCCTACAACAACAGACTTGATCATTTTTAGAAAATAATAAAAAGGTAATAAACTATTTTGTATAAGGAACTCTGAACTATTTTTAAATAAATTCAGGTCTTCTCAGTTTTTTTTTCTATGTTTTATTTGAGTGCTCCATTTTCATGGGACTATAGCTCATCGAAGAGGTGCAAATATTGTGGTGATCGAAGGTTGAAAGGATAATTTGTATTATGAGTAAATTATTTCATTACTCATAAAGTTAAGAAACAATGTATTCCATCAGGCCGCACACGACAGCAGTCTACATACGCCAATGTACAATATGTCCACAAATGTAAGCACTCTCATCGTATTTAGATATGTCCATCAATCTAAGCCAACCTGTTCGGTACAGCTCGCTGCAGTTGTTTTCAGCTGTTGTTGCAGTTCTTGTGCCTGCACATAATGTAACTTTTATTTAGAGATGTTCAGCTGTAGCCGCAACAAGCTTCACTGATCAGGCCGGGCATTTCAGACTTTTTTGGTTGGTGGCCTGGCCAATTTGCCTGGGCTAAGTAATCCCATCTGACTCTAGGCCATAAAAAGTGGACTTAATTGTAAGATTGCTGTGTAGCTAGACCCGGCAGCTTTGTCATCGTAGAATCCAAATATGCCCTTCTTATTTAATCCAATTCGTTTCATTCATTTTCATTTTATTATTGCATTACTTATTTTTATTTGCGGCATCGATTAACCGGACAGGACAAAAACTGCCGCCAGATACACACGTAGTAGATATTTTACCTCAGGATACCGTCGTACTGCCCCATGCACGTGCTTCGAGAAGCTGTCCCACTGGCATACGGGCCCGCCTGGGCTGCACGGTTTGCATGCAGATGCGCGTGAGCGCGGGGCAGGCGGCGCGATACGACAGTGTGTCGAAGTCGGGTGCCTCCTCCGAGCGAGGCGATTGATTAGGCACATGACCATGACAATCGTTATTTTTTAGGTGTATAGAGATAGTGGAACATGTACGTTGCCTCGCACATTGAGGAATTTCTAACGGTCAAAAGCTCTTTTTTTTTCGCCTCTCCGGTGACCATCACCGAATAAATCCGGTGAGGTCAACAACCTTGATGTATCCAAACCCAAGAGCTCTTAGGCACCAACAAAAACAGTCTGGTGACCCCTACTAGAGAAATTAAGCAGTCAGTAGTTAAAAATCACACGCAGTTCTTCTCTCAACCCTTTTGTCCGGTGCTGTGTTCGGACCAACCAGCGGAGTTTTTTTGACGTCTGACAACGGCACAAATAGTGAATAACACGTAGGGCTAAGAGAGTTCTCGGCAATCAGAGTGATTTCCCAAAGAACAGGATGACGTTCGCTGGCCTCCTCGTCCTGCACCATGGTTGCCTTCACTGAGCTAGTGCTGCCATGGATCTCCCTGGCCTCAACTTCAGGCCGAGGAAAGTAGTCGAAGCTGAGATCCTCCGCAAGTTTGGTCTCCCGGTTTGCCCATCCTCGTCTCCGCCTTCATCTGAATTCCTACTTGTTCTTTCGTTTGGTCGTTGCAAGTACAAGTTGAATGAGCTCTCGGCGGCCTTAATCTTTGAATCTGTCATCCGTGGATCGGCTGGAGACTTCAGAGTTCGTTCTCTCGGCCATCGAGTTTTTCGGTTCTCTGTTTCTTCACATGTGGTCGGCTTTCACATCTACAAGCTACGCTCGTATGAGAATTCGAACTTCAAGCTCTTCTTCAACATGAGGCATGATGGTGGCCCAAGATATCAAGCTGAATTCAATCGGTGGATTGCTGACGAGCAAGCACAATGGGCCACAATTGTCAATCGAATACAGCCACAGCTGGTATGTTCGGTTCCTCCGCTCACTGACGCTAACGCCATTCCGGTTCAGAAGTCCGATCATGGTGGCCATTTTCATTTTTTCAATTCAGCAATTCCTGCTCGTCAATAAGTTTTTAATCGTATTAAGTTCAATGCGGGGACTACGCCAATGGTTTCCCCTTTTAATTAGCTTTATGTCAGTAATCAAAAAGTCATTTTGGGTGCCAGGCCAAAAGATTGGCTAATTGGTCCTGCTATGTGTACTCGATGCCTAGCACAAGATCATCTAAGGCCCAGTTGTCAAAACCAGTTACGTTGCTGGGCCTGTTTCCGTTATGGTCACTCTTATGGCAATTGCCGTTTCCCGACTTGATCTCCGTGCCCCTCTTTAGAACAGAAATCCTGTAATGTCGCGCCTTCTGGGATCATCGCCAAACAGCGGCGAAGCCAGTGCATATGTGTCGGGGTCATGCGACCCCGATAACTTTGTACGAATCAGTGGAACCCCGCGTATTCCGGTCAGCTACGACCCCATCAAATTGAGTTCATGAATCTGTGCGACCCCGGCAGCAGTTTAGTCTAGATTCGCCGCTGTCGCCAAACTAAGTCAATGTCTCCGTGTTTTGTAAACCGGACTGCGAAATTATACGATTGCCTGCGCTGCTTTACAAAGATGATGATAACATTCAAAAGACACGAGGATTTATAATAGTTCAAGCCGGAGCCCTACGTCCAGTCTCAGAGATGATCGAGTATATGTTCCTCGCTTAAATGCTTTAAAGTTCTTACAATGAGGGTGCAAGAATGGTAGAAGAGGTGGGAGAGGTAGAGCTAGAAGATGGATTGTCCGAACGAGAGCTTGGAGAGTCCAGAAAATGGTGAAGATGTCTGAGAAGGGTGCCCTGACTACCCTTATATAGAGTGCAGAACCAGATCACATACAAAGAAGGAAGTTCTCCCGACCGAGGGGTCGTGAGCCTGAGGGAGGAGTTGGTGTTTCGCCAACCGTCCTGTGCGACATGGTCTCGCCGTGGCCTTCGTCATTTCCTCCTGATCTCCCGGGGGCGTCGTACAAAAGTTGGTAGCCGTCCTCCAACCGTTGGTCGTCTTGCTGCTCGCTGTGCTGGTGGCCACGATCCCGTGCTCCGGGGTCGTGGCCTTCGTTGGCTTAGTTGGCCTCGAAAGTCAAGGCCACCGTCGTGGCTCCACATTCCATAGTGGGTGGAGCCATACGTCTGTCTTGTAGGGTCGTATTTGGACGGTGGGTCATCGTACTGGCCGTCACCGCTTGGCGGTGTTGTCTTGTCTCTGCTACGTGGCGTAGGGATGGCGTCTGACTGGACCGCGGTGACCGCTGTCCTCTCGGTCCTTGTGGGGTTAGTGTGGCGTGCCTGCTCCTGTTAGAATAGGCACGCTTGGTTGGACTCGATCTCTCCCCGTTCCTCCCAAGGGCCAGGACGGTGGAGTGGTCGTGAGTCCTCGTGCGGCGTATGACTGAGGCAGATGGAGGGGTCATGGCGACCCCCGGCCTTAGCGTTCGGTCCGGTCCGCTTAGCTTAGCTAGGCCTCAATCGTTTGGGCTTACACTAGCTGGCGTATCATAGGCCGTCCGTGCGGCTATCTAATCGGTGCATTGAGATACCCGTACTATCATAACCCAACACAATGACTGATGGGCCCGTTGTCCCACCACCGCCGCGACTCTTCGCCTCCTTAGCTGATTAGTTCTCTCACCAAACAGGGCAGCGCCCCCAACTTCAGTCACTATCCACTAGTCTCACCCTTGGCGTATTACCGCCCCAAAGGCCCTAAGTTTCTGGACGACGGCGACGGCGTCGTTGCGCCAGATGCCGGCAAGTTACCTCCGTCGCCGGGTTCTCCAAGGACTTTCTCGAGCTTTGGTGAGTACGCTCATCTCGTTTTTGGCATTCATCCGCCCCCTATCCTTCACATTTTCTAGGTGGAGAAAACCCCAACTACTACAGTGACTTCCCTCCTCTTTCACATAGCTCGATGGCTTTCCGTTTCATGCCCCATGGTGACCAACATCAATTGGTGAATGGGTGACCCCTCAAGCGCCGTGTTGTGATTGGTCCTGTTACAGAACGCAATTATGATCTTGCAATTGCTGTCCTCAACCCGATGCCCCAAGGTCCGATCAACTTTTTGGACAGCCGCAACATCCTTCGTGACTTTCTGCGTAATCACAGAGGTGTTGGTTATCGGACTATGCAGCCTTGCCCACATGGACAAGCATTTGTTCGCTTTAACTATCTGTTTGACAAGGATAACCTCATTCAGAACAGCCCTCATCAGTATGGCAATGGCACTATTTCTTTCTATGCGCACAACAGAGCCTGGAACAATAGAACGACTATTTTGACGCATGAAGCCTGGTTGATGCTTTTAGATGTGGTGCTCCCTGCTGTTGAAGAAGTTCTTCATGCCCAGGATGAGGAAATTGATGTGGTGCAAGATGCCCCCTTCAACCCAGGCCACGTTCTAGCAATGGATGATTTCACTCATTCTTCTGATGAAGAGATCCTTCCCCCTCCAGTTCCTGCTGCTGCTCCAGAAGTGTTTGTCCCAAACCTTCAGAATCTACAGAATCAGAATTTTATAGTTGATGAAGTGCCACTTGAAGACCTGGTGCCTTTTGAGGATTCGGCCCCCCAAGCTCCAGCTGCTGCAGACCTGGGCAACATCCAGTTAGGCTTTGTAGAGACTTTTGTGCCTCCTGTGGATCCAATGCAGTTATCAGCCCCAAGCTCTTCCAAAGGCCCAAGTGTTGCTGCTATTCGGTGTTGGGCCAAATATTTCTCTTCTGTTGACAGATCCTTGCCCATTGTCTCCATTGCTACAGAATGGGTGGACTTTTTCACCATGCTGATGCTCAAACCGGGCACTTTTGAATGGGCTCAACAGTTCCTGACCTCCCCTGCTTGGGCCACAATCACAAAGATGTCTGCGGGTAACACTTTCTCCTTCTCCCTCCCTACAACCTCTCCTTCAATTACTATCTCTGAATTTTCATGCACTGATCCTCCTGAGGTCCACTGTCCTGATCTGGTGGATGAGGCCAATGATTTTGGACCCTCTCTAGTCAAGCCTACTGTCGTTGATTCCAGCGAGGTGGCTGTGATGACACCGCCTCCTTCTGCTCCTGTCCCACCTGCCCCAACAAAGGCTAAATGTGGTAAGACCACAATCGTGTCTGATGCTACTGTTAGACAAAGTGTACGGGTACACAATCAAAATAGAGGTTTTAAGAATGCATTGTGTAAAGACCGCAATTGTGTTGGTTGCACTACTGATCCTCCAACTCTATCGGTCTCTGTAGTTTGCGACCTTGGAAGCTCTTTTTGCAAGCCTAATCCTGCTTCTTTGACGAAGGAGGTGCTCAATGATAGGCCGACCAAGAAAGCAGCTCTGAGCCGACTCAAGAAGGTCAAGAAGCCATTTGAGGGTGGTGCTAAAGCTAAGAAAGCACCCAGGGGCACTGATGATGCTGGCCCCCTCCAAGAGCAAGGAGTAGGGAGTAGTTATCTTAGTTATCTAAGATAGTTCCTTTTGCTGTCACAAAGTTTGTTTTATGGCTATTAGACAACGGAAAGTTTTAAGTTGGAATATCAGTGGTATTAATTCGGAAAAGAAATGGAACGCTATCCAAGATCGTATCTCTAAAAATGACTATGATGTAGTTTGTTTACAAGAAACAAAGCATTCTCATTTTGACTCTACTTTCATCCGTCAGTTTTGCTCTGTGTATTTTGATTGTTTTGTATTTCTCCCATCCAATGGAGCTTCTGGTGGCTCAATTATCATTTGGAAAAGCTCTGTCCTATCTGGTTCCCAGTGTTCCAAAATGACTATGCTTCTTCTGTTCTTTTCTCCTCGGTTCATAATAATGCCAATTGGATTCTTACTAATATTTATGCACCTTGCACTCCTCTGGGAAAAAGAGATTTTATTCAGTGGTTTCAGGATATCAACATGCCTGATGATGTTGATTGGTTAGTGGTTGGTGATTTTAACCTTAATAGAAACCCCTTGGATAGGAATAAACCAGGTGCAGACATTGCTGACATGCTAATGTTTAATGAGGCTATTAGTGCCTTGGGTCTTGTTGAATTGCCTTTGAAAGGTCAACGTTTTACCTGGACAAATAAACAACACTCTCCCCTTTTGGAGAGACTAGACTGGTTTTTCACCTCTCCTAGTTAGACTCTCTCTTATCCTAATACCAATGTCACTACTCTTGTTATGGAGACCTCGGATCATGTACCCTATCTTGTCAATATTTCCACTGACATTCCTAAAGGTTGCATTTTCAGATTTAAAAAAATTTGGTTACAGCATGATGATTTTGTAAATCAGGTACATCTAGCTTGGGACTCCCCTGTCCACTGCACAGATACAGCTAAGAGTCTCACTGCCAAATTCAAGAATTTGAGAAAAGTGTTGAAGGATTGGAAGCAAACCCTGTCTAGCCTAATGGAAAATATTAATAATTTTAAATTGGTCCTTTCTTTCATGAATTTGCTTGAAGAGTTTAGGGACTTAAGCATCATTGAATGGAATTTCAAAAAGTTACTTGAAAGTAAGCTTATCACTCTTCTGCAGCAGCAAAAAGCATATTGGAAGCAAAGGGGCAATATTAGGTGGGTGACTATGGGAGATGCTAGCACTAGATTTTTTCATGCACAAGCCACTATCAAACATAGGAGGAACTTTATCACACAGCTAGATGATGATCAGGGCAATTCTTATTACAGTCATCGGGACAAAGCAAATTTGATTTGGCACTCTTTAAGAAAGGTTGGGGACAAGTAACTTTACTTCTCTTCAATTTTATTTGGCAGCTCATTTTACAAACCCACTAGATCTTTCTAGTCTTGTTGACAATTTTTCTAGAGCTAAGATTGATACAGTGGTTAAAAATCTTCCCTCTAACAAGGCTTCTGGACCTGATGGTTTTAACACATATTTTATCAAGCATTGTTGGTCTATCATATCTGCAGATTTCTATAATCTTCGTGATGCTTTTCACTCTGGCTCAGTTTGCCTACAGAGCATAAATGGATCTCATATTACTTTGGTGCCAAAAAAGGATGATGCTATCAGGGTTGCTGATTACAGGCCAATTTCTCTTTTGAACACCTCAATCTAGGTTATAACTAAATTATTGGCTAACAGACTCCAAAGTAAGTTGCCTTCTCTCCTCCACAAAAACCAATATGGTTTTATTAAGCAGAGAACAATTCAAGATTGTATTGCTTGGGCTTTAGAATATCTTCATACCTGCCATCAAACAAGAAAGGAGCTAATAATTTTGAAGCTCGATTTTAAAAAAGCTTTTGACAAAGTTGAACATGAGTTCATGCTGAAGATAATGGAACATAAGGGTTTCCCTCCCAAGTGGCTTCATTGGATGAGATCATCTTTCAGTCAGGCACATCAGCAGTACTTTTGAATGGAGTGGCTGGTAAAACTTTTCATTGCAGGAGAGGAATTAGGCTGGGTGATCCTCTCTCTCCCTTGTTGTTTGTCTTAGCTGCTGATTTCCTTTAGACAATTTTGAACAATGCAAAGAACAATAATCAACTCAGCCTTCCAGTAGCCTTATTAAGAGATCAGGAATTTCCAGTTCTATAATATGCAGATGATACTCTTATTTTTATGAATGGTGATATTAATGAGCTCAACTATTGGAAGGACATTCTGCCTCCTTTGCTGACACCACTGGGTTAAAAGTTAATTTTGATAAATCTATGATGGTTCCACTGAATGTTTCAGAAGAAAGATTAGATGTTTTAGCCTCAACTTTTGGATGCTCAAAAGGTTCTTTGCCTTTCACATACTTTGGTCTACCTCTTGGTTGTACCAAACCAACTGTAGCAGATTTCTGGCCTGTAGTCTCAAAGTGTGAAAGAAGGCTTGTTGCTTTTTCATCCTTTCTAAGTGAAGTTGGTAGGATTGAACTTACTAATGCAGTACTCACAGCTCTCCCAACCTATGCCATGTGCACTTTCTTGCTTCCCAAGACTGTGATCAAGCAAACCGACAAATATAGAAAACATTGTTTATGGAGGGGCTTAGATATCCTGAATAAAAAGCCACCAAAGGCAGCTTGGCCCATGGTAACTGTCAAGCGCCTTGGCACTCAACGACGGCGGCCCGCGACTACGTAGTTCGTAGTCGCGCTCCAGTCCTCACCACGAGGTTATACCCCTCTGCTGGTGGCTTAACGAGAGTAGAGGTAGGAGATTAGATGATAACTGTTTTCCCCCTTCATTGTTTGGAGTCCAGGGAATATATGAGCCAACCGGCTAACAAACTTGGAAACAAACGATCCTAATTTTAAGGCCTAATTTTCTCCTAGCCACTGGGTCCGGCCCTGCCATCCTCGTCCGAGGTGATCGCGGCCCTTGCCGCGTCGCGCGCTGCAGCCCGCTCTGCTACCCTACGGATGTCTCGCGCCCTGCGCTGCCTTGCGAATGTCCGGCTCCACATGACATCTCTCCCCTCCTCGAGAAGCAGCTCGTCCTCGAGCTGGAAGCTTGGAAATTGCTCGCGGAACGTGTCGAGGTCTTCCCAGGTGGCCGACTCCGGCGGTTCACCGCGCCAGTGGACGAGCAGCTGGCGAACGCCGCGCGCCAAGCGAGCCCGCTCAACCCGAGCCGGCTCTGGAGTTACCACGCCATGGTGGATGTGTGGCAGTGCAGGTGGAGTCGACGAAGGCACGCCGCTGAACTTCTTGAGGGCGCTCACATGGAACACGTCATGGATGCGAGCCTGCGGCGGAAGATCCAAACGTACAGCCACGTCGTTGATGAGCTCGGCGACGCGGTAGGGCCCGATGTAGCGCGGCTTCAGCTTTCCCGTAGTAGCCTGGGATAGGGAGCACATGGTGCGCTGTCGGAGGCGCAACAACGCCCAATCGCCCACCTGATAAGACACTTGTCGATGATGCCGATCGTAGTGGTGCTTCTGAACAATATGCGCCTGTTCCAGGCGACAGCGGACGTCGGTGAGAAAGGCTTCGCGTTCCTCCATGTCGCGAGCCACGGCAGCAACCCGAGTCTCTCCTGGCTCGTAAGAGCGGATGGTGGGTGGGTCGTGGCCGTACACCACGCGGAACGGGGTCTCCCGGAGCGAAGACTGGTAGGCCGTGTTATACACGTACTCAGCCCAGGGAAGCCACCGCAACCACTGTCGGGGTTGGTCTCCCATGAAGCAACGCAGGTACATGACGATGACGCGGTTGGCCGCCTCCGTCTGGCCATCAGACTGAGGGTGGAAGGCGGACGTCATGTGCAGCTTGGTGCCCATCAGCCTCATGAGCTCGCACCAAAACAGCGAGGTGAACACTAGGTCGCGGTCCGAGACCACGGACTGCGGCAAGTCGTGGAGGCGCACAATGTCGGTGAAGAACGCCTGGGCCACGGTCTCGGCGGTGTATGGGTGCACCAAGGGGATGAAGTGGCAGTACTTGCTGAAGCGGTCGACGACGGAGAGGATCACCGACTTCCCGTTCACTCGCGGCAAGGCCTCCACGAAATCAAGGCCGATGTCGGCCCAGACGATGGTAGGGATGGGCAGCGGCAGGAGGAGCCCGGTGGGGTGGAGGTGCTCTGACTTGTACCTCTGGCAAGTGACGCAGTCCCAAACAAAGTCCTGCACACAGCGACGCATGTTGGGAAAATGAAAATCGCGGCGTCATCGATGCAGCGTGCGCTGGACACCCTCATGTCCGTCGTCGTGGACGGCCGCCACGATCTCCTACAGCAGCGGCGAGGCCGGTGGTATGTAGAGCCGCCCGTCGTATGTGACCAGGCCATCGGAGAGCGCCCACGGTGTGGCGCGCGTGCCCGCGCTGATCTCATCATGGACAGCCACCAAGGCTGGATCTGTGGCCTGGGCGTGGCGGAGGCGGCTGATGAAGTCGAAGCGGGGGCCCGAGACTGCCATGAGCGCGCCCGTAGAATCCTCCTCGGTGTCGCGGCATGAGAGGGCGTCGGCCACCGTGTTCGTCGCGCCGGACTTGTACTCAACGGTGAAATCAAAGCCCAGCAGCTTGCCGACCCAGTGATGCTGGGGAATAGTCGCGAGGCGCTGGTCGAGGAGGTACTTGAGACTGTAGTGGTCCGTTTTGACGATGAAGCGGCGCCCCCATAGGTACGGTCGCCAATGGCGAACGGCGAGGACGAGGCCGATCAGTTCCCGCTCATAGGCCGTAAGGGAACGATGGCGAGGCGCCACCGGCCGGCTGAAGAATGCAATCGGGTGCGCCTCCTGGATGAGCACTGCCCCGAAGCCATAAGTGGACGCATCACACTCCGCGATGAAGGGCCTGGAGAAGTCCAGCAGGGCCAGCACAAGGGCTGACGTCACCGCCCCTTTGAGGGCTGTGAAGGCCGTCGCGGCGTCGTCGTTCCATGTGAACCCCTCCTTCTTCAGGAGCGTGGTGAGGGGTGCGGTGATGGCACTGTAGTTGTGGATGAATTTCCTGTAGTAGCCCGCCAGCTCGAGGAAGCCGCGCACCACGCGCGCAGAGTGGGGCCGTGGCCACTCATGGATGGCCTGGACCTTGGTGGGATCCATCGCCACGCCGGATGCGGAGAAGATGTGGCCGAGGTAGCTAACAGAGTCGACACCGAACGAGCACTTGGACCTCTTCACAAAGAGGCGGTGTTGGCGCAGTATGGTGAGGATGACGCGGAGGTGTCGAAGATGGTCCGCCTAGCTCTTGCTGTAAATCAAAATATCGTCGAAGAAAACAAGGACAAATCGGCGGAGGTGAGCGCGGAGCACGTCGTTCATGAGCGCTTGGAAAGTCGCTGGGGCGTTGCACAGCCCGAATGGCATGACCAAGAACTCGTAGAGGCCATCGTGGGTGCGGAACGCCGTCTTCTGGACGTCCTCCAGCCACATCCGCACCTGGTGGTATCCCGATCGAAGGTCGAGCTTGGTGAAGAAGCGCGCGCCATGGAGCTCGTCCAGGAGCTCGTCGACAACGGGGATGGGGAACGCGTCCTTGACAGTGAGGGCGTTCAGGGCGCGGTAGTCGACGCAGAAACGCCATGAGCTGTCAGCCTTCTTGACGAGGAGGACCGGTGAGGAGAATGCCGAGTCGCTGCGTTGGACGATGCCCTGGTTGATCATGGCGGCGCATTGGCACTCCAGCTCGTCCTTGTGGGCCGCCGGGTAGCGGTAAGGACGGACGGCCATAGGAGGAGCGTCTGGCTTGAGAATGATGCTATGGTCGCGGGCGCGGGGTGGAGGTAGTCCCACGGGCTCGGCGAAGACATCCTCAAAGGTGGCCAGCAGCTCGTCGAGGAGGGACGTGCTGGCTGTCGCGGAGTGGAGCCCTGGCGCGCTGGAAGGCGGCACCCCGGTCCAACAAAAGTCACGCCCCCGTAGCTGGAACGACATGGTGTGCTTGGCGAAGTCCCAGACAATCGGTCCGAGGGTGGCCATCCATTGGGTGCCCAGCACCAGATCGTATCCTGCAAGGGGCATGACAAAGAGGTCGATGTTGAAGTCAGTGCCATCGACGAAGACTGGTGCGGCCTGCATGACGCCAGGGCATGTGATCCGCTCGCCATTGGCCACGATCGCCGTGAATCGAGGCCTGGGCTGGACCGTCAGCCCGGTGCGCGGCGCGGCGCTGGCGGCGATGAAGTTGTGGGTAGACCCACTGTCGAGGAGGGTGACGAGTGTGGTACCGCCCAGCGAGACGGCGATCTACAACGTCCCACCGAACGGCACTCCTGCCACTGCGTGCAGGGAGAAGATCGGTGACTCCGTCTCCTGCTCGTCGGTCGCGGCTGCTTCGTCGGTGTCGGAGATCTCCACGCCGCCGATGTGGAAGATGCGCCGGCAGACGCGATTGTGCCCCCTGGTGTACTTTTCGTTGCAGTTGTAGCAGAGGCCCAAGTGGCGGCACTCATCCCGCTCCTCCTTGAGAGGCGCTTCGCCCGCCGCCCCTCTCCACGTTCGCGGGCACCGAGCCTTATCGGTGGCGGCTGTGGGCGCCGGGAGGGCTGGACGCAATCCCGGTGCTCCCAGGACGCCACGTGCAGGGCCCTTGGCCGGAGCGGCGGTGTACTGTTCCATGAGCTCGAACTGCCGGGCAAGGCTCATGGCGGCCGCAAGGGTTTGCGGGTTTTGCATCTGGACCTGGAGGCTGAGCGGCGGCAAGAGCCCCCCCGTGAAGAGCTGAACCCTCTGTGCCTCGTCAAAGGCGACCAGCCAGGAAGCAAGCGCTGCTGGCGGTCCCGGTAGTCGGTCACCGTCCCCGTGCGGCGGTAGGCCGACAGCTCGAAGAGGGGCGCCGAATGGAGCGGGGGCCCGTAGCGTAGGTTGAGGAGCTCCGTGAAGCGCGGCCATGTCGGCGTGCCCTCGTCCTCTTGGACCTGCATGTACCACAGTTGGGCTCCCTCCTGGAGATTGTACGATGCCATCCAAACGTGCTCCTCGTGCATGATCCGCTGCTGCAAGAAGAAGGACTCGCATTTGTTGATGAAGATCAGCGGGTCACTCTTGCCGTCGAAAAGCGGAATTCAGAGCGCCAGATGCTTGGCGGGCCGATCTTGGTGGTGTTCGCCCGTGCCCGGGCGCCCTCCGGATGCCGAGGAGCCGTTGACGGAGAGATCATGGATCGCCTTCGCGTTGGCCTCGATCGACTTGTGCATCAGTTCCATGTTCTTGGTGAGTGCGTCAATGGACGCCTTGAGATCGTCTCCCATGTCGTCGGTGGAGCAGGAAGTGACGAACGACGAGGGTGGAGATGCGGCGGCGGCGGATGGTGGTGGGGCTTCGGTGGTTGACGGCGGGGCGGGCTGGGCGGCAGCGGAGGAGGAAGCGGATCGACGAGACCTAGATACCAGGTTGTCAAGCGCCTTGGCACTCAACGACGGCGGCCCGCGACTACGTAGTTCGTAGTCGCGCTCCAGTCCTCACCGCGAGGTTATACCCCTCTGCTGGTGGCTTAATGAGAGTAGAGGTAGGAGATTAGATGATAACTGTTTTTCCCCCTTCATTGTTTGGAGTCCAGGGAATATATGAGCCAACCGGCTAACAAACTTGGAAACAAACGATCCTAATTTTAAGGCCTAATTTTCTCCTAGCCACTGGGTCCGGCCCTGCCATCCTTGTCCGAGGTGATCGCGGCCCTTGCCGCGTCGAGCGCTACAGCCCGCTCTGCTGCCCTGCGGATGTCTCGCGCCCTGCGCTGCCTTGCGAATGTCCGGCCCCACATGACAGTAACCCTACCTAAAGACCAAGGAGGTTTGGGAGTTCTTAATCTTTCAGTTCAGAATGAAAGCCTTCTGATGAAGCACCTTCATAAATTTTACAATAGAGCCCAAATCCCTTGGGTTCAGCTTGTTCGGGACAAATATTGTGCAGGAGGCAAGCTTCCAATTCAAGGTATCACTTTCAGAGGATCATTTTGGTGGAGAGATGATCTTAAGATTTTAACTCAGTTCAAAGGGACTGCAATGGTAACTATCCAAGATTGTAAATCCTGTTTTCTTTGGCATGACATGTGGGGTGATATGATTTGTAGCCAAGCTTTCCCAGAATTGTTTCCATTTGCCAAAAATCACAACATATCAGTTTCTGTGGCTGCAAATACCCATCATTTTCATGAGCTATTCCATCTCCCTAGTCACCTAAAGCCTATGCACAATTTCAATCACTCAGTATTTCGGTTTAGAATTTGAACTTACAAGATATCTTTGATCAGTGGTTCTACATCTGGGGATCTACTCTTTTCTCTTCAAATAGAGATTATAAAAACTTGTTGGTCACCGACAAACACATGCAGCATTCAAATGGCTTTGGAAATGTTGTTGTCAGAATAAGAGGAAGTTTTTCTTCTGGTTAATTCTTCAAGACAGATTAAGTACCAGGGCATTACTTCGAAGAAGCAACATGTTTCTACCAGACTATCATTGTGTCCTTTGCAATCTGAGTATTGATGAAGATCTGCTCCATCTTCTCTTCCATCGTCCTTTTTCTCTGGCCTGTTGGTCCAACCTACAGATAACTGTCCCAAGCAGTCAGGATGTTTGTCATATTGTTGAGAGCCTGACAGCATAGCTGCAGTTGCCCTTCTACATGGAAATCTTGATCATCATGTGCTGGTCTATTTGGACTATGTGCAATGATATAATCTTCAGGAATATCCCTCATTCAGTGCATAGATGCAAGCAAGTCTTCAAGAAGGAGTCCGCTTTGATTATTCTTAGAGCGAAAGCAAAGTACCATCCACATATAGACCTATGGCTTGAAGCTTTTGTGTAATTTTCTTGATTTTCTTCCTGACCTTCTTTGTATCCTGATTGTACTTCGTGGCTTCTTTGCCTTTTATTAATAAAATTCTAGTAGGGGCCTAAAAACCCCTCCTGTTTCCTCAAAAAACACATAGGGCTAAGGGTAGCCTCTTCTCTGGTGACCTCTCCAGACAGGTACCGTATAAATCCGCTGAATGCAGAAAACCTACAATAAGTCCTCTAAAATGCTTTTTAAATAAACTAACTCCCAATGTGTTCCAACTTGAAGACCTCCATTTTAAGCACTAAGTTAACTTTTCAAAAACAATTTTCAAAGCATTTTCACATGCTTCCTCACCATGTAACCAGGTCTAATGCACATGCATAGTTAGACAACATTTAGTGGCACTAGACAACCACAATCGCATTAGAGTTCCCCTCTAGTATGGGTATGACTATCTATCCTATACCTGACTATGCACTCTATTGCATCTTAGGCAGCAAAAGCAAAATCCTATGTTATACCTTTGCTTCAATCCATCTAGGGCTTTGCTTTCATTCTCTTCTGTTCTCTCCAATGTCGAGCACTTGATTATCTCAATGGCCATCAACATCATCTTTGTTGACACGAAAGACGGCAAACAGGTAAACCACAAACATACGGTTGTCAAAGTAGCTTTCACTAGGAGTATTCTAGGTATCGATTCCCATGTGGAACACAAAGTGTACTAACAAAGAAGCAAGTTTGTCATATGATGACACAAGGGGTGTATGATAGTTGGGTAGAGAGGATCTTTATGGCCATGTGATATCCGGTAAGGACTAGCTGTGGGGGGTACGACCCCGGATACCCATGGCAGACTACATGGGCTGCGCTCCCAGGGGCGGTCCAGCCCACAAGACGAAGACCTACGGTGCACGGCACTGCTCGGCGTGTACCGCAAGACATCAAGGGCGATATCCTAAAGATACTACGAGATCTGTTAGGATACGTTCGATCCCATGATTCCTGTAATCTGTTATTACTTATCGGTTATCTCCTAGATCTAACCGACTTGTAACCCTGCCCCCCAGACTATATAAGGCAGGCAGGGACCCCCTCAAAACATACGCAAGATCATACGATCGCCAATACAACCCAACAGACCACAGGAGTAGGGTATTATGTCGCGCTGACGGTCCGAACCTGTCTAACTCTTGTGTCTCTGTTACCTTCTTGTTCTCGATTACACGCATCTCTGCCGATCAATCTACCTTCGTGGGATACCCCTCGGAGAACTGCCGACGATATTCTATCGACAGTTGGCGCGTCAGGTAGGGGTGTGCATGTTGTTTCCATGTTGAACAAGATGGTACGTTTTGCAGGCTCTTCGTCCTTCCCATAGCCCGGTCAGATCTTTACGGTTGGATCGATCTCCTGGGTCATCAACGCTGACGGAGATAGAGAGATCATCGATCCATTGCAGATCGATTCTACGCCGGCCACACCAGCCCCTGCAACAGCAGATCTGATCTCGGAACCACCTCCAAGGTCGCCTTCACCAACAACTCGCCACCCGCTCCCCCGCTACCTGAGGAAGCGGATCAGCAACGACGATCTGTTCACATCCATCGATCAGGTTGGCCAGAAGCTCATTGATTGCCTCTCCATCGCGGCATCGGCTCTGACCACTCTGGTTCAGCACCGACCACCCTCTGAATTTGATCCATTAGAGTTCGATTAGGAAACTCTAGGGGTTACGGCCCTACCCTTTGGGCTCACCAGCATCGCCGCCTCCTACAAAGATGCCCTAAGGGGCAAAATCGCCAACGAGGTGGGAGACACCTATCCTCTCGCTGACCAGATTGCCAACCAGCTCTCGCCGACTGTCAACATGCCACAAATCAGCCGACGTCCCAAAGCATCCCTCCAAACTATCCTAGAGGAAAATCCAGACTCTGAGTCCTAGGGCTCTACGGAGACTGTCGCCGAAACCACCGCCGTCCAACCTCCTTTCCCACCCTTCCGAGGGGGCAGGATTTTTAATGTCAGCGTCGACAGCCCTCCACGGGATGGAGAAACCGAGGAGGACCGCACAGCTCGCGTCAACAGAAACGCCAACCGTGCGCAGCGCCGAGTAAATGAGGCCGCCATTGTGTTAGCCGAGGCTGCTCGCAACGGGGAATAGCTCGACTCGCAACGGGGGCTACTCCCACTTCGCCGCAACCTCGACGATGAGTTTTTCCGTGTCGACAGCCATGATGTCTACAAGACTCCAAGCGCCAACCTGGTCGTGGCTGCTAATGAGCTCGCTCAGCTCGAGCAAACGCCAGAGGTCGCCAATGTCGCCGCCATGCTTAAAGTGGCGCATCGTCAGGTTAATGAGATCCACCAGGATCAGAGACCTTCTTACTCGACAAGCTCGATTCGCTGATCTACCGCGCCAAGATCTAATTGCTGCCCCAACAGAAGCTGTTTCGCCGACCAGCATCATGATGATGGACGACCCCTCCAGGGGGAGCTAGGGGGAACCGCATTGACTACCCTCTCCAACACGACCAAGAAGTCGACCAAGATGCCCGAGCGCACATCAACAATCTCTAGGACACGCAACGTCATATCGACGGGCGCCATTTCTCTCGCCATGAAGAAGTACGCCAGCGTCAGGAATACGAGCAAGAGTTCAGTAACCCAGACACAGCCCTCCAGCCACTCAACGCCGGCAATGCCGCTGATCACGACGGTGACGATCCCGAAGGGCCCCGAGCATTTATAAGGGCACTCCGAACACTCCAGTGGCCCCGTGGTTTCAAAATCATCATGGTCGAGCCCTACGAGGGGCGTATGAACCCCACACAGTGGCTACAAGCTTATGCCACCACTGTGTACACCGCCAGGGGAGATACCAGTGTCATGGCAAAATATCTTCCCGTCATGCTCACGCCAACTATGATGAACTGGCTCACAAGCCTCGCCCTGGACTCCATCGGATCCAAGGAACAGTAGAAGAAGGTCTTCACCAACAACTACTTGGCTACATGTACTCGGCTGGACACCAGGCATCATTTGAATCGTATCTATCAGAAACCGTTCGAGCTCCTCCGTAGCTACATCAGCCGTTTTTTTGAGATGAGGAACTCTATCCCCAACATCACAGAAGCAGAAGTCATCACCGCCTTCATCCGAGGACTCCATCACCGCGACCTCTGCTCCAAGTTCAACCGTAAGCTGCCAAAGAGGATTGGCGGGATGATCACGACCGTCGATCAGTACACCGACGCCGAAGAGGTTGAAGTTCGCTTCAACGAGGATGCGGGCACTCATCGCCCAACTCGCCGCAGCGACAAGCGCCCCGACGAACGACGCCACAGTGACCACCGCTACGACGACCGCGGTGACCATTGGGACATTGGCCGTGATCGGCCGGAAGGGTCCAAATCTGGTCAATATCGCCACTGCTGACTAGACCACATCATTGCCGTCGTTGACAAACCTCGCGCCAAGCACAACTACGATGAGTAGTACAAGAAAATCCTCGAAAGCCCATGCCCTCTCCACAAGAACAGTAAGCACAAGATGAAGGACTGCCTTGGTTTGGCTAAGGAGTTCCAGACCAAGAAGAACGACGATGACAACAAAGACGGAGCCAGAGGTTGTCGACCACATGGGGATAACAACAACGCCTTCCAGGATCACGACAAAGTGGTCGCCACTATCTTTGGGGGCCTCGCCGCCGCTGAGAGCAGAAGAGATCGAAAGCTCACCGCCCGCCGGGTGCTCGCCGTCAACATAGAAGACGCCATCGCCAACCCCAGTTATCGCCCCTGGTCTGAGGTCCCCATCACCTTCAGCAGGGCCTACCAGTGGGCGGACATGCCTTACACAGGGCGTTTCCCCCTTGTCCTTGACGCCACCATCAAGAAAGTGCTCTTTAGGAAAGTACTCGTCGACGGCGGAAGTGCTCTGAACCTCCTCTTCGTCGGTGCCCTGAAGGAGCTGGGCCTCAGAATAGAAGACCTCACTACCTCTGACTCCTCCTTCTAGGGTGTGGTACCTGGCAGGGCATCCAAACCACTGGAAGAGATCACCCTCCTAGTATAGTTCGGCATGGCTAGCAACTACCGCGTCGAGCACATCAACTTCTACGTCGCCGACTTCAACACTGCCTACCATGCCATACTTGGTCGGCCAGCTCTAGCCAAGTTCATGGCCATACTGCACTACGCCTATCTGGTGTTGAAGATGCCTTCGCCTGCAGGAGTTCTAGCCCTGCGGGCCAACCTCTATATTGCCTACGCTAACAAGACAGAGAGTCTTGTCCTCGTTGAAGCCACCAACCTCTACATCCAGATGGCTAGCATGGTCATCGACGCCAAGACGGTGCCTGCCGATGACCTGGAGATCACAGCGCTAGAGCCTCCTCGTGCCTTCGCCAAGTCCAAGGAAACGAAGGAGGTCGGCCTCGGCCTCGACGACCCCTCCAAGACCATCAAGATTGGGGCTCACCTCGACCCCAAATAGGAAAGCGCGCTCGTCTCCTTCCTACATGCCAACGTCGACGTCTTTGCTTGGAAACCCACAGACATGCCGGGGGTACCACGGGAGAAGATCGAGCACTCCTTGAATGTCTTGCCGACTGCCAAAACCAATCAAGCAGAAACTCCGACGATTCACGCCAGACAAGAAGGAGGCTATTAGGGTAGAAATAAAATGGCTCCTAGCTGCCGGATTTATTAAAGAAGTATATCATCCTGAGTGGTTAGCAAACCCTGTTCTTGTTCAAAAAAAGAATAAAGAATGGAGAATGTGCGTTGATTACACTGATCTCAACAAGCACTGCCCTAAAGACCCCTTCGATCTGTCTCAGATAGACGAGGTTGTAGACTCCACTACCGGCTACGAACTGCTCTCCTTACTCGACTGTCACTCTGGCTATCACCAGATATCCCTCAAGGAGGACGACCAGATCAAGGATACCCCTCGGAGGACTGCCAAGATATTTTGTCTACAGTAAGATAGGTACAAAGGCATTTACCATGCCCTTGCTCATGGAGCGAAAGAGTCCACAGCAAGAGGACAAAGCCATTGCCTGAACCGCCTAACTTTTTATGGGGCCCTACTATTTTAATAACTTGCCTAAGAACACTTGTGAGAATACAAAGGCTATATAGGGCTGTCACCACCTATTAGCTACTACAGACAATTTGTGCGGCAAGTAGTATACACAGGCAAGGTATAGTCTAGACATCATGTTTACTCTATTACTGACTACTCTAACCTTGCGCCACTAAGTTCCCTTAGCGAGACTAGAGCACTCTAGCATAGTAAAGCGGCGTACCAATGACAAAACAAGTATACATCAATTCACGAGAATCAGATATCAAAATTACCATAAAGAGTCTCGGATATTTACTTACAATAAGATTGCATCTACCGAGGTACATCTTGGAGAAGACATCGATAGATCGGGACCTTTCTCCACACTCCCCTCACTCTCTCCCTATTTTGTATACTACTACTGCTAGAGCAGCGCTTCACCCATGTATAGAGTGTGTAGCTCCTCCTTGTGGTCATTAATGAGAGTGAGGGGAGTACGAGGGTATCTATAGCACTTTTGGTGTGGCCCATGGATCCATATGCTCTCCATCCTCCTCCCTTGGATAAAACCATCATAAAATGGATGGTGGCGATGAGACAAAGTTGTGTTTGGTTGCATGTTGACTGTGGAGAGGTGGTGATGGGAGTCATCTGCGGGAAAGAGGGTGGTTGGGCGACGTACAAGGGTGGTCGGTTGAATATCACCGGTTCAGAACCATGGCAACCATCAGGGTTGTTCGTCGGAGATCGGCACAAGGGACACAAATCTATTTATCCTGGTTTGGGGTTCTGAGCCTTATCTCTAGCAGATGGTGTTCTTCATGTTAGGAAAGCCCAACTGGGATTGCAATAGTGGAATCGAGATAGATTGGTAGGGGATTACGTGGTCCTATCATATGGTTCTTGGCTATCGAGTTTGGATGAGCGGTTCCATGAGCCGATCCCCTTCTAAGTATCACATGCGTCCCCTTATATTGTGAGGAGGGCATGGTTACAAATCGGTTTCGGGCTTTCGGCTCGCCCAAGGCTTCTACGTGGGTGCTCACCATCCTTTGTCTCGGCTTCGTTTGGTGCTTCCTTTGTCGTGCATAGGAAGGGGCTAATAACATCGCACCCACTCACTAACGGTGTTGCCATAGTCCGTCGCTTGACCATCGGGGATGTTTGCCACTATGCGGTCTCCCCAGGGGTGAGCCTTCTCAAGGCTTCCTTGGTGCGCAAGGCCTCCCCGCCTAGAGGGGCTGACGATCGGGTCTGGAGCCCTCCGCCCTTGGAGCTTGGGAGCTCCTTGTCTCGACGCCACGCCACGCCGTTATGTGACCCTGTCGAGGGACTGGCTGACAGCGCCTCACGGTCGTTGAATGGGCAGATGGTGCAACATCTCCGTGACTGTCAGGCTTTGGGTCCCTGACAGATTCCTAAGCCGGCTTCTGCCGGTAGCTCATGACGGTCAATTGAAAAAAAATATATTATAACACAAACACAATTAACAAATTAATATATGTTGATCCAAACAGTGCACATTCATCATGGATGAGGCGGCGACGGTACCTACGTGTATTCCGCGTCATGTGTATATGGTACGTACGTGTATTAATCAAGTGCGGGCGGGTGCACGGTACGTACGTGTACCAACCGACAGAGAGCGAGGACGGGCGGGTGCGTGACCAACCGATCCTTGATCCAGCCGCCTGAAAATCGAGTGCCACAGAGCGCCAAAACAACCGAGTGTAGTATAGCATTTGTCAATTCGGTGTAACAATGATGTGATAAACTTATTACATATACCCTCCAACCTCCATGCACCTCCGGGCAAACAAGAAACCCTCTTTTTGCAAGCTTGGCTGCTTTTCAAGTCATCGCCCAGCATATATGTAGGCTAATCGTGTGGCAGAGTCTTATAGTAATCCACTAAATAAAGCACTAGTTTTCGTCCTGGCTGTCGGTGACATGCAACACAATTGTCTCGATTGTGAGTCCGGGGCCGAGCCCCGACATGACACCCCACTGGCAATCCTTCCTATCATCGTGGCAGCGGCGGCGGCGCCGCCGTATCTCGTCGAGAACAAAGATGATCGTCGCGCCCATCATGTTGCCGTACTCACTTAGCACGTGCCGGCTGGCCGCAAGCTTCCCCGGCTCCAGACCGAGAGCGGCTTCGTAGCTGTCCAAGATCGCATGGCCGCCTGGGTGCAGCGCCCAGAAGAGCCCATTCCAGCCACCGTCGCTCGCGTTCAAGAGGCCTAGTGGTGCCAGCGTGTCAGCTAAGCACTTGTTTATGCTGCCTTGGACAAGTGTGGGCACCTCGACGGACAAGTGACTGTCGAGGAGGCCGTTCTCTCTGAGATTCATTACCACTGCCTGGTCTGTGCCGGGCAACGTCGTCTGCGAGGCAGATACCATGTGGAAGATGGGGCGCTCCATGGCCATGGGGCTGCTTGCCGGGTCGGCGCCGACGATGACAGCGCCAGCGCCGTCGCTGAACAGGGTCATGGCGATGACAACGTCGAGGCGGGATTCGTCCGGGGGGCAGAACAACAAGAGTTCGGCCTGAGCACAGGCCACGAGCACGCGGGCGCCGCGGTTGTTCTCAGCGATGTCCTTGGCGACGCGGAGCGCGACGAGACCGGCGGAGCAGCCGTGGAGGTACAGCAGGGTGCGGCGCACGGTCGGGCGGAGGCCCAGCAGCCCCGCAAGGCGCAGGTCGGCGCCAGGTTCGCTGGCGCCGGAGTTGGTGGCCACCACGAGGTGCGTGATGCCGGCCGCCGGCCGGCCCCAGTCCGCGATCGCCCTTTGTTGCTGCCTCCGCTGCGAGCTTGGGCGAAGCGTCCTCGATGATGCCCAGCCGCGTTGTGAGCGACGGCAGCGCGCCGTCGATCAACTCCGGGTGGCCGCTGATGATCTCCTCGGTGTGGTAGAAATAGCGCTTCGTGATGCCTGATTTGTCACCTGCGTGCGAGGCGAGAATATAATCATATATATTGTGATTACGTCAAACAGTTTTCTGGTTCTTTCCGTGGGATGTTTCCGTCAATTAAACAGAAGTAAATTCTCACAAATCTTCTTCGTCTTGGCCTTGAGCTCGGCGAGGTGCTCGCTCTTGGTGACGCGGAAGAACCAGTCGGCGAACTGGTCTTGTAGCACGCAGTTCGTCGGGTTTGCCGTGCCGATGCCCAGCATGGCCGCGGGGCCATCGGCTCGCTGTCTTTGATGGATGTCATGAAGGACGGAGGCCGAATGGGCACTGCTTCTCGCCATGGCTTTTGCCTGACCTAAAGAAGCTGAGCTTGTAGGGCTATATTTAAGCAGCGACTCGACGTTATATTTACTGTGTCCATTCACGTGAAAATAATGCATATGCTAGCTTAATAGCGGCCAACAGCTTGTACGACAACTTGTACTCTACTTTTTAATGTACACTTTAAGTACTTCTTGAGCCATTTGATGGGATACAACAAAACTATTCCAACCGAAAAGGAATTTCGACAAGGACAAAGTGGCTGATCCATTCACATGAAAATAATGCATGTGCTAGCTTAATATAACGGCCAACAACTTATATGGCAGCTTGTATTGTATTTTTTAAAGTAATTCTTGAGCCATTTGATTCGAAATACAACAAATCTATTCCAACCGAAAAGAAATTTCAACGAGGACAAAGTAGCTGATGGATAAACTAGCCCAATCAGGCGCGCTCTGCTGCGCCGGTATATATATCGGTGATGAACATTGTCCGTGAACAAGAAGAAACAGCACTTATAACAGTGTTTAAAAGTGGGAAACAGTGGTCCGATTGCTATTTAAAACAGCGGGAAACAGTAAGAGAACATTGGTGCACAGTAGTCTGATCGCTGGGAGGGCGGCGCGCGATTTATTCCCTGTTGAGGAAGTATCTTATAAATACATGGACAGTTGTGCCATTTGGAAATGGCAGAATAGTCCTTCTCGTCCTACAACAATCATCTGAGAGACAAAGACTTAGTTTGGTCCCTAAACCTTTAAAATGGCCACTTTAATTCTCATTTTTTCCCTTTTAGGCTCAGTTTTAACATAGAACTATATCAAAGTGATCATTAATCCTATAATCTTTGTATTTTGGGCTCAAATCCTTCTATGAACTATCATATTGCATTTTAATCTTTAAACTTTGTTTGATTTGGTAAGAAGTTTCTCGTTGGGATGTCCTATCATATGATATCAAAGTCGGGAATTTCAAAAATATGAAAATCAAGGAGCACCTCAATAGCATCAAGTCGGATAGAGTTCTTGCAAAGAACACCCTTGCATTCTAAAAGAAATCCAGAGCGACTCTTGAAGAAAAGTCTAGATGCTAGCAGGGCTGACATTATGTTTAAGCCAAAAGTGGGGTTACAGAGGGCTTCTTTGAGAAAGGATTTGTTAGTGAAAGAAATAGTTGAGAAAGGTGTACACAATTGAAACACAGGAGAAAGCTTTGTTTCCCTAAACCATTGGTCACTAAGAATTGAAGTTAAGTCCTTCACCTTTGTTTCCAGAAAGGACTTTTCTAAGGGCTCTGTTTTGGGTGCAAGACTAAAAGGAAGCTTCAAAGGTTGAATTTCTTCATCCTCCAAAAGTTGTGGGTTTAGCAATGGTTCGGGAGAGGGCTCAACAAAAGAATCTAAAGGTTTAGGCTCAGTTGTTGAGGTTTCCTCTAGTTTTAGGATAGCCCTGAATTGTTTGCTAAGATAATCGGCATAGTGATTGTTTTCAAGAAAGTGGTTTAGAATTTGTCTTCCTTCCATTGTGTCTTTGTGAGAGAATGAACCTCCACCGTCTAAATCCAAGTATAGGGCAGATTCCTTGCTATGACCCAACAAAAAATGTAGCAAAAGTACACAGTCGGGTATAGACAAGTTTGGGACAAAATTAATCAACATGGAAAACCTTGTTCAGGTAGTTCCTATAGACTCGTTCTTAGTCTGTCGAAAGGAGAGCCCCTCTATTTGGAGGTCAGCGACTCGCTCTATTAGGAAGAAGTCAAGACAAAATTGTTCTGAAGTTTATCCCAAGTACCGTTAACGCTTCAACGGTATGAGCATACCATTGTTTCGCCCTCTCAGAAAGAGAGAATGAAAATAATTTCCACTTTAATGTTTGTTGTGTCATGCCTAGAATGAGCAGGCATGAACACATTTGCTTAGACTCTCGTGGGTGGTGGTGAGGATTTTCATGGTCCAACCCTGAGAAGAGTTGCTACCACACCATTGCTACGAAAGCAGAGCGGAGTTCATAACTAGATGATAAAACAGGTTTTGAAGAGGGTAGTGGTTCGTAGAACTCGACCTTTGGAGCAAAAAGGTTTTGAATAGAATTTTGATGCCCAATAGAAAAGGTTAGAGAAAGCGAAGATAGCAAAATTAGGAAATAGATACGAGGATGAAATAGGTCCAGAGATAAAACAACAACTGTTCCCCGACAAAGGCGCCACAAAACTTGTTGGGTATCTTAACACCCACAAAGAAATCCACAAGCGTATGGATGCCGTTGTAGCTTTCACCTAGGAGTATTCTAAGGTTTTATCGAATCCATAGGGAACGTGTGTGTTTATCAAATAAAGGTCCTAGTTACATCCAAGGAGAAAAAAATGATAGGTGTTGGTAGAGAGGACAACTATGGGATAGAACTAAGTTAACGATAAGGATCACACTTAATTTACTTGCTTACTTTGAGCACCGACCTTTGACTTAGTGGTTGCTAAGTCCAATCCAGCCTATACTCTACTCTATACCTGAACCCATGGAGTATGAGGCAAACAAAGGTAACCCCTAGCCTCGACACCACGTCTATGCTAACACATTTGGTTGTCCCAAGGGCTCTTTGCCTTTTCTTACCTGGGATTACCTTTATTAGAGACCAACAAGCCAAAGGTTGAGGATTTCGTGCCATTAGTCACAAATGTGAATGTAGACTTGTCAGTACCTCAACTGTTCTTTCTCAAGTTGGTCTTATGGAGCTCACTAACTTAGTCTTCATTGCTCCCAACACCTTTTACTTTATGCACCTTAAGAATGCATCTACAATGGTGCTTGAGCAAGTAGATAAATATAGAAAGCATTGCTTGTGGAGGGGATTTAACATCAATGCAAAAAAAATCCCCAAAAAGCAGCATGACAATGCCATGCAAACCCAAAGATGAGGGACATTTGTGTGGCATTAACTTAAGAACAGAAATGAAGCACTCCTTACAAAAAAATCTTCATAAATATTTTAATAAGGAGGATATCCCGTGGGTCCACTTAGTATGGGAAAAGAACTATAGCAACGGGTGAATTGTCTGGTCATACAAAGAAGGGATCTTTTTTGTGGAGAGATATATTAAAGCTTTTGGATACACTACCGGAGGCGGCTTCTTTGCCGAGTGCCTCAGGCACTCGGCAAAGGCTGATATACACTCGGCAAATGGTTTGCCGAGTGTTACACTTGGCAAAGGGCGCTCGGTAAATAGTTGATCGGCAAAGACCTCTTTGCCGAGTGCACTTTATCGGGCACTCGGCAAAGAAAAGTTGCCGTGACAGCGAGCGCCACTGTGACGGTGGCTTTGCCGAGTGTCAAGGTCAAGCACTCGGCAAAGGTCTCCTCTTTGCCGAGCGTCGTTGACTCAAACACTCGGCAAAGGTGTCCACTTTGCCGAGTGCCACCGGCAAGACACTCGGCAAACAGGCGACCTTTGCCGAGTGCCTAGCCCGTGGCACTCGGCAAATCTGTGATCTTTGCCGAGTGCAATGGCTTGTGCACTCGGCAAAGCATGTTCCCAGGCATGTTCTCAGGTCGTCACTTTGCCGAGTGTCATGGCCATTGCACTCGGCAAAGTGACTGAAAACAGTTTTTTATTTGTTTTTTACATTCCATCCAAACAAACAGAAGATATATATAACCAACATCACATATATATCATCAACAGCACAGATATCCAACACCACATATATATCACAAACGTCACATGTCTCACAATACATCACAAATAAGTTCACAAGTAATCCAAGTGCTCCATCATCTACAACCACAATTGCAAATAGAAGTACCATTAACAACCACAAGTATCATCACCTAGCCTCCTCATCCCACTACCCACCATCTTTGTTCAATCACCTGCAATTAAAAAGAGTAAACCAATATGCACAGATAAACAAGAAGTACTTAGAAAGAGATGCAAAATAAACAAAACGTAATTACAAAATAGCATAGTATTACATGGATTAGAAATAATCTTCACGATCGGGATTAGCTGGATCATAAGTCTCATCATCACTATCAATCATGTCAAAATAATCAACACTATCCGAATGAGCAATGTTGCCATTGTCATTGTCTAAATGTAATCACTCAAGCATTTGTAAGTCCTTCACATTTTGCACCTCATCTACAGCGTCCTCTTCAATAACCGTTTCATTATCTACTTCCATTCCGATCGCTTTGGTTAAGTCTATCTTAAACCTCCTCTTCTTGAAAGAACTCTCCGTCATATGTGTTTGGGTCTAAGTTGTAATCTTCATCGTTTGGGATAGGCACTTTACCGTGTGGCGATACCCTGTGCACAATATCCCAACCCTTAAGATGACTTTTGGTTTGACACGGATATGGGAGATAATAAACTTGCATGGCCTGTTGGGCCACAATATAGACATCGTCTCCTGGTAAGACGGAATCCTGTCGAATTTCGACTAGACCACTCATTACTTCAGGATCAAACCAATGGCATTTAAATATGACGGGATTAAAAGGTTTAGAACCATGAAACTTGAGTTCGTATATTTCTTTAATTCTTCCATAATACTCGACCTCATCAACGCCGGGCGTAAAAACTCTAGAACTTGTGGTTCTTCGATTGGGCTGACTCTGCTCGTAGCTTGTTGTGCGAAAGTGATATCCATTCACGTCATAACCGAAAAATGACCTAACCCTATAGGCAAAGCCATCGGTAACATGTCTCAACTCAGCACGCATAGACGCATCCCTTTGGCCCTGCAAGCTCAAGCAGGATACATCGTTATATTATTCGCACGTACGAGTAACTTGGAATGTCAAACTAAGTACGAGCTAAATTGGACGGTACCTTCCGTTTGAACCAAGAAATGAAATCGGGCATTCCATTTCCCGCACCTTGTCTAAGAAGGGTATCTACCTGCTGCGGGGTAGGATCCCTTGATTGACGCCAGAATTCATGAAGAAATTCCCTGTGCCAACGAGAAACAAGGGGGTTAGATGCAGAATAGTGACGGCGTATTTAACAAGTTCGTTAAGAACTTACTGCATGTACGGCGCCACTTCGTCAAGGTTGGTCAACACGTATAGCATGATATGGCGCCACTCTTCATGATTCAAGGTCTTGGGGGTCGATGCACTTGCGCTTCCGAGTTGCCCTCGGAAAAGGCTGAGGTTCGATTCATTTTCGCCAGCATTGTAACGAGGGGGTGGATTATGCACGCTAGGGAGGTTGTCATCATAGTATGTTGTTGTGAAGTTCACCACCTCCTCCAGAATGTATGCCTCTGCAATGGAAGCCTCAATGTTGCATTTATTTCTACATTTCTTTCGAAGAACCTTTAGACATCTCTCGATTGGATAAAACCAACGGCCCTGCACGGGCCCCCCCATTCATGCCTCATATGGGAGGTGCAAAATCAATTGCTGCATCGGATTGAAGAAGCCGGGTGGAAAGATCTTCTCCAACTTATAGAGCAACACAGGAGCCATTCTTTCCAAGTCAGCAATTACGGTCTGAGATAACTCCTTGGCACAAAGCTAGCGAAAGAAATAGCTCAACTCTGCCAGCACTAGCCAGACATGCTCAGGGACATAGCCTCGAACCATCGCCGGAAGAAGCCGCTCAATCCATATGTGGTAGTCATGACTCTTCATCCCTAAGACTCGCATAGTAGATAAGTTCACTCCCCTCCTCAGATTAGCTGCATACCCATCAGGGAACATTAACGTCTGGATCCATTCTAGTACTTCCCTCCTTTGGGGCTTGCTCAATACAAAATCGGCCTTAGGCCTTCTCCATGTCTTGCCGCGACTAGGAGGCTTCATATGTTGGTTTGGTCTATCGCATAATGTTGCTAGATCCACTCTAGCCTTAACGTTGTCCTTTGACTTGTCAGGAAAGTCCATGATTATTGCCCAAAGTGCCTCGGTGACATTCTTTTCAGTGTGCATTACATCAATGTTGTGTGGAAGGAGAAGGTCATCAAAATAGAGGAGCCAAGTCAAGCCCGACTTATGAGTCCACATATGTTGCTCTCCATATCCCACAAAACCACCTTCTGGATTGACCACGAGACTATCTATCTGTTCATGAACCGCGGCACCAGTCATTATCGGTGGTGCAGGGTCTATCACTATGACACCTTTTGTAAAGTTCTTGATGTCTCATCTAAATGCATGGTCAAGAGGGAGGAATTGCCGATGTTTGTCGAACGATGAATACTTGCCACCCTTCTGCAACCAAATGAACCTCAGACCTTCCTTGCATACTGGGCATGGGAACTTCCCGTGAACACACCAGGCATAGAATATCCCATACACCAGGAAGTCATGCAGGGAGTAGTGGTACCAAACATGCATTTTGAAGTTTTTCTTTGTAGCTCGGTCGTATGTCCATACCCCTTCCTCCCAAGCATGGACCAATTCATCAATCATAGGCTCCATGAACACACCCATATTATTCCCCGGGTGTCCAGGAAATATCAACGACAAGAATACGTTCTGTGGTTGAAAGCATACGCCAGGGGGCAGGGGGAGATTGAGGGGGATAACGAACATGGGCCAACATGTGTATGGGGCAGCCATCATTCCATAAGGATTGAACCCATCTATTGCCAGCGCAACACGTACATTACGAGCCTCTTTAGCTTTCTCATGATGAATGCCATCAAAGTGGGTCCATGCTTCACCATCGGATGTATGTACCATCCTGTCAGGATTGTATCGTTTGCCATTTTTGTGCCATGTCATCTGTTTCGTGGATTCCTCGGTCATGTATAGCCGTTGGATCCTCGGTATGAATGAAAGGTGTTGTAGGATTGTCACGGGAATGTCAAGCTGCCTCTTCTGGCCATCACCAGAATCTACCTCCAGGAACCTAGAGGATTTACACTTTGGACAGTACTTTGCTTCCACGTATTCTTTCCTAAATAGGATGCACCCCTTCGGGCAAGCATAAATCTTCTCATACAACATCTTAAGTGCACGAAGGAGTTTCTGTGACTCATGCATGCTCTTTGGCAGAAGGTGACCCTCCGGAAGCAGGCTGCCAATAACTGTCAATATACCATCAAAGGCGTCTCGACTCAGGCTATACTGGGACTTTAACGCCATTATGCGTCCAATGGCATCCAGTTGAGAAACCTTTGTCTGGCCGTGAAGGGGTTTCTGTGCCGCTGAAAAATGTCGTAGAACACCTTTGCGGTTGCCTCTGGCTCCTCCTCCGTACGTCCTTCAGCGAACTGTGCCTCGTGATAGTCATTTAACATGTCTGCTACCCCGGCATCAGCATCATAATCCTCGACGCGTGGTCTCACCACCTCCTCTCTCATACGATCGGCTTCACCAGGGTAGACCCACCGGGTATAGTCTGCCGTAAATCCATTCTTCCAAAGATGTTCCCCCATGACCTTCTTTGTCTGTCTTTTCCTGTTTGCACATTTGCTGCAGGGACAACAAATTTTACTCGCTCCTTTAGCAGCCACGCCAAATGCCCATTCCAAGAAAGCATCAGTCTTGTCGATCCATTCATTGGTGACCTGACCCTGACTTGCGCGGCCCATGTACATCCACTCACGGTTCTCCATCCTCTAACATATATAGCCGCGAGTAATATAAACATCAATTGCATCTATACGACATTCCTACTATCTAATAGGTGAGGATAGGTCCTAATCCCATGCGTGGATCCGTAGATGAGGTTAGTTTCCATGCTCTACTCCTATCCGAGATAGAATTTTGGCAGCACCTCCCCACTGTTCTCCAAATACACATCCTGCCAGGGAGAGTGTGTATCCGAAGAACAACAGGGAGATGATGCCGAAACTCTGTCTCGGATCAGAGCAGACCATGGAAACTAACCCCACCTACGCATCCGCGGGCTGTCCAAAAAACATGGACAATTCGAAACAGATACGGTTTTAGATATGGAAATATCTGCTTATTTCCAACCGTATCTCTTTCGAACGGGAGACGCCTAACTGGGTTACGTGATCTACGACCATGATATGGAAAGAGGTGTTATACCTAGGGTGGCGGTGGAGTCAGGCTAGCGGGGCCGTGGAGGGTCGGTGCAGTGGTGAGGAGACGTGGTGCAGGCAGACCCGCAGCGGCGAGGAAGGCGATCCAGGTCACCGAGGTACTCCGGCTTCGCTCCGACGGGCTCTTCTCTGCAAAAAAAGAAACATAAAACTATCACAAAATTTTGGCAGCACCTCCCCTTCACGGTGAGGTTTTCAAAACCTGCAAGAAAACCAACGGCATGATGGTCGACATGCACATATATATGATCGGCATCACCTCCCCTGCACGGTGAGGTTTTCAAAACCTGCAAGAAAACCAACGGCACGATGGCCGACATGCACATATATATGAACAGCACGATGGCCGACATGCACAACATTATATCCAACCACATATATATAATAATGTCACAACCACTCCTACGACTACCACCACTGCTACTCTACCACTACTACTACCGCAACTACTAGTAATACTATGACGACGACGACGGTAGGGCATACCTAGTGGGCGTCGTAGGGTGCCTCCTCCTCCTTCTTCTTCCTCCTTCCTCCTTCTTCCTCCTCCTCCTCCTTCCTCCTTCCTCCTTCTTCCTCCTTCCTCCTCTCCTCCTCTCCTCCTCCTCCTCTCTTATTCCTCCTCCTCCAGCGGCGCAGCCGCGAGCGCGGGCGGCGGCGGCGCTACCACGGGCGCGGGCGTGCGTGTGTGCGGTGTGTGTGGGCCGGCTGGGCCGAGGGGTTAAATCCCCGCTTTGCCGAGTGCCCCGATCTGGCACTCGGCAAAGTTTTTTTTAATTTTTTTAATTCTTTGTCGAGTGTCACCTGTCCTGACACTCGGCAAAGAGGGTTTTTTTTAAAAAAAAAGTCTTTGCCGAGTGCCCGCGGACTGGCGCTCGGCAAAGAGGGGTTTTTAATTTTTTTTTTAAAAAAATTCTTTGCCGAGTGCCATACGTCCTTGCACTCGGCAAAGCGGTGATTTGTCAAGTGTCACTTTATGACACTCGGCAAACCATATTTTTTTCACTTTTGACCACCAAACTTTTTCTGCAGTTCTCATACAATACCTGGTACTCCATGTTCCAATGTGGCACATTTCTCGGACTTTTTCTATATTTCTTTAATTTATTTCATTCAATTGAATTTTCTTGGATAATTCAAATTATAACTGCTAGTCATTCGAATAATGAAAAAAAATGAATGGAAAAATGATATTCATGTTATTTAGTATAGTGTGAGGCCATATTCCGGACCAGACCACCAATTTCGAACATCTTGTTCACGAAACATGACCACGAACTTGTGGTCGAGTTGTTTTTAAATTCTATAAAAAGCAAACGAAGTCCAAAAATTATGAAACTTGTCAAGATGTCATGATATCATATGTGGAGGCTGTGATAAAAATTTGAGAAGGTTTCGCGCAAGTTGTCACGTACGATGCTTACCACCTTGTCGGTCTCTTCACGAAATCATGAAACTTCTTCGGAGATTCTTCGGTTTGCAAGCATCGTACGTGACAACTTGCGCGAAACCTTCTCAAATTTTTATCAGAGCCACTACATATGATATCATGACATCTTGATAAGTTTCATGATTTTTGGACTTCGTTTGCTTTTTATACCACGAATTCGTGGTCATGTTTCGTGAACAAGATGTTCGAAATTGGTGGTTTGGTCCTAGATACGGCCTCACATTATACTAAAAAACATGAATATCATTTTTCCATTCATTTTTTCATTATTCGAATGACTAGCGGTTATAATTTGAATTATCCAAGAAAATTCAATTAAATGAAATAAATTAAAGAAATATAGAAAAAGTCCGAGAAATGTGCCACATTGGAACATGGAGCACCAGGTATTGTATGGGACTGCAGAAAAAGTTTGGAGGTCAAAAGTAAAAAAAAAATATGGTTTGCCGAGTGTCATATAATGACACTCGGCAAATCACCGCTTTGCCGAGTGTCAAAAAAATAACACTCGGCAAATCACCACTTTGCCGAGTGTCAGAAGAAGACACTCGGCAAAGGGTTAACGGCGGCTGCCAGCCATTAACGACGGCGGCCCTTTGCCGAGTGTTAGGAGAATAACACTCGGCAAAGACAGTTTTGCCAAGTGTTATTGTTTGTCGAGTGCTCGGCACTCAGCAAACCACCTTTTTGCCAAGTGTTAGTTGTTTGCCGAGTGCTTTATCTCTGGCACTCGGTAAACAGCCTCTTTGCCGAGTGCCCAATAAAAAGCACTCAGCAAAGTCTGGGACACTCGGCAAAGAAGCCGTCTCCGGTAGTGATAGTTCTAAAGGAATGACATTTGTTAACATCCACAATGGAGAATCTTGTCTCCTTTGGTTAGATCTTTGGCTTGGTAAAGTCCCAAGTCAGGCATACCATGAAATCTTTTCCTTTGCAAAAAATAGAGAATAACACTCAGCAAAGCCAAATCAATTATATCATTGCACAATCTTTTTCATCTCCCTTGTCAATTGATGCTTTTGCCTAGCTACATCAATTGGAGCAAGATCTACAAGGCATCACTTTGACACCTGAACATGATTGGTGATCTTATATTTGGAACTCTCACATGTACAACTCAATAAAGGCTTACAAAGTTCTAATTGGCCACACAGAGGTACACCCGACATTCAAATGGATCTAGAGCTCATCCTACTAATACAAACATAAAATCTTCTTCTGGTTAGTCCTAGAAGATCGACTTAGCATAAAAGAACTTCTCAGGAGGATGAACATATGGATCTTCCCATTTGTCATTGTGTCCTATGCACCTAACCTATGGAGGAAACACTGGAACACCTCTTCTTGAGGTGTCACTTCACACAAGCTTGTTGTTTCAGTCTTAATATTAGCATTGACACTAAGGTTGAACTCTTTATTACTTCGGAACACTTTAAACAATAGTAAGGAGTCTATTTCTACTTGGAAATCATTGTACTAATGAGTTAGAGCATTTCGGTCTCAAGGAATGACCATATATTCCAAGGAATTATGCCATTAATATCAAATTGTTGGTCTTATAGAAGAACGTAGCACTCGGTTTTAAGAACAAAACCAGATACACACCATATGTGAGCCTAGGAAGTCAAATCTCACATATAGCTACAAATAAGGGTAATATCGAAAGACAATGCTCAATAAATAACGTACTTAGTATAAAGGATATAACCTTAGACAGCAAACAGTGGAAAGATAACTCTGATCTTCGGGTGAAGACTCCAATCCACAGGGACAACCGACTGGTTGATCACAAGCCTAACTCCTCCAGACTAGCAATCTGGTACCCATCCGGGATTTTTTCAAAGATTTTAAAAAGTAAAGCAAGCATAAGTACATGTCGTACTCAACAAATATAACATGGGGTTCATGAGGCTCAAATGGTTGACACTGGTTTTATTAGCTTTTAATGAGTCATGATTTTAGCAATAGGGTGGCCTCAAGTTTATTCACAAGCCCGTATAAACACATGATCAGGTAAACATGAATAATGAATAGCATAAACAATTAACCATTAATGAGCATCTTTATCATCAGTATCATCAGTGTTCATCATCTATTCCGTAAGGGTCCAAGGCCGCTCGTGACCATGAGCAAAACTGATATACTAGTTTTACACTCTGCAGAGGTTGTACACTTTCACTGTGAGTCGTGATTTACCCTTTCACCCGAGGTGATAAGCCTCTTGACCCACTACCAAGGAAGGTCGGCCGGGTTCACTATGAAGCCTTTCAAAGGTTCGTCTAACAAGTTAGGGCCGCTAGGTTTCCTCATCAATAAGCATGAACTCCCCTCCAAGGAGTGACTGACAAAAGACCAAGAAACCAAAATGCACTCAACCTGGCAGGCAAAGGTCATACCTGTCGGAGCCCCTCTTGCGCCATAAAGGTAACCGCTAACAAGCTAGAAAAGGTCCTCATACTGAGCTAAAGCTAGAGCCATGTAGCCCTCATAGCTGTACTGTAAGTCTCGGATGTTCGCTTATAGATAACTCCTTAGGGAGAGGAATCTAGAGCACCATAAAAATAGCCCAATGCTCTAGCCCCTTTGTTCCATGTTGCTAAAAAGCATCTTTTAGTGTTTATTGCATATTCCATTAGTCAAGTTACAAGATCATGGTTGTAGTTGAGCACTAGCATCATGCTACCCAATGCAATACCCCATAGGTATCAAGGCACAAGGTACAAAGTACTAGGAAATCCTTAGTGGTAGTCAAGGTAGACACATGCAGCATGAATTAAATGATTAAAGATTTATAGGACAACAAGGATGATCCCATGCTATACTTGCCTTAAACTCAGATTCTTCTTCTAGTCCAAACCATCAATGAATTGCTTCTGGATTCACCGCGTATAGTTCACCGACTGGACATGATCATAAAACACCACACAAGCATTTATGCAATCATACACGAAGCAAACAATAGAAATAAATTAGAACAATACACAAAACATAATACACAATAGGTAAAAATGTTTTAAAGATGTTCTACATGTTACTACGAACACACAGACACGAAAAGCACTCTAATCGGAGCTATAATGAAAAAGTTATGAATTAAACAAGATTTCCTTTAATAAAATAATAGATTAAACCTAATCTTAAATTTCAAAGGTTGAAATTATATTTAACAATAGGATAAACATGTAGATTACTCAATTACGAATCTAACGCAACTTGAACGGATCAAATCGGAGTTAAAACAGAGATTTTATGGTCTAAACATGGTAGTGGCAAAATTGTGATTTCTGGAATCAAAATACGACTTTTAAAACAGACTAGGGACGGCGGGCATGATAAAGAAGAAGGACAGGGGTTCTTTAGAAAAAGTGCAGCGACGGCGGGTTCTATATTAAAAATCTGAGGGGCTTTTATGCAATTAAGCCACGCGAAGGGTTACGGGCTAATCTGGGGCTTTGGATCTGAAACGAACGGCTAAGATTAGAAGGAGGAAGGGAGAGGGGAAACTGCCGGCCGAAACAATGACCTCGGTGGCGGTTCCATGGCCGGGCCCTCGTCGGAGTTCACCAAAACGGTGATTCCGAGCTCGGTTGCTTCAACGGATAGCATGGGGAGATAGATCTCGAGCTCACAAACTCGATGAGGGCATCGGTTGAAGCAGGGGTTGAACGAACACGACGGTGATCTTGATGAGGTGGCTTGGGTTCATCGGGGTTACTCCAGCGTGCTCCTAAGCGTCACAAATAGCGAGAGAGGGGTGAAATAAGTTACCGAAGTTCTCCTTACCGTCACGCGCAGCTCAGGAAAGCGGTCACGACGACGGAAGTGCAGCGGTGGCGGTGATTTAGGGTTCAACGGCACGACGCTAGGGTTCCAATCGGCGTGGTTACTCGAATTAGGGCTTGGCGAGGGCGTATCGATGTCGGGGCTCGCTATTTAAGGGCCTCGTGGCGTGGGACGCACGCCACCGAGAGGAAACAGGGAGAATACGGACATGGCCACGACGGAGGAGTCCGCGTCGCTTACGGCTGAAGGTGGGAGATGGTTCTGACAGAGTGGGTCCACCGGTCAATGTTAGCAGGAGAGAGGGTGAGCTGTGAGAGAGAGAGAGGGAAGACGTGGGCGCGGCTGCCGCTGAGCTAGCTGCGGTTGCGGCATGGGCCTGTGCGGGGAAGAGCTGAGGGGGAGGAGAGAGGTTGGGCTAGATTGGGCCAGAGGGGAAAGAAGCATGCCGTCGGCCCAAGGGAGCAGGCCGGCTGAGCCAAAAGAGAGAGGAGGGAGAGAGAGAGAGAGAGAGCAGCTTTTCCATTTTTCTTTTTGTTTTCTCATTTCAAAACCAATTTCAAATATAAACCAAATCGAATTTGAATATGGTTTAAAATACACTTTTTAATTCAAATAAAAATGAGCAATTTTGGTAAGTTTTCCAAAAATAAATTTTACAACTTTTTAAATTCTTTTATTTTTCAATTCTTTTTCTTTTATTTCAAAGCCATTTCGAAACCATTTTCAAAAGTGATTTGAATTCATTTTGAATTTTGGATTCAACCACTCATTGCAATAGATCAAATGCACCGGCATGTATGCACATCCATGCTGCTACTCTTTATGATGAATTTTGATTTAATGAAAAATATTCTTTTTTCTATATTTCATGAGCATAAAAACAAGTATTTAAATCAATTTAACTTTATTTTAGAAAAGGCAAATTTTAGGGTGTTACAAAGAATGTCTAGAGCAACAATTGTTATCCTCTTTGTATTCTTTTTGTCCTTTCCTTTCTTAAATTGTGTTGTTGCAACTTTGTTGCTTGGACACCTCTTTTTTCTTTGACTTTTGCTATTTATCTGTTGACAGATTTTTTTGTACTAAATCTATCAAATTTCTATACGTTTGATTGTGCTTTAGGATTTATGCTATAACTGTCGATAGATTTGACCACATAAAAAATCTAACAAATTTGACCGTATAAAGTCTATCAACAGACTTTTCTTTTATTACTAATATGTATTCTATCCATTCTAAATTATAAGATATTTTGACATTTCTAGATATATTATTTTTGCTATATATCTAGACATAGCGTATATCTAGTTGCATAGAAAAAACATCTATCTATAAATACTAAAATGTTTTATAATTTGAATTAGAGTGAGTATTAAACAGTAGGTTGCTACCCTCGTGTTTCTCAAGAAAAGCTTTAATAAACTTACAAAGTCCGCCTCCTACATACCTCATTCATGCAAGAACCTTCTTTAATTTCACATTTTTTTCAGTTGTTATTAGTCACACACCCAAATAACCCAAAGCATGTCGCGTATCCCTTATATATGAAGCTGTGATCGTAAGCTAGTCTTGGTTCCGGCTGCCGGCAGCATGCAAGACTAGTCTCAACTGTAAGTCCCGGCCCAAGTCCCGACATGATCCCCCACCTGCAGTCCTCCCTTTCCTCCCCACCATCTTGGCGGCGGCGCCGTATCTTGTCGAGGACGAAGATGATGGTCGACCCCAACATGTTGCCGTACTCGGCCAGCATGTGCCGGCTAGCCGCGAGTTTCCGTGCATCCAGGCCCAAGGCGGCCTCGTAGCTGTCCAAGAGCGCGCGGCCACCAGGGTGCACCGCGCAGAAGAGGCTGTTCCAGTCCCAGCCGCCGCCGTCTCTCGCGTTCGCGAGGCCAAGCGGCGCCAGCCAGTCCGCCAGACACCGCTATATGCTGTCGCGGACAAGCGTCGGCACTTCCATGGACACGCCGTACTCGACGCCGCTCTCGCCGAGGCTGATCCCCACGGTACGTTCTGTCGCCGGCAGCGTCACCTGTGACGAGGACACGAAGTTGAAGACGGGGCGCTCGACGGGCAGCGTCGGGTCGGCGCCGACGACGACCGCGCCCGCGCCGTCGGCGAACAGCGCCGTGGTGACGAGCGCGTCGAGGCGGGCCTCGTCCGGCGCGCCAAAGCTGAGGAGCACGGCGTGGGCGCAGGACACGAGCACGCGGGCGCCGCGGTTGTTCTCGGCGATGTCCTTGGCGACGCGGATGTCCACGAGCCCCGCCGAGCAGCCGTGCAGGTAGAGCAGGGTGCGGCGCACCGTCGGACGTAGTCCTAGTAGCATCGCAAGGAGGAGGTCCGCGCCCGGCTCGTCGGCGCCCGAGTTGGTGGCGACGACAAGGTGCGTGATGTCGGCCGCTGGGTGGCCCCACTCCGCGATCGCTGTTGCCGACGCGGCCGCGGCGAGCTCTGCCACGGCGTCCGCGGTGGCTCGCAGCCTCGCGCCGAGCGACGGCAGCGCGCGGTCTAGGAACTCCGGGTGCCTGCTGAGCGTCTCCTCCGTGTGGTGGAAATAGCGCTTCTTGATGCCTGACTTTTGTCACCTGAGATGGAAGCAAACATTGTGATCTTTTTTCTCCCTCTCTCTAGTAGAATGTTTCGACTATTGAGAATGATTGAAACCGTACATATTCTCTTCATCTTGGCTTTGAGCTTCGTGAGGTGGTCGCTACCGGTGACACGGAAGTACCAGTCGGGGAACTGGTCCTGTAGCACGCAGTTTGCCGGGGTCGCCGTGCCGATGGCCAGCACGGCGGCAGGGCCATTCGCACGCTGCGCTCCGCGGAGATCCTCAAGGACGGTGACCTGTTCGGCGATGGTAGCCGGCAGACTAGAGGGGAGGGTTAGCTTTGCCTGAGAATCAGCTCTTGTTATTATACACTATATATACGCGAAGAACTAAACCCTTTATAAACTCTTGAATCCTGGCCGGCTTGCTGCCAACAACAACGCACCCGCACTGGCGTTCTCCTTTTTTTTTAATCTATAACCCCTAAACCCATTTGATATATAACACAATATCATTTTCAATATAATTACACTGAGTAACAACGATATATATTATATTTATAATTTTATATATTATGGAAGTATTTTTATAATGAATCTAGTAATTTGCATCATGTATTGTTAACCTATATATATGTGTCTTCATATATATACCGAAAGGTAAAAGAGTTTCACTTTTAGATAGACTTATGTTGTTGTATATTTCTAATGGAACGAAAGCAGCGGGGCCTAGTAAAGTTTTGCAGTGGAAACATATACCGAAAATACGAATTATTTAAATTCATATTCGCTAAAAATCCATATAGCTATCCCTATCTGTATCTTATTGTAATAAGAATTTTAAAATGAAAGCATCTAAATCCATTTTTATTACTTTTCTCTATCCAAAGATAGATCTGTTTTTTTTTAAAAAAAGAAAAAGGTGGAATCACCAACATTTTTTATATTCGAATTTCATCAGTTCCGCCCCTTCTCACGTTGGCGGTTACGTACAATGTATTACACGTGGAATCAGTTATGAAATTAGTTCTGCACATGGAATGAATGCTTGGGCTCGAATGAATTAGGTTGGCGGTCATAGTTCTGCGAAGGTAATAAAATCAATGTGCCGGCCATCAGTTTCCTGACCAAAAGATTGGACGTTCACATTTCTGAAATGTGGTTCACAAACAGTCAGTTCTCAGGTGGTCCAAGCGACACATGCCGTTCGTCTGTACTGCTCCCTCCGTCTCAAAATAAGGGTCGCTCTCGCTTCCCAAGGAGTTAAGCACTTTTAACTTTCACCAAATATATAGATGAAAATATCACTCTCTCAATTCTATATTATAAGATGTTTTGACTTTTTTTATACATAGATTTCTCTATGCGCTAAGATATACACTATGTCTAGATATACACTAAAAAATGGATCTAAAAAAATTAAAATGTCTTATAATTTGAAAAAAATGGGGAGTACCTACTTTCTCTGATTCAAATTGTGTCGTTTTGACTTCTACATATACATACACTACAGGAAACGGCTGATTTGCCGGGAGCAAAAATATTTGCCGGGTGCTTTTTATCGGGCACCCGGCAAAGGAATTCTTTGCCGGGTGCCAGGCCTGGAGACACCCGGCAAAGAAAGGCCTCCGGCAAATCAACCTTTGCCGGGAGCCGGGCACTCGGCAAATTCCAGCCGTCGGCAAAAATTAGTCTTTGCCGGGTGCCGGCCACTCGGCAAAATATGGCCGCCGGCAAAGGTGGCCGGCTTGACGGCGGCCAGCGGCCGTCAGCCTTTGCCGGGTGCCACGCCGTTAGGCACCCGGCAAAGAATTTTTTGAATTTTTTTTTAAATTTCTTTGCCGGGTGCCCCATGACCTGGCACCCGGCAAAGGATTCTTTGCCGGGTGCCCTGGGTGGCACCCGGCAAATTATTATTATTTTTTTGTTTTTTTGACCCCATTTTTTTTGTGGGGACTTGCTACAGTAAATATATCCCTGTTTCAAAATTTGGGACAATTATGAGTTCTTTAACAATATTTCCTTAATTTTTTCCGTTGCATTGAATTTTTCCGACTATTCCAAATTTGAACTGCAGGTACATGAAATAATGGAATTTCATCATTCAAAAAATAGTATTCATGATATTTAGGCTATGTTGAGGCCGTATGCAGGAAGTGGCATGAAATGTCGCGCATCATGTTGTCGTAACATGACGATGTACTCGCGGGGGAAGTTTATTTAAATTATATAAAATCCAAACGATGTCCGAAAATCACGAAACTTGTCGATGTGTCTTGTTATCACATGTGGAGGTTCATTTGGTTGAAGAAGGGTGGTAAGTATTCGTCGTTCGATCAACATCGTCAATTCCTAGATTCCAACCATCCATTCCGACAGGACACCAAGAACTTCAGGAAAGGTGTCGCAGTCACGGACCCTAGACCGCACTTGAAGACTGGTGCCGAGGTTCATACTCAGATAGATGCTCTCTTGCCCAATGAAGAAGGTGGTTTTGTGGGATATGGTGAGCAACACATGTGGACTCATAAGTCCGGCTTGACGAGGCTCCCCTATTTCGATGACCTTCTACTGCCCCATAATATTGATGTAATGCACACTGAAAAGAATATCGCTGAGGCACTTTGGGCAACACTCATGGACACTGACAAGTCTAAGGACAACCCTAAGGCTAGAGTGGACCTGGCGACGTTGTGCGATAGACCACAGCAAGTGATGCGGCCTCCTACAAACGGCAAGAACTGGAAAAGGCCTAAGGCCGATTTCATCTTGAAACCCGAACAAAGGAGGGAAGTACTACGATGGATCAAGGCGTTAATGTTCCCTGATGGGTATGCAGCGAACCTGAGCAGGGGAGTGAACTTAGGCACTATGCGAGTCAACGGCATGAAGAGCCATGACTACCACGTATGGATTGAGCGGCTTCTTCCGGCGATGGTACGAGGCTACGTTCCTGAGCATCTCTGGCTAGTGCTGGCAGAGTTGAGCTATTTCTTCCGCCAGCTTTGTGCCAAGGAGCTATCTCGGACCGTGGTTGCAAACTTGGAGAAAGTGGCACCTGAGTTGCTTTGTAAGTTGGAGAAGATCTTTCCACCCGGCTTCTTCTTGTCGATGCAGCATTTGATTGTGCACCTCCCTTATGAGGCACGTATGGGGGGGCCCGTGCAGGCCCGTTGGTGCTACCCAATCGAGAGATGTCTGAAGGCCGTTCGCAAAAAATGTAGAAATAAAGCCAAAATTGAGGCTTCCATTGCAGAGGCTTCCATTCTGGAGGAGGTGACAAACTTCACACAGCTATACTACACGGAGAACCTTCCTAGCGTGCATAATCCACTCCCTCGCTACAATGTTGACGAGAATGAATCCAACCTTAGCCTCTTCCAAGGGCAACTCGGCAGGTCAAGTGGATCGTCCAATAAGAGGTTGGAAAATGAAGAGTGGCGCATGATCATGCTATATGTGTTCCACAACCTACCCGAGGTGAAGTCGTTCATTGAGTAAGTTCTCAAAGAACTTGTTTAAATACGCTGTCACTATTCTGCATCCAACTGATTCTTTCTCGTTTGCACAGGGAATTTATTCGTGTATCCTGGCATCAACCAAGGGATCCTACCCCACGGCAAACCGACACCCTTCTTTCACGGGGTCCGGGAGCAGGGAGGCCCGATTTCATTTCTTGGTTCAAAACAAAGGTATTGTCCAATTTACCTCGTACCTAGTTCGAGATTCCGAGTTTCGCGTACTTAGTCCGGCAATCTTTCCTTCTTGCGCTTGCAGGCCCAAACCGATGCAACTATGAGTAAGGAGTTGAGACAGGTTGCAAATGGCTTTGACAGTAAGGTGAAAGCTTATTCAGGTTATGATGTGAATGGATATCGCTTTCACACAAGAAGCTACGAGCGAGCTCGGCCCCATCGAAAAACCACAAACAGCGGAGTTTGTACTCCCGGCACTGATGGCCTCGAGTATCATGGCATAATTGAAGATATCTATGAACTTGAATTTTATGGTTCAAACCCTTCGTCTCGCCATGTTCAAATGCCACCGGTTCAATCCTCGACTAACGAAAACGGAGCCCTAATATTGGTCAAGTCGAGATTCGACACGATTCCATCTATCAAGGAAAAGATGTCTTTATTGTGGCGGATCAGGCCGCAGGTTTATTATTTGTTTGTCATACGCATGCCAAGGCAACAAGGCTCTTCAGGGTTGGTCTATTGTGCACCAGGTATCGCCACATGGTAGACTAGCTGTCCCAAACGATGAAGATTACAACTTCAACCCAAACACATATGATGGAGAGTTCTATCAAGAAGATGGGCTACAAGGGAGGTTGGTGATAGACTTAACCGAGGCGATTGGAATGGAAGTAGACAATGAAAGGGTTGATGATGAGGAAGGAGATGAGGTGCAAAATGCCAAGGACATAGAAATGCTTGAGCGATTACATTTAGATGATGACGATGAAGGCAACATTGAACCTTCGACAGTTTGTTTATTTGGACAATTTTGATAGTGATGACGAGACATATGATCCAGATAATCCCAATAATGATGATTACTTCTAATACATGTAATACTATGTTATTTTGTAATCGTGTTTTGTTTATTTACTTAGCATCTATTTCTAATACATGTAATGATGTCTTGTTTGTTTCTTTTTAATTGCAGGTGATTGAACAAAGATGGCGGGCGGCAGTGGGCCAAGGAACGTGAACTCGAGGTACCAGAGAGCACGTCAGAGAGACAGATGCTTGGAGAACGATCGGATGGGAGGAGGCAGAGGGCAGGAGGCGAGCAGCGGCAGCGAGCGGCAGAGAGGGGCCGGCCTCCTAGTCGAGCCGCGTGAGGTGTCGGAGGAGCGCCAGTACCACGGACTCCTCGAGGACGAGCAGGTTTCTCAGCGACGGACGAGGTTCGGGCGACGACAACAGCGAGGAGAGGCATGAGGAGGGCGGCGAGGCCGGAAGTAGTTCCACTGCCTCTGCTGCGGCTAGCCCCTACTTGCGAGGTCCCTCAAAACTCCCTGGGCCTCCGCTTCCTCCCCTACGCCCAGTGATCCGCCCCCAGGGGGACAGGTAACTAACTTTAGATTTAATCACAGCTACTTCATATAACCTGTTGAAAATTGTGAGAGAAACTAATAATGTTTGTTAATGACTTGTGCAGGCACTGGGAGGTTGTGTCGCCTGGTGACTCACGCAACCCCAACCACATCTTGGGGCTTCTGTGCAGGCACTATTACCCCGGCATTGTCACACACAAGGGGACTGTGGGGCCGGCCAAATCGTGGGACCACTACAAATCTGCCCCCGACGCAGATTATGAAGACAAGCAGGAGCGGGTCAGGAGAGAGTTCTGGGTAAGTCTCGTTCGCACAACTTTGATCAATACATCGCATTCATTTGGCACTTTTTGACATAATGAATTGATACATTGTGTCTGTCTGTAGACTTTTTTCAGGTGTGAAGAGGGACAGGAGGAGAGGGCGGAGAAGAACTTGGTGAAAAGTGTCAGGAAACGCATCAGCGACATGCACTACGAGGAGCGCCTCACTTGCATCATCAAGTACTACGCCACGCGACTTGGTCAAAAAGTCAGCAAGACACAGGCAAGACAGATGCCTCTACCGAACAAGACATTGAGGTAAATGAAGAAGAATAATACTAATTCGTTTTGAGATTAAGTAGCTTTCATTTGGTCGTCTTACATCTCAAAATCTTTATGACATGTAGATGATTCCATGGTGGTGCGAGTCCTTTGCCGACTGCTGGGAGATGATCGTGGATAGGTGGTTCACGAGAGGGTTATATCCAGAACACGAAGCCCACCGGAGCGGGCTTTGCGGCGACAGGCCCCACACACCACCAAGGCAGCCGAGCCTCTCGCGCAGCATAAAGCAAGCTTGGGTACGTGAATTCATTTTTAGTATTCTCGACGCTCCATTCGCATGTTACTTCTAATCATCTTGTTGTCTTTCTCGCGAGCTGGCGCCGCATGGTGGCCACCCTTGTCCACGTTCATGGCGTATGGATCGCCCGCAAGGGAAAGGCGACTTCATTGTCACCTTCAGCCCGGATGACCCACCCGAGTCGTAGACAAAGAACCCGAAAGCGCCCACACCAAGATCGGCTCCTACGCGTGGGACGCAAGGTCGGTCCAGGGGCTGATCGGGATCCGAGCACCGACGACATTGATGGCACGACCGCTCATGAGGATCGGACAGGGCAAGAAGCATGGGCGGTGCTGGCTTGGCGATGGCACCCTCGAGTCCGGCTCTGTTCCCTCCCTCTCCCAGATCCGAGCAAGTACCCGGAGCGAGGCCCGGCCATACGCCAACGGCCGTCCCTTCACAAAGAAGCCGGTCGACGCACTCCGAGTTAGTCCAGTTTAACTCTTCGTACATTGATCTTTACATAACTTAGTTACCTTTACATTACTAAAACATTCGATTGAAATGTTGCAGCCGATAACGAAAGGATGGCTCAGAGCTGCGGGACTGGCGCGCGAGGGACCGAGGTGGCCGAAAGGGAAAGACAAGCCGAGCGGGCCGAAAGGGAGAGAGACAAAGCCAAGCAATTGGCGGAGATTACGATGTTCCTGCAGAACTTTGGGCAAGTGAACGGTGTACTGTCATGCGATGTTCGCTCCAGCGCCGCCAGCCAGATTGTAGCTAGTCCAAAGGAGTATGAATCCATATTGCTTCGACTAGTGCTTTCATTAGATGACCCACTCTAACCGCTTTGAATATCTTGTCCTTTATGCAGCCTCCGTCGTCGGGTTCGAATGACCCATCTCGGTATGCAAAGCGGTGCCGAGTTTCCTTCACCGTGCACTCGGTTTCCTCCCCACCTTTAGTTTGTATCTCTTTTTCACCGCTTGATGGACATGTGATGCAATCGTGATCCACTATCGACTTGTTTCGATGGTAATTGGACCTATTATGTTTGTGATGTCGTGTATGTGAGGTATTGTATTCATGATGTGATATATATGTGTGGTATTGAGTTTGTGATGAGATGGATGTGATATATATATGCTATATTGTCTTTGTGATGCTTCAGATGTGATATATATCTTTTATATGCTGTGTTTGTGATTATAGAATCAAAAACAAAATAAAAAAATTAATTTTGAGGCTTTGCAAAGGGTGCCACAGCCAAGCACTTTCGGCAAAGCTGGGAATTCTCTGAAAGGAATTCCCGGCTTTTTGCCGAAAGTGCCGTGCACCCAAAAAGTTTTTTCGTGGGAAAAAAATTCTTTGCCGGGTGCCCTATGATCCGGCACCCGCAAAGAAATTATGAAAAAAATAAAAAACTCTTTGCCGGGTGCCCATGATGCTCGACATCTCGCAAAAAGAAATTATTAAAAAAAATAAAAATTATTTGCTTGAAGTGCCTCAAGACGGCACCCGCAAAAAGAAAATTTGAAAAAAATTAAAAAAATCTTTTTGGGGTGCCTCGACATGGCACCCGGCAAAGCAAGGGATGATTGAGCCCCAGTAATGTAATTAACCACTTTTCTTTGCGGGTGTTGGGGTTTGCACTCGCAAAAGTCTTTGCCGAGTGCCCGATAAAAGCACCCGCAAAGAAATCTTTGCCGACTAATTTTTTGCCGGAGGCTCTTTGCGAAAGTGTCTTTGCCGGGCAAAGGCTTTGCCGAGTGTAAAGTAGGCTTTGCTTGGTGCATTCGACACCCGAAGAAAGCGCCTTAATCCAGTAGTGATACCTTTTACTATGTACGTAGACATAGTATAAATTTAGATTTAGATATATTATAAAGGCAAAATAGCCAAATTCGTCCCTGAACTATCGTGCTGGGCTCAATTTCGTCCCTCAACTACGAAAACGTCCGATTCAGTCCCTGAACTATCGTACTGGGCTCAATTTCGTCCCTCAACTACGAAAACGTCCGATTCAGTCCCTGAACTATCGTGCTGGACTCAATTTCGTCCCTCAACTATAAAACCGTCCGATTCAGTCCCTGAACTATCGTGCTGGGCTCAATTTCAAATTTAACACAGTTGCTTTTTTATTTTTAAATCTAACCGGGTTAATATACTGCTAAAACTTGGTTTGTTTTTTTTCTGAGCATCTTAAAGACCTCAAATTAAAAAACTCAAAACTAGAACGTTATAGATCTCATCGAGAACAACAATTTTCATATATAAAGTATCTCCATTTGACCTCATATATGAGAGATATGATTTTTCCAATGCGATAAGCACGTGTACGCGATTAGTATACTGTTAAAACATTATTTAATTTTTTTGAGCATCTTAATGACCTTAAATTAAAAAACTCAAAACTACAAAGTTGTAGATCTCGTCGAGAGCTACAATTTTCATATAAAAATCATCTTCATCCAAGACCATATAAAAGCATCTTAATGTATCTTTTTTAATATAAAAAGCATCTTAATGTATAAAATCATCTTCATATTAAAAAAGATACATTAAGATGTTTTTATACAGTCTTGGATGAAGATGATTTTTATATGAAAATTGTAGCTCTCGACGAGATCTACAACTTTGTAGTTTTGAGTTTTTTAATTTGAGGTCATTAAGATGCTCAAAAAAATTAAATAATATTTTAACAGTATACTAATCGCGTACACGTGCTTATCGCATTGGAAAAATCGTATCTCTCATATATGGGGTCAAATGGAGATACTTTATATATAAAAATTGTAGTTCTCGATGAGATCTACAACGTTCTAGTTTTGAGTTTTTTTAATTTGAGATCTTTAAGATGCTCAGAAAAAAAACAAACCAAGTTTTAGCAGTATATTAACCCGGTTAGATTTAAAAATAAAAAAGCAACTGTGTTAAATTTGAAATTGAGCCCAGCACGATAGTTCAGGGACCGAATCGGACGGTTTTATAGCTGAGGGACGAAATTGAGCCCAGCACGATAGTTCAGGGACTGAATCGGACGTTTTCGTAGTTGAGGGACGAAATTGAGCCAAGTACGATAGTTCAGGGACTGAATCGAACGTTTTCGTAGTTGAGGGACGAAATTGAGCCCAGCACGATAGTTCAGGGACGAATTCGGCTATTTTGCCTATTATAAAAACCGTATCAACAAAAGCCACTTACAATTTGAAATGAAAAGAATACTACCTAGACAAAAATATGTATCGCGTGTGCTCTACCCACCACCCGCTGATACTGCGCACCTGAGCCTCCGACAATTTGATTGTCTACTTCATCGCCTTGGCCCTATGGCGAACGACATGGCACAACATTGGTCGGGTTGGTACCTCTCTGTTGGCAGTTATGACAGACCAAATACTTGTGCAGGATATATAGAAACGCACTCTGTAGCACCTATGTGAAAAACGAGATGGCCCTAGTTTTAAACAGAAAGCATTATATTATCGTAACATATCGTTACAAAGGAGGGCCTGAATTGCATCCGGAGCCGGAGCCTCTTTACATAAAATTGAACTAGAGAACTGATCAACTAGCTTAGCTCATTATCTTTTATTCCGAGGTATGTTGACGATGTTTTCAAGATGTAAAATCATGTCTTTTTTTCCGTCAACAAGCTCCCCTAAACTTAACCTTTGCTCGTCCCGAACGAAGACTAAAACTTAGCCTTGGTGGATTAGGAGTTGCTACTAGTTTACATTTCAAGAGTACCATGTGTACAACAAACATATTCTTCCATGAGTGGAAAGATTAGCAATGTTAAGAGAAAGAACAACTTGACTTGAACACTAGTTTTCTCATTCTATAGAAGTTGGAGCTTTTTTGCAAGATTTTCCAAAAAGAGAGCTTAAGTTCCTCATATGATACTCTCAAGTCGCCCATGTGGTGTATGACCCTTATTTTTGGTAAAGACTTCATTATGTGCTAGAAAAATAGTGCCTTGGATCAATGTTTCCTTATGTTGATGAGGACCATTAAATAGGCCAATTTTTCTGGGGGCCATAATATTTCATTATCTATGCATTCTATAGGTTCGCATGATGATTCAATGATTTTCAACCAGCTTTGCAGTAACTGGTACAAAACCATATTGGAATACGTTAACATTTAGGATGTAGTATTCTGAAATTCCAATCCCATTGAGCATTTAATTAACTTTGTTATATAAGAATTGGTGGAGTATTAGCCACAACAACATCAATCAATGGATCTGCATGCATGGTCTCTACTTCATTTCCATACCATTGATTTATAAATTGATGCAACATAAAAGAGATACATGGGTTTGCTTGAATCTAATCACTTCTAATTATAGCACTATAATTACCTTGCATCTCTACAATGAAAAATGCTTTAAATAATTTTTTCTATGCAACAGTGAGCCTCAAAGATGCAACTCCTTTAGCAGACTAATTCATGTATCCTACACTCTATTGTTATGTTTGTTTGAGTAACCTCATCACTAGATCGACCAACTTATCAAACTATGGAATTAAATTTACAATAGCAGCCCATCTACCAACATCCTATAGAAAATGTAAATCATATTGACGCATCCCTTCACATTTAATAGTTTTATATATTTTTCAAATTCTATGGGCTTTTCGAATATATATATTTTAGATCCAAAGTGTAATTGAGTAGATTCCTCGTCTTGAACAACGTTGGAGTGCTCGGCTAACAAATAGGCTAATTCATATCCATATCATTGTTGACGGTCGTTAACGCTCATCATAAACTGTCAATATATATGACCTACATCTTAAAATCAATCACGAACATTGGTGTAGTGGTTTAAATTACGTATTTCCATGAGTTGTGGTGACTCTATTAATGCAGGAGGGTTTATCTAGAAAATGGACCAAGTCGGCCATGCTTTATCCGCAACGAAACCGACCCCAATGGGCTCTAATCCACAATCCAAGAGTTACCGACGAAGATGGATGATAGAGGAGACAGATGGGGTCGGCCGACCCCACCTATAGGTCGGCTAACCCCATGGCTCCACCAATTTCCTCTGCGTGAAACAGGGATCCTCCACCACCTCCACAAATCTGTCTTCAGCATACATTTAAGTTGGTTTGGAATGGAGGGTCGAGATGGAGCCCTGCCATGGATTCATGGGCCCACAGGATGCCGGGTGCCCCCTATAAAAGGACCCCCAGACCCCCCTTAAAAAGACATCACAATTAAAGAGAAGAATAGTCCTCTATAGTAGGCTCTGTTCTTTGTACATAGAAAATAGAGAGTGAGGTAAGAGTTTAGAGAAGATACTAGGTTTATCGGTGTTCTCTCTTCAACTTGTACCTTGGCAGATTTAGGTTCTACTCGAGCCTGTGTCTAAGACATCTCAGCCTGTGTCCAAAGTAACTATTGTGTTCTTTGTGTTCATCAGGATCACAATTCGTTTGAGTGCTTTAATCCTTATAGCTCATGGGTTAAAGTAGTAATAGTTATTATAAGCATGGTGCTTAGACTTTTGGCTACTCAAGGATGCACCCTGCATTCCGGAACGTGTGGTAGATCACGGGAGTGACAATCTCATTGATCCTCTATAGTCCATCTTCCGTCTATAGGCCTAGTAGGACCTGTGTTGTGACGGAAGAAGTTATATTTCTTCTATGCTCTTCCTTAGTAATGTCCCCAGGTGAACACCAAAATACAACTTCCTTAAGTCAGAGGTTAAGAACCTTAGAAGTTCTCTCTATAGTCATGTTTATCTTTAACCTTATTGTTATCCCTAGTTAAGTTAATCTATCATTAATTTTACACATTTCCCTATGAATATGATACTTGATAATACTCTTGAAAAGCTACTATATTCGTGCGCTTCTGGATCTTTCTGCGTGCCACCATAGGTGTCATAAGTCATAATATCTGGAATTTGTCAAAGTTCAACTTTTGTGACATCTACACAACAACAAGCTTGTGTCACCAATGATGCGTCTCTAATCATGTTTTGTGACATTTGTGTAGCTATGTCACACATCTATGACATTGGTGTTGCAGTCATAAAGATTTAGGACACTTGTTTTTACGTCACAAAATCTTGAATCGTGCCACGTAGGTGAATTCCCCATAGGATGACAAATGTCATAAATGTTGACATAGCTACTCCAAAAAACGTCACAACCAAATTGTGGCCTATTAAAGCCCATATAGAAACAATCTTATAATAGGCCAAGCCCTTTGTTTGGGATGATTTTTTTTAGCCAAACGCTTTCAAGTTATGATTTTTAGCCCAATATTTTTATTCAATGAGGCCGAGTCCATTCACTTGCGCATTTTTTATTGACACATCCATGGCCCATATTTTTCTAGCCTAATCACGCCTTATTTTTCTATGCTAGCCCATGCCACTTTTTGCTATCTAGTGCAAACAACAATTTGTTTGCCAACACAAACCATATTTTTACTAGTCCAATCTAGCATAGACAATCAGGATTACAAAACAATAAGCCCAACAATATATTCATTGCATTCATCATGTTCACCGCATTCATCAACAAATTTAGATCAATAGAAGTGACCAAGTCACGTTTACACAAATTAAATAAATAGACCGATGTCACATCCTGAAGTCAATTTTTATTTAAGAGATGGCTAAATTCTTGAAAATCATAGTTCATCAGTAAATCACCAAATAAATTAGGTCAGCACAGAGCTAGAGCTCCCCATAGCTTTCTCTATACTAGAATGATAGACAACAAATAAATCATAGTCCAAGGAAGAACACGGTGCCCAAAGGCATCGCCACCATCGGTCTAATGGACACAGCTTTCGCCAAGGCACCTCAACACGTGCGTGGAAGTAGCCAAGGCCAATACTTAATGCGCCAGCTGCCACCTCGCTATTGAAGCCAACCCTGCTCCTGCTGCTAGCTGCCATCATCGGCACTAGAGGCAACCGTCGTACTCGAAGCCAACACTGGTGTCTGTCCCTATCGCCGGCGCTGCCACCTTCAGAGCACCGGATCCGGCACCGGGAGTGCCGAATCCGGCTGCTAGGGCACTAGATTTGCTGCCTAGAGCCACCGCCGTTGTCACCGTGCCCAGGGGCAACGACCAGGGCTCGATGACCGTGGCGGGGGACTCGACGTCGGTGACGCCGCTGTAGTCCAGGTCGACGTCGTGGGTAGGTCAGAGACGTCGCTGGGGCGGCAAATGAGTGCACGCATGGCGTGGTCCGTGCCGGCCAACGCCTCACATAGGCGGCCGCCTAGGTACCTGTCGCGCCCATCACCACCACCCTCATGCCGCCTGTTGACGGTCATTAATATCAATCACAAACCATTAACATATATCCTATATATACTTAATTCAATCACCAAACATAGGTATAGGGGTTTAAACTAATGAATTCCTAGAGTTTTGGTGATTTCATGACCACAGGAGGATTTAATCAGAAAACCGTCAAGAAGAATCTATTCATCAAAGTAAATCACGGTTATCCGTGATGAAAACAACTCAGGAAGATTCTAGAAGGCAACCCACCGCAACATGGCCCGAGAGGCTGCCACCTACAGGTCGACTGGCCCAGTGGGACCACCTATCAGTGTTTCCTTTCTATGTTGGTTTTGCACGGCCATAAAAATCAAATCTACAACATTGTTTTAAGTTAATTTGATCTGAGGGTCTAGAATTGATGTTCCCCCCTATATATAGCAGCCCCTACCCCCCTATCTGAAGCCATCCTAAAACCCTAATTCATATCCTCCTCATTAGGATCAGAGCCAGCTATCAAGAGAAGATTAGTCCTCCATAGGATCTAGCCTTGTAACTAGAAATAGTGAGATATAGAGTGAGGGAAGAGTTTGAAGGAAGTGCCGGCCTGCCGGTGCTCTCTCTACAGCTTGTACCTTGGTGGATTCAAGTTCTACTTGAGCTTGCATCTGTGATTTCTCTGGTAATCAACTTCTGATTCAAGTAAGTATCGTGTTTATATTGTTCTTTAGGTTTACAACTCTTTTGAGTGCTTTAATCTATTGGCCATAGGTTAAAGTAGTAATTGGTAGTGTAAGCATGGTGCTTCGACTTTGTTACTCGTGGATGTATCACGCATTCTAGACTGGTGGTAGATCACGAGGGTGACTATATATCCTCGTTGAGTCCTTCGTATTCCACCTCCCGTTTGTAGTCCGATTAAGACTCGGTTACTATGGATAGCATCCTCTGCTGGTGTCTTTCCTTAGTAATGTCCCCAGTTAAACAGTAGAAGACATAGTTTACCCAAGTTAGAACTAGAGAACCTTAGTAATCCTCTATATGCTCCAATTTATCCTTAGCCTTGTTGCTACCTCTGGTTAAGTTATATTGTAGTTAATCTCACTTGTTTTCATGTGGATACGATACTTAGAATACTTCTGGGTGAAAGCTACAATGGTATTCGTGTGCTTGCGGATTTATCTATGTGTGTCTTAAATATACCAACAAGCTTTCTAGCACCGTTGCTCAGGAAATGGTTGCTAAATTAACTATGAACCTAGCTTAACTTTGTATCTTTTCTTTTCTTTTAATTTTTTTTCTTTTAGTATGGATAACACACATATATCAATATGCTAAACCCACGAGCGCAAGCCTAGAGCCACCAAAATCTGCAGAGCCTATCCTAACACCTAGCTATGAGCTGCGCCCGTGTTTTTTAAAAATGATTCGGGAACAATCCTTCTCGGGAGAAGGCGATGAAAACCCATACTCACACCTACGAGAGTTTAAGCAGACCTGTGCATGCTTGCATATCACTGACATGTCTAATGAAACCTTAAGATGGAAGTTGTTTCTGTTCTCTTTGATGGGAAGAGCTAAACGATGGTATAGACAAACCATAGGAAGTATGCAATGAGATTGGAAAATGTTATGCTCTAAATTTTGTTTAGCTTTCTTTTCCATCTCTAGAGTTGTCCGCCTTCGATTTGAGGTTCTATCTTTTAAACAAAAAGAACAATAATCTCTTGGCACATCATGAGCTTGTTGTAATGACCTCATCATCACTGGCCCTGACCTTGCCATTCAAGACCCTATACTTCTTTAACATTTTTACATGGGTCTTAACACAGATTTTATGAATTTTCTTGATATGGCCTCTAGAGGAGCTTTCCTTCATTTGTCTGCTAGTAAGGCAAGGACTATCCTTGACAAAATTATTGGACGCATTCCCTACACTAGCATTCATGATGAACTCCCCGAGGAAGAGAAAGAATCATCTCCCGAAACAAGAAGAGAAAGTTTTGATAGCCAAATCACAACCATTCCAATCCCAAGATTTAGCTATCAATCCCAAACCATCAATACCCCAAAATTCTCCAAGGGAAGAAGAAACTCTACCTTTAGAAATTCCTATTGAAATTAAGGATGATCTTTTTTATGCCTATTTTAGGAAAAGATTAAACTTTCTGCTACATAAGAGACCTTCGAGTGAATATAATTCAAATCCTCTCAAGAAAGGATCTCTTAAAAAGTGTCTTAAATCAAATTCCTTTGGGGGACATCTAGAAAAACTCAAGGGTGGCATGTCAAGTGATGCCATAGAAGGAGGGCCGAGTCATTTAGAAGCCAATCCTATCTTCTCCCCTTCTATACCCACATTAGATGTCTTATCCAAACCCATCCTTGACCCCGATGATCCCTCTTGTTCTCTTTCTCCTAAGCCTCATGATGATCCTGGAAATCCACTAAGATACCCAAAGCATAAGAGTCATGAAGGCCACAAGGATGACCTAGAAGAGCAATGACAATGGTTGGAGGATATTAAGGACTCATATGCCATTGTAAGAAAAGAATGTTTGGACGAGGTCGGATCATTATGGGTATAATCCAAACCATATTTAGATCCAAAGGGTGAGCTTAAGTCAATCTCCTTAATAAATATGACTCATCTAAGTTTGGAGGAGGCCTTAGACAAGATCAACCTGAGAGTCACCAATCCAAGGGAAATTTTGGACATTCCTGAAGAATCAACCTTGGAGCATGAAAAGGAAGATGACATCAACGAGCATGGAAGCTACTTCATGAACACCTCATCAAATCCATGCTCACATAAGAAATCTTCTGAATTAATTGGTCTCTCCAACATTACCACACATGAGATCTTCAACCCCTTCATACTTCGTGTTCATAAAATTTTTGAAAGGGTGGTTGTAGATGTGTTTGTTTATCATAAATATTGCAGATCTCGTTGTATTGGATCTTGAAATAGGTACATAAAGACTGGTATTTGAGGGGAAACCACTTCACCAACTTGAAGCGCAATTCGAAGGTTTCCCAAGGATGAGCTTTTTGTCCTAAAACAAGCACTTTCGGGGGTAACATGGGTTTTCACGTTTGCTGTAATGCCCTTGTGAAATGAGTATAGAAATATAATTGTGAGAATATTCCTTCAGGTATTTTTGTCACTAACCATTGCAGGTTTGAAGCAAAAAGAATGAAGGATGACAATACAAGATATGTCCAACCAATTATCATGCAACATTTAATCACATCCATCCAAACTTGATTTTGCATTTGCAAAACTCAAGTTGGGAGATAGACCTATCTAAAAACATCTCTTGCCATGTTGCTAATTTATCTTGGTTGTCTCTACCATTAAGCCATGCTCAATTTGCTAAATAATAATCATGCTCTTTCATCTCCATTTGAGTAAATCTCTGTAGTACTTTCATACTATCTTTTCTACACTAGTATGTTTTGATTTGGAGTAGTAATTGAACATGATTATTGGATCAAAACATGCTTGTATAGAATTTGGCTGTAGACAAACCCATGTAAGAAACTCTCAAATTCAATTTGGGTAAGTCACGAGATGAATTCAATTAGAGTTGAAGCAAGGCACATCATTTAAAACATAGGATAAAAGTTTCGTGCTAATGTTAAAACTAGTTTTGCTATAGCATAGAAATATGACCTTTAGCCTTATGCCAACACTACCTCTACTTTGAATTGTTGTATATTCCTTCGGGTATGTGTTGTCCACTAATCCATTGTAGGCATAAAACAATAAGTGGGCAGAAGGTCCAATAAGATGTTAAGATCAAAGAGCAAAAAGATGGCATGACAAAGGTATGAAAAAGAAAGGGTGCAATCTAGGAGACAAGAAGTTCAAGAACAGCTCAAGATGCTAGGCTAGCCGAACAAGGAAAACTTCAAGCAAAAGGGAAGGACCATCACAAGTCATCTACCCTTCATCATATGGTGTCATCACGCGGCATATGGTGTCATCACGCTCCAATGGCAAAGGTAACATTCTAAGGTAAATGGACATTATTTAAAGAATTTTCCTTAATTCTGGTATGCACATAAATAAGAAATAAACATGTTCGAGTTACAACTTACTTGATCCAACTTGATTAACTCAGCATGTTTAGTTCTTTAAGCTTGTTCCTAGCACCACTTTCTTGATCTCATAGTCTTAAACAAATGAGCTAATAAGTGCACATCTTATCTATGGAAGATGATAGTCATAATCATATAAAGGTCGATACATTATGTAGATAGACAATCCTTCCGTAGGTTAAGCAATTTAATCCTTTTTGCCAAATATATTTCAATGTTACATTCATGCTCAATCTTTTGATATTATCACCCATGTTATAAATAAACAAAGCACATAAGCATCAACTTTATCTTGTTCAATGTGCTTAAGGTTAGAGAAGAAGGATAAAGTTTTGGTTTTGTTGGTGTTTTCCCACCAATAAAGCCCATGCACTTGATCTCTACCTTGTCTTTATGAGCAGAACACACTTCAAGCAAAGTGTGGAGGAGTTCGTCGATTCCCCAAATTTTTACAAGTGAAGGTTCTGAACCTGTCAAACCAAAATCCAAACTCAAAACCAAGACTGGTTTGGTGGAACAAGGTGACATCACCATTAGAGGCGTCATCACAAGAATCCTTGTATTCGGAGCAAACCGAGGTACTTGATCAATGAACTTCACAATAAGAAGTCTGGATCGAAGGACTTACAACACCGAACCCTCACCGAAAGAGCTAGCTTGAGGGAGAAGCACTCCCGTGTATCCAGGTAAGTATTCTTTCCCTTTTATTTTAGTTTTAGTTTCTTTTAAATAGTTAAAAAATGATGAATGAAAAACAAAATAAAAAGTGTGTATGATAGTTTGTTTTAATCTCCTAAATGGAAATGATGAATAGTTGCTCTGTTCTAATTCCTTTCAAGTACCTAGTTTTCAGCCTTGAATTCTCCTGAGTTTTGGATACGACTGTTTTGATATAAGGATTTACTCTGAACTTGAAACTCGTGGGTATCATATGCTTGATCTAAGTCTAGGTAATTGATGGATATGATATGAGAAGGTCTAAGTTGTTGTTTATCTTGTTCCAAGTGACACTAAAGTTCTAGAGATTTACTTTTTGAAAAAAAACACAAAAATGCTACATGTTGAGTTCCTGTATGACAAAGCTTGAATTCCCACCAGAGCCATACATGTTATTTAGGCTAGGAAAACTTCCACATATATGCTGCTTACTCTTGCATTGAATTTTGTCAAGCTTTGTTGACCCTTATGAGAGGTTTGTCATGCTCTTAAAATCAAGATCACGGACACACCACCCAGATATGCACTACTCCTATACTGGGGGTAGGCGCAAAAACATGCCATCCATTTAGATACAACCAAAAACGTTTTACTCCTACACTGGAAGAGAACACCAAAAACATGCTTGATAGGTTTTCCATCCACCAAATAAATGCTCCAACTTCTTATTACTATCTCTAAAAAGTTTTGTTGCAGAAAAGAGGCACGGGGCTATGCAAAAGTTATTCATAAAAAAAAGAAAAAAAATAAAGAGAGTTGAAAAAAATGGACACAAAAGTGTCCGAGATACTGAAAACAATGGGTACTCAAATGCCCGCCTGAAAAAAAAAGGAGAGACAAGAGATGAATAAGATAGCCCCTGTTCTCTAGCAAATGTTTCCATGTTTCAAAAGAGAGATAAGTTTTTAAGGAGCAAAGTAGAATTAGGATTCCACCATTTATCCACCACACATATATCCACACACATGCACATCTTGATTTGACTGTATGACTCAACTCTCTTTGGATCTGAGGTTTAACTTTACAATATATGTATTGCAAGTATGCTCTAGCTTTCTCCTTACCTATGAACTCCACATAAAGCCTTCATGGTAGGAAGAGAAAATGGAATAATGTCTTTATTTCCTTGGTAAGGATCCACAAATACCACATATATTGAGAGACTTGAGAGTGTCATACAATGGAATCTCTAAGTTTTATTTTAAAAACTTATAAAAACTCTGGAACAATGGTCGAACAAAGAACTTGAGACATAGTGCTTGACTTGATCGTTCTGTCTTTCAATTGCTCAAGACCCAAGTGAAGGCTAAGAAGCCCCATGGTTGAAGGTAATATGGGTAAGTTTGAAAGTCAGATCAGTTTATTCTAATTTGGAGGAGAATTCTTATTTGAACACATGTGTACTTTTGAGGCGTGAAATCATTATAGCAACTCCTGATCCATCGCTGAGTTTAGCTTTGCTCAGGGACTGGCAAAGGTTAAGCTTTGGGGAGCTTGTTGACGGTCATTAACATCAATCATAAACCATCAACATATTCTATATATATACTTAATTCTATCACCAATATAGGTATAGAGGTTTAAACTAATGAATTCCACGAGTTTTGGTGGTTTCATGACTGCAGGAGGATTTAATCAGAAAACCGTTAAGGAGGACCTATTCGTCAAAGTAAATCACGGTTATCCACGACGAAAACAACTCAAGGAGATTCTAGAAGACACTAGAAGGCAACCCACCGTGACCTGGCCCAAGAGGCTGCTAGCCGGTAGGCTCAGTGGGACCACCTGTCAGCGTCTCCTTTCTACGTCAGTTTCCCACCACCATAAAAATCAAATCTACGCCATTGTTTTAAGTCGGTTTGATCTGAGGGTCCAGAATTGCCATTGGCCCCTATATATAGCAGCCCTTATCCCCCTGCCTGAAGAGATCCTGAAACCTTAATTTATATCCTCCTCATCAGGATCAGAGCCAGCTATCAAGAGAAGATTAGTCCTCCATACGATCTAGTCTTGTAACTAGAAATAGTGAGATAGAGAGTGAGGGAAGAGTTTGGAGGAAGTGCCGGCCTATCGGTGCTCTCTCTACAGCTTGTACCTTGGTGGATTCAAGTTCTACTTGAGCTTGCGTCTGTGATTTCTCTGGTAATCAACTTCTGATTCAAGTAAGTATCGTGTTTATATTGTTATTTAGGTTTACAACTCTTTTGAGTGCTTTAATCTATTGGACATAGGTTAAAGTAGTAATTAGTAGTGTAAGTGTGGTGCTTAGGCTTCGCTACTCATAGATGTACCCTGCATTTTGGACCGGTGGTAGATCACAAGGTTGACTATATTGCCTCGTTGAGTCCTTTGTAGTCCACCTCCCGTTTGTAGGCCGATTAGGATCCGGTTACTACAGATAGCATCCTCTGCTAGTGTCTTTCCTTATTAATGTCCCTAGTTGAATAGTAGAAGACATAGCTTATCCAAGTTAGAACTAGAGAACCTTAGTAATCCGTTCTATGCTCCTGTTTATCCTTAGCCTTGTTGCTACCCCTGGTTAAGTTAGATTGTAGTTAATCTCACATGTTTTCCTATGGATACGATACTTGGAATACTTCCTGGTGAAAGCTACAGCAGTATCCATGCGCTTGCGGATTTATCTGTGCACGTCTTAAATATACCAACACCGCTGATGTTCTCCTCATTGGGTCCCGCTAGATCCAGCCACAGGGATGCCGGATCCAGTGAAGGGGGCACCAGTTTGGCGGTGGGGCTCCAGAGCAAGCCACCACCGGCCCGTCCCTCCATGGATGCCACTCGCAGAGAAAGAGATAGGAGAAAGTGGGTGGCCCCACACCGCCATCCTTGTGCTCCAGCGGCGCCGAGGACAAGGGACCAGAGAGGATAGCCTCCGATGATTGGGGAGGGGAGGTCGCCCATGTCGCTCTGGTGAGCGACGTGGGGGCGGGTTCTAGAAAGTCCTTCCTTTGCGCTCTATTTTTTATTTTTCATGTTTTGGTTGTAGTTATATGAATTCAAGAAAACCTGCATGGCACTCTCTGACAACTTAGTACAATTTTGTTGGGCAAGCCCATATTCACATGGGCCAACTCTACCTTGAAGAGGCCCAATAGAAGTTAGTGTAGTAGCTTGTAAAATCTTCCCCTACCAAGGGATCGCTTGTAAATTGCCACTTGCCTATATAATGCCAAGGGCATGAGGGCAAGAAGGGCTCTCTCTTCTTCCACTCATTTTCGCAAACCCTAGCTGCCGCCTCACTCTCCCCTCTCACGTGTTACAGCCTTCACCCTTCGCTGTAGAGCCTTCTCCACGGAGTCTCCGTTGTGGAGCCTTCTCCGCGGAGCCCTTACATAGAACTATCATCTAGGACCATCATCTGGGACTTTGTTCAGGACCTTTGTCCCCGGACCTTCATCTAGGAGCCTTCATCGTAAGACCCTCCCCAGACTAGCTTTAGTCTAGGGACCTCCTTGGGTCAACCTTCTTTGGAGGGCATTCTCTGGCCGGGCCTTCGTCGGGCAACCTTCTCCGGTCAGACCTTCGTCGAAAGACCTTCCCCCAGTGAAAGGTCCAATATGGCTAGGGGGTGAATAGCCTATAAAAATTCTCTACAAATTCACTAGAACAAGAGGTTAGTTCATTAAATGGCGTAATGTGATTTTGCTCTAGATCTATAAGGGTTGCAAGCCACCTATCTCAACAATTCTAGTTGCTATAATCTCTAGGCACACAAGAGGCTAAGTCACTACTCACTAAAAGCTCTCAAACAAGCTACACTAAAGAGCTCCACTATGTGAAACTAAACTAGCAAGCAAGCTCTCAAGACTAGCTACACTAAAGAGCTTGCTACACAGCTAGTTTGCAAAGAATGTAAGGAAGTAAGTAAGGTGATTATACTATCGTGTCAAGGAATGAACCAATCACAATATGAAAGCCAATTCAATCACCGAGATAATTCCAATCACAATGGACACCAAGATTTTTCTCCCGAGATTCATGTGCTTGCCGGCACGCTAGTCCCTGTTGTGTCGACCAACATTTGGTGGTTCAGCGGCTAATAGGTAAATCACACCTAGACAACACTTGGCGCCACAAGAACCTACCACATGTGAGTTAACTCAATGACACGAGCAATCCACTAGAGTTACCTTTCGGCTCTCTGCCAAGGAAGGCACAAGACCCCTTACAATCACTAGAAGACAGCCACAAACAAGCACCAACTCAAGCTGATGCTCCTCTGCTACTCCAAGCGGTCTAGGTGGCGGCAACCACAAAGAGTAACAAGAAATCCGCAGCCACAACGATCCCCAAGTGCCACTAGATGCAATCACTCAAGCAAATGCACTAGGAATCACTCCCAATCTCACTGTGATGATGAATCAATGATGGAGATGAGTGGGAGATGTTTGCTTAGGCTCACAAGGATGTATCATAGGTGAAAATGTCTAAGAGAGTGAGCCCAAGGCGAAGCACTTCTATTTATAGAGCCCCCAAGACTCAGAGAGCTGTTGGGAGCTCGTAGACACGATCGGACTCACGGACCAGACGCACCCTAGCATCCAGTCATCAGCGTCCGGTCTTCCAATGCCTGCCACATGTCACTCCTTTGAATCCCATGCGTTAGATTTCCAACGGTCAAGTTTTTGCGCGTCAGCACTTAAGTTAAGACCAGACGCAACCCTTGAATGACCGGACACTCGACCACCACGCGTCACACCGACTCTAGAAACTACACCGAGAGGTTTTTCTCAGACCGGACGCGTCAGGTCAGAGGTGACCTGACGCGCCCTAGTGTCCTTTCCTCTCTGCCTCACTCGTCGAGTCACCGAGCTGCCTACGTCACCATTCGTCACATTCGATAGAACGCAGCCCCTGCACGTTCGGTCATGCTGCCGCTCCAACGTCCGATCAACACCTCGCACTGCACCTCCTTTGGACCAAGTAACCGAACACAACCACCATGTCTGATCCCAGCGTCCAATCACACTGTGCTGACTGACCGGATGCACCCCGGGTGAGTCCGATCACCCCGGCGCTAGAGTCCGGTCACTGTTGTCTTCTCCTTTTTCTTTTTCTATCTCTACAACCACTTCACCCTTGCTTCCAAGTTGCTAACCACAAAGTGTAGAACTTGTGTGCACGTGTGTTAGCATTTTTCGAAGCATTTTACAATGGTCAATGATTAACACACTAGGTCCCTAATGCATATGCAAGAATCATGTCACCTAGTGGCACTTAATAACTGCTTAGCCAAAGATTTTCCCTCTTTATAGTACGGCTATCGATCCTAAATCACTCACACCCTCTATGGTGTCTTGAGTGCAAACCAAAACTAGCTCCTATCATTATACCTTTGCCTTGAGCCCATTTTTGTTTTTCTCTTTCTTCTTTTCCAAATGTGAAGCACTTAATCCATCTTTTTGTGGCCATCACCTTCACCATGACCATCATCTAGCTCCAGCACTTGGATTGGACTACCTTGTCTAATTCACAAACTTAGATGAAAGGTTAGTCCTAGGTTTCAACAATTATCCAAAACTAAACTAGGGCTTTCGATCTCCCCCTTTTTGGTAATTGATGACAACCTTTTCACAAAGATATTCAATAAAATTTTCTTGGATTCATGTTGCTTGCCCAAGCATTTTACCATGTGTTAAGGATATGGACAAGTTTCATAAACCCAAATTGGTAGCATTAGCTCCCCCTACATATGTGCTAAGAGTTTGGATTGAAAGCTTGCACATATACATGGATTAGGAAGTGTGGGGAAGTAATGTCTACCAAATGATGCTAAGATATAAAGAATGGACCTTTGAAGTGTGATACCAATCGGAGTAGCCAATAATACCATCCTTAGCACCATGATTTTCTAGATACCACTTGTAAAAATAAAAACACTAAATACCTCGTGAGATCAACATTATAAGCAAGGCTCAAGTACCACTTGAAAAGGCATGTGAATATCTAGCTATCATCCTATGCATGCTAGTTTTCATTTCATCAAACATTTTCTACTATCTAGCATACACCACACAAGCAAGGATATGGAATTTAAAAACTCATGCCATGCAAGCAAACATATGTAATGCACATACAAATGCAACATACAAGATTATGAGCTTTGCTCCCCCTACTTGTGTGCTTCAAAAATTTTAATTGATCCCCTTACAATGTCATTTCATTTATTTACTCCCCCTATCTTACTATCTTTGTGAATCACTTCTCCCCCTTTAGCATCAAATACCACAAAAGGAGAGCTCAAATTTTAGATAGGTTGGGGTAAAACCATATTATGTGAGGATCATTTTCCATATTTGGTTCAATCTAGATCACTTGCAAAAGATACTTAACTCGGTTTGATCCAAGGCAAGCTTCTTCACACCTCATTTCAAGGGTTATCTTGACCATGTTGAGTTAAACACTTATAGCTTATTTTTTAGATTAAACACTAGGTTCACAAGCCCATAAACATGTCATATGCTATCACTAGATCATTTCAATCATAGAAGCAATAGTGGTACCATACAAGCATCAAATTCTTTTGATTTTCATGAATGAGTCTAAGACATGATAGGAATGACTAGATGCACTAAACAAGTCCTTAGCAATGTATGAGTGACATGTTAATCAATTTTACCTTCCTTTGCTCAAAGGAGAGGCATGCCACATAATGGGGTGCATCAACACATATTTGAGAAGTCAAGTATGTTCGATTCATTCTGTAGCTTGCAAGACCCCTTCTCATCAAGTGGCTTGGTGAAAATATTGGCAAGTTGATTATCGGTGCCCACACTCAATGCAAATGTCCCCATTTTGTTGATGATCTCTAATGAAATGATGGTAGACATCTATGTGCTTTGTTCTTAAATGTTGAACCGGGTTGTTGGTGAGCTTCACGGCACTCTCATTGTCACATAGCAATGACACTTGTTTGAATTTGATTCCAAAGTCACTCAAAGTAGCCTTCATCCAAAGTAATTGACCACAACAACTACCGGACGAAATGTACTCCGCTTCAGTGGTTGTTGTATGGTGCATTTGAATGTGCATTTCATATATTTGCTTGCATGGCACAAGTTTTAAATTTCAATATCCATGCTTGTGTGGTGTATGCTAGTTGTAGGTTTGAATGATGAAATGAAAAACTAGCATGCATAGGTTAAGAAACTAGACTTATTTTCATTTTATGGAAACTAGACCCTTGCTTCTAATGTTGATCTCATGGGGTATTCTAGTTTTTGTGTATGTCTAGTTACTAATGGTGCTAAGGATGGTATATTAGTGCACTCCGATTGGTATCACGCTTCAAAGGTCCATCTTTTATACCTTAGCATCATTTGGTAGACATTATCTCCTATATTTGCTATCTAAGCATATGTGCAAGCTACAATCCAAACTCTAAGCACATATGTAGGGGGAGCAATTGCTACCATATGGGATTCATAAAACTTGTCCATATACTTTTACATATGGTAAATATGCTTGGGCAAGCAACATGGATTCAATTAAATTTCAATTCATATCTTTGTGAAAGGGTTGTCATCAATTACCAAAAAGGGGGAGATTGAAAGATCTAGTTTGGTTTTGGTGAATTAATGAAACCCTAAGTGTTAACCTAGTTTATCAAAGTGATTATGAGATAGGTAGCACTACTCCAAGTGATAAAGTAAATGAAGAATCATGACATGATGATGGTGATGGCATGGTGATGATCAAATGCTTGGACTTGGAAAAAAAGAAAGAAAAACAAAAAGCTCAAGGCAAAGGTGAATTTGATAGGAGCTTTTCGGTTTAGTGATCGAGACACTTAGAGAGTGTGATCACATTTAGGATCGATAGCCATACTATTAAGAGGGGTGAAACTCGTATCAAAATGTGATTATCAAAGTGCCACTAGATGCTCTAACTCATTACATATGCATTTAGGATCTAGTGGAGTGCTAACACCCTTGAAAACATTTGTGAAAATATGCTAACACATGTGCACAAGGTGATACACTTGGTGGTTGGCGCATTTGAGCAAGGGTGGAGAAGTTGGTGAAATGAAGGAGGTGATAGTCACTGAAAAACAGTGACCGGACGCTGGTCACGTGGTGACCGAACTCGGGGGAGCAGCATCCGGTCATTTATAAAAATCAGTGGAGTGCTTGGGCTACTCTCGGCCTGAGACCAGACGCAGGTGACCGAACTCTGGCTGAACACTGTTCAGCGTCCGATCCTGCTAACATGGCGGTGCACAGAGTAAAGGGTGAGTGACCGGACCCTGGGCGAGTCCGGTCGGGCGTGACTAGATGCGTCCGGTCGAGAAAAACCGTCTCTAGAACCTTACTGGAAACGACCAAACTCCAATGATGGAGCGTTTGGTCACTTTGAGCAGCGCGTCCGGTCGCAACATAACACGTGGCGCAAAGCAGACTAACTGTTGAGATCGCATGGACGAGGTTAAACCAAGGGGCCACATGGCGTGCATCACGCGACCGGACACTGAGTGGCGTGCGTTTGGTCGCCCCGACCTGTGCGTCCGGTCGGTGCGCAGTAGGGTGCTCTGTGAGCCCAATGGCTCTATTTCGTTGGGGGTTCTATTTAAAGGCGTGTGGCCAGCTCTAGCTCATTCTCTTGGCCATTTGCATTAACATAGAAACCTTGTGAGCTTAGCCAAAGCCCTCCCACTCATCTCCATCATTGATTCATCATCTTTGTGAGATTGGAAGTGAATCCAAGTGCATTGCTTGAGTGTTTGCATCTAGAGGCACTTGGTGTTTGTGTTTCGCTGCGGGATTCCCTTGTTACTCTTGGTGGTTGCCACCACCTAGATGGCTTGGAGCAGCAAAGATCATCGAGCAGAGGTTGCTGATTGTCTCCGGCTCCGATCATGGTGATTGTGAGGGGTTCTTGACCTTTCCCTGGTGGAGAGCCAAAAGGTACTCTAGTAAATTGCTCGTGGCTTGTGTGATCCTTATCTTGTGTTGGTTGTGCGGCACCCTATTGAGGGTTTGGCGTGCAATGCCAATTAGCGCGTGAACCTCCAAGTGAGTGAATCGCCACAATGAGGACTAGCTTGCCGGCAAGCAAGTGAACCTCGGTAAAAAATCATTGTGTCATCATTTGATTCTGAGGTGATTGACCTTCATTGGTATTTATTCTTGTGATTGATTGGTTCATTCCTCGACTTGGCGGTATAACCATCTTGCTCTCTCTCTTTACATTACCGCAAATTAGTTGTCAAGCTCTTTAGGGTTGCTAGTCGTGAGAGCTTGTTAGCTTGGTTAGTGTGGCTCTTTAGTTAGCCTTTGAGAGCACACCAACTTAATTTAGTGACTGTCGATAGAATATCATCGGCAGTCCTCTGAGGGGTATCCCACAAAGGTAGATTGATCAGCAGAGGGGCACGTAATCAAGAACAAGAAGGCAACAGAGACACAAGAGTTACACAGGTTCAGGCCGTCTACACGATGTAATACCCTACTCCTGTGGTATGTTGGTTTGTATTGGCTATCGTATGATATTGTGTGTGTTTTGAGGGGGTCCCCTACCCACCTTATATAGCTGGGGGTAGGGTTACAAGTTGGTTAGATCTAGGAGATAACCGGTAAGTAATAACAGATCGAGCATATCCTAACAGATCTCATAGCATCTTCTGGATATCGCCCTTGATGTCTTGCGGTACGCGCCGAGCAGTACCGTGCACCGTAAGTCTTCGTCTTGTGGGCTGGACCACCCCTGGCGGCGTGGCCCATGTAGTCTGCCATGAGTATCTGGGGTCATACCCCCCCCCCCACAGCTAGTCCCCGAATGCCTTGTATCCGCTGTGCAACGCCGTCTTGAGCTTATCCGAGCAGGTGTAAACAAAACCGAGCAGTCAGACTCATAGTCCGACCACCCTAATGAGTCATCGAGCAGTTGTGGACCATAACCGACTAGCTTAACTATCCGACCGAGCCCGGGCTTACCCAAGTAAGGCTTACCAAAAGGATGTAAGGAGCTCAAGTTCAAAATCGAAAATTTCCTCATTGTGAACCAAGTGTGCCCACTTAGAGTCCGACCACAAGAAAGGGAGATAATCTTCTTCAACTTCAGGAGGCACGGAGTCTTCCAATGAACAGATTAAAGAAAAACACACTCACCGCAAGGTGAAGTGTGCCCACTTAGTCCCCGAGCTTGACAGTAGGTGATGTGGTCACGTGGTGCTAGGGTCTAGAAAGTAGAAGAAAGACAGAAGACCAGCCGAACAGGCAACCAGTCCATGGGCTGGCCCTGAAATGAAAAAGCGCACATTCACAGCAAGGTGAAGTGTACCCACTTAGTCCTTGAGCCTGATAGTAGGTGACATGGTCACGTGGTGCCAGGGTCAGAAACAACAGTAACCAGAAAAAAGTCCCCAGTATGGTGAGAAACCGAATCATAATGATGACGTAGTCCCCGAGCCACAAGTGAAAATCTCGGATAAATCAAGAAGTGCCGATTACTCAAATCGTGGAGAAAAAACCAGAGTAATGACTATACAGTAGAAATTACTAAGCCTTGATGGTATTGCGGAGAGGTCGGCGAATATTCGGTGTGTAGTACCGAGTTGCGTAAAAAATGAGCGATATGGGTCATAGTTGCGCAGAAGCCCAGATAATGGCCCAGCACGCTGCTTTGGGGAATTCAGAAGGGCGCAAATCAGCATGGTGCGGTTTCCCAAAAACCCTTGAATGCAAAAAGTCAGGAGGGTGTCTTTATAACTGCATCACCACACTCCGCGCTCCCATCTTTGCCACTCTGTCACTTCGTCTTCCTCCTCACCCTCACGCTCCCCCATTCTCATTCACACGCACTCCACCGCTAGGGCTAAAAAGTTTGCGTAAAGGGACCAGTTCCGATCCAGATCTGAGGGATGTTGCTGAAGAGGGGAGGTGGCAATGCGAAGAAGGCGGCCGCTGGGGCGAGCCGTGACAAGGAATGGGTACCATCACTCATGGGGGAGACAGAGCTCCATAAGATGGTGGAGGCAGGTGTTCTTCCTAATCGTGTCACTATCGGATGGCGTTCGGCCGACGATGAGCCCTATCCGAGGCCACACACCAATGAACTCGTTGTATTCAAAGATTACTTTTGGTGTGGATTAGGGCTTTCGATACATCCTTAGCCAAGCCAAGGTAGTCCTTCATCTTGTGCTTGCTGTTCTTGTGGAGGAGGCACTGGCCTTCGAGGATTTTCTTGTATTGCTCGTCGTAGTTACGTTTGGCATGACGTTTGTCAACGGTGGCGACGATGTTGTCTGGTCGGCAGTGGTGATACTGACCAACTTTAGACCCTTCCAGCCGATCGCGGCCACTGTCCTAATGGTGGCTGTGGTTGTCGTAGTGGCGGTCACTGTGGCATCATTCGTCGGGGCGCTCATTGATGCGGCGAGTTGGGCGGGGAGTGCCCGCATCCTCGTTGAAGCGAACTTCAGCCTCTTCAGTGTCGGCGTATTGATTGGCAGTCGTGATTATCTCACCAATCCCCTTTGGCGGCTTACGATTGAATTTGGAGTGGAGGTCACGGTGATGGAGTCCTCTGACAAAGGTGGTGATGACTTCTGCTTTCGTGATGTTGGGAATAGAATTCCTCATCTTAGAAAATCGTCTGATGTAACTACAGAGGAGCTCAGATGATTTCTGATAAATGCGATTCAGATCGTGCTTGGTGCCCGGTCGAGTACACGTAGCCACGTAATTGTCAGTGAAGACCTTCTTCATCTATTCCCAAGATTCGATGGAATCAGGGGCGAGGCTCGTGAGCCAGTTCATTGAAGTCGGCGTGAGCATGATGGGAAGATAGTTCGCCATGACACTGGTATCTCCTCCAGCGGCACGCACGGCGGTGGCATAAGCTTGTAGCCATTGTGTGGGGTTCATCCGCCCATCGTAGGGCTCGACCCCGGTGATTTTGAAACCACGGGGCCACTGGAGTGTTCGGAGTGCTCTCATGAATGCCAAGAGAAACGGCGCCTACCGATATGACGTCGTGCATCCCGGAGGTTGTTGATGTGTACTCGGACATCTTGATCAACCTCTTGGTCATGTTAGCAAGGGTTGTTGATATGGTTCCCCCTAGCTCTCCCCTAGAGGGGCTGTCTATCATCACAATATTGGTTGGTGAAACAGCTTCTGCTGGGGCGGCGATTGGATCTTGGCGCGGTAAATCAGCGATTCGAACTTGTCGAGTAGGAAGATCCCTGATCCTAGCGGATCTCGTTGACCTGGCAGTGCGCAACTTTAAGCATTGTAGCGACCTTGGCGACTTTTGTCATTTGCTTGAGCCGAGTGAGATCATTAGCAGCCACGGCCAAGTTGGCGCTTGGGGTCTTGTAGACATCATGGTCGACGACATGGACGCATTCGTCATCGAGGCTGCGGCGGAGTGAGCATGGCCTCCCTTGCGAGTCGAGTTGTTCTCCGTTGCGAGCAGCCTCAGCTAGCACAATGGCGGCCTCATTCGCTCGACGCTACGCACGGTCGGTGTTTCTGTTGACACGAGCTGCGCGGTCCTCATCGGTTTCTCCATCCCGCGGAGGGCTGTCGATGCTGACATTAAGAATCCCACCATGAAAGCTCTAGTTTGGTTTTGGTGAATTGATGAAACCCTAAGTGCTAACCTAGTTTATCAAGTGATCATGAAATAGGTAGCACATTCCAAGTGGTGAAGCAAATGAAGATCATGACATGAAGATGGCGATGCCATGGTGATGATCAAGTGCTTGGAATTGAAAAGAAGAAAGAGGAAAACAAAAGGCTCAAGGCAAAGGTATAAATTGTAGGAGCTATTTTGTTTTGGTGATCAAGACACTTAGAGAGTGTGATCACATTTAGGTTTGATAGCCGTACTATTAAGAGGGGTGAAACTCGTATCGGAATGCGGTTATCAAAGTGCCACTAGATGCTCTAACTCATTGCATATGCATTTAGGATCTAGTGGAGTGCTAACACCGTTGAAAATGTTTGTGAAAATATGCTAACACATGTGCACAAGGTGATACACTTAGTGGTTGGCACATTTGAGCAAGGGTGAAGAAGATAGAAGTGAAAAGGAGTTAGTCACGCTGGTCACAAGGTGACCGGACGCTGGTCTCAGAGGAACCGGTGCGTTCGGTCAAGTGTGGCAGTGAAGATGCTAGTGTCGGTCTCTGACCGGACGTGGGGTCTTGGACTGACCGGACGCTGAGGTCCAGCGTCCGGTCGTGTTGTCGAGCAACGCAGCAAGAAGTCACAGTGTGACCGGACGCTGGCTATGTCCGGTCAAGCATGACCAGACGCATCCGGTCGGGAAAAATCATTTCTGCAAGCTTACTGGAAACGACCGATCGCTGGGGGTTCAGCGTTCGGTCACTATTGGCTGCTGTGTCCGGTCGTCTTCTGACTGTTGAGATCGGGCACACAGCATTTGAAGAGAGGGACACGTGGCGTACATCGCGTGACCGGACGCTGAGGTCCAGCGTCCAGTCGATCTGACCGGTGCGTCCGGTCGGCCCGTGTTCTATGCAGTGCGGAGCCCAACGGCTCTATTTTGTGGGGGCTTCTATTTAAGCCCCATGGCCGGCTCATGTTCACTCTCTTTACATTACCGCAAACTAGTTGTCAAGCTCTTTAGTGTAGCTAGTCGTGAGAGCTTGTTAGTTTGGTTAGTGTGGCTCTTTAGTTAGCCTTTGAGGGCACACTAACTTAGTGTAGTGACATAGCTATTATGTGGATAGAAACTATATTAACTAGAATTGTGGTAGGTGGCTTGTAATTTTAGTAGGCTAGCGCAATACTTGCTTCGCCTCATAATTGTCTAACTGGTTTGCTAAGTGTTGTTGTAGAAAATTTTATTAGGCTATTCACCCCCCCCCCTCTAGCCATTAGGACCTTTCAAGTGGTATCGGAGCCGAGGTCACCGTGATTTGAGGCTTAACAACCTTCGGTGTAAAAATGGCTCAAATCAACAACACCAAGAAGCCACCTCAATTTGATGGCTCAAATTATCCCTATTGGAAAGCTAAGATGACAACTTATATCAAGTCAATCAATAGGAAGGTTTGAAAGGTGGTAGAGACAAAGATTGAGATTGAAGATGAAGAGGCTCCCACCGCCGCCGAAGAAATACTACTCCAAAATAATGACATTGCTCTTAGTGCCATCCATGATGCTTTGGATGAGAGAACATTTGAGAAAATCAAGAACATTGAGAGAGCTCATGAGGCATGGAAGAAATTAGAGGAATCATTTGAGGGCACTCAAGACGTGAAGGGTGCAAAGGCATACATTCTCAAAGAGAAGTTTGCAAGCTTCAAGATGAAGGAGGATGAGAGTGTGCCGGAGATGTTCCATAGGCTTCAAGTGCTTGTTAATGATCTCAAAGCACTTGGAGAAGAGATGAAGGACAGGGACTTCTTCCACAAGTTCTTGAGATGCTTACCTTCAAGATTTGGTACATTGATCACTATTCTAGTGAGGACTGGTTTGGACACCATGACACCAAACCAAGTGTTGGGAGATATAATGACCGATGATACATATAGAGATGATGATGAGAAGGAAGAAAAGAAGGAGAAGAAAGATGAGAAGAAGGATGAGAAGAAGAAGAGTGTGGCATTCAAGGCCACATCATCCAAGGGCAAGGCAAAGCAAGAAACATCAAGTGAAGATGATGGTTCATGGGATGATAATGATGATGAGAAGATGGCTCTCTTTGTCAAGAGATTTGGCAAGTTCATGGTGAAGAAGGGATACCATGCTAGAAGGAAGAAATCTTCATCCAAGAACAAGGAAGAGTCAAGAAGGTGCTTCAAATGTGGAAGCAAAGATCATCTTGTTGCTCAATGCCCATACAATAGCGACAATGATGATGACAATAAGAAGAACAAGAAGGACAAGAAGGAAAAGAAAGAGAAGAAGGACAATATGGCCTTCAAGAAGAAGAAGGGTGGTTCATATGTGGTCACTTGGGATAGTGATGCTTCCTCAAGTGATGATGATGATGATAGTGATGATGACAAGACCACCAAGAAGAAGGCATTTGCAAGCATTACTATCAATGAGAAGCCTTCTCTCTTTGACACTCCATCATGCTTCATGGCTAAGGCCACTAAGGTACAAACTTGTGATGATGGAAGTGATGAGGAACATGATAATGAAAATGAAAATGATAGTGATAGTGATGATGATGAACCTACTAAGGATGAATTATTTGACATGCTAGAAGATGCTAGAGAACACTTTGACATCAAGAGAAGGGAATGCAAAAGCTTGTGTAAGGAACTAAAAGCCCTTAAGCAAGCCTTTGATGAGCTCAACGCATCTCATGAGAGGCTAGAGGGTGCCCATGAGAAGCTTGGCAAGGCTCACAAAAAGCTTGAAAAGGCTCATTCCTCTTTGCTTGATGAGCAAAATAAAAATAAGCATGTTGATACTTGTGATGTAGGCTTAACTTGTGATTTAATTGATGAATCATTATCTATGCCTATCATTGTTGCTTCCACTAACCCTTCTTGTAGTACTTCTACTTCCACCTCATCTAGTAGTGATAGTTTCACTTGTGATGCCTCACTAATGGTTGAGAATGAGAATCTCAAGAAGGAGGTCAACAAGCTCACTCGCACTTTGGCTAAGGCCTATGGTGGTGAGGACCGCTTGCTTATGTGCTTGGGTAGCCAAAGAGCTTCTCTCTACAAAGAGGGATTGGGCTATATCCCCAAGAAAGGCAAGGCGGCCTTTGCTCCTCACAAAACTAGTTTTGTGAAGAACAATGGTCGGTTTTGCACTAGTTGCAAGCAAGTTGGTCATAAAGAGCATAAATGCAAGAACAAAAGCAACAATGCTAATGTATCCTCCATTAAGCTTGATTCTGTCTATGTGCTTACTAAGGGTACAAATGGTGTGAAGGCTAAGTTCATTGGTAAACCATGGATGGGCTCAAGGAAGAAAGTCATTTGGGTACCAAAGAGCTTAATGACTAACCTTCAAGGACCTAAGCAAGTTTGGGTACCTAAAAACAATTGATCTTCTTTTGTAGGTCAATTACAAAGCCAGAGGAAGGCATTGGGTTCTTGATAGTGGGTGCACTCAACACATGACCGGTGATGCAAGAATGTTCAACTCAATCAACACCAATGGCAATGATGGTTATGATAGTATCACATTTGGTGACAATAGCAAAGGCAAGGTCAAAGGGCTTGGTAAGATTGCAATATCCAATGACATGAGCATATCTAATGTGTTGCTAGTAGAGAGCTTGAACTTCAATTTGCTATCCGTGGCTCAATTGTGTGATCTTGGATTCAAATGCATATTTGGGGTAGATGATGTAGAGATCATAAGTGTAGATGGCTCTAACTTGATCTTCAAAGGCTTTAGGTATGAGAATCTATACTTGGTTGATTTTAATGCTAGTGAAGCTAGATTATCTACATGCTTGTTCACTAAGTCTAGCATGGGTTGGTTATGGCATAGAAGGCTTGGTCATGTTGGAATGAAACAATTGAATAGATTGGTTAAGCATGACTTGGTTAGAGGCTTGAAAGATGTGTTTGAAAAGGATAAGCTTTGTAGCTCTTGTCAAGCCCGAAAACAAGTTGGAAACACCCATCCTAAGAAAAGCATGATGAGCACTAGTAAAGCATTTGAGTTATTGCATATGGACTTGTTTGGGCCAACACAATACACTAGCATTGGTGGAAATAAATATGGCTTTGTGACAGTGGATGATTACACTAGATACACTTGGGTATTCTTTCTAGTGGACAAAAGTGATATGTTTGTAACATTCAAATTATTTGTCAAGGGCATTCACAATGAGTTTGAAACAACCATCAAGAGAGTTAGAAATGACAATGGTAGTGAGTTTAAGAACACTAGAATTGATGAGTTATGTGATGAATTTGGAATTAGACATCAATTCTCGGCCAAGTACACTCTACATTCAAATGGCCTTCTTGAGAGAAAGAATAGAACACTCATTGATATGGCAAGGTCTATGCTTAGTGAGTACAATGTGAGTCAATCTTTTTGGGCCGAAGCTATCAACACGGCTTGCTATTGTAGCAACCGTCTCTATTGTCACCCATTGAAAGAGAAAACACCATATGAACTCTTGAATGGTAGAAAGCCCAACATTGCATATTTTTGGGTCTTTGGTTGCAAATGTTATATCTTGAAGAAAGGCACTAGATTGGGCAAGTTTGACAAGAAATGTGATGAAGGATTCCTACTTAGTTACTCCACTACAAGCAAAGCATATAGAGTTTGGAATTTGGATAGTGGTACTCTTGAGGAAGTTCATGATGTTGAATTTGATGAAACCAAGGGTTCACAAGTAGAGAATGAGAACTTAGAAGATGTTAGAGGCATTCAACTTTCAAATACCATGAAGAACATGGATGTTGGTGAATTGAGGCCTAGGCAAGTGAATGATGATGAAGATGATCAAGTGCAACTGCTATCCAACTCAAATGTGCAAGATGATACAACTCAAGCTAGTACAAGTAGCTCTCATGATAATGAACAAGATCAAGTGGCTAGTACATCATCTCAACCCAATGATCAAGCAAGTGCAAGCAATTAAGTTCCAATGCTCCAACCAACAAATATTGCAAGGGATCATCCATTGGACACTATAATTGGAGATATTACAAGAGGTGTACAAACAAGATCAAGATTGGTATCATTTTGTGAGCATTTCTCATTTGTGTCATCCATTGAACCAAAGAAGATAGATGAAGCATTGAAGGATGTTGATTGGGTGAATGCTATGCATGAAGAATTAAATAACTTCACAAGAAATCAAGTATGGGAATTAGTAGAGAGACCAAAGGGACATAATGTGATTGGAACCAAATAGGCCTTTAGAAATAAGCAAGATCAAGATGGGTTAGTAGTAAGGAACAAAGCAAGATTGGTAGCACAAGGCTATACACAAGTTGAAGGTCTTGACTTTAGAGAAACATATGCCCCGGTTGCTAGATTGGAAGCAATTAGAATCTTGCTAGCCTATGCTTGTGCCCACAACATCAAACTCTATCAAATAGATGTCAAGAGTGCATTTCTCAATGGTTACATCAATGAAGAAGTATATGTTGAGCAACCTCCCAGTTTTGGAGATGACAAGAAGCCCAACCATATGTACAAGTTGAAGAAGGCATTGTATGGCTTGAAGCAAGCACCTAGAGCATGGTATGAGAGATTGAGGGACTTCCTACTCTCTAAAGGGTTTATGATGGGCAAGGTTGACACCACTCTTTTCATTAAGAAGATTGGAAAAGAGTTATTTGTGTTGCAAATCTATGTTGATGACATCGTATTTGGATCAACCAATCAAGACTTTTGTGATGAGTTTGGAAAGATGATGGCTAATGAGTTTGAGATGTCCATGATTGGAGAGTTGAGTTACTTCCTTGGCCTTCAAATCAAGCAATTGAAGAATGGTACATTTGTGAGTCAAGGCAAGTATATCAAGGATATGATCAAGAAGTTTGGCATGAGTGATAGCAAAGCTATTAGTACACCAATGGGAACAAATGGCAACTTGGATAGTGATGCAAGTGGCAATATGGTGGATCAAAAATTGTATCGGTCTATGATTGGAAGCCTACTCTATGTGACCGCATCTAGGCCGGATGTCATGTTTAGTGTGTGCATGTGTGCAAGATTTTAATCCTCGCCAAGAGAAGATCATTTGAAGGCTACAAATAGAATATTGAGGTACTTGAAGCATACACAAAATGTTGGTTTGTGGTATCCCAAAGGAGCAAAGTTTGAGCTAGTTGGTTACTCTGACTTGGATTATGCGGGATGCAAGGTTGAAAGGAAGAGCACCTCGGGCACATGTCAATTGTTGGGAAGATCACTTATTTCATGGTCATCAAAGATGCAAAATAGTCTTGCATTATCAACCACCGAAGCCGAATACATATCCGCTGGTAGTTGTTGTGCACAAATACTTTGGATGAAGGACACTTTGAGTGACTTTGGAATCAAGTTCAAGAAAGTGCCATTGCTATGTGACAATGAGAGTGTAATCAAGTTGACCAATAATCCGGTTCAACATGCAAGAACAAAGCACAGTGATGTCCGCCATAATTTCATAAGAAATCACCAACAAAAAGGGGACATTTGCATTGAGAGTGTAAGCACTGAAGATCAACTTGCCGATATATTCACCAAGCCATTGGATGATAAACGGTTTTGCAAGCAAAGGAATGAGTTGAACATATTGGATTTCTCAAATATGTGTTGATGCACCCCCCCCCCCCCACTTATATGACATGCCTCTCCTTCGAGCAATCTAAGGTAAAAGTTGATTGTCATGGCATACATCCTTGCTAAGGACATGTTTAGTGCATCTAGACATCTTTCACATTTAATAGGCTCATTCATGAAAATCAAATGAATTTGATGATTATATGGTACCACTATTGCTTCTATGCTTGATTTGGTCTAGTGGTAGCATATGACATGTTTGTGGGCTTGTAAACCTAGTGTTTGATCTAGAAAATGAGCTCTAAGTGTTTAACTCAACATGGTACAAGATAACCCTTATTTGGAGGTGTGAAGAAGCTTGTCCTTGGATCAAACCGAGTTAAATATCTTTAGCAAATGATCTAGATTGGACCAAATTTGGGAATATGACCCTCACCCCATTGATTGACATTGATAATCTCAACCTATCTACATTTTGAACCTTTGTGATCATTGATGACAAAGGGGGATAAAAACAAAGATATTAGTATACATGGGGAGAAAAACAAAGATACTAGTGTACTAAGAAAATGAAAAGACAACAAAGGGGGAGAACTTGACATAAGGGGAGATATATGACAAAGGAATGGGATCAATTAAAATTTTGTGCACACAAGTAGGGGGAGCAAGCTCATGAACTTGTATGGTGCATTTTAATGTGCATTTCATATGTTTGCTTGCATGGCATAAGTTTTAAATTTCAAAACCATGCTTGTGTGGTGTATGCTAGTTGTAGGTTTGAATGATGAAATGAAAATCGAGCATGCATAAGTTTCTAGCGATTTCATTTCCATGTGGTATCGAGCTAACCATGGTGCTAAGGATGGTATAATGGTGCACTCCAATTGGTATCACGCTTCAAAGGTCCATCTTTTATACCTTAGCATCATTTGGTAGACATTGTCTCCTATATTTCCTATCTAAGCATATGTGCAAGCTACAATCTAAACTCTTAGCACATATATAGGGGGAGCAATTGCTACCATTTAGGGTTCATGAAACTTGTCCATATCCTTTTACACATAGTAAATATGCTTGGACAAGCAACATGGATTTAATTGAATTTTAATTCATATCTTTGTGAAAGGGTTGTCATCAATTACCAAAAAGGGGGAGATTGAAAGCTCTAGTTTAGTTTTGGTGAATTGATGAAACCCTAAGTGCTAACCTAGTTTATCAAGTGAACATGAGATAGGTAGCACATTCCTAGTGGTGAAGCAAATGAAGATCATGACATGATGATAGCGATGCCATGATGATGATCAAGTGCTTGGACTTGAAAAGAAGAAAGAGAAAAACAAAAGGCTCAAGGCAAAGGTATAAATGGTAGGAGCCATTTTGTTTCGGTGATCAAGACACTTAGTGAGTGTGATCACATTTATGATCGATAGCCGTACTATTAAGAGGGGTGAAACTCGTAATCGAAATGCAGTTATCAAAGTGCCACTAGATGCTCTAACTCATTGTATATGCATTTAGGATCTAGTGGAGTGCTAACACCCTTGAAAATATTTGTGAAAATATGCTAACACATGTGCACAAGGTGATACACTTGGTGGTTGGCACATTTGAGCAAGGGTAAGAAACTTCACCAGCGGAGTGTCCGCTCATAGAGTGTGGATAGTCCAACGGTGCCACCGGCGCTCTATATAGAAAAGACGGAGGTCACTGTAAGTGAACGGACGCTGGTCTCGGTAGGACCGGTGCGTCCGATCAGTGGTAGTGTGAAGACGCTGGCGTCGGTCTTTGACCGGACGCTGAGACACTCAGTGACCAGACGCTGACGGGGTGCGTCCGATCATGCTGATGAGGCAGCGCACAGAGGAGACGCCGAGTGACCAGACGCTGGGTGTGTCCGGTCGAGCATGACCGGACGCGTCCGGTCGTGCTTTTTTGTTTCTAGATGCTTACTGGAAACGACCGGACGCTGAGGTCCAGCGTCTGATCACTTCGCAGCAGCGCATCGGGTCACCACTTGACCATTGGGATCGGGCACTTAGTATTCAAAGAGAGGGGACACGTGGCATGCATCGCATGACCGGACGCTTTGGTCCTGCATCAGGTCGATCTGACCGGAGCGTCCGGTCACCCTGTGTTGTGCTTAGTGAAGGGGTACAACGGCTCTATTTCGTGGGGGCTTCTATTTAAGCCCCATGGCCAGCTCAAGCTCACTCTCTTGGCCATTTGCATTGACAAAGCAACCTTGTGAGCTTAGCCAAAGCCCTCCCACTCATCTCCATCATTGATTCATCATCTTTGTGAGATTAGGAGAGAATTTAAGTGCATTGCTTGAGTGTTTGCATCTAGAGGCACTTGGTGTTCGTGTTTTGCTATAGGATTCGCTTGTTACTCTTGGTGGTTGCCGCCACCTAGATGGTTTCGAGCAGCGAGGATCATCGAGCGGAGGTTGGTGATTGTCTCCGGCTCCGATCGCGGTGATTGTGAGGGGTTCTTGACCTTTCCCCAGCGGAGGGCCAAAAGGTACTCTAGTGAATCTTGCTAGCCTATGCTTGTGCCCACAACATCAAGCTCTATCAAATGGATGTTAAGAGTGCATTTCTCAATGGTTACATCAATGAAGAAGTATATGTTGAGCAACCTCCCAGTTTTGAAGATGATAAGAAGCCCGACCATGTGTACAAGTTGAAGAAGGCATTGTATGGCTTGAAGCAAGCACCTAGAGCATGGTATGAGAGATTGAGGGACTTCCTACTCTCTAAAGGGTTCATAATGGGCAAGGTTGACACCACTCTTTTCATCAAGAAGATTGGAAAAGATCTATTTGTATTGCAAATCTATGTTGATGACATCATATTTGGATCAACCAATCAAGACTTTTGTGATGAGTTTAGAAAGATGATGGCTAAAGAGTTTGAGATGTCCATGATTGGAGAGTTAAGTTACTTCCTTGGTCTTCAAATCAAGAAATTGAAGCATGGTACATTTGTGAGTCAAGGCAAGTATATCAAGGACATGATCAAGAAGTTTGGCATGAGTGATAGCAAAGCTATTAGCACACCAATGGGAACAAATGGCAACTTGGATTGTGATGCAAGTGGCAATATGGTGGATCAAAAATTGTATCGGTCTATAATTGGAAGCCTACTCTATGTGACCGCATCAAGGCCGGATGTCATGTTTAGTGTATGCATGTGTGCAAGATTTCAAGCCTCACCAAGAGAAAGTCATTTGAAGGCTACAAAGAGAATATTGAGGTACTTGAAGCATACACAAAATATTGGTTTGTGGTATCCCAAAAGAGCAAAGTTTGAGCTAGTTGGTTACTCCAACTCAGATTATGCGGGATGTAAGGTTGAAAGGAAGAGCACCTCGGGCACATGTCAATTGTTGGGAAGATCACTTGTTTCATGGTCATCAAAGAAGCAAAATAGTGTTGCATTATCAACTACCGAAGCCGAATACATATATGCCGGTAGTTGTGCACAAATACTTTGGATGAAGGACACTTTGAGTGACTTTGGAATCAAGTTCAAGAAAGTGCCATTGCTATGTGACAATGAGAGTGTAATCAAGTTGACCAATAATCCGGTTCAACATGCAAGAACAAAGCACAGTGATGTCCGCCATAATTTCATAAGAAATCACCAACAAAAAGGGGACATTTGCATTGAGAGTGTAAGCACTGAAGATCAACTTGCCGATATATTCACCAAGCCATTGGATGATAAACGGTTTTGCAAGCAAAGGAATGAGTTGAACATATTGGATTTCTCAAATATGTGTTGATGCACCCCCCCCCCACTTATATGACATGCCTCTCCTTCGAGCAATCTAAGGTAAAAGTTGATTGTCATGGCATACATCCTTGCTAAGGACATGTTTAGTGCATCTAGACATCTTTCACATTTAATAGGCTCATTCATGAAAATCAAATGAATTTGATGATTGTATAGTACCACTATTGATTCTATGCTTATTTTGATCTAGTGGTAGCATATGACATGTTTGTGGGCTTGTAAACCTAGTGTTTAATCTAGAAAATGAGCTCTAAGTGTTTAACTCAACATGGTACAAGATAACCCTTATTTGGAGGAGTGAAGAAGCTTGTCCTTGGATCAAATCGAGTTAAATATCTTTGGCCAACATTCTAGTTTGAACCAAATTTGGGAATATGATCCTCACCCCATTGATTGACATTGATAATCCTAACCTATCTATAATTTAAGTCTTTGTGGTCATTGATGACAAAGGGGGAGAGAAACAAAGATATAAGTGATAGGGGGAGAAATGACAAAGATATTAGTACATGGGGAGAAAGACAAAAGATATATTAGTGTACTAAGATGGTGAAAAGACAACAAAGAGGGAGAATTTGACATAGGGGGAGAGATATGACAAAGGAAAGGAATCAATTAAAATTTTTGAGCACACAAGTAGAGGGAGCAAGCTCATGAACTTGTATGGTGCATTTGAATGTGTATTTCATATGTTTGCTTGCATGGCACAAGTTTTAATTTTCAATATCCATGCTTGTGTGGTGTATGCTAGTTGTAGGTTTGAATGATGAAATGAAAATCTAGCATGCATAAGTTTATCTAGTGATTTAATTCCCAAGTGTTGTTTCAAAGTGGTATCAAGCTAACCATGATGCTAAGAATGGTATATTGGTGCACTCCGATTGGTATCACGCTTCAAAGGTCCATCTTTTATACCTTAGCATCATTTGGTAGACATTGTCTCCTATATTTCCTATCTAAGCATATGTGCAAGCTACAATCCAAACTCTTAGCACATATGTAGGGGGAGCAATTGCTACCATTTGGAGTTCATGAAACTTGTCCATATCCTTTTACACATGGTAAATATGCTTGGACAAGCAACATGGATTCAATAGAATTTCAATTCATATCTTTGTGAAAGGGTTGTCATCAATTACCAAAAAGGGGGAGATTGAAAGCTCTAGTTTAGTTTTGGTGAATTGATGAAACCCTAAGTGCTAACCTAGTTTATCAAGTGATCATGAAATAGGTAGCACATTCCAAGTGGTGAAGCAAATGAATATCATGACATGAAGATGGCGATGCCATGGTGATGATCAAGTGCTTGGAATTGAAAAGAAGAAAGAGAAAAACAAAAGGCACAATGTCGACGAAATATGGTCGGCAGTCTACCTAGGGGTATACCCAAGGTAGTAGATTGTCGGCAGGCAGATGCGCAAGCTACAAACAAAACAGTGACGCAAGACAGACACAAGGCTTTATCCAGGTTCGGCCGCCAAGAAGGCGTAATACCTACGTCCTGCGTCTGATTTGTATTGTTGTATGTCAATGAGAGATGTTTTCTTGAGGGGTCCCCTGCCCACCTTATATAGTTCGGGGGGCAGGGTTACAGATCTGGAAACTAATCCTAGCCAATTACAATTGCCATATGTGGCCGGATAAGGATTCCTATTCTAACCGACCAGGATCTTGATTGATCGCCAGATCCGCCTTAACTCCTTGCGCGGGACTCCGATCAGGTTAACCGGGCCGCACGTCGTCTTTTGGTGGACCGAACCCATCGATCCGGGCCGGCCCAAGCTTAGTCATAAGGGTATAGGGGTTAATACCCCCACAGCTAGTCCCCGAGCACCATGTATTATGATGCGACACGCCATTTTAACCTTCTCCGACAAGTAAGGCTTGAGCCCTTGACGTATCTGACCACCGTTGTCACCAGAGAAGTTGGTTGTCCGAAGAATATATGGTGCTCTTAAGAAAAAAGAAAAAGATTTTCGTCCGGTGAAGTGTGCCCACTTGTATTTCTGAAAAGAAATGTAAGTGCGTCTTGAAACGTAGCGTCCTTGATCATCAGAGGCGTAGGGGTCGAAAAACAAACACATTCACCACAAGGTGAAGTGTGCCCACTTAGTCCCCGAGCCTGGTAGTAGGTGACGTAGGCACGTGGTGCCAGGGTCTAAAAAGAACTCCTAGTTAAGTTGAGAATCCAATCGTCGTATAGGCGATACGAGATGCACCGGCAGGTGCATCGTACCGATGTAGTCCCCGAGCTTGCTGGAAGGCGAGGTATGAGCCTTGTAGCAAGGTCTAAATAAACGTCTCTCAACTGTATGTGAGTACAAATCACATGTAGCCGAGAAGAACGATCTCCGGCGGTGGTTGGGACAAATCCCGAGCACATCAAGAGCTGGAGCAGCCCCAAGCGTGGCAAAGGCTGGCTGGCGGTGCCCGAAACACGGCGTTGGTCCGGCAATCCCGAGCACGGCAGCGGGTCCGGTAGTCCCGAAAGCACAGCGAAGGTCAGGCGATCCCAGCACGCAGCAGTGGTCCGGTCCATCATTGAGCTCAAGATATGCAGCCAAAAGAAAAGAACGCCGATTGTATTATTATTTGGTGTATTTATTTATCTCCTTACTCATCAAGTCCAATCGCCACGTCTGGTCAAAAAATGCATTTAATATAACATATCACCGCCTTCTTACTCTTTTCTCGATAAACAATCCGCTTGGTGCTCAGATGGAGGTGCGTCTGCCTGGGCCCTCTCACATTATCAATGAAGAGGCGCGTGACAATCGAAACGAAGGGCGCGCTTTGCTAAGCGTGAGATCTCGAGGTTGTGAAAACAACCATCTACGGTAGCGCGACGCCCCCCAAGAATCTCGGGAGGGCGAAACGACGAGCCCTTGGTTATTTATAATATACACCGGTAAGTTACTTTTTATCGATCCCCATTGTCATTCACCGCAAGCAACCTTCTTCTTCCTCTCGCCAAACCCTACTCCTCCGAAAATCACCACCAATCCTCCTCCACCGCATCCACCCTCTTAACAAGGGCGCATCAATGGCGAAGAGAAACGCCTGAAGAAAGGCGGAGTCATGGCGAAGGAGTGGTGGAAGTCAAGGAGCAATGAGCGTACCATCGAAGACCTCGTCGCCATGGGAGTGCTCCACAACAAGGCACTCGCGGGATGGCGTGCGCCGGAAGGAGAAAGCTTCCCCGATCCACAACCAGGTGAGATTGTGGTTTTTGAGGATTTCTTCAAGCGGGGTTTTGGGGTTCCAGTGCACCCTTTCCTTCAGGGGCTCTGCTTATATTACGAGATTGGGATTTGCAATCTGCATCCCAACTCGATTCTTCTTGTCTCCACCTTCATCCATCTTTGCGAAGCTTATGGTGGCTTCCAGCCCCATTTCGACCTCTTTCACCATCTGTTCTGTCTGCGGAAGAAAGGGAGCGGAGGCTCGAAGATAGCCAGAGGCGTATACCTCAATCTGTGTGACGGTATGAAGGCCCAGTACCTACACTGCCCATGGAACACCTCACTGGACGAATGGTACAAGAAATGGTTCTACATCCGCGAAGAGCTGAACACGATCACTCTGTGTGACGTGGGGTTGATTCTGGAGAAGAAGAACAGCTGGTCGGAGAAGCCCGAGCACTTGGAACAGATTACAGAACTGCTCGGGTTGATCCCGTGGGGAAAACTGGATGGTCCAAGCGTGGTCGGGAACTTCATCAGCCGAAGGATCCAGCCCTGCCAAAAGAGGGTACATCCTGGCTTCGAGTACTAGGGTAGCGCAGATCCGACGAGGACCAGAAAAGAGGCGCTCGACAAGGTAGAAATCAAAGCCAGAATTGGGGAGCTATTCAATCTAGCCGACCCCAATTATGTCAGGTTAAACGACATCGAGCACGCCTTCAAGCTGGCCCGACCTCCCCCAAAGGTAAATGATGCCTCCTTATGCCTGTAGATTTATGTTGCAACAAAAACTTTGACTGTTGTCTCCTTTATGTTTCCCAGAGTAATGGTCATGACCGAGCAGCAGTATTCGTGTCTCCGCCCCCTGGCATGGATTGGCCGCAAATTGCCGGCTCAACCGCCCAGACCAGTGCCAGTACCGAAGGCGTCGACTGGGCGGTACTCGGAGTTGGGGAGGATGTAACAGCCAAGGCTGCTAGCAAGCGGCGAAAGCCAACAAACGTCGCCAGTTATCTTCCCCTTTCGCACGATGAAACAGAGGATGCGGACATCTTCCGACTCATCCCTCGAAGAGGAGAAGAGAATGGGGTCAACAGAGCGGGGTAGCTCCTCATGTGCGAAGAGGTGATCGCACCACCGACCAACGCAACACGAGAGAACAAGCGGGGAAGTGTCAAGCACCAAACCCCAACGCCAATGCAGTGGTGGAAAAAGACCGGTGGAACCCGCCGAGCACGTGGAGCAAAGCGCGCGTCAAAGAGACGCTCCTTCACTACGTTATTCCGTGCTTCCAAGTCGTAAGTATCTATAACCTTGATATAATATTATAATTTGTATTGAATACTATTGTTTTCGAACTTTCTCTCGGTATATTAGGTCAAGTCCATCGAAAATCCCGACCAGATAGCCGGTTGTGGCATGGCCGCCAAGATCAAGGGAAAGAACTACTCGGTAGCTAATCATGCGGAGCCACCAGAAGAAATTCCATAGGAACCGCAGCACACGAGCAGCCCAACGTCAGTCCCCAAACAGCTGGTCGAGAAGACAGCCGAGCAAAGTACAAATGCTCCGAGCACTAGCTCTGCTGAGGCAGATACCTTGGCGCCAAGGGAACCAGACCGAGCCGAGGAGCAGCAACCGGAGTTGGCACAGAATACGCTTGCCAATGCTACGGCTCGTGGGAAAGCCATAGTGGTCGCGGAGACCACTGTCTCTGGCCCAGCGCCGCCCCCTGAACAAGAGGCCGAAGAGGACGAAGTCAAAGAGATCCTAGGCCGTCCCGAAGACAAACGACAACATGTATATGTATCGCGCAGGCGGAACGACGAGTGGGTTATGTACGAAGAAATCCCCGAGATCGAAGAGACCCAAAAAGTTGAATGAGCGGCAAAGCGTTTGGTGACAGAAGTCTAGGTATGTTTAGCTTGACCACTTGACCCTGTAATGTAGTCAAACTATCTGACTTAGCTTGCTTATATGCAGGACTTGATGAAGATCGCGAAGTACCGAAAGAAGTGCTTCGACCAGATTGAGAGGATCACGGCGAGCAATAGAGAACTGGCGACCGAGGTGGAACGCTTGTGCCGCCAACTTGAAGCTGCCGACCAGGAGAGAACAGAGCAAGAAACACAGAACCAGAAACTAGTCGGCCAGCTCAATGACAAAGAGCGTCAAAAAACAAGTAAGTTGTCATTTTGTCACATCAAGTGTATGACACGTGTTGTTGTATTGTTGGTAATGACAGCTGTAATGCAGGCTTAGAAGCTGAGGTAACCCGCCTCCAAGAGGAGAATAGCCGCATGACCATAGAGTGTGGTCACCTGAAGGAGGACAACGAGAAACTGGCGCGCAGCCAGTCTCAACTCCAGGACCACACCACCAAAATCAAGGAAGAACTGAAGAGTAAGTATTCCAGGCCACCGTTCTCATTCTGTTGCCCGCCTTGACTTGTCGTGCCTTTAAATTTGATGTCTTGTACGGTGTGCAGTTTTAAAAGCCAATGCCAAGAGGCATCTAGAAGTTGTGATGAAAGAGCGTGACAGCTGGAAAGCACAATGCCTCGAGGCCACCGAGGATTGGGACACATGGAAGAACTGGTTCTAGGAAGTGGCAACTGGCATTTTGCCCATCCTCGACCTTGTCGACCCGGCGCTCACAGAGGAAGAGCCAAGGACCCCCCAGCTCGGACTGGTCGAGAGATGCAGACAAGCATGGGGATGGTTCCAGGAGTTCATTAAGGAGGCGGGTGAGTATACGGGTGCCCATGTGCTAAGCATGGTGCGTGCCCACTACCCTCTGATCGATCTCAAGCGCCTGGAGGCTGGATACCCGAAGGAAGTAGACCCAGACAAGGCAAAGGAGCTTTGGGTGGCCCAGCTGGATCTATCGTCAAAGATAATTGGCGACATTAATCTGTGTGGAGGTGGGACAGCACCTGTACAAGGTATGCCATCGACAAGTCAGCTGGAAACGCCATCCGTTGCTAGCCAACCAACGAAGCTTCATGGTCTCGACCAGCCAGCATCATCGGTGGGGCCATCCCTTCACTCGGCTAGCACAAGAGTCCTCGAGACTCGAGTAGAATATCGGAAGCAATGAAAGATGGTGCCACAGACTCGACCAGCCAATGTAATAGGCTTAGAGTCATAGAAGGAGGACATAGTTGTGTTATTGTAAACTTGGTCCTCTTCGTGCAAGCTTGTAATAATGTAATCAGATATCATTATAAGCTTGGTTGCTTTGTATAAAGCGATTTAAGCTTGAAACTTATGTTGGTGGAACTAAGTGAGAACATAATAACGCTCATTTAGTTGTACCATTTTACCCGACAAATCATCCCGAAAAGTTTGTGCGGCCCTAGTTTGCCATGTGGTCGGAGTGTGAGGTGCGTGACTCATGCACACGCAGACGCGACAAGCTGCACCAAGGGGGGGACCTGCCGATCACCCGCAACGTGAGAGCGGATCCCATGCACATGTTCGGAGGAACCGGACACAAGTCTTGCTCCGAAAACCGTAGAAGGAGTGGTGGTCGGGTTTTACTGGCTAAGTTAGAATAACCATATAAGTCGAAGTGACACATTAGAGTGGTCGGAGAAATAATAATAGCTTTATTGAAGTAAATTGAAAATACAAAAGGGGTACATATCTCAAAGTAGTTAAGCATAGAATCGCTAAGCTTGTCGATGTGCCACGAGTTTGGTACGTCCCATCTGGTCCGTGTGAGCTAACTCAGTAAGACGTTGGTCGTGTGACCTCCTTGATCATGAAGGGCCCCTCCCATGGGGTTGCGAGTTTATGGACACCACCTGGTTCGTCTTCCACTTCGTGACCAGGTCTCCGACCACAAAAACCGCTCTTTAACGTTCTTGTTGTAGTACCTACGCAAAAACAAAGAAGGTATTTGGCCGTCGTACACAAGAATCGAGCCGCTTCTCTTCTGCGCTATTCACTTCTAGCTCCCAGACTTCATTGGCCTTGCCTTCGTCAAGTTCTCTACCGTGCTGATCTGAAAGCTATATCTCTGCAGGGAGGACCGCCTCGGGCCGTAAAACCATAAAGTATGGCGAGACGCCTGTTACGGCTTAGGTTGAGTTCTCGAGTCCCAGCACCACGGTTTGTAACTCTTTGAGCCATCTTTCGAGCCTTGTCATTTTCTATACACCCTCTTCTTCAACGCGTCCAAGATCATGCCATTTGCCCGCCGACCTGTCCATTAGCTCTAGGGTGCGCCACCGAGACGTATTTTACTACTATGCTCCTTTCATCGCAGAAGTCCCAAAAAGCGTTCCCGTGAACCGAGTACCCAGATCGGTTATGATGTTGTTCGGTATGCCAAAACAATGGATGACCTGGTCGAGGAACGTGATGCCTTTTTTCGAGGATGCCTGTACCAAAGGCATGTATTCTATCCACTTAGAAAATTTGTCGATCAACACGAAGACGCATGTAAATTTCCACCCCGAGCCGGTTTGAAGGGACCGATCATATCCAGTCCCCAATCACGAAGGGCCAGAGGTCGGGTATTGTCTGGATCTCATGTCTTTGGTACGTGGATTCTCTTGGCAAAGAACCCGACAACCCTCACGATGGCGGACTAGCCTCTCTCGTCGGATATCTGGCCGACGGCCAATAGAACCTCGCTTTCGGAAAGCCTTGGCGACCAGTTCTTGAGGCCGCGGTTGCCGCAGAGCCGAGTGGATTTGGTCCAGAGACGTTCGCCATCCTCCCGGGTTATGCACTTCATCAAGATTTCCTCTTTTTGCGTTCTTGCGCCATAGCTTGCCATCAACGAAAGCGTGTATCGCTTCTTCGCGGCCGCATCGCGCTTGTTCTCTGTCCGATCGATGTAATTCGCTGCCATCTGTTAGGTACTTGATGAAAGGTATTCTCGGTCGAGCTCATGAGTGGTCGGAGGGGCTCGGCGGTGCTTGACGCCGGAACCATAGCCACCAATTGCTGGTCCGGAGGCTTGTCTGCGCGTGGAATCTTTCTCTTGATGGACGGCGTGAGCGGTCTTGGACGAATATGCCATGTGGGAGTTTTGCTCGGGATGATCCTAACTTTGACAAAGCATCCGCCGCTTGATTCTTGTCCCGGACCACATGTATGTACTCGATGCCATAGAACCCGCCTTTCAACTTTTCTCGATCAAATTGCGATATGCTTCCATCTTTTCGCCGGTTGTGTCCCAGTCCTTGTTGAGTTGGTTGATGACCGAGCGAGTCTCCATAGACGTAGAGACGCGTTTAACGCCAAGCTCAACTGCAATGCGCAAAAACCATGTAGGCATGCTTCGTATCGGCGGCGTTACTAGATGCTTTGGGAAACAAATCTCGAGGACGTCTCGAGCTGCTCCTTGGATGGTGATATAAAAGGACTCTGCTCCCTTGACCGTCAATGTTGAGAGAGCCGTCAAGTACATTGTCTAATATTCGCTTGATCTGGGAGAGGCAGCGTGTTTAAGTCTCATCCACTCGACGATGAAATCGACAAGTGCCCGAGACTTGATTGTAAAAGCGGCTTGCAAATTCCAAGGAAAAGGGCATAGCTCCATTGCCCATTTGACGATCGCCCGTTCGCATCCCTATTGTTAATGATGTCTCGCAGAGGGTACTCGATCCACGACCACCACACGATATCCGTCGAAGTAGTGTTTCAACTTTCGGGATGTTATCAGTATGGCATAGATCAACTTCTAAATCTGTGGGTACCTGGTCTTGGACTCGTTGAGTACCTCACTAATGAAATAGATTGGCCACTGTACCTTGTAGACGTGGCGGGCTCGCTCTCGCTTCGACCACCATGGTCGTGGAGACCACCCGATTAGTAGCCGCAATGTATAGCAGGAGTGTTTCGTCTTCTCTTGGAGCAAAGAGTACCGGAGGTGACGTAAGGTATTGTTTCAAATTGTGTGAAGGCAACGCTCCGCTTCCTCCGACCACTCAAACTTTTCGGACGCTTTGAGTAGTTTAAAGAACGGTAATCCTTTTTCACCTAATCTTGATATGAAACGGCTGAGAGCAGCCATACATCCGGTAAGCTTCTGAACATCCTTCACCTTTTTGGGCAGCTTCATGTCCAAAACAGCTTTGACTTTTTCCGGGTTAGGGCGTATGCCGTCGCGACTGACGATGTTGCCGAGGAGTATGCTAGAAGGAACACCAAAGATGCACTTCTTTGGGTTTAATTTCCACTGGAATGTGTTAAGGGCTGCAAAAGTGCATCCTAGATTGTCAACAAGGGTACGAGCTTCCTTGGTTTTGACAACTATATCATCAACGTAAGCCTCGACGAGGTCATCTTTTATCTCGTCTTTGAGGCAAGCTTGTATAGCGCGTTGGTAGGTAGCCCCGGGGTTCTTGAGCCCGAACGACATGGTCGTGTAGCAGTAGGCGCCGAAGGGCGTGATAAAAGATGTCTTGATCTGGTCATCCTTTTTGAGAGCGATCTGGTGATAACCAGAGTAGCAATCGAGAAAAGAAAGAAGCTCGCAACCGGCGGTGGAATCTACGACCTCGTCTATGCGAGGCAAGCCGAAGCGGTCTTTAGGGCAGTGTTTGTTGAGATCAGTGTAATCAACGCACATTCTCCATTCATTATTCTTTTTGCGTACAAGAACCGGGTTGGCTAACCACTCCGGATGATACACTTCTTTGATAAATCCGGTGCGCAAAAGCCGTGTAACTTCTACCCTAATTGCCTCCTTTTTCGTCGCGAAAGCGAACCGTCAGAAGCTTCGCTTGGTAGGTTTGGCCTTGCCGCTGACATTCAAGGAGTGCTCAATCAAGTTCCGAGGTACACCGGGCATGTCAGCAGGTTTCCATGCGAACACATCCACATTGCTACTCAAGAACCTGACGAGCGCGTCTTCCTATTTGGGATCCAGGTTGGCCCCGATAAGGGCCATCTTGCTAGGATCACCGTCGACCAGCTGGATCACCTTGTGCTCCTTGGACTTGATGTTCTTGCATGGAGCCTCGAGCTCCGGGATCTCCTGGTGGTCGATCGAGGTCTTCTTGGCGTTGAGCACGGTCTCGGCCATGCGAATAGAGAGGTCATGAGCCTCTGCTATTTTGAAATTGTCATCTTCGCAGGTATAAGCTGCGTACACGTTGCCTCGGAGGGTTAGAACTCCTTTCTCGGTAGGCATCTTGAGCACCAGATACCTGTAATGAGGTATGGCCATGAACTTGGTGAGCGACGGTCGACCAAGAATAGCATGGTAGGTGCCGAAGTCGTCGGGCGACCACGGTTGATGTAGTCGATCTTGAAGTGATCTGGGGTCCCAAACTGCACCGGTAGCGTGATCTCGCTCGAGAGGTGTAGAGCTCATCCGGGAGAACACCCTAGAACTGTGGCTTCAGATGGCTTGAGGTCCGCTGAGCTATCTTCGTAGCGCGCGACTGTTTCTTGAACAAGATATCAATGGAGCTGCCGTCGTCGATCAGTACTCTGTCGAACTGAACTTTGTTGATACAAGGATCAAGGACCAGGGGAAAACGCCCTGGCTCAGGTATTGCGGCCCATTGGTCCTTTCTGCTGAAGGAGATTTCGTGGTGAGACCACGGAGGGAGCCACAGATCGGTGAGGAGATTGTCGGTGTTGGCCACGTTCAAGCAAGCGCGGGCGAGCAGCTTGTGTTCTTGTTTGGTCTCGATGGACACTTTGCCTCCGATGATGGTGTGCACGCGATCGGTTGGCTTGACGTACTTGTGACGGGGGTCTGCATCATCATCGTCGTTATCCTCGTTGCGATGTTCCCCTGCGTCGTTAGGCTTGTCGGACGTATCCGGAGCTTGTTGACATGTGTAGATAGACTTGAGGACACGGCAATTCTCCATGGTATGGTTCGACTTAGGATGGAGCTGGTAGGGCCCCTTCAATGCCTTGGCATAGTCGTCTTCATAGTTACGACGTCTGCCACCCTTTTTAACGGTGTTGACCTCACCGTCGTCTTCCCGAGCACGCTTGCTCCTGTAATCGTCACGGCGGTTACGCCGCTGATTACGTTGGTCACGGTGGTCGCGGGAGTCGTTGCGCTGGTTGCGGCGGTCAAAATTGTCATTCCGACCACGGTTGCCGTGGTAGAAGTCGCGGTGTGGGGGGTGGTCGGAGCGCGGAACCCTTGCTGCTTCTTCAATAATTATCTTTTAGCGCCGTCGGCGTCCACGTATTTCTTAGCGGTGGCGAGAGTGCTTGACCGAATCAGTCTTTTATGGAGGAGCTTGTCCCTTAGGGCATCGTGGAAGCGAGAGGCCGCGATGAAAGCCTCGATTGCCTCGTTGTCAGAGATTGATGGGACCTTGATGCGCATCTCCGAGAAACGTCGGACGTACTCGCGCAGCGGCTCATCTTTTTGATCTCGAATACATTGCAGATCGTATTTGTTGCCTGGTTGTTCACAAGTAGCAATGAAGTTGTCGATGAAGGCTTGCTTGAGCTCCTGCCAAGAGTCGAAATAGTTCACCGGCAAGCTGACCAGCCATTGGTGACCCGCATGGCCAACAGCGACTGGGAAATAGTTAGACATGACGTGCTCGTCCGCCATGGCTGATTTGCACGCAGTCTCGTAAAGCATAACCCATAATTCGGGGTTTTCCTTGCCGTCGTACTTCTGAAGCTTCTCGAGCTTGAAATTCTTGGGCCATATGACTTGGCGAAGGTGTGGAGTAAACTGCTTCAAACCCGGTGGGCCGTGGGCAGTGTCATATTCCATACGGCGATAACTTTCGTGGGATGCTCGATCGTCGGCTCTCTGGTTGATGCGAGCGCACAGATCGCGTCCTCCGAGGTAATGGCGGAGATCGTTATTGCCATCACAGCGATCTCGATCGCCATCCGGATTAGCCCTGCGACCGCGGTTATCGCAGCGATTGTCGTGGTTGTCCCGGCGGCGGTTGTCGTCCTGGCCACCAACATGGCCACCGTTTCCTTCTTGACGGTTGTCTGATGGGTCGTTGTTGCGCGAGCCACGTTGGTTGGGTGGCTGTGAGCGACTTGGGTGCTGGCGGCTGTGGCTTGACTCGACCGAGACGGATGGAGCCCAAGCTTGGTTTACAATCTCCGCGGTCTAGGCCATAGCAGCCGTCAGATAAGCTTGTATTTCATCATGAACTGCTTGGGTTTCCGGGGTGTTGGGTAGCCGTTGCATTGTTGCCATGGCGACGGCTACATTGGCACTTGGAGTTCTGAAGACCTGCTTGTCCCCCACCCTGTCGAAAGCGTCATTGAGGTCACGTGGCTGGACCCTTATGCGTCGTGCCTCCTAGTTTGCTTCGGCTTCGATTTGTCGGCGATTAAACCGGTCAATATTGCGTGCTTCGCGTGCAGTCCTTTCTTGTTCTGTTTCACCAACTGCTGGCGGTTCGTCATTGCTGACAACATGGATCAGATCCCCTCGTCTTGGCGGGAAAGACGGGAATTGTGAGAACCCCGGGGCGTGGTCTGGGATATCCAGATCGTACTTGACGCCTTCATCTTCGTGATGCTGAAGCTCGGTGTGGACGGATGCATTAGATGCGGTGCCAGACGAGGAGCTAGGGTCGCCCTCTTGGACTGTGTGAACAGATCCTTCTTGATAATCTTCAATCTGGATCATGTTGATGAAGTCGCGCGGCTTCGGCTGAGGTCGGTGCATAAGACACAGATCCAAGCGGCGTTGCAGGTCGTAGGCGTAGCTAGAGGCAGCGTTTTGCAGGCCATAAGGCTGGACCTGGTAGTTCTCCGTAGAGGCTTCATACTCGGAGAGCCGGAGACCCGTCACGAAGGCTGGCCAGCGATGAGCAGAGCGCCCTTGAGGAGTAGATGTGACCACGAGATCTGTACCAAGTCGTGCAGGACGACTGGTCCGAGCTAGTCGGGTAGATCTATTGTGGGGAGCGGTTACCTGCTCATTAGGCTGACTTTGAATAGTACTTACCAGAGCTAGGGTTTCAGCGAGCTTGGTGCCGACCCGATCGATGGAGTCGAGCAGGTCGGTGTTGTCGATCTGCCTCCCTTTGTAGCGGGGAAGCGGATGACGAGTTGTCGGCGTGGCTGCAGGTGATGCAGGCATGGTCGGAGCTAGATGTACCGTGGTCGGAGCTAGATCCATCGTGATCGGAGCCGTGTCCACCGTGGTCGGAGCTGTATCCACCGTGGTTGGAGCCGCGTCCATCGTGGTCGGAGCCGTATGTATCGTGGTCAGAGCCGTAGCCAATGTAGGTGAAGCAGTGGTCAATGCAGACTGAATCCACGCCTCCTCCGGGGTCATGGTGATGAAGTCGTCGGAGCCGGTGGTCCAGGTGATCTGGCCAACGATGAACGTGAGGCCGTTCGGCATAGCCATGGAGCCGGAGATGATGACCGTCTTGTTTGCTTGGGAAGCAGTACGCACACCCCCTACCTTACGTGCCACTGTCGACAAAATATGGTCGGCAGTCTACCTAGGGGTATACCCAAGGTAGTAGATTGTCGGCAGACAGATGCGCAAGCTACAAACAAAATGGTGACGCAAGATAGACACAAGGCTTTATCCAGGTTCGGCCGCCAAGAAGGCGTAATACCTACGTCATGCGTCTGATTTGTATTGCTGTATGTCAATGAGAGATGTTTTCTAGAGGGGTCCCCTACCCGCCTTATATAGTTCAGGGGGTAGGGTTATAGATCTGGAAACTAATCCTAGCCAATTACAATTGCCATATGTGGCCGGATAAGGATTCCTATTCTAACCGACCAGGATCTTGATTGATCGCTAGATCCGCCTTAACTCCTTGCGCGGGACTCCGATCAGGTTAACCGGGCCGCACGTCATCTTTTGGTGGACCGAACCCATCGATCCGAGCCGGCCCAAGCATAGTCATAAGGGTATAGGGATTAATACCCCCACACACAACGCAAAGGTATAAATTGTAGGAGCTATTTTGTTTTTGTGATCAAGACACTTAGAGACTGTGATCACATTTAGGTTTGATAGCCGTACTATTAAGAGGGGTGAAACTTGTATCGGAATGCGGTTATCAAAGTGCCACTAGATACTCTAACTGATTGCATATGCATTTAGGATCTAGTGGAGTGCTAACACCCTTGAAAATGGTTGGTGAAACGGCTTCTGCTGGGGCGGCGATTGGATCTTGGCGCGGCAGATCGGCGATTCGAGCTTGTCGAGTAGGAAGATCCCTAATCCTAGTGAATCTCGTTGACCTGGCAGTGCGTAGCTTTAAGCATTGTAGCCACCTTGGCGACTTCTGGCATTTGCTTGAGCCGAGTGAGATCATTAGCAGCCATGGCCAAGTTGGCGCTTGGGGTGTTGTAGACATCGTGGTCGACGACACGGATGAATTCGTCATCGAGGTTGCAGCGGAGTGAGCGTGGCCTCCCATGCGAGTTGAGTTGTTCTCCGTTGCGAGCAGCCTCAGCTAGCACAATGGCGGCCTCATTCGCTCGGCGCTATGCACGGTTGGTGTTTCTATTGACACAAGTTGCGCGGTCCTCATCGGTTTCTCCATCCCACGGAGGGCTGTCGATGCTGACATTAAGAATCCCACCATGAAAGCTCTAGTTTGGTTTTGGTGAATTGATGAAACCCTAAGTGCTAACCTAGTTTATCAAGTGATCATGAAATAGGTAGCACATTCCAAGTGGTGAAGCAAATGAAGATCATGACATGAAGATGGCGATGCCATGGTGATGATCAAGTGCTTGTAATTGAAAAGAAGAAAGAGAAAAACAAAAGGCTCAAGGCAAAGGTATAAATTGTAGGAGCTATTTTGTTTTGGTGATCAAGACACTTAGAGAGTGTGATCACATTTAGGTTTGATAGTCGTACTATTAAGAGTGGTGAAACTCGTATCGGAATGCGGTTATCAAAGTGCCACTAGATGCTCTAACTCATTGCATATGCATTTAGGATCTAGTGGAGTGCTAACACCCTTGAAAATGTTTGTGAAAATATGCTAACACATATGCACCAGGTGATACACTTGGTGGTTGGCACATTTGAGCAAGGGTGAAGAAGATAGAAGTGAAAAGGAGTTAGTCACGCTGGTCACAAGGTGACCGGATGCTGGTCTCAGAGGGACCAGTGCGTCCTACCAAGTGTGGCAGTGAAGACGCTAGTGTCGGTCTCTGACCAGACGCTGAGGTCCAGCATCCGGTCGTGTTGTCGGGCAGCGCAGCAAGAAGTCATAGTGTGACCGGGCGCTGGTTGTGTCCGGTCAAGCATGACCGGACGCGTCTGGTCGGGAAAAATCATTTCTAGAAGCTTACTGGAAATGACGGGATGCTGGGGCTTCAGCGTCCGGACACTATTAGCTCCTACGTCCGGTCGTCTTCTAACCATTGAGATCGGGCGCACAGCATTTGAAGAGAGGGACACATGGCGTACATCGCGTGACCGAACGCTGAGGTCCAGCGTCCGGTCGATCTGACCGGTGCGTTCGGTCGGCCCGTGTTCTGTGCAGTGAGGAGCCCAACGACTCTATTTTGTGGGGGCTTCTATTTAAGCCCCATGGCTGGCTCATGTTCACTCTCTTTACATTACCGCAAACTAGTTGTCAAGCTCTTTAGTGTAGCTAGTCGTGAGAGCTTGTTAGTTTGGTTAGTGTGGCTCTTTAGTTAGCCTTTGAGAACACACTAACTTAGTGTAGTGACATAGTTTTTGTGTGGATAGAAACTATATTAACTAGAATTGTGGTAGGTGGCTTGCAATTTTAGTAGGCTAGCGCAACACTTGCTTCGCCTCATAATTGTCTAACCGGTTTGCTAAGTATTGTTGTAGAAAATTTTATTAGGCTATTCACCCCCCCCCTCTAGCCATTAGGACTTTTCACACCTCCACGGAAGGGTGGAAAAGGAGGTTGGATGGCGGCGATTTCGGCGACAATCTCCGTGGAGCCCTAGGGCTCAGAGTCTGGATTTTCCTCCAAAATGGTGTGGAGGGATTCTTCGAGATGTCGGCCGATTTGCAGCACGTTGATAGTTGGCTAGAGCTGATCGGCGATCGGGTCGGCGAGAGGATAGATGTCACCAATCTGGTCGGTGAATTTGTCCCTTAGGGCATCCTGATGGACAGTGACCGTTGAAAGGTCCTAATATGGCTAGAGGGGGATGAATAGCCTATTTAAAAATCTACAAACCAACTAGAGCAATTTGATTAGTATGACAAATAGCGAAAAGCAAACTTGCTCTAGCTCTACAAGGGTTGCAAGCCACCTATCCAACAATTCTAGTTACTAACATCACTAGACACACAATTCACTAAGTCACTACTCACTAAGAGCTCTCACACTTGCTACACTAAAGAGCTCCACTAGATGAACTTAAGCTACAAAGCAAGCTCTCAATTCTAGGTACACTAAAGAGCTTGCTACAACTAGTTTGTGGGAATGTAAATGTGTAAGTGAGGTGATTATACCGCCGCATAGAGGAGTGAACCAATCACAAGATGAATACTAACTCAATCACTGGGAGAATATCAAAGGGCAAGAGACAACCAATTTTTCTCCCAAGGTTCACGTGCTTGCCGGCACACTAGCCCCGTTGTGTCGACCAACACTTGGTGGTTCGGCGGCTAAGAGGTGTTGCACGAACCTCGTCCACACAATTGGACACCGCAAGAACCTACCCACAAGTGAGGTAACTCAATGACACGAGCAATCCACTAGAGTTATCTTTCAGCGCTCTGCCGGGGAAGGCACAAGACCCCTCACAATCACCGAGAAATGGCCATGAATAATCACGAACTCCTACCAATCCTCCTCCGCTGCTCCAAGCCATCTAGGTGACGACAACCACCAAGAGCAACAAGTGAATCCCGCAGAAAAACACGAACACCAAGTGCCTCTAGATGCAATCACTCAAGCAATGCACTTGGATTCTCTTCCAATCTCACAAAGATGATGAATCAATAATGGAGATGAGTGGGAGGGCTTTGGCTAAGCTCACAAGGTTGCTATGTCAATGCAAATGGCCAAGAGAGTGAGCTTGAGTCGAACATGGGGCTTAAGTAGAAGCCCCCACAAAATAGAGCCGTTGGCTCCTCAGTCCACTGAAAATCGAGGCGACCGGACCGGCCGGTCATATCGACTAGACGCAGGACCCCAGCATCTGGTCGCCCGATGCTTGCCATGTGTCATCGGCTTCAAACATTGATCGTCCAATCTCAATGATCATCGATGCACTTAAGTTGTGACCGGACGCGCTACAGTGTAGGACCAGACACAGGACCCCAGCGTCTGGTCACTTCTAGTAAGGTTCCATTCACGACCAAACGCGTCAGTTTGATCACGACCATACGTAGGACCCCAGCGTCCGATCACTTCTAGTAAGGTTCCAAAAGTGGAAATTCATGATCGGACGAGTCCAGTCAAGCCCGACCGGACTCACCCAACATTTGGTCACTCATAGTCTTCTCTGTGTGCTGCCACATCAGCAGGACCGGATGCTGAACAGTGTTCAGCCAGAGTCCGGTCGCCTACGTTCGGTCAAGAGACCGAGGGTGGCCTTCACTGCGCGCCACTAACCGGACGCAAGACCCAGCATCCGGTCACTGTGTCACTAGCGTCCGGTGCACTCTGTGAAACCCTGTCTTTTCTATACAGGGCGTCGGTGGCACCGTCGGACTGTCCGCACTCTATGGGTGAACACTCTGCCGGTGAAGTTTCGAACCCTTGCTCCCAAGTGCTAAACACAATGTGTATCACCTTTGTGCATGTGTGTTAGCATATTTTTCACAAACATTTTCAAGGGTGTTAGCACTCCACTAGATCCTAAATGCATATGCAATGAGTTAGAGCATCTAGTGGCACTTTGATAACCGCATTTCGATACAAGTTTCACCCCTCTTAATAGTATGGCTATTGATCCTAAATGTGATCACACTCACTAAGTGTCTCAATCACTAAAACGAAAAGCTCCTATTAAGTTTCACCTTTGCCTTAAACTTTTTGTTTTTCTTTCTCCTTTTTCCAAGTCCAAGCATTTGATCATCACCATGCCATCACCATCATCATGTCATGATCTTTATTTGCTTCACCACTTGGAATTATGCTACCTATCTCATAATCACTTTGATAAACTAGGTTAGTACTTAGGGTTTTATCAATTCACCAAAACCAAACTAGAGCTTTCAATCTCCCCCTTTTTGGTAATTGATGACAACCCTTTCACAAAGATATGAATTGAAATTTAATTGAATCCATGTTGCTTGCCCAAGCATATTTACCATGTGTAAAAGTATATGGACAAGTTTTATTAATCCCATATGGTAGCAATTGCTCCCCCTACATATGTGCTAAGAGTTTGGATTGTAGCTTGCACATATGCTTAGATAGGAAATATAGGAGACAATGTCTACCAAATGATGCTAAGGTATAAGAGATGGACCTTTGAAATGTGATACCAATCAGAGTGCACCAATATACCATCCTTAGCACCATTAGTAACTAGGCATACACAAAAACTAGAATACCTCATGAGATCAACATTAGAAGGAAGGGTCTAGTTTCCATAAAATGAACATAAGTCGAGTTACTTAACCTATGCATGCTAGTTTTTCATTTCATCATTGAAATTCTACAACTAGCATACACCACACAAGCATGCATATCAAATTTAAAAAATTTATGCAATGCAAGTAAGCACATGGAATGCACATTCAAATGCAACATACAAGTTTATGAGCTTGCTCCCCCTACTTGTGTACAATTTTGATTGATCCCCTTACAATGTCATTTCATTTGTTTGCTCCCCCTATCTTACTATCTTTGTGTATCTTTGTGAATTTCTCTCCCCCATAGTCAACAATTAGCACAAAAAGCAAGCTCAAATTTTAGATAGGTTGGGGTGAAACCATGTGAAAAGGATCATTTTCCCAATTTGATTCAATCTAGATCACTTGCAAAATAATATTTAACTCGGTTTGATCCAAGGGCAAGCTTCTTCGCACCTCCAAAAGAGGGTTATCATGCACCATGTTGAGTTAAATACTTATAGCTCATTTTCTAGATTAAACACTAGGTTTATAAACTCACAAACATGTCATATGCTACCACTAGATCATTTCAAGCATACAAGCAATAGTGGTACCATACAAGCATCAAACTCATTTGATTTTCATGAATGAGCCTAGGACATGATAGGAATGACTAGATGCACTAAACAAATCCTTAGCAATGGATGAATGACATGTCAATCAACTTCACCTTGCTTTGCTCGAAGGAGAGGCATGTCATAAAATGGGGGGTGCATCAACATATATTTGAGAAATCCAATATGTTCAATTCATTCCTTAGCTTGCAAAACCTTTTCTCATCTAATGGCTTGGTGAATATATCGGCAAGTTGATCTTCGGTGCCCACACTCTCAATGCAAATGTCCCCTTTTAGTTGGTGATCTCTTATGAAATGATGGCGGACATCAATGTGCTTTGTTCTTGCATGTTGAACCGGGTTGTTGGTTAACTTGATTGCACTCTCATTATCATATAGCAATGGCACTTTCTTGAACTTGATTCCAAAGTCACTCAAAGTGGCCTTCATCCAAAGTATTTGTGCACAACAACTACCGGCGGATATGTATTCGGCTTCGGGGGTTGATAATGCAACACTATTTTGCTTCTTTGATGACCATGAAACAAGTAATCTTCCCAACAATTGACATGTGCTCGAGGTGCTCTTCCTTTCAACCTTGCATCCCGCATAGTCCGAGTTAGAATATCCAATCAACTCAAATCTTGCTCCTTTGGGATACCACAATCCAACATTTTGTGTATGCTTCAAGTACCTCAATATTCTCTTCATTGCCTTCAAATGACTTTCTCTTGGTGAGGCTTGAAATCTAGCACACATGCATACACTAAACATCACATCCGGCCTTGATGCGGTCACATAGAGTAGGCTTCCAATCATAGACCGATATATCTTTTGATCCACCATGTTGCCACTAGCATCACTCTCCAAGCTTCCATTTGTCCCCATTGGTGTACTAATAGCTTTACCATCATCCATTCCAAACTTCTTGAGCATGTCTTTCATGTACTTGCCTTGACTCACAAATGTACCATTCTTCAATTGCTTGATTTGAAGACCAAGAAAGTAACTTAACTCTCCAATCATGGACATCTCAAACTCACTTGCCATCATCTTTCCAAACTCCTCACAAAAATCTTGGTTTGTTGACCCAAATATGATATCATCAACATAGATTTGCATTACAAATAAGTCATTTCCAAGCTTCATGGTGAAGAGAGTGGTGTCAACCTTTCCCATCTTGAATCCCGGTGAGAGTAGGAAATCCCTCAACCTCTCATACCATGCTCTTAGTGCTTGTTTCAATCCATATAAAGCCTTTCTCAACTTGTATACATGGTTGGGTTTCTTTTCATCTTTAAAACCGGGAGGTTGGTCAACATACACAAGCTCATTGATGTACCCATTGAGAAATGCATTCTTCACATCCATTTGGTACAACTTGATGTTGTGGGCACAAGCATAGGCTAACAAGATCCTAATTGCTTCCAATCTCGCAACCGGGGCATATGTTTCTCCAAAGTCAAGACCTTCAACTTGAGTGTAACCTTGAGCCACTAATCTTGCTTTGTTCCTTATTACTATGCCATCTTGATCTTACTTGTTCCGAAAGACCCACTTGGTTCCAATTACATTATGATCCATAGGCCTCTCAACTAACTCCCATACTTGATTTCTCTTGAAGTTGTTTAGCTCTTCATGCATAGCATTGATCCAATCAACATCCTTTAAAGCTTCATCTATCTTCTTAGATTCAATGGATGACACAAATGAGAAATGTTAACAAAATGATGCCAATTTAGATCTTGTTTGTACACCTCTAGAAATATCACCAAATATAGAGTCCAAAGGATGATCTCTTGCAACATTGGTTGGTTGGAGCACTTGCATTTGATTGCTTGGATTTGATTGAGATGATGAACTAGCCAATTGTTGTTGATCTTGCACTTTGTCAACACAAGCACTTCCTTGACTTTGATCTTGAGAACCACTAGCTTGTTCATTTGAGTTAGAGAGCACTTGATTCTTGTCATCATCAACATCAATCACTTCTCTAGGTCTTATATCACCAATGCCCATGTTCTTCATTGCATTGACTAATTGAGTGCCTTTCACATCATCTAGATTCTCATTTTCCTCTTGGGAACCATTTGTTTCATCAAATTCTACATCATGAACCTCCTCAAGAGTACCACTAGCCAAATTCCAAACTCTATATACCTTGCTAGTAGTGGAGTAACCAAGCAAGAAACCTTCATCACATTTCTTTTTAAACTTGGTCAATCTAGTGCCTTTCTTCAATATGTAGCATTTACAACCAAAAACCCGAAAGTATGCTATGTTGAGCTTTCTTCCATTCAATAGCTCATAAGGTGTCTTCTCCATCATGGGGTGACAATAGAGTCGGTTGCTATAATAGTAAGTCATGTTGATTGCTTCGGCCCAAAATGAATGACTCACATTGTACTTACTCAACATTGATCTTGCCATGTCAATGAGTGCTCTATTCTTCCTCTCAACAAGACCATTTGATTGTGGAGTATATTTGGCCGAGAATTGATGTCAAATTCCAAATTCATCAAACAACTCAACAATTCTAGTATTCTTGAACTCACTACCATTGTCACTTCTAACTCTCTTGATGGTTGTTTCAAACTCGTTGTGAATGCCCTTGACAAATGACTTGAATGTTACAAACATATCACTTTTGTCCACTAGAAAGAACACCCATGTGTATCTAGTGAAATCATCCATAATCACAAATCCGTATTTGTTTCCACCAATGCTAGTGTATGTGGTTGGTCCAAACAAGTCTATGTGCACCAACTCAAATGCCTTCGAAGTGCTCATCATGCTCTTCTTAGGATGTGTGTTACCAACTGCTTTCCGGCTTGACATGCACTACATAGCTTATCCTTCTCAAATGTGACATTTTTCAAGCCTCTAACTAAGTCATGCTTAATCAACTTGTTCAATTGTTTCATTCTAACATGACCAAGCCTTCTATGTCATAACCAACTCATGCTAGACTTAGTGATCAAACATGTTGACAATTGAGCTTCTCTAGCATTGAAATCAACCAAGTATAGATTCTCATATCTAAATCCTTTGAATATCAAGTTAGAGCCATCTACACTTATGATCTCTACATCATCCACACCAAATATGCACTTGAAACCAAGATCACACGATTGAGCTACCGATAATAGGTTGAAGTTCAAGCTCTCTACTAGTAGCACATTGGAAATGCTCAAATCATTGGATATTGCAATCTTACCAAGACCTTTGACCTTGCCTTTGCCATTGTCACCAAATGTGATACTATCAATCCCATTGCTCTTGTTTTCATTGATTGAATTGAACATTCTTGGATCACCGGTCATGTGTTGTGTGCACCCACTATCAAGCACCCAATGCCTTTCTCTGGCTTTATGATTGACCTACAAAAGAAGAACTATTCTTTTTAGGTACCCAAACTTGCTTGGGTCCTTGAAGGTTAGTTACCAAGGTCTTTGGTACCCAAATGGCCTTCTTATTTGGGCCCACAATTGGTGTACCAATGAACTTAGCCTTCACACCATTGGCACCCTTAACAAGCATGTAACAAGAATCAAATCTAATTGAGGATACATTAGGTTGCTTGTTCTTGTTAGTCTTGCAATATTGCTCTATATGCCCAACTTGCTTGCATCTATTGCAAAATCGACCATTGCCCTTCATAAAGCTAGGTTTGGGAGTGACAAAGGCCGCCTTGCCTTTCTTGGGGGTATATCCTAATCCCTCTTTGTTGAGAGAAACTTTGGCTACCCAAGCACTTTAGCAAGCGGGCATCTCCAGCATAGGCATTGCCTAAGGCACGAGTGAGCTCATTCACCTCCTTCTTGAGAGTCTCATTTTCCACCATTAGTGAGGCATCACTAGTGAAACCATTACTCAAAGGTGAAGTTGAAGTGGAAGTGCTACAAGAAGTGTTAGTGGGAGCAACTACAATGGGCTTATAAAAAGAGTCATCAATGATATCACATGTTAGTCCGACATCACAAGACACAGTCATTTATTCCTTCTTGACTTCCTCCATTTTGACTTGCTCGATGAGAGAGGAGTGATCCTTTTCAAGCTTAGAGTGAGCTTTGCCAAGCTTCTCATGGGCTTCCATTAGCCTCTCATGAGTGGCATTGAGCTCATCAAGAGATTGCTCAAGAAATTTAACTTTCTTGTGCAATTCTTAGCACTCCTTTCTCTTCATTTCAAAGCAAGTGTGCACTTGCTCACACATGTCCATGAGCTCCTCCTTGGTGTACTCCTCATCATCATCACACCTACAAGCATCACTTTCACATTCATCATCATCACTCACATCATATTTAACCTTGGTAGGCCTTGCCATGAGGCATATCAATGGAGTGTCAAAGATGGAGGGCTTCTTGTTGATGACGATGCTTGCTAGTGCTTTCTTGATATATTTCTTGTTATCATCACTAGAGCCATCACTATCTGAAGAGCCATCACTATCTCAAGTGACCACATAGCCTCCACCTTCTTCTTCTTTTGGAAGGTCATCTTCTTCTCCTTCTTCTCCTTCTTGTTCTTCTTTTTCTTATCCTCATCATTGTCACTATTATAGGGACAATCCGCTACAACGTGATCGGGGCTCTTACAATTGTAGCATCTTCTCACATATTCTTTGTTTTTGGTGTGATCTCTTCTCTATCTTGCACCATAGCCCTTCTTCTTCATGAATTTGCCCATCTTGCGCACAAATAGAGCCATGGCCTCCTCATCAATGTCACTAAGATCCTCATCATCACTTGATTCTTTCTTGGACTTGCCCTTGTTCTTGGATGATGAGCTAGCCTTGAATGCTACACTCTTCTTCTTCTTGTCTTCGTCTTCCTTCTTGTCATCCTTGTCAACTTGTCCTTGAGAATATACAACTTGGCACTCTTCACCGCTGGTGTGCCCTCATATGTTTTCTCTAATCTCTTCCACACCTCATTAGCTCTCTCACAATTCTTGATTTGCTCAAACACCTTGGAATCAATGGCATTGTATATGGTGTTGAGAGCCATTGTATTACATTGCTTGTTGGCCTTGTCTTGGTTGGTGAGATTGTCGGGATCAATGATAGCATAGTCATTCTTGGTCACATCCCATACTTGATCATTGATTGAACCAAGATACATCCTCATCTTTCTCTTCCAATAATCATAGCATGTGCCATCAAAGAACGGTGGTTTGCCCCCCACATGGTTGAACACAACTTGAGCCATAATTTGACACCGAGGTTGTTAAGCCTTCAATTAAATGGTGGCCATGGCTCCGATACCACTTGAAAGGTCCTAATATGGCTAGAGGGGGATTGAATAGCCTATTTAAAAAATCTACAAACCAACTAGAGCAATTTGATTAGTATGACAAATAGCAAAAAGCAAACTTGCTCTAGCTCTACAAGGGTTGTAAGCCACCTATCCAACAATTCTAGTTACTATGATCAATAGACACATAATTCACTAAGTCACTACTCACTAAGAGCTCTCACACTTGCTACACTAAAGAGCTCCACTAGATGAACTTAAGCTACAAAGCAAGCTCTCAATTCTAGCTACACTAAAGAGCTTGCTACAACTAGTTTGCGGGAATATAAATGAGTAAGTGAGGTGATTATACCGCCGCGTAGAGGAGTGAACTAATCACAAGATGAATACTATCTCAATCACTGGGAGAATATCAAAGGGCAAGAGACAACCAATTTTTCTCCCGGGGTTCACGTGCTTGCCGGCATGCTAGTCCCCGTTGTGTCGACCAACACTTGGTGGTTCGGCGGCTAAGAGGTGTTGCACGAACCTCGTCCACACAATTGGACACCGCAAGAACCTACCCTCAAGTGAGGTAACTCAATAACACGAGCAATCCACTAGAGTTACCTTTCAGTGCTCCGCCGGGGAAGGCACAAGACCCCTCACAATCACCGGGGGATGGCCATGAACAATCACCAACTCATGCCAATCCTCCTCCACTGCAACCACCAAGAGCAACAAGCGAATCCCGCAGCGAAACACGAACACCAAGTGCCTCTAGATGCAATCACTCAAGCAATGCACTTGGATTCTCTCCCAATCTCGCAAAGATGATAAATCAATGATGGAGATCAGTGGGAGGGCTTTGGCTAAGCTCACAAGGTTGCTACGTCAATGCAAATGGCTAAGAGAGTGAGCTTGAGCCGGCCATGTGGCTTAAATAGAAGCCCCACAAAATAGAGTTGTTGGCTCCTCAATCCACTGAAAATCGAGGCAACCGGATGCGCCGGTCATATCAACTAGACATAGGATCCCAGTGTCCGGTCGCCCGATGCTTGCCACATGTCATCGGCTTCAAACGCTAATCGCCCGATCTCAACGGTCATCGGTGCACTTAAGTTGTGACCGGACGCGCTACAGTGTAGGACCGGACACACGACCCCAGCGTCCGGTCACTTCCAGTAATGTTCCATTCATGACCAAACGCGTCAGTTTGATCACGATAGGATGCAGGACCCCAGCGTCCGATCACTTCCAGTAAGGTTCCAAAGGTGGAAATTTGCGACCGGGCGCATCCGGTCAAGCCCGACCGGACTCGCCCAGCGTTCGCTCACTCATGGTCTTCTCTGTGTGCTGCCACATCAGCAGGACCAGACGTTGAACAATGTTCACCAGAGTCCGATCGCCTGCGTCCGGTCAAGAGACCGAGGGTGGCCTTCACTTCGCCTGCATCCGGTGCACTCTGTGAAACCCTGTCTTTTCTGTATAGGGCGCCGGTGGCACCATCGAACTGTCCGCACTCTACGGGTGGACACTCCACTGGTGAAGTTTCAAACCCTTGCTCCCAAGTGCTAAACACAATGTGTATCACCTTTGTGCATGTGTGTTAGCATATTTTTCACAAACATTTTCAAGGGTGTTAGCACTCCACTAGATCCTAAATGCATATGCAATGAGTTAGAGCATCTAGTGGCACTTTGATAACTGCATTTCGATATGAGTTTTGCCCCTCTTAATAGTACGGCTATCGATCTTAAATGTGATCACACTCACTAAGTGTCTCGATCACTAAAACGAAAAGCTCCTATTAAGTTTCACCTTTGCCTTGAGCTTTTGTTTTTCTTTCTCCTTTTTCCAAGTCCAAGCATTTGATCATCACCATGCCATCACCATCATCATGTCATGATCTTTATTTGCTTCACCACTTGGAATAGTGCTACCTATCTCATAATCACTTTGATAAACTAGGTTAGCACTTAGGGTTTCATCAATTCACCAAAACCAAACTAGAGCTTTCAATCGTAACCCCTGGAGTTTCCCGATCGGCCTCCGATAGATTAGAATCAGAGGGTGGTCGGTGCCGAACCAGAGTGGCCAGGGCTGATTACACGAGGGAGAGGCAGTCGGCAAGCTTCTAGCAGTCCTGATCGATGGATGCGATCAGATCGTCGTTGCCGACCTTCTTCCTCGAGTAGCGGGGTAGCAGGCGGCGAGTTGTTGGTGAAAACGACCTCGGAGGTGGTTCTGAGATCGGATCTGTCATTCTAGGTGTTGGTGTGGTTGGCGCAGAATCGATCTGCACTGGCTTGATGATCTCTCCGTCTTCGTCAGCATTGATGACCCAGGAGATCGATCCGAGTGTAAAGATCTGGTCAGGCTTTAGAGATGATGAAGAGCCTAAAAAGTGTATCATCTTATTCATCATGGAAACAGCACGCACACCCCTATCTGGTGCACCAACTGTCGATAGAATATCATCGGTAGTCCTCCGAGGGGTATCCCACGAAGGTAGATTGATCGGCAGAGGTGCGCGTAATCAAGAACAAGAAGGCAACAGAGACACAAGAGTTAGACAGGTTCAGGCCATCTACACGACGTAATACCCTACTCCTGTGGTCTGTTGGTTTGTATTGGCTATCGTATGATATTGCGTGTGTTTTGAGGGGGTCCCCTACCCGTCTTATATAGCCGGGGGTAGGGTTACAAGTCGGTTAGATCTAGGAGATAACCGATAAGTAATAACAGATCGAGCATATCCTAACAGATCTCGTAGCATCTTCAGGATATCGCCCTTGATGTCTTGCGGTACGTGCCAAGCAGTACCGAGCAATACCGTGCACCGTAAGTCTTTGTCTTGTGGGCTGGACCACCCCTGGCGGCGCAGCCCATATAATCTGCCGTGGGTATCTAGGATCGTACCCCCCACAGTGACATAGCCATTGTGTGGATAGAGACTATATAAACTAGAATTGTAGTATGTGGCTTGCATTTTTAGTAGGCTAGCGCAACACTCGCTTCGTCTTATATTTGTCTAACCGGTTTGCTAAGTGTTGTTGTAGAAATTTTAATAGGCTATTCACCCCACCCCTCTAGCCATTAGGACCTTTTAGCGGCGGACAGCGGCGGCTCCTCCCTGTGGATGGCGGCACGATGGGCGACAGTGGGGCCAGATCTGGCTCGTGTGCTGGCAATGGGCTCACCGGCGGGCTCAAGAACGGGCTTGCCGGTGGGCTCGAGGATTTTTTTGTTTTTTATCGATTAACCTAGGCGGGCGTTCTAAAGAGCCCTCCTCTGTTGAATGATTAACCGAGGTTAAGGCCACGACTAACCGTGACCTTTCGTCCGAGACGGTTGCAAAAACTTCCTCGGTTAACCCTTTTTGCCCACCTCGGTTAAGACTCCCGTAGTAGTGCAACAGGGACAGAGCTTTGAGAAGAAGAACAGAAGGTGGAAGAGTAGAGGGCACATTGGAATTCAAGAGAAACTTCAAAAAGCGTCCTATATCCTACATTTATCTTCCCCAACCACCCTTTTCCCCACCTGCCTTCCCAGGCTGCCGGCAACCTCACCGACCACCTCCTGTCCACGCTACCGCAACCCCTCCCTTCACTAATGTTGTACTCGGTCACCCCCATTCCTGACCACACCCACCAGTTGTCCTCCATCGCCCGATTGACGGCGGCGCCTTCACCATGCTTGAACCGCCACCGCCGTCGGGCCAGCCACCGCCTTTGACCACCCCTCTAGGGCCGAAGGACATCGGAGATTTTTGTTTCAAAGATCAAACCCTAACCCTAAACCCGTCTGCCTCTGTCTTCCACGACAGGCAGCAAGGATGCCATCAAACTGCTACACCCGCCTCCCACATGCCTCACGTGCCCGCCACCCTTCCCTAGCGAAGATCCTTTCCCATAGCCGTCATCCTCGGCCACATCTCAGCACCACCGTTGTAGCCCGCCTCCACATCGGCTCCCAGCCACCACCTTATCTACCAGCCCCACCGCGCCGAGCCTACCACACCCACACCTAGCGTGCTTGCGCGATGCGCACAACCCCGCCTATCCCGGACTGCGGCAACCACGCCTCTTTCTCCTACCACAAATGTTGGAGGTCCACGCGTGCCCCTTCCTCCGCTAACGAGGCCTAGGTTGTCGAACTCCTCACCAAGCTACCCGCACTACTACTAAAATGATTTTGGAAGATAGGCCCCAGGATTAACACAGGTGCTCACAAAATCTACGTGTCTCCTAAAATATACAACGATTTCCCGATGTGGACAGACCATTTTGGAGACACCGAATAAACAAATCACCTTAAATCAATTAACAGAGGTGGTCGTCATAAGAAGTCCAGAACCATTTTCATAAGCAGACCACTTAGGAGTCTCGTATCTGTAAAAGAAGTTAGCCCATTACAAAACCTTAAATATATAATCCACCCTTCCCCACACTACAGCCGCCTCCAGATGCAACCGCCCTCTTCCACCTGTCGGTCTAGAACTTGGCTGTTCTTCCGTGGCCAACTATATATGGTGAAGGTGGAGGCACGGAAGAACGTGTGGATGCTTTGATCGGGATTCGGTAGCTCTGCCCATGCTCGGTCGCCATCGGTCAGCTCTCTGCTGAAGCCAATGCCTGTTTGCAGTGCAGTGTGATCCCGGCCAGCTTCAACAAGTCTGGACGCCAAGATCCTTGGGCCGGCGGACTGTATGACAGGCCCAAATAAAGCTATGGCTTTCTAACAAGACGGTACATACAAGTTGTAATATTGTTAATTAATTTGTTGTTACAGGCCTAGCCGGTAGAGACGGCCCAACCTACGCTGTTACGGGCCGGACTAGACTGGCGTCGATTTCCGTTTAGCATACGTGAGGCGAGGGAGAGTTGCTCAAAAGAAAAAGAAAAAAACGTGAGGCGAGGGAGAGAGGGTTAATGCGTTATGTATCTTCCAGCTTGCCGTGTAAAATTTATCCCTCTGTTCAACCAAACAACACAGCACTTTTGTTTTTCACACAAGACCCGAGTGTTGAGGCAAGCTAATTAAAACAATCGACCACATGTTATAGCTTTTCCTTTTGGGGGAGATGCGAGCGTCCGGACGCCCGCGTCTGCTTGTGTCGCGCGCCTCTCGATTTCCTATGACATCTTCGTTTCCCGCACCCACGTCACGTGGACGCATCGCCCTACCCGCGCCCTCCGCTCGCACACGGGAACCGCCTGCTTTAGCTCCGCACCCCGTGCGCACGTTGGGGCCGCCTGCAGCCCCCGCTCCGTATAGAGCACGCGGGGACTGCATGCGCATGCGCCGGCTGCTCCCCGTGCCCGCTTCACACTCCAACCGCATGCACGGCACCCTAGCAGCTGTAGCAGACAGCAGCGACAAGTGGGTCTTATTGCAAAAACACCCGATCTACTTTTGCAACATACGTCAAAAACAACTAAAACACTTACAAGATATGTCTAAAACACTTGCAACATAAACATTTGCAAAACGCCTGAAAACACTTGAAAGCCGGTGCAGGCATATGCAACATCCAGATAAAATAATTGCAACATATGCGTGAAACATGTGCAACATCCAGATAAAACGCTTGCAACATATGTCCGAGAAACAGATGAAATATTTGGAACAGACTCTTGCAACAAGCGTGTATAGCCATTGCAACAGATGCAACATCCTGATCTACATTTGCAATATCCATGCGAAACACTTGCAATATACCTCTGAAACAACTGAAACAATTAAAATATACATTTGCAGCATGTGCTTTCACACAACATCTCCTTGCTGCATGCCGCACGGAGGGAGCGCAGCTACGCACGCGACCCCGCTGTGCCAAGCCACCATGCCGCTGCCATCCAAGACCATCCATGAGCAGGCCGCCCATCAGCACGGGCGACGCAAAAGACATCAACGCGAGAAGGGGCAGAGGCGCATTAAGGTAGCCGGCATAGCACGGTGCTATAACAAATAGGAGGACCGTGCGGTTGTGTATGCTTGTGGCAGAGGAGTTCATCTACTACGCGCCGCCGGCGGAGGGCTGTGCCATGGAATGGCGTAGGAAGCGGCCGGAGAGGGATCCGGCACAGCACCAGAGCAAGGCGAGGACGACGCAAGGGCCGGGAGGGAGACGGGCGGCGGCCGCGGCGGGCAGGAGGCGCGATGGAGAGGGAGGAAGGTGGGCGCCGTGCTCGGGCGCGATGGAGATACCGGCCGGTGAGCGCCTGGACGCCGGAGGCGGTGCGACGAAGCACGGTCACGGCACTGCAATGATTTCTGTGTGACTGGTTCTGGAGAAACGACTGGACGAGTAGATAAGATAGGATGGAGAAACGAGTGAATGGGTAGAGTAGAAGGGGGTCGTTGGGCTCGCGGCCCACCAAGAGCATTTGGACGGACGTCCTAACGTGAAGTATCACCGTTTGATGAAAGCATGACTCTTCACGACGGAACCGTTACATTTTGAAACTGGAAGAGTAGTACGTAAGTAACACAAGGATTAAAAAGAGGGGCAGGCCAGCAGATTTATATGTTGAAGATTTGCTAACAATCGATGACAATGCCAATGAGTCAATGACCAGTTGATACATAAACAAATGATCAATCTCAAATGCAATTGAACAACATACACTACAGTAACAAACACGTACGCACGCGTCACGATTGACCCCTCCTGGCCTCCTGTGAACTGAACTGAACATCACACTAGACATGCACATGGACAATTATATATCTACGTGATTATATTATAGAGATCATAAGCGAATTCATTTGTGCATACCGCACCGCACCTTTCGTTTCAGCTGGCGGTGGCGGCGTCGGCGTCCGTGCCCGTGGCAGCGCCGGCGTCGACGACGTTGAAGGGCTCCCAGTGCGGCACGGTGTCGCTGAAGAACCTGCCGACGACGCGCACCTCCAGGACGGCGATGGCGTCGGGGTGCTTGATGCAGCGGGGCGTCTTGTACTGGTTCACCGACGACCCGTGGGAGACGCAGAGGTCCATGAGCGCGTCGAAGGCGCCAGGGGACACCACGCGGATCTCCAGCGGGCCCACGGACCGGTCGCGGCTCCGGCACCGCCGGTACACGGCGTCCAGACCGGCCTCCACCTCGGCGCAGCACGCTACCATAACGCGGCGAGCAACGGCTTCGTCGCCGGACGACGCTGGTGGCAGCGGCGGCGGCGTGAGCTCCCAGAAGAGCACGTAGTGCCCCGGGATGGAGGCCGTGTCGGCGTAGGCGGTGTACTCGGAGAGGATGGTGGCGCCGCCCAGCGGCGCCAGGAGGCGCTTCGCGGCGGTGACGGCGCGGAGGAGGTCGTCCTCGGAGGTCTTGTCGGTGTCCACGCTGAGAACCACGTTGCGGCGGTGCACGAACCGGAACTGCGGCGCCGCGTTGTGGAAGCCTGACACCTGCAGGATGTCGCCCACGCGGTACCGGTACAGACCTGCATGCACCACCACGTACATACATATATATACACCCGTCACAATTACTCACAATAATGTTATATATATCGTTTTCATAATAATAATAATCATTATTACATTTTTTACTTTGCATTTAAATATACGCTATGACTAGATATATAGTAATAAAAGCTTGCCAAAACAATTTACAATTTAGAACAGAGGAACTAGAATCGATGTTGTATAATGCATTACAACAAGTTGTTATAAAAGTATAGCAATCATTAGCTTTTTTTTTCTTGCCTTTTCTTAGCTAATGCTTTAGAAACCACATATGTAAAATTGGACCATTTCCCCTCTACTGAAAAAATACCCAAATTTTGGACATGCAACGGTATCCAAAAAAATAATATCTTTACTTGATATATGTCATAATTATAGATGAATTTATTATAAATCCCACATATTTATTATAAATCCCTAGAAGTTTTGTCTTCTAGTTCACATGCACTCCTATTTTCTTCATTTTTGCATTAATTTTTCTAGATTGAATTTGAGTCCCAAGTTTTGCAGAAAAAAAAACGCATATATATGTATGGATACACAGAGGATGTGCATCGTTTTAAAAAAATTAAGCAATGGTATGTTTCTTAAATGAGTTTGCATGTAAAATTGTGTCTATCACACATGTGACCACAGACTAAGTTTTTGTGGCATGCAAAAACTCCGGCAAAAAAAACAGAAACTTGCCTATTAATAAGCCAATCAAAACTCCTTGCGTTGCCCAAGGCATGTACTTACCTACAATATATTGTGGAGATATATTTAGTATATATATAGTATATACGTTATTTGTTTTTCCATCTAATTTGCTAGTTTGACGCTCGATCATCCGCAGGGCAATATTGGCGCCAAGGCGAGATGCAGCTGAACAGCAGTAGACAGCATTTCATTCCCAGCTGTTTTCAGGTTTCCTTTCCTGTTATTTTCTGCTCGGTTTTTGCCAGTGTACAGTTTGTCTTAAGTTGTTCAAGTAGAAGTAGAACGAGTGGTGTTCGGTCTGTAAAGTCGAGTCTGTAAATTTTCGCTTCTTTTTGTCTTCCTATCATCTAATAAAATCAACGCAAAGCTTTTGCCGTCCCTTCTAATAAAACGATCGATCATGCAGTCTCCACCGTTGATTTGGCACCATCAGACGGTCTTGAACAAGTTCGATTCTCTAACAACCTCCAGTCAACAGTAGCTATAGGAAAGCAAGAGTGTGTACATGCATCCAGCCATATGTACACGCAGCATGCTAATGGGAAAAAAAAAGTGCACGTAGGAGCTCACCTGTGAACGTGGTGACAAGGAGCTCGTAGTAGCCTCCGAGCTCGACGTCGACAAGGTCCACCACCTTCCCGTCGCGAGCCTCCTCCCCGTCCTTCTCCACCTTGATGAACTCGTAGTAGCACATGTTGGGCAGCAGCGTATACGCCACGTCCTCCGGCCGGTCCAGCGGCCGGAGGTTGATGCCGAAGTAGCACTCCGACGAGGCGTACATGGTGGACACCAGCGGCAGGCCGCCGCCGTAGAACTCCAGCAGCGGTATGTACTGCGCCATGGACCCCGTCACGATGACGTCGATGTACTTGGTCCGTGGCCACAGCCGGCGCACGATGCCCCGCCACGACGCGGCGGGGGACCCCTCGCCCTCGCCCTCGCACTCGGCGGCGATGGCGTCGGCCAGCGCCGGGTCCGGCCGCGCCACGACCCTGGCGACGGCGTCCCGGCAGGCGGCATCGGTGACGCGCGCCGCGTCGACGCGGCCGGCGCGGATGTCGTCGCAGAGCGCGCGCCAGTGGGCCTCGAGGAACTTGACGGCGCGCAGGAACGCCGAGGCGAAGACGGCGCCGACGCGGAGCACCTCGCCGCGGCGGACCAGGCCGCACAGCAGCTGCGCGTACATGCTCTGCGCGCTGTCCGGGCACAGGATCGCCTCGTTCGGGCTCGTGTACCGCGTGTACGGGCTGTCCGGCCGCTCCCGGAAGTGCCGGCTCTTGTAGTAGCTCGTCAGCACCGGCCGCGCCACCAGCCCCGACGGCGTCCTGATCTCCGGCTTCACGAACAGCAGGTACATGCACCGCCCTTTGTCCAGACCTTCCACGTACTTGTTCATCACGGGGACGAGGAGGTTGTAGAGGAAGGTCTTGCGGTCCAGCTCCGCCTCTGTGGACGGCATCAGCTTCGGCTGCCCGCCGGATGTGCCGGAGCTGACGAGGACCGCCGTGAGTGGCCGAAATTCCGACGATGATTTACTAGAAACACGTTGTGTGCAACAGTAGTATGTACCTTGTGAGGAGCTCGGTGATGGTCTTGGAGGAGATGAGCGACGAGGGGGCGCCGTTGGCGATGCGCTCGATGTACGGCTTGACGTCCTCGTACTCCACGACCGGCACGCGCTCCTTGAACGCGGCCGCGAGCTCGTCGGCGTGGCGTCCCTCGGCGTCGAAGGCAAGGAAGCCGCGGATGTAGTCCGTGCCGGCGTTCATGGCGAGGATCTCTCTGAGGACGCGCTGCTGGATGGCGCCGGCGTGGGTGGTCAGGTCCTCGATGAGCTGCAGGCTCGCTGGCCCGTCGTGCGGGTCGCAGACCGGGATCGTAGGCGGCAGAGACGACGGCCGCGGTGGCATTGTCGCTGCCGGCGAATCTGTGGAGGTGGATGAGACTGAGGAGAGGAGGTGGTGGTGACCATGGTCATGGTCGACCACTGCTGGGGACGTGGACATCGTCGTGGTTGACATTGTTAGATCCATGCATGCGTGCACTCTCTGTGCCGCCAGGGCATGGAGAGCGAGGCTTCTGCACTGCTGCCTTGTTCTTGTGCAGCTACTGTTTGTTGCAGAGGTGAAATCCCCTTCTCTCCATGTCCTATATATATCTCATCACACGTCTTTGTGTGTGTAGAGAGAGAGAGAGAGAGGTGTTGTCTGATATTTTAGAGGGAGAGTGAGTGTAGAAGTATGCTGTGACTGTGGGTGATTTGTTTGAGAGAGTGAGTGGGAGGGGATACAGTGCAGTGCAGAGAAGCTAGCTGTGAGTGATTTCTTCTGATCTTTTTTTTTCCTCTGTAGTGCAAGTGCAACAAATTTATGGGGGAGAGAGCACAGGGTAGTGTGCAAGTCATTTGTGTCCACATGTGGCCATGTCTTGGAGCTTGTGATTAGATGCATCTATTATGGGTCAAAGCTTCATACGGCTGCCTCCTCAACTTTGGTGTCCCTTTTATGTTTTCTGCAATTGTCTGTGTTCTTCTTGGCAGACACAGCCAAAGTTCTTATCAGATGAGTCACCTGATTTCAGGAAAAGATGGATCACTTCTATAGACAGAAGGTGGAAGGTACCACCTTTTCTGATCTCCTAAGGCTGGTAGTGATATTCATTCATACATTCGTTCACACTGATACATTCGTACCACCTTTTTTTTAGGCAGGACTTTGCGTCTTAGGCGAACCACCCCCGCGTCGCTCCCACGCGAGTGGCTCGGGCGGCTCCTCCCCCCAAACCCTAGCAGCCTCTCCCCTCCTCTCCCCCCGCTGCGCCGCCGCCGGAGCTAGCCGCCGGCATGGCCGCCCGGCCGGCAGGGATGGCGGCGGCGGGGCCTTTCTCCTTTCTCTTGGCGGCGCGTGCGGCAGCAGGCCGACGGCCCCTCCCCTCGCGTGAGCTGCGTGGAGCTCAGCGGGGAGGGCCGTCGCGGCTATGGCGGCGCCGGCTAGTGCCCGAGCTGGCGCAGGGGACGGCGGCGGGCTCTCCTTCTCCTCCGCGCGTTCCCCTCCTCCTCTCTTGACGGCGACGGCGGCGACACCTGGGGCCGCCGGTCCGGGCCACGTGAGGTCAGATCCGGTGCCCGGGAGGCCGGATCTGGACTCCAGGTGGCCAGTTCGGCTCCGGGGCCGGCGGCGGGCGGTGCCTGTGATCGTGATCAAGACGGAGGCGGCGGCGGCGGCATGGGGCGCCGGGTTCGGGGCCTGGTGTCCGGATCCGGCGGTCCCAGGGCAGGGGGCGGCGCCCGAGATGGTGGGGCACATGCCCTGTTGCGGCTGGCGGCGAGGTCGGCTGCGACATCGGCGGGTGCCTGGGCCGACGAAGATGGTCTGTGGCGGCCTCATCGTGCGGCACTGGGACGCGAGCGGCGGAGCCAGGCCCGGCTATGCGTGACCCGGACGGAGGGGGTGACGGCCGACGCAGCTGTGCGGCTGCTGCGTGCAGCCGGCGCGTCGATGCCCCTCTGAAGGGGCTTCCGTGGGGTGGCGGGACAACGACGATGGCGGTGTTGGCTGGCAGGGGGTCCGGCTTCATGACCCGGCGTTCGTGCTAGAGGGTTCTTGGGAGAAAGCCTTGGCGACGGCGACGCCTTTGGGCGCCGCTTCCCTGTTGGGGGTGTCGTGTTCCCCTCTAGCATATCATCCAAGGGTGAAAACCCGGTCCACTTTGGACGTGCGACGGTGGCGCCATCGGCGTCGCTCCCTTCCTGAAGGCGTCGCATCTGGATTATCGCCGCGGCCTCGATGCGAGGCATGGGTTTGCAACTGGAAGTCAGAGCTGCTCTTCGTGGGTTGAGCTTGGCAACGATGACCGGTGGCGGTCGTTCCTTTGGACCCGTCGGGAGGTCACCAGTGGGTGGCCTGCCATGGGAAGTCCAAGCTGCTGGCAGCTTTGCTTCCATGCTCAGCAACGATGATCCATGGCAGTGTGTCGTGTTTGTGCTCAATCGGGTCGCGTGGGGTGGTTAACCCCTCGGGTGCCATTTTGGCTACTCGGTTGGCTAACCTTCTTGTTCATTATTACTTTCTTTCGTCTTAATTGAGCGGCAGAGCTCCTAACTTTTGTTTAAAAAAAATAGTTTTTTTTAATGAAACACACGTATAGTTTAATTGTTCTGAATTTTGCATGAACTGAGCTTTGTTAGTCGTGAGGGGACAGCTGTTGGAAAAATTACTTATGGTTTACCAAATTTTACAAAGTAAATCTCTCATACTGGAAACAAATATGTAAATAAACGAAACTGAGGCTTCTTAATTTCAAGAAAATCTAGGTAGCTAGGTCCACTGATCAATCGGATCCCTTCTCCTGTACAAACACAGGAACATGATTTATTTCTAGTTTATGTGTGTATGCATCTGAAATTTAGAGCTTTGCCCTTCTTTAGCTGGCCTACTGACAACTGCAGATTCTAGTGAGAAATAAGAGATTTTCTTCGATGCCCTTCCAGGTGTAGAATAATAAAGCCAATTGATTCCTTGACCAATCTGGGTATAACTGTTACCTTGATCAACAGTATCAAGTTTTTTTGTTGGATGGCCATGTCACCAGGAATGTACTGATCATGTTGTCAAGAACTTTTATATGCAATGCTAATCTTGTACGATGCTTTTAGTTTCTTGTTTCCTGCTTGCACTATCAGTGTTCAGGTGTCAAATGGACTGCTTAAGGTTGCGATCGACACAATAATCTGAACTGATCACTAACAAAGCCTGACTTTGACAGAAATATTTGCAGGCAAAAAAAACAAGCGGATTGGTACCATTTCTGACCTTCCAATGACCTATTCTCTGGGGCTATTTTAATGCCTGAAATGTGTCTCTTCTGGTTGATGCTATGTGGGTTCCTGTCATGAAAATATTTTAGAATGTTAAGCTGACCTTTTGGAACATCTTAATTCCAGTCAAGGCTCAGAAGTAGAATGACACACATGGCTAGTCTCTTAGTCCTAGCTGTCTCGCTTTTGCTGGGGATTAAATATGAACCTGATCATCGATGCCCACAAGCACATTCAGATCCCACGGCATCATGTAAAATATAAAATTATATATCAGAATGGGGTTAAACTACATGCTCCCTGCACTGTTACATCATTTGATAACTTTGGTTGATTCTTTATTTGGGAAATCTGTTAAATCAGATGTGAGGTGATTTATTTAGTCAGTGCCGACAGCTAGAAGATTTAGAGAGATCATGAGGTCAGGTTTGCGCCAGCTGTCCACATAAACAAACTTAAAAATTTGTCATGCTTCCATGAGAAAGATCTGGGATTGCTAGCCATGTCAAGCTGATCAAATTGGCATCACAAACTGTGCCTACTTTCATCAAAATTGTTCATTTTTTCATGTTTTCCTAATCAACTTGTTGCTCTGATACTAATTCAAAGACACAGTTGTTAACAGGTATCAGATAACAAAGCAACTGTGCTAGTTGTAGCAGTCAAACGCACTGTGTGACAAGATGTTGATACAGCTGTACGCACTCGTGTCCTTAGAGCCCTACTGGGCACTGAAATTTCCAGCCAATTGTTTGTCCAACTAGTTTGGCAATTGGCATTCAGGTTGGCATCCAAGAGCAGCACGGTTGGAAATTTTCAGGAGTTTTCTATTTCAAACTTGAACTGATTCTTGATTTTTTTTTCTAGCAAAACCCTTCATAGTTCATACAGACAAGTGACTGGGCGAACTTGGGTGTGTGTTTTTCAGGTTGCATTGGTGACATATGGAAAGTTTCGTGAAAAAAAGAACCATGATCATGGCTAGATCATGACAAATTCAAAGATATAGTGTATATCATAATATAACTCTTAACCCCAATAATAGGTGTTTTCCAGATGAGGCGCCTTAAATTGTGACTGTTGTTTTTATAGATCCAGAAGTCTTTTCCGTAACCAACCATATCCAAGTGGGCTTCATAGGATACCTGTTTTCGACTCATTTCATAGCCCTGCAATGCAGACTGCATTCTTGGTTCTTACAGAGTGCCAACTGACATCAGCAAACTTCTGCACATCGTGCATTCTGTAATTACACTAAATAATTTTTCTCAGTGATATAATTAGGACCCTACAATACAATGAATTGCAAAACAGAATATGGTGGTTACCTACACTGGAAAGAGAACTAATGCAGTCACTGAGAAGTAAATAATTGGTCCAGGCCAAATACATGTGTCATTTTTATATTGTTTTTTATTCTTTAACACGACAATTCTCACAGTAATGGGAGAAGACAGATTTGTAGTTTAGTGGATATAGATCAATAAAATCTGGATCTACTAGATTTAGTGGCTCACATGTTGAAATAACTAATAGTAATAAAAAAATATGAAATGTTTCTTTTTTTGGAAAAAGTTAAATACAAGAGAAATGGATGGTGAAGATGTTGCTTAATGAATAATTTGAAGGAGACAGAAGATCCTTGAAAAAAGCAGGAAAGGAGGAGGAAAACAAGGGACAACAACCAACTGTTCCAGGAGCGGTTGGTTTGATGTACTAAGTGACAAAACAATGTATTAGCTAGTCACTATTCTTTCATATTCACAACACACATGCATAATAGAGGAGAACCTGCTGCACGGTCACGAAGTCCAGGAAGCAAACTAATTAACAGAATAGCTACATAGCCAGATTGATAATTATTTAATTAGTAGATCAATCCCATTGTGATGACTTGACCTGGTGAGTGATGGCACATAGTGACTTGGTCAATGGTATCTTTTACAAAGAAAATTGTATGATATGATTTTAGTTCCTTTATAACCACTTTTATCTTGCTGGTTCTAACAAAAGTCAATAGCTATCAAATAGTGGTCTATTTCCTGTTGGTGGTGCAGTTCCTTTTACCTCAAATAGGTTGCTCCAAATAGACAACATCTTGGTGTTTTTCATTCCCTTGACGTGACAAGAGACACTAATTTGAATTTTGACCATGAAAATATTAATTATTTTTTGCAATTGGCTCACACCTAGCTAGCTATTTTTTTTATACTACACACCTAGCTAGCTAGATGAACCCCAGGTACACACAAGTGTAGTAAATTAATTAAAGCATATGAGACCATCAGCTTCCTAAAATTGGTCTTAATGTAAATTAAAATATGTTGCCCAGACAGAACAAAGACGAGAATCACTAAATTGGCCCTTTAATGTGCATCGAAACTGGCCTGACTACTGGTTTCTCATTACAAAAAGATAAAGATCTTGAGAAAGTTGAGGCCTCATAAGGATCATAGGAATTTTCATATAAATTTTGGACAAGTGGAATCGAGAGGGGGGTGAGGATTTTCTATATAACCTTCAGAGCAAAGGATTGGGTTTGCACTTTGCAGAATTTTTAGGAACTGCTTAATCCACAGAAATTTTAGCATGCATAGATCCTGTAATTGATCCTCCCTTGTCTATTTTACTTGTTCTATCTTTCATTTGAAGCCTCCAAAGAAACATCTTTTTTGTTGAACATTCCTATGTTCTGTGTTCTTGTATGACAGCACTGGCACAATGTGACTCAAGTGTGTACACTGCTCTTATATTTTTCTTCCCCCTTCATTTCAAAAGGGCCCTATGGTTTGGCTAGTTTATTCCAATTGGACAGGAACACAGACTTTTAAACTTTCAGTGAAACTGCACTACCTCAACACCACCTTCTAACGAGTTAGCAAAATGATCATCCATGCGACCGTGAAAATATTGTGGATTCTGAGTTGTCATAACTGAGGACCAGCACCATATGATAATTGAAACCTCATCACAGAACCAGAAGTTCAATCGTAAGCATCGATCATCATTTTGCATGGTCAAACAATCACTCAAGAGATCAAGTAATATACCAAGCTACCCAAAAAAAACGCTCTTATGAATGTCCTTAGATCTTCTCGTGATCGCGTCATCGTTATACTCTATTGACATATGGCACCAGGATAATAGCTCTTAGGAAACCACTTGGCACTTTGTGGTGGCTATATGTGATGATCCTTGACCAACGATAATAATGTTAAGACCCTCCAATGATGCATAGATAGATAGACCACAGGTCCACCACTAACACGTCTCCTAGTTTGAAGAGATAATATTATGTGAAGTACAACAGCAAAATCTTGTCCTGAGGACCACAAGGCACTGGTGAACTCACACCATCTCCTTGCCTCCCATTGGGATGCATTTGTATTGGTGTTTGGTATACTCAAAACCCGATGAGTTAGAGAAAGATTGCAAAGTACAGGCGACTTTTTGTATTAAAAACTTGCATCGCACACCATGTTTGCATGTCCTATTAACTACCTAGTAGGCTACTAGCTTTGCTGAATTTCAAAGATCACCATTTGTGAAGAACTTTTTTTTTCTTGTGCAGAATCAGAGAATTGAAGAAATATTGTTTCATTGTTTGAACAAACGGTACATCCAGCAAAGTTCACAACTGATTAGAAAATTTGAATGGTTTATATATCCAGAATTTCTTATAAAAACGAAACTAAAAATGAAACTTCCATGTGTGATTCAGTTTGAACATATTCCTGAGATTGGCCGCTTTTTGGAAAACCTGGTCTGATTATGCACAGCCAGTAGGCGATGATTGCAGGCTATTTGGTCTCAAACTGCTACACATACTGACCACTAGTCCAGTTCTGCCTGAGCACAGTTGTTAGTTGTCTCTGAAACTAATCATTTTGACAGGACGGGCACGGTGATCGGAAGGCACCAGATCCAAGAAGGGGTGGTCCTAAAACTAACAAAAAAAAAGATTGCATAGAAGAGAAGGAAGCTCTGAAAAAAAACCCATTAAGAACAGGGCAAGTTGTGCTTTGTGAAGCCCTACAAGATCACCACGGGAGAACAGGCCACATGAGCACAAGCGATCCCCCCCCCCCCCCCCCTCTCGACGAGCCTAAGCCTCACATGGTGAAATGCCCATAAACAAAGCCCCATTTTGCCTTGCCCAAGGGTGGCCACTAAACTAGGCTCCTGAATCCTTCCTCCAAGAAGCTTCACATGAGCGCTGCACATGATGGGTCCTTTGATATGCTGCCAATCTTTCTCGCGTGATCGTGCTAGCTAGGTCACAACCGCCTCGGCGCGCGCCGACCAATCTTCAGTTCTCGGGAAGCTGCCAAAGATGGAATTCGCGCATGCAGCATCTGTGATAAATTTTGCTGCAGTCTAGAAAAACAGGTCAGCCAGATGCTTGCTGTGATCAAGGTTTTTTTTATCGGCCGAAATTCACGGAAATTTCCGAAATTTCCTTTCTATCAACAGGGTCCGATAAAATTTGACATCGACCAAATTTTTCCCTTCTTTCCTGCTTCCACACAGACAACCCAAATTCAGCCGTGCGACAATCCCACACTATAATGTTTTATTCCTGTTTTTATCTGTGAACAAGTGATGTTTAATAGCTTAGGAATAGTTTCAAGTCAAATTCTACGGAATTTTTTCAAAAAAATTTGAATTTTTTTTTTAATTTGGTCCGATATTTCCGATATATCTTGCTTATCCTATTTATCCATGACCTCCGATAAATTTTTATTTCCGATAATGAAAACCTTGCAGTGATTCCAACTGCCTCCTCCTGGCGATGCCTTGCGATTTGTTTTTCCTGCTGCATCTGTGGATGGCACATATGTTCAGGTGGGTGATCGACGAAGACGAAGAAGAACCCTTTGACCTGAAAGCTTGTGTTCAACAGATCAAGACTGGTCTGAAGTTGTTCTTGAGCTGACCATATTAATTTCTGCAGTGCTAAATTTGCAAGGATAATAGCTGTGTGCATGCCAGGCTGGAAACTTGTGGCTTAATGCGGCTTCTCATACATATGCTGCAGTGGTAGTGGTACATCGTACACATTGGGAGAACAGATTCAAAAATAAAGCTCTGCCCAAGTGCCATGTGCCCCCAAATTCTTGGACTAACACGGGCGAGTACTGCCCTCGAATTAGACCGCAGATAGGAACCCCAATCCAAGCGCCGGAACCGGGAGCACAGAGCACGGCATAGCACATCGGACGGCACCGGCAGCAGCGTCGACCACGACGGCAAGCGCCGTATCATGGCAATCGGCAAAAACCAAACCGCAATTACAAGCACTAGAAAGCAAAGCAAACGAACCAGAGGGTTCAAAACATCAAGAGGGATACGGGGAGTGCGGGGCGTACCATGGCATACCAACGCAGCGCCCGTTGGTGGCAGCGCCCGCGGAGAGCCGGCCAGTCGGGGACGACGACGCCGAAGCCTGCCCACGGCAGGCGGCAGCGGCGAGGAGGCAGGGACGAAGTCGGTAGCACTAAGGAAATGGCCGAGCGGGTGCAGTCAGGCTCAGGCCCAATGGAGTTGTGGAGGTGAGCGGGCCCACCAATAAGTACAAATCGGCACAACAGATTAACGCGAACGATAATCTGCTTCCACGAATTTCCATTATTTTGTTGTACAAATTTTACCACCAATGAGTCATGGAAACCGTTTGTTTTTCTCTTGAATGAACCTACTGTCTTTGACTCATTAATAGGAACCCCAGTCACTTTTGGAAACCGTTTGTTCTTCATGATATGTAGACCCCGTTTGGCAGAGCTCTTTCTCAAGTGCTCGGAGGAGCTCGAGCATTTGAGGAGGAACCACTTTTTGCGGCTCCTAATCTCAAAATAACACCATCTCCTTTACTGTTTACTAGAAAAGTATTTAGTACGGCTCCTCTGTAGAAGCTATTGCAAGAGAGTCGGAGCCACGCCAAACAGTCTCTTATTAGAAGGAAAAATCATCATGATGGTGGTACAAAAGAGTGCCAACAACATATACTATGTGGATAGAGTGAGAAAAAAAGGGAATACTAGGAAGACAGCTTTGCTAAGCCAATAATTCCCAAGTTGTCATGATGACACTACAACCTCATAGCAAAGCTGCTTTCAATGAGCTGATGTGAAGTGGGGTTTATTTGTCTATATATGAAGTTATTATTAGGAACCTTGGATTGATTTTTAGAGTTGATTTTTTTTTCCTTGTAGATTTTTTGGTCATAAAGTCGGTGGTCACCTTAACGAGCTTCGTAACAGTCTTGTTAGACCGACCAACACAACATTTTGGACACATGACGTAGATAGAATTGCAAGAGCTAACGCAAAAACTCTGAGAAAGGCCATATACGAGATATACACGACATATGGAATGGATTCAAGCTATAATTTTACAATTCAAAGGACATACCACAACAAAATGCTAGCATAAATTGAGGAACCTTAGTGCATATACAAAGTTGGATGGAAAAAATGTTGTATTTTATTATATACTATTAAGTATACCATACGGCCATGAGCGTCGTGGGGTTCCTCGACGCCAGCCTCACCAGCGCCCCCCGGAGTTCGTAATCCACGGTGCCCCGTGGCTAGCCACCGCCCCATCACGCTCCCCTGGCCGGTCCGCAGCTGCCTCGTGCCCGGTCCGTGCCAAGGCTGCAATGTCCCATAGCTAGTCCGCCGATGACACGAAGCTCCATCGCCGGGCTCGAAGAAACGGAGGACGGCTCCGCTCGGGCCACCGCCTCATCACGCCCCTTGGTCGGTCCGTAACTGCCCCCTGCCCAGTCCGCTCCAAGGGTGCAGTGTCCCTTGGCCGGTCCGCCGATAAAGCAAAGCTCCATCGCCAGCCTCAAAGAAACGAAGGACAGCTCTGCTCCGCTCGCTGTGCTCAACGGCTATCGCCCCCTGTCCGATCGCTCCGCTCCACCGACGAGCTCTAGACCGATAAACTTGAACCTCCATTTATCCCAAGCAGCAAAGAGATGTTGTGCTGAAAGCGCATGTTGCAAGTGTACATTTCAAATGTTTCAGAGTATGTTGCAGGTGTTTCATACGGATGTTGCAAAAGTAGATCGGGGTGTTGCATTTGTTGCAATGGTTTGTACACGTATGTTGCAAGCGTCTTTTTTCCAATGTTTCATCAGTTTTTCAGACGTATGTTGCAAGTGTGTTTATCTGGATGTTGCATATGTTTCACACATATGTTGCAAGTGTTTTATCTGGATGTTGCATATGTTTTGCTATGGTTTCAAGTGTTTTTCAGGTATTTTTTGCAAATGTGTCATCTGTCTTCTTTTATATGTTGCAAGTGTTGCATATGAATGTTTCAAAAGTAGATCTGGTGTTGCACATGTTGCTATGGCTATACACACATGTTTCAAGTGTTTCATCTGTTTTAAACGTATGTTACGAATGTTTTATTTGAATGTTTTAAAAGTAGATATCGGGAAAGCACATGTTGTTACTATTGCGCCGCCGTAGGTCACCATGTTGCCGTGGGCCACCACATCATGCGTCTGCTGGTGGTGGTGTTCTGTTGTGTGCATGCGGGCATGTGAAACGGAGCGGGTCAGGATGGTCACGGCGCATGCGTGAGCCCCCCGCACCGCACGGCCTCTGGAGCGAGATGGTGCGCCAGGCGTGGGTCTAGGAGCACCGTCCGATAGCGTGGAGGCCATCCATTCGTTCCCTCCAGAGATGGGCCCTCGCTAATTTTCTCCGTCCGCGACGAACGACTGGAGAAAACGGAGCCGTCCGCTAGTCCGTCTCCCTCCGCTTTCCCCTCTCGACCTCTCCGCTCGGACCGTCTCCCTTCGCTTTCCCTTCTCGGCCTCTCCGCTCGAAGCTGGTCTGCTCGCGTATGGCGTGAGATTGAATCGAAGGAAACGTCAAATCCCATGGTGATAAACTCGATTCGGGCAGCAACGACCTCAAGCTTCATAGCGGTGAGTTGATTAGATTTACTGGAACCTAGATTGTAGCTGCGCATTTTGATTTGGATTGCTTGGATCTCGATTTTGGATTGGGGATCTCGATTCGAGTTTGCGGATTTCGATTTGTGAGGTCCATTCTGCCTTTCCTCTTCAGGTCCATCGAGCTGACATCACACCATGGTGGAACAACGAGCTGGGAGATGCCATTTTGCATTGACTCAGTTGCGTATTCAAGATAGTTGGCAGTAGCTCGTAGATGCTGTTGAGCATGAAGGTGACGGTCTAGCTTTCAGGACCTCTCTTGGCGGAATATGGCATCAAGACTTTCTCTTCCCCAGCAATTTTTTGTAAGGTTAGTTGTCTAGTGCTAGTCCCTATTTTTTCTTGATAAAGATGCACTCTTCCGCTTTCAGTCTGATGCTATCAAATCAACTATATCAGTTAGCTAAAAAAAACAAATCGGAATACCTGTTTCTCTAAAATTTGCCCCACATCACAGAAAAACAAAAATTGCGGTCTGGATAACATTGAAATTACTGAATTAACAAAGCATGAGAGCCTATATCCTTGCTATGATAAACTGTTCCATACATAAGATTCCATGGAAAGTGCACAGAACTCATCCGTTCTCCTAAGGGGATGAGACCTTCACTTAAAATTGGCAAACACATTATAGGGATTTGTATTGAATGACTGAGTAACATTTCCTTGTTGTGTATCTTGACCATGGTTTGGGGTCCCAAAGAATGAACTGAAAGGCGGAGGCACAAAAGCATTTCCATGTGGATAGTAGCCCGGATAGTAGCCTGGTATCTGTATTTGATTTTGGTACATACTACTCCCTAAATGGCCCTGTACCAAAGAAAAAGGAATACTAATATCAGTAATGAAGATACGAGTAGTCTTGATAGTATTAAATATAGGCAACATATCAAGTGCAAACCAACCAAACTGTGCAAACTTGGAAACTACCGATCAGGACCACTAGATGCTGATCCAATGGATGGGGTGAGGGGGCTTAAGCGCAAAAAAAAAAAAAGGCCAGCGGGTGGGGGGCGTAAGCGTAAAAAAATCCCACCTCTCACCCCATCTATTGATCAGCATCTAGTGGTCCTGATTGGTAGTTTCCAAGTTTGCACAGGCTGGTTGGTTTGCACCTGATACGTTGCCTTAAATATAACTGAAATCTCGTACCAGGTCAGTGTAGTGTGGTTGCTCATATGTTACATTATCTACTTCCACTGCAGGACCATAAGCCTTTGGGTCATTCTTGCCTTTCTTTTTCCATCGTGTGTTTGCTTCTGTTGCAGAACCAGAAGCCATTGGGTCATTCTTGGTTTTTTTTTCTGCCGTGTTGCCTTCTCGAAACCACCAATTGGTCTCTTAGATCCATGAATTTCCTTCTCCTTAACCTTCAAGCCTTTTGGTTTGATAGCTTGGTCTTCTTCTTGTGTAGCTACAAAATAGATAATAATTAGATTTTGGTGTCATATGTATGGTGTTCACGCAATTATTACTCAGGCTATACCGGAGTGTGAACCTTGTGGGTGAGATAAGGTACCGACATCTGAATCAGCTTTAATTTTTAGGCTTTTCTCCACATCTTCTGCTAATTTCTCTGCATTATTCACAGCCATAAAGTATGTTTCATCAGATTCTGCCGCTCGAGTAGCTAAATGAATATACATTCTGCATAACTCCTTTCTCTGTTTTGATAGCTTTGTTTTGGGATCTTCATGTGTCTCAGAATTGCTCTTTATATGAACTACTTTTGCATCAACTGTCCATCTTTATATAATACAGTTCTGAAAATCTTTATTGAACTTCTTATAGTCCTCCACAACTCCAGCAAGGTGCTTGCACGCATTCTTGTTCATATGCCAAATACAAATTCTATGATGAGTCTCTGGCAGTACTATCTTGATTGCTTTAACCATTGCTGCATCTTCATCGGTTAAAATGGTTTGTGGCTTCTTGCCTGACATAGCCGTTAAGAATGTGTTGAAAAGCCAAACAAAACTCTCAGCAGTTTCATCATACAAAAGTGCAGCACCAAAAATTGTTGTTTTCTTGTGATTATTCACTCCAACTAGCAAACCAAATAGACGTCCGTCATTTAATTTTCTATATGTTGTGTCAAAGCAAACAACATAACCAAAAACTTCATAGTCTGCGACCATTTTAGAATCTGTCCAAAAAATATTTGTTATCAAGTCATCCTCATCAACCTGAATGGAATAGAAAAACTTCCCATCTTCTGATGTTTTCTTCTCTAGATATTCCAATACTCCTCCGATGTCCCCATGGTTTATCTGTAGTGACCTCTTTGAATACAATTTATTCTTCATATCTTCACGAGTAAATCCAAGATTCTCAACTCCACCTGATTCTTTTGCCATGAGATCAAAGGTAGCCTTATTTGAAATGCCGACTGCTTTAGCATTTTCTACACTCGCAAGCTGTGCTTCTGTTATTTTTCTTTGAGATCTTAAATGATGAACTTGACTGCTAGTAGCAAGAATATGATTATGTTCAGGCTCAAACTCATAAATGCAGTACAATCCATCTGTAAGACTTATCTTCATGCTAGCTTCACACATACATCGTGTCTCTGGTCTACTATAGCTGGAATATTCTTCTTTTTTATCAGGACGCCGAACACCTATTGATAAATAAATAATTGATCAAAATGATGTTCTATCCCTAATGATGAAGAAAGTGGCACAAAACAAAAGTGATTTAATACCTGCACGAGAACAACAAAAGGTTATATACTTTATGGTGGTGCTGTTTTTCACATTATGTGAACTGCTCCTTCGAATACTAAAACCCTTGTCTCGAGCATAGGCATTGTAAAATTGGTATGCCTCTTCTTCAGTGCAGAATTTCATACCAACCTTAGGTATCCTGTCTCCCGTAGAATTTTCTACCTGAGTAAGTTCGGTCTGGATTTGTAGTGGGTTTCATGCAGAATATGTTAGAAATCATGCAAACTTGCAATGGCGGTTAAATTTCAAATATATTTGCATAGACAAAACAAATATAGATTATGAATATGAATGGTAATCCAATATGACTTGCATTTTCTAACTCAATTCTTGCTCTGTCAGATGAGGGAATGTTGATCTAGAGAAATTCTGTGAGGATGTGACAGCAACAGGAGAGGTCGTATCAAGATTCTGGGTACCTGCGGAGAATCGGCTGAGATGCCCCCATGAAGCTGGTCTCGTCGGCACCGGTCTCGTCAGGCATAGAGAGAATTGGCTGAGATGCAATTTTGTGTAGATTGAGAGAAACAAGAACAATGCTAATCTAATTACCCTTCCGTACCTAGATGCTAATCTGATGGAACCAACTATTATAATTGGCGCCATTTTCACAGGCTCACGCCTTTTGCCTACTTTATTTAATTCAACTGGCGGGAATTTAATGTGGGGCCAGAAAATGATAAGCACGTGATTAGGGGAGACGGACTACACGGACGACTCCGTTTTCTCCTGTCGTGCGGCTCCGTTTTCTCCAGTTATGCGTCGCGGACGGAGAAAATTAGCGAGGGCCCATCCCTGCAGGGAATATGAATGGATGGCTAGCACCCGGATCCTGAGAAAAAGTAGCTGTACACGTCTGCGGTTTTTTTTTTAGGCCAGGCCCGGGCCCGTCAAGTTTTGGAGCAACTGGTGGTGGGCTAGCGCTGCTGGGTTGGCACTTGGCAGTTTGGCACCTTGGCGAGAGGCCGGTCCACGTAGTTACGAGGCAGATGCAGAGCGCCATGTGGCGAGGGCGTCCAGAGAACAAGGGGTAGCGAGCGAAGGGTCACCATGGACCGCCACGCAGCTTCCACACTGCCCAGGGAAGGGACCCCGCAGTGGCTGCGCCAGTCAGTAGGCCAGCAGCACCTGCACGGCTCCACCTCACGCCACGCGCGCGCCAAAAGGCGAAAAGGGGCAGAGGGAAAACCAGCGACGGCGCTGCCCTGCCACCAATCGCCTCTCCATCCCTCTTATCTCCTCCTCGCCACCAGGCCCACCACCGCCTGCTCTGCTACTCGTCGCTCGTTCGATTCTCGGCCGCTGCTCTCGTTGCAGCAGCCTGCGTGCGGCGAGATGGCCCTGCAGGCCCCGTCGTCTCTTCTGCGCGCGCCGGCGCCCGCGTCGCCGCTCCGGTCCTCGTTCTCCGCGCCGTGCTCGCTGCGGCGGCTGGCGCCGGCGCGCCGGCGGGTGGCCAGGGCGGCCACGGCCGCGCGGATCACCATGCGGGTCGCGTCCAAGCAGTCCTACATCTGCCGTGACTGCGGGTGAGACAGCCAAAGCTGGGCTCTTTCGCCCGCGCACGCCGCCGACTTCGTGCTCAGGGGTGCCGTCGTGCTGGTGCCTGATTTGCCTCTCTCTGTCTGTGTTGTTGCAGGTACATCTACAACGACAGGACGCCGTTCGACAAGCTGGCCGATAACTACTTCTGCCCTGGTGAGCATGAGTTCTGGTGTCCTCCTTGTTCTTCTTATCTGGTTGATTTTGTTTTCTTTTTACACTTGATTGATGCAACCATTGCAAATAGCTCTGTATCCGGTTTTGGATGATAACTTCGAAAGTGTTTCAGATGTCCTCTTGCAATTGCAATGCATGGCAAAACGTTAACAAGGACATACAAATGGAGTATTCGGTATTTCTAAGGAAGCTTGTTGCATTATAGTATTTATTTATATATGAAATTTCTATGCAGCTATGTATAAAGAACAAGTGCCTCTGCTCGAAACTAAACTGGAATATACTACTTGTGTAAATGTAGTGCCTGAGGGGCTCTGCTGTGTTGCCAATGCCAGCATGTATATTTTGTCACAAAACTTGGCGTGAGTTTTCATGGCAACAATTTGAAGAACCAAATACTCCATCCGTTTCAAATTATAAGTCGCTTTGACTTTCTTGATACATCAGCTTTGCTACATATCTAGACATATGTTATATCTATATACATAGCAAAATCGATGTACTAAAAAAGTTAAAGCGACTTATAATTTGGAACGGGAGGAGTAGTGAACTTGCGCACTATTTCAGACACCTTGCAAAAATTATAGCAAGTGGACTCTTTTAAGAACACTAACTTTAAATGTTATCATACATATATACAAGTATTTTCGATTATTTACGAACAGCAAAAGAAGATGCTCCCTCCAATATTTGATCTGTTGTTCCCACATCGCTGATGCAGTTTGTGGAGCTCCAAAGAGAAGGTTCAGACCCTACGAGCCGGCAGTCGCTAAGAATGCAAACTCCACTGATGTTAGGAAGGCAAGGAAGGAGCAGCTGAAGAAAGAGGAATCCCTGGGGTAACATACCTAACTCAGACACACAAAACAGAACCAACACATAAAGCAATTAACTATTAATATACGCGTGAATTCAGCAGCATTTGTACAGCTAATTAATCAATTGACTGAATTAACAAAATGTTTTGCAGGCAAGCCTTGCCTATTGCTATTGTCGCCGGGATCATTGCCCTGGCTGGCCTGTACTTCTACCTCAACAATGTCTACACTTAAATGAAGAAGAGATCCATTTGATGCCGGGAACAGGATTCGTTCCATTTTGCAGTTCTTTTTCCTTTGCACTGCAAATGCGTTGTCTTGCTACAGTATATACTACTAGCAGCCTGTTCGGCAGGCCGTAAACGATCGTATACGATCGTGGATTATAAGCTGGAACAGTATTTTTCTCTCACATCAAACCAGCCAAACCAGCTAGCAGTAAATAATCCACGATCCAGCCTAGCCAGCCGAACAGGCTGTAGGGCTCCAAGACTGTACACAAGTCGTTGCTAATCTTGAAATACCACACATTACTTAACTAGCAGCTAATTTGAAGTATATACTTGAAAGCAGCGACAACAGAGAATAGTACAGGTGGTGTGGTGGAATTTCAGGTTGTCTGTGACAACAGGTGTTCTCGAGATGGAGAAACTCGGAAGCAACGACAATAGAGAGCAGTGGTGGTGTGATAGAATTTTAGGTATGCACGAGACGTTACCAGGAGGAATAAGCGGAGTAATTGTTGGGTGTAACGGATAGAAATTGCCGCAGCGAACCACTCCTGCAATCGTCATTCCAGTTCCAATAATGACTCCGGCTCGACGCGCGCGTGTAGCACGTCCTTCATCTCTCCCAACTTGACAATAGGCACATACACTAGCGACGTATTTATTGAGTCAATTTTTGCCAAAATCTTATGTGAGACCGAGACTTCAATGTATCTAGCATTGAATGTAGGCCTTCAAATTTATCGACATTAATTGAACTAAAATTGACCATGTACGTCCAATTAAAATCCAACACCTGCAACATAGCATCAATATTTCAGCAGACTTGGTCAGAATGATGCTAAAAAAATATAAGACAATATTATACGTGTTAACTCTTAAGTCATCTCGTAATTACGTGGCACTACATGAGATTATGTATAAGGCAATGCCAATATACGTGCCCTTAAAATCTACTTCCTCGAGGGTGTCAGCACCCCGAATTATCTGGTGGCTGCGGCGCTCGAGTCGTCACAGCTTACGTCGCTAATTAATCACAACCACGCATGATGATTAATCGACGGTTATTTAATCACCCTGCCAAATCCCCCTCCCCTCGTGCCGCCACCGCGAAAAGGCGCGAAGCAGCATCGCCCCCGGCCCTCCCCGTCCTCCCTCCAGTCTCCCGGCACCGCCGTTGCATTCCGTCTTCCCGCGAACCGACGCCATCCTTCGCCCCGGTTCCACGGCTCGAATCGCATCCGATCCCGCCCGGGCGCCTCTATACATTGGACCGACCGCCCGGGCCGCTGATGGAGGCGGAGACGGGAGGGACGAGGCCCGCGGCGGCGGAGGCGATGAAGAAGGCGAAGAAGGACGGGGTGGTCAAGGAGGTGATACGGCTCGAGCGCGAGTCCGTCATCCCCATCCTCAAGCCCAAGCTCGTCATGAAGCTCAGCTACCTCATCGGTATCTATCTATGATCGTCCTTCCATTGCCGCCGCCGGCCTGCCTGCCTGCATGCTGCCTCTTGGTTTCGTTTGCATTGGCTCGATCCTGCTCCGGTTGCGCTGCGTGCATTTGCCGTGGATGGATTGGTTAAATCACCGCCGCCGCCTTTCATGGGAAACGGGATAAGAGATCCAATATCTCGGATTTCTTTCTTCTCGGGTGCAAGGATGCGGTGATCGTACTGTGATTGACAGCACTCCCTAAAACTCGCCGTCTCTGCTCCGTTGTGTGATCATTTGATTATTTATTTTTCTTTTCCTTTTTTTGTTTCTGGAGGCGTTAATTGGAACGAGTTCCTGCTGCGCATTGGAGAGAACTGTGCGATTTTGGGGACAGCGATTCGTTAGTTCGTCTGAATTCCACTCAGCTACCGAGTAAAGGAAACGTCATTGGCTTATTCTGTCCAGTCTCGTTTGTCACACACTTGTGATAACTGATAAGCTCGGCTGCCAGAAAAAACTTATCCTTCATCTTCGTTTGAAGTTTTAGTTAGTTAATGTGGTTGCCATGAATTGTCTTTAATCTAACTAAAAATGATCAGTATAATGTATTTTGCTCCATAGATCTCAGTATTTAGATTTTTTTTTGTGTGTAGTAACTGCGTGTCACCTAAAAGCTGTCAGTTTACGCATGGGCTGTAGATACTGTGAATATAACACTTTCTGTTGTTTTTGCTAATCCTGAATGTAGTTTTAAGTTGTCTGCTAATCCTAAATTTTTATTTTATAGTGAATAATGTGACTTTTATTGGATAAGGATAATAAATAAATTTATTGCTTTACTTCTCCATGTTAATCCTAATATACTGTCTATAAATTTTGAAATTGAAACTGTGTGATTTAATTTACGTCGTCATAATGCCATAATAATCGTGAATATCTATTTTATGCCCCTGATTTATTCTTCAGAGCGTGAGAATGACCGTGCTGAGTTCATGAAGCTATGTAAGAGGGTGGAGTACACAATCCGTGCTTGGTACCTTCTGCAGTTTGATGATCTAATAGTCTGTACCTATTCTTATATTCGTTGTTTACAGTCCAAGTTAGTCGAGTTTCTTAATTTTTCTGCTGTGATGCAGCAACTGTTTTCTTTATTCGATCCTGTTAATAATGGCGAGAAGAGTTTGGAGCAGCAGGGCATGACATCCAATGAGCTTGACACTTTAGAACTCAATTTCTTAACCTACCTTTTTCAGGTTGGCCCACTTTCTGTTCCTTTCCACCCTATTGAGTATGGTATCTGAGATTTTATACAATAACGAAAAACTACTCATGGCCTTAAGTAGATTATGGAAAAGAGCAACTTCAAGTTGTTATCTGACGAAGAGTATGAGGTAGCGCAGTCTGGTCAGTATCTTCTAAACCTCCCGATCAAGGTTGATGAATCCAAGGTATATGAAGTCACTTAAGATTTTCAATATGTATGCTAACACAGCAATCTACTTCACTTTCAACTAGCTATATTTGAACAAATTATAGGTAGACAGCAAGTTATTGACAAGGTACTTTAGGGAGCACCCACATGACAATCTACCAGCATTTGCTAATAAGGTATGCATTCTCTGTGGTTCATTCTGCTAGTCATCTTTCCTACTTGAACTGCACAATTACTTGAACTGAGGAAATTTGTTTGCTTGTACTAATTTTCTCTTCACAAGTATTCTTTCCTTGGTACCCATTGCTCTCAAGGTCATCCAAGCTAGCATGCCCCTGATTCCTTTTTCATAGTTCAGTATATATAGTGTTATAGTAGTTATTTCACATCAAACATATCTTTACAGTATATTATCTTCCGTCGGGGCATTGGAATTGATCGGACAACTGACTACTTCTTCATGGAAAAAGTGGATGTCATCATATCTCGAGTATGGAGGTCATTGCTTCGAATCACAAGGTATAGCATGCTGATATCAGTGTTCTTTCCTTTTTTTTATTAAAGTGAATGGTTGTTCCTTTGACAATGCGTCGGCATCGCCCAATTCAATATTTTAATGTCAGGATCGATAGATTGTTCTCGAAGAAACAAGTACTGTCAAGAAAGGACACAAAGAAGACTGACGAAATAAATGATGATGTAGAAGAGCCAGATCTCTACGTTGAGCGTGTTCGTCTAGAGAAAATGGAACTGAGGTTGTAGAATCGTGCTTTCCTTCACATGAATTTTGGTAAATTAGGGTTGAACTTCTTTGGTAATGTGTGCTATATTCCATTTTTATGACAGCATAAAGAATCTATTAAGAAAAATGACAATTCAAGAGCCTACATTTGAAAGGATGATCGTGGTGTATAGGTACATAACTCTATATGGGTTATCATTTCCTTTAGCCTTCTTCAATTCTCTTATCTTCGGAGTTGACATGTCGATATAGTTGCTTATTCTGATCCTAACATTATAGGAGGGCTAGCTCAGAAAGTAAGCCAGATCGAGGGATATTTGTAAAGCACTTCAAGCACATTCCGATGGCCGATATGGAGTTAGTCCTGGTAATATATGTAGGTTGCTGGAAACACAATTTGTACCGACACTTAATTTTAAGCACCATTTGGCATGTTTTATTTGCTCTCCTTAAGTATCTGTCATCACTATGTATTTGTGTTGTAGCCAGAGAAGAAAAACCCTAGTTTAACACCGATGGATTGGGTTACATTTCTAATTTCTGCTGTGATTGGTTTGGTATGTCACTGATTCTTTCATCATTAAAATGCTGCTTCTTTATGTTCAACCATCTGAATAGTGTTTCCTTTCAGGTCACTCTAATAGGTAGTCTAGAAATGCCAAAGGCTGACATATGGGTTGTCACAGCTATCTTATCTGGTCTGATTGGATACTGTGCGAAGACATACTTCACGTAAGTGATTTCATTTATACTACCCAACAAGAAAGTTTTCTTTTGCTCATATGTTACTCTATAAGTATAACTAATATATGTCTGAAGGTAAGCCCCTAACAGAATATTACCTCTACCAATTTGGTAAAATTCCAGGTACTTGAAACGAAATTCCTGGTACTACACTAATGCATGATGGATTTCACTCTTTCCAAACAGATTCCAAGCAAATATGGTTGGATACCAAAACTTGATTACAAAGTCAATGTATGATAAGCAGCTTGATAGTGGAAGAGGAACACTTCTTCACTTGTGTGATGATGTGATCCAGCAAGAAGTATGCAAGCCTCACTATATCCCTGACAGATTTAACTGGCTTTGTGCGTGCCACTGATGTATCCTTAAACACTTTTGCAGGTTAAGGAGGTTATCATTTCTTACTATATTTTGATGGAGCAAGGAAAGGCCACTGTACAGGTAAGCATATCTCCTAGTTCTCTGTTTTGCTTTAAGACAACCTTGTGCAATCGAAGTCCTGCTTGCTAGTTGCTGTGTTTGCTCTTTTTTCACATGTTATAGATTTACAGGTTCTTAAGCATATAATTATACTGTATGTAAGTTCCAGTTGTTGTTCAGGCAAATTTCATCATCTTAGTAGGCTTAATACAAAACTCTAAGAGAGCATTTCAAAGTTTATGATATTGCTGTATTTATCATCCTTCCAGGATCTTGATTTACGTTGCGAACAGCTCATCAAAGAAGAGTTTGGTATGGAGTGCAATTTTGATGTCGTGGATGCTGTAAAGAAGCTAGAGAAACTCGGTATTGTTTCTCGGGTAAGTTCTACTACAATTCCTGCAAAGGTGACTTACACAAATCTTCAATAACAGAAATATCTGTCCAGACCAGTGTCTGTTTGTCTAATCCTTGAGCAGTAACTTTTTCTTGATTCAGTGTGATCTGCTGGTTCATGATTTCTTAACCTTGTCGATTTCAAATTTGTTGGACCTTATAATAATTCTCTACTCAGGACTCAATCGGGAGGATCCTATGTGTCCCATTGAAGCGCGCAAATGAGATCATAGGGACAACTACTGAAGAAAAGGTGATGCGAGCCCAGCAAGCCCCTGCTGGTTCATAAGCTTCACGATAATTACATCATTCTGACAAGATTTTGCGATGCAAGACCTGCCCTGATCCTATCTTTTGAGCAGTTTGCTGGTGTAGGAGGTGGTAACCTTAAATATAGCTTGTGTTATTCTTTCATTTCTTCATTCGTTTGTAAGAATGGTATCATCCTTCTTTTTAGTGTACGGGGTAGTGGCACCAGCGGAGCTATGTGTAGGCCATCCTGGGCGATGGCCCCTGCTTGCTCCATGTAAATTTCTAGAGACTCAGCCACTAGTCCACGTGCTTAGTAAAAATCGAGTTGATCTGCTAGTCTGCTATATGCCTATATATCTCTCAATTCAACTCTGCTCTCGCTGACCGTCATAAGCTTAGCTGCTTGTTCGTTGCTCATCTACGAAATGGCCCTCTCTTGGTTTAGATGCAAGCTCCGCCACTGGCTAGTGGAATAAGTGGACTGTACAGCACAGGATTTACATGTACAAAACCGTTGCTTCCTGATTGCTTTCGCATAGTTTAGTTACTTCCTGATTGTTTTCGCTGTTTCGCACCAGCCTGATGGGGTGTGTTTGGTTACCTGGTTTTCTTCTAGCCTGGCTAGGAAATAAGCCATGCTAGCCTGAGATAGCCTCCAGCGAGCCAACATTATCTTGTTTAGTTGGCTGGTTTAATTTGGATAGTCACCCCTTCGTGAATCGAAGCAGGGGCTAATGTCTGTATCGCTGTTGCTATCAAGAGCAATGATGAACTCAGATGGGGTCTTTGTTCTCACGATTCACAGGGTGTTTGAAGCTGAGGGCTAAACTAGCATGTAAACTGAAGATGAGAACTCCATGCTCGCGGTGCTCTCAACTCCATGCCTGCGACTCCAGCAATTCGTGGAACACTATGGTCTATGGAGCGGCCAGATCGAAGGTTCCCAGATCGAAATCGCGCGACGCCTTGTGCAGGTCCTGGATCTCCGCCGTCCACCTCCCCCACGGCCGCTACCGCACGCCGCCAGCGCCTGCGCAGGCCTGCGAGAGGGAGGGGCAGCGCACGCTGCCAGGCCGGCAGGGAGGAGCAGCGCAGGGAGGGAGGAGTGGGGGCTCGCCGGTGGAGAGGGAGGGTGAGCCGGTGGAGAGGGAGGGGCGCTCGCGAGCACGGCAGCAGAGACACCCGCCCGCGGGACCCCCGCCCTGCCACCGCGGGAGCTCGCCGGCAAAGGTGGAAACCGGCCTTTCCCAACGCCCGTTCGAGCACGGCCACCTCGCGAGCTCGCCGTGGGATCCTTGGCGGCGTCGTCCTCCTCGGATCGAGCCTCCATCGTCGAGCGTCTGCTCCCAGAACTCCGCGTTGTTGACCGGGAGGTGACGCGAGGCCAAGCCAGGCTCAAAAAACGGATTCTCGTTTTCCAGGTCTAGGCTGGGACCTCCAAAGTGGCTTATCTGGACCTCACTTCAGACTATTTACGGGCAACCAGATAGCTACAAATTGGCTTCTCGAAGTCTGGTCGGGGGTTAGCCGCCCAACCAAACATGCTCGTGATATACAGTATCATATATTGAAACATTTTAATTATGGCCCCAAAAAAAAAAACAAAAGACAGCTTGCTGCGGATGATATTTGTCTATCTAAGCAGGAATCACTCTGAAGTTGTTTTTCATATAGAGCATTGCATTACCATTTTGCAAAATGGTTTATCTCTTAGTCCTGGATATATGGTGGAAAATCAATACTCTGCAATTTACTATCCCAGCAGAAAACTACACTGACAGTTTCTTTGCACATTGACCCAGTATATATAATCCTGCTGATACTGAAGACTGAGCTCAAATAATCCAGTTTCTACCAGAGCTCTGACAATGCAGCAATGAAAGAACTACATTTGAACTATGCAACATTCACAGTTCTTAAAAAAACATTCACAATTTTCAGTTCTTGCATTGCTGCGTTTAAACTGAATTTAGCAACAGAAAATTTAGTCTCAAGACTATCATGCCAACATAAACACAATGTTCTCAGGAGTATAGCAATGTAACACCACGGTCATAATAGATGCCTTATCAGTAGTTAACAAGGAAAACGGTAATGCTGCTTTAGGTCATCCATCTAGACAGACGGACCCATATAATTCGCCTGCTCGCTTTGCGCCTCACCCGCGTCGCCTGCTCGCTCAGCGCGTTGCGCGCCTCTGCTTCGAGACAGACCCTGCCCTCGGTCACACCACCCCTGCTCGCGCGGTGCAGCCCCGCCCAAGTCCCCGCCCCCTGCCGCGCCACGTGCCCCCGGCGGAACTCGCACCTCCCGTCACGGCCGCGCTCCATCGGTCTGCCCCATGCCAAGGTCCGTGTCGTCGACGAGCTCCACACCAACGACCTCCGCGCCACTCTGCGGCATCTAGCTCCGCGTCGACGAGTCTCCATTCGTCCAAGCAGCAAGCAGATGTTATAATGAAAAGCGTATGTTGCAATAGTAAGTTTCAAGTGTTTCAGAGGTATATTACGAGTGTTGTATATCGATGTTGTAAAAGTATATCGGGATGTTGCAAATGTTGTAATGACTATAAACGTATGTTTTAAGTATATGTTCCAAATGTTTCATCTGCTCCAGACGAATGTTTCAAGTGTTTTATCTAGATGTTGCAAAACTAAATCTGGATGTTGCATATCTGCTCCAGACGAATGTTTCTAAGTGTTTTAAGTGTTTCATTTCATTTGTTTTCATTTGTATGTTGCAACTGTTGTATCTGGATGCTTCAAAAGTAGATCGGTGTTTCATATGAGATACGCGTAGGAAGCAACTGCCAGCACAACGACGTTCAAGGCGGCGTAGGCGATGTTCGGGGCAATGTGGGCCCACTGCTGGTGCGCTCCCTCGCGAGCCCGACGCGCTATGCGCTCGGTTGCTCCCTCTGCGCGGCAGCGGCCGGACGCTAGCGCCCCGCACAGACGTCCGGGAGCTAGCAAATCCACAAGGAAAAAAGGTGTAGTACTCATCACAAGCAATGAGCTATTCAGAATATAAGGCTACTCATCAGGCAGGAGTTTGCACCAATGGCTTGTTTAAACAAACTATCATTTAAATTTTAATAATAAGGAAAACAAGAAATATACTTCTAACTTTCTGACCATGGTGTTTGTTGTCCACATTTCAATATTTATGTTTCAGTCCAAATGCTTCAATGATTGCCATCACTAACAGACTGCAATGCATAACATCTTTCCAGTAGTAGACGATACCTGAAGCTGCCAGGGACACATCAGTAGTGTCATCCATAGTTACAAGCTGATTCTCCGATATCATTTCAACAAACTTCACACATGCCGGTCACAGTTCACTTTATTCTACACAAGCACAAAACAAGCAGACGGGGGAAAGGGACAAAGCTATTATTTAGGATGTAAAGCTGTCATCCCCATTTCAAGCAGCTTATCACTGATTTCCATACTTGGGTCCATCTTTGCCTTTCTTTATGTCGTCCCATCCTCTAACCCATGGTTGACCTGGTGTTGATCGGGTCTCGGGAGAAGCATGCTTGGTTAGGTTATCTGTTACCTTTGATTTGATGGCAGCAAACACCTATTTGAACATGAATTGTCCATTAAAGCAGCAATTTTTCCTACAAGAAAGACGAATGCACACAACAACAGTTGCCGAATGTCATACCGGATTAGAATTCAGATCCTCTGGTGGCTGCTCCTGACTAGTCAGCCATTTCCACAAATCTGGGTTTTCCTGGGGAATCAAACAGTCCTAGAATTAGAATGCATACAGATTTCAAAGTAAATATTGGAGAAAAGAAATTTTTAATAACTACAGTTCACCACCACTCGCTCCGGCATTTCCAATGTCCTGAGTCTATAGTAGCTTTTGAAAGCAAAAATCATCATACAGAATGGAATTTGTGTTCATCTGTGACTAATGGTAAGATTTAAGGCACCTAATTACTAACCTGATAAATTACGAGTAATCTGATGGAATGCTTTGTCTGGGTAAATAATAACATTGATACGGGTAGCTGGGATGATTCGGACCTGTCAGTGGCCCTGATCCAATGATAACTGAAGCAGAATTATTGAAAGAAGTTCTCAGACTGGCAAGCAACTAGGAAACAGCATGTAACTTTCTAATTAGTATTAGAAATTGTGAGAAGGGCAGGCCTGGTGCAGTGGTGAGAGCTGTCTCACTGAGTCACCAGGTCGTGGGTTCGAAGTAGCCTCTCCACAGATTTGCGGGGGGAAGGCTTGCCTCGGTTTTTTCCTTCCCCAGACCCCACTCATGTGGGAGCCTCCGGCACTGGATCTGCCCTTTTTATTAGAAATTGTGAAGCTCCATCATGTTATGCCTATAAACATGCATCTTTCATGAAGGCACAGAGCTCTGGCTTTGGTTTCTGTTGATTCAAAGTTCAATATGTGTACAGCAACAAGACAGTACATGAGCATGCAAAGTTGCAAACTATGCCAGTGCTACGCCCACCCTCCACCCTCAAAACATCCTTTTTTTCTCAGCGTAGCATAATGCAGACACTAAGCGCGTGGTTGGTTCTCAGGCAAGCACTAGCCTAGCCTCGCCCAGCAAGGAAGCTAAGGGCAAGATGCGTTCGGCTCGCCTCCTCTGGCAAGGATTGACTTGTGCAGTGATGCTAGCGGCGAGGCATCCAAGCAGGCCCTGAATTCACAGAGATATGTTGCCCTAAACAAGACTAACTGGTAGGTAGCAACTGAAATTTATTTTAAAAGAGCAGGATAAACATGATCCCGTACGAATCATAAATTACTATCATACTCCGTAGGTTTTACACTTGTGTAACCTTAATATAGGAGCTTTTATATTCATGTGACCTTGACTCAGGAGACTTCTGTTCTGTGTAGTTCCCAAAATCTAAATAATTTGACATCATCAAGCACAGCTCCAAATGCTAATAAGAAAATTCAACCTTTAAGGCTATTCGAATGGAAGAATAGTGATTAGAAATTTTATTTAAAAATGAAATGCTAGAACATGATTTGGCCATCTAACAACAAAGCCACTTTCAGCTACATCGATCAAGTATGGCTCCTAATGTTGCTAACATACATGAGGATTGAGGAGTGAGGGAACAGCATGGTTTAACATGAAACCACATACCAGATTACTCAGCATTCAGCAACTAACCAGCACAATCAATTACTTGAACAGGATGGCAGAGATGAACAATCAGACGATGAAATTAGACTCGAGCCCTGGAACCAAATGTTCAACAATTAGAAAGCTGAACTGATCTCCTTCCTTAAGCCTCTGTCCCCTTCCCATTACCCCCCTTCCCGTTACCCTGCTCCTCTTGCTAACCTTCCCCAAATCCTTGGTCGTTCCTATCTAAACTATCTATAATTCTTCCACCGCTGAAGCAATTCCTACCACAGATAACCCGGGACACGATAGAGGAAGAGGGATTGGTCGGCGCCGGCCACGCCCACACCACAGGCAGCAGAGCTGAGAGCTTACGAGGTCGAGCACTTGCAGGAGGGCGCGGATGTTGGCCTCGTCCATGCCGTGCACGTGCTGCTTGACCCAGGTCCCCAGCACCAGGTCCAGCTCCAGGAACCCCCGCTGCTTGCTCCGGTACACCAACCTGTACAGCGCCGTAGTGACTCAGGATTCAACAAAGGGGGCCAACGGAATGTCAAGCGCGAACCACAACCGGAGACCGGGGTAAGGTACGGGCACGCACCTGTTGAGGAGGCGGCGGCGGCTCTCGTCGGAGGAGAGGTCGATCGTGGTGGTGGCGGCGTTCTGCTGGGAGGTCGTCGGGGTCGGGGTGGTCGAGAAGGCGGGGGCGAGGCGCTGCGCGGAGGCGGCAGCGGCGGCGGTGACGGCGGTCGAGGGGAGCACGCGGCGGAGCAGCGCGGCCGCCATGGCTGCTTGGGTGGCGGGAGAGAGGCACGGAGAGAGAGTGAGATCGGCCGACCGCCGACGGCGAGCGAGGCGGGGAGAACGAACGTCTTGGACGTGGCAGCTGGGTGGCCCCAAACCGCTTCGTTACGGGCCGGGCCGGGCCGTAGGTTAAGGTTGGGTTGGGTGGGTGGGACTTGGGAGGTGGACGTGGAAGCGCGCCGTAGGTGCGGCTTGGCAGCGCCTGGGCGGGACGAGTTGCTCGAAGGGAAGTTATATGGGACGTCACTTCAAAAAAAAAAACTATTGCCCGATTTACCTCTCTTAATAATCATAAAATTAGATTAGATTTTGGACTCCTCTAACTTTTAAAACCACTCAATTTATGACGTCACATCAACCATGAGAAGGTAAATTAGACTTTCACGATAATTTGAAGAAATCAATCAACTTTATCAAAAAGTTGTATAAATGTTTTTTTTTCAAAAAATATCTGATATCTTTCTAAAATAAATATCCATTTATAGAAATACTAAAAGCTGACTTAACTTTAGAAATTTCATAGAAAAATTATTTTGACTTCAGCAAATATGAAAGCAACTTCATTTTTTTTTATCTAGTCACCATAATATAGAGCATTATTTTAGGAAACGCATGAAATCTAGCATCCAAACCCATCCAAACTATCTTCCTACTCGATCATGTTCTTCCGGTGCGTAATAATTACAGAAGGTAAATTGGACTTGCGCAATAATTAAGGAAGGTCATATGAACCTTTCCCTTTCCCGAAAGTTGTCAGGTTGTGAAGGGCTTACCCTGGGAAGAAAGCGGGTGCTTGAGCCCATGCGCAGCTAACTGTGTTGTTGCAAAGTGTGTTTACCCATGAGCCACATGAATCTCGAACTTTCTTTCTTTAACAAGTTTCCATCTCTAAAAATGTTGAAAAAATAAATAAAACCTGAACAAAGGATTAAAACTACTCTACTTTCAGTGATCTCTGTTGGAATATATATATATATGTGATGGGTATGTTGAAATGGTGTCTTGTCCTAACCAACCATTCACTAACACAACCAAAGGATACATACCCATCCGATGATATGATTAGATGTGTAATCCTAATTCTAATCTCTAAAATCAATATATGTGTCGGTGTGAAATGTGGCAACAAGTAAATATTTGTAGTTTTGCCGTGCGTTGTGATCGGACGTAGCCTAGCACTCAATGACATAGAATTTTATACTGGTTCAGGTAACGGGCCCTACGTCCAGTTGAGGTCGGTTGGTGACTTTATTCCTGAGTCCAAGTGCTCGAAGTTTGATGTGGGGTTACAAACAAGTGAGGAATGAAGTGAGGGTGTAAAAGGTCCGATCAGACTCTAGTCCGAGTGGAAGATAGTGACGAGGGTTCAAATGTATGCTAAGTGTCGGAGCATGTGCTCTGTGTGCCCAAGCTTGCGAGCTGTTGAGACTGTTGAGACCGTGTTCGGTAAGCTATGTAGTCGTCAAGTCGTCGAGTCCTCGAGTCCTCGAGTCCTCGGGTCGTCGTCTTTTAGGAGAGAGCGCATTCCCTTTTATAGTTGAAGGGGATGGCCTTACAAGTAAGAGAGAAAGAGAGAGAGTGTGTATATGGGCACTACCTAGCCTTGTTACCCACGCCATTGAGTACAGGATGGCCGTCGTCGTCCGCCATACTGTTTACGCCGTCATCGCCATCTACTGTTCATGCTCTGTTGTATCTGGCAGGCTGCACAGTGTTCGCCTGGTACGGCAAACGGCGACGCTCATAATATTGTTTATGCTCTGACACGTCTAGCAGGCTGTACAGTGTTCGCCTGGTACGGCAAACGACGGCGCCCACAATACGGTTTATGCTCTGACGCGTCTGGCAGGCTGTACAATGTTCGCCTGGTACGGCAAATGACGGCGCCCACAATACTGTTTATGCTCTGACGCGTCTGGCAGGCTGTACAGTGTCCGTCTGATATGGCCCGACGGCACCGTCCTGCAGGTGCGCAGGGCATGACAGTGTGGGGGTATGGCCCTCGGTATCCACAAGACAAGACATGGGCCGCACATCAGAGGTGGCCCGACCCACAAGATGTCGAGATATTATATACTACCAAATAGGATACTTTTCTTATAACCCTACCCCTCTAGAGTATATAAGGAAAGGCAGGAGTCCCCTAGCGGACAAGATACATACATCTCCATAGATCTTATATTCAATACAATACACCAAAGACACAGGACGTAGGGTATTACGTCGATTAGACGGCCCGAACCTGGTCTAAATCGCTGTCTCTGCGCCTTATGTCACCATCCGATTCCTATCACGCGCACCTTCACCGATCAATCTACCTTCATGGGATATCCCTCGGAGGACTGCCGAGCATTTTTTGTCGACAGTTGGCGCGCCAGGTAGGGGCTCGTGCGTGCTGATACCGGGCGAACCAGATGGCGTAACTCAAGATCAACATCTTTCGCGGCAACTCGGCGGATCACGTCGACATCCTTCGACAACCACAGCGCATGTCTCCGTACGCGGATTGACACCGCCAAGCTCCGACTATGTCCGTCCTACTCCAACACGAGATCAACTTCGTTCCAACCGTCAAGCGAGCCGCTAAGCGAGCTGCCCGTGTTGCCGACCAGATAACGCCATACGCCGCCGACCAGACGTTCTATTTAAAGCTAAGTCACACTTTAATATTCTTCTAAATATTTTCTAATCTCCGTATATCGTCATAATGTTTCTCCGAGCTGTTTTTCCATGTTTGCTCTCCAAACGATTTTCTGAACACCCAAACAGTCATGTTGACGCTCGGATGTCCTCAGAGAAGGTCCTGTCTCTAGCTCCTCCCTACACGTGCACGAGTGTCTGCCCTCTACGTTATGGGTGGTCGGCAGCGGCTCCTTAGCGACGCTTTGTTCTTCCTACACGGACACGGGCTCCGCGCTCCGCGTTATGGTTAACAGGCTAGCTAGGGCTGGAGACTCAGCTACACACTAACTAGTCGGGCGGTTTATATTAAATATAAATATATTTTCACACCAACTAATCGCTGAGCTGCATACACTATTTCATCGTCATTGCTGAATTTTCTCCGGAGATCATATATTTTTACATCATGTACTACCCGTTCTACATATTTGTATTGTAGGATCATCATCCAGGTGATCAGACCACCTGGTGCTCGGACTTCTCGACCGATCAACTGGTCGGACCGCTAGGTTCATGGACTTCGTCGCCGACCAATTGATCGGACTGTTCGTCGGTCGCTTCTACTCAATGCTCACTTCGCCGCCGACTAGTTGACCTAACTGTTCGTCGCTCGTGCTTCATCGCCAGCTACGCCGGGGACTACTTCGGTGCTCGGACATCGCCAGATACGCCGGGGACTCCTTGGTGCTCGGACATCGCCAGCTACGCCGGAGACTCCTCGGTGCTTGGACATCGCCAGCTACGCCGGAGACTCCTCGGTGCTCGGACATCGCCAGCTACGTCGGGGACTCCTCGGTGCTCGGACATCGCCAACTACGCCGGGAACTACTTCGGTGCCCGGACATCACCAGGTACGCCGGGGACTCCTCGGTGCTCGGACATATGTCTTAATTTTAGTTGGACAAATTTTAGAACCCAACCAAACATACCCAATATTCTTATCTATCCTCTTTCTCCCTCGGAGTCTCGTAACCATTTCTGGCCCTAAAACTAAATTTTGTTTCTATCTATTATATTATTTAATATAGCAATACTAGAAGACATTTTTCTAAATGTCAAGCAACTAAAAAGATTATTCGTTAGATTTTGGTAAGCCTGGGCGTTCGGGTTACCCGAAAAATTCGGGTGGGGTAGTTCGGGTAGTTAAAAATTCGGGTAGTAGAAATCATTACCCGATATCCGCCCCGAAAAATGACTACCCGATATTTCGAGTACCCGATAATTCGGGTTCGGGTATTCCCGAACTAACCGATATCAGCGCAGATGATGTGGGAGACTGGGAGCACCGACGGCCGGGGCGGCGGGCGGTCGAGCATCGGTGGTCGCGTTGTTATTAGGGCTCGGTCGCGCGGGGCAGCATCGGTTCGTCATCGACTTGCGGTTGATAGCAGGGTTTCAGCCCGCGTCATTAGCGTTGGGGTCGGCCGCGCGGTGGCGTTGGGTAGCTCAGGGCCGCGTGGTCGTGCCGTCGGTGTTGAGGCCATGCGGTCGCACCGTCGTCGTCGGGCGGGGCTCGGCGGCGGTGGCTACTCGCTAGGGTTCGTGGGGGTTTGGGATTTGGGGGCCGCTTGAGCTCGATAGCTCGTGCTCGGTCGCAGGCCGCTACGTCTGGGGGAGTTCAGGGTGGTCGAGGACTTGAGGGGATGTGCGGCCTATGTCGAGTGGAGTTGCTGGGCCGCATAGTGGGCTTCAATCTAGATGTTGACGACATTAGTTGATGGGCTCTGAAAATATCGGGTAATATGGGTAAATCGGGTAGGGGGGGTGTTACACGAATTTCCCGAATTAATTTCGGTATCTAGAATCACTATCCGAAATTGTAATCCGTAGATCGGGTGCAAGTCACTATCCGGGTATTGGGTAATTTGCCTAGGGCTAGATTTCGGAGGCTGATATGACGTGGTATATTGGCCCAGTTTATGTGCCAGTTTGGCCCTGCTAAATTTCTTTACTATTCCCTCCAGCTTTGAGAGGAACTATGGATATTAGGCTATGGCCCTGTTTGTTTTGCTAAAAAACTATGGCTGAAAGTACTATTCGCTGATTTGTTATGAGAAAAAAGCATTGTTCGTTCGCTGAAATAGTATAAGAGCTGAAATAGTATAAAAGAAGCGAACAGGGCCTATGAGCCAGTTCCAGGTTCATGTTCCAGGCTATGGTCTTAGTGCTACAAGCCTACACGGCTCACAGAAGCACAATTTTACAGGAATCAGAAAAGCAAGCCCACGAGCTGGAACAAACAAACAAACAAACAAAAACCGTAATCAGCATCTTACATCAAAGTCTTCTGCTCAGGATTATCGAATACTAGTATTCTTGCAAAACTTTGTGCTGTCACAAGTTCAAAGTAAAGGGGCCACGGTGATGTCATCTCATATGTGCAGTTAAAACATATCTATATCTGCGACAACACCTTTAGCCTACACTAAGTATACAGATCATTCAGTACAAAAAAGCAGTGTCATTCGACCCTTGTTTTTCTCTGCTACAAGGCACAATTTTTCTCCCGAGCCGACCAGGCAATGATGTATTTGTTCCTGAGCTTTGAAAGAATTTGATGTATAGTGACAGCCTGCAAGCGATGCATTGAAAGGTGGCTTCAGGAAACCAGACTCTACTGGCAGCAATTTGGTAAGGTGTACCAGATTTACCTTGAAAGTTACATGTCCTATTTCAAATGTATCTCATCCCAGCGATTCTTATACGCCTTGATATCATGTACTGGGCAAGAGAGTACATAGCTCCTAGCAATCCTAACACCCGAATAGTAAGTATGTCTGTCATTATAATCGAAGGCAAGTTGAGCGGTAGTGTCAGCAGTAGCTTGGCATCTGTCTGTCTGACATAATCCCACATGAAGCGGTTGAAGAGTATGTGATTCGGTAAAGTGAGCACAAGAAGAGCAAAATTCTTCACAGCAAACAGCCAGCCTGGGCCCCCAATGTCAAGAGCCCATCCTCCATTGCCAGGCCAAGTCTCCTCCCATATCCTATACAATGCCGTCAATAATAAATAACCAGAAATAGAAACTGTTACTGGGAAATAGCGCTGCCTATCACCAAATCCTGCGAAGATATCTGAATCCTGGTTCAAGAGCAGAAGGATGGGCGCCAGGAAGAAAATAGCACGGTTCGATCCACCAGTGAGTGTGATATTCAGAACCAGGCAGATGCCAAAACACAGCACAGTAGAAACATTGCCGATAGCAGGCATCCATGCTGCCTCTGCTGCCAACCGCTTGATGGTGAATGTTGGTGCAGCATGAGCCCTTCGTTGCTGGAGCAGCCTTGCTTTTGGTGGAAAGGCAGAACTCCGACTAGATGGACCATGCATACCTCTGTCTGCAGCCTTTTCACGCAATAGCAAAGCCAGCTCAAACTTGATTTCTAATGCAATAATCATGAAGATAGCAGCATAGAGACCCAAAAGTGACATTCTAGCCCCTTCTATAGCCAACATGTTGGTGAACTTCTCTTCTTCATCCTCATCTGCAAAACTTTTGGATCTTAAGTGTCCTTCAAGCAGATAGGTGACTGGGAACAAAGCTACCAAGAAAGAGAACACCCATGGCAAAACCCTTGTGCTCGATTCAGAAGGAAGATGTGTGAATACGACAAAGACTGCCGCAGAGACAATTGTTGCAACAAGAAGAGGATACAGAACAACTGCCTGGAAGAAGTACTGAACAGATATGTAGATGCCTAGTGTAATCCCAACTGCCACTGCATACAAAGCCCTCAACTCAACAACATACTTCACTGGGATGATGGATGTAACTGCTGCTAGTGTAAGTACCACAGTTGCGATGAGCAGCCATGACGGCCATGTGGGCTTAGATGCTACAAACCCATATATTGAAATGTCATCATCAGATAAATGTGCTGCTGTGATAAAATCCGACCGGTATACCCATGATAGCTTAATAGGAGGCTGCATAACAACAAAGAGAAGGCCTGTAGCCACAACAAGGACCAGGAATCTCTTCGCTAACTGCAAGGAAATATTGAAAATATAATCAATTGGTGCAGCAACAAACAATTTGCAAGATGTAGACAGGTATACAGCAAAAAGTAGCATAAGAGAGGGTAAACGGAAGTACTAGAAAACAAGAGGTATGGTTCAATATTTAACTTGAAGATGCTTTTTGGTAAAGAGGAATCAAATTCAATTACAGAAATAAGAGGCAAAAAAATTATTCCTTTTCATTGACAGGAATCAGAAATATGTGGGCCATACTCCCTGCAATCAGTTTTAAGTTGTGTTTCAGAGCTCACTCCACTAACCAAGGAGCACACAGCAGTGAACATGCGGTTCACTTCAAATCATGCTATTTTGTGCTGGAGCAAGCAATAATGCAGAGCTTGTGTTAACTATAGCATGCAATCATATTAAAAGGGGTATCAGTGGAAAGACCGAATTGAACGTCAGTGTTTCTTGATCATTTGGTTCTCAGCTCAAATGACACTTGAATCCAACTGGAACGAATATAACTTAATAACACTCCAAAAAAAAACAGAAGCTACTAGGACTATTTCTTATGGTTGGTTAAGGAAGTAAAACCACAATTGGGAATTATTACATAACTAAAATTCCAGAGATAAATGATAGTCCAAAAAAAGTTCAAATGTTGAATTATGGTGTCCCAAATCCATAATTATATGTTGCTGCATGCATCACAGCCATTTCAGGCAAAGCATATCTTTTAGCGTTATAAAACTCACATCCTGATCTTTGAAAACTCTTCAGTAATGGTAAAACATAATCCATCGAATGAAATGATTATCGCTTTCAAGTTAACAAAATAATGTCAGCAATTCAGACCATACATGGCCAAACTTTCAAACCATTAGGCTCTGTTTTCAGTTCAAAGTTAATGCATCCCATGAAGTAAAATAAATCTTTTCTTCTTTAAATTTGCGAAGTTCATAAATTACCAGGGAAGCAAGATAGATTTGATATTCCAGATTGCAAGTGAGATCTTGATACATTTTACTCTGACCTTGCCTCTATCAATTTAGCCATGTGGTCCTAAAAATATGCATGCTCTCACAGTCTGACACGGTAAATATGACTGCAAGTCCAATTGCATGCCTCTAAACACATCTATAGATTCCTAGTGTAAAAAATGAGTAAACTATCCATTGTAAGAACACCTAACATCATGCTAAAACTCTGGAAATGAACAGCCCTTCATAAAATATTGCTTTAGAATAAAACGATAACAGCATAGAAATATCACAACATCTAATTTGTTGTAAGCAGTAGGATGATTAGTCTTTTTAACAAGAATGAAGGTAACTAGCAACTACCTGAACATGTGGGAAATGGAGAACGACTATTGGAATGCATGCAACTCCTGTCAACAGAATATATGAACCCAGTAACAAACCATCTGAAGGAGGTCTTCCATTCCACCACTGTAGAGCTTCAAAAATTGTTTCCCGACAGAGCCAGGCAGAAAACGCTATGACGGATGCATGGAAATAAGCTTGCCAGACTTTCATCTTAGAAGCTCCTTTGGACTTGTCTCTGAAAGTAACAAGCAAGAAGAATTTATCAACAAAAATTTGCGGAACAAAAATTCTGTTGGTGTTTCTATCAAAACACTAGATTTTAAGAAAATACCTGTAAAGAAGTAAAGGGGGGGTAACAGCAAGTAGCAGAACAGCTGACACCCATATAACTGATCTTGATGTCATAAACAGCATTGCTAATTTTGATGAATATAGGCAAGTTAAAATCCAAGCAGATTTGGGCCCTAGTCTCTGATCCACATATAATCTTCTTACAAGAGCCAAGCCCAAAAAGGTTGTAATAAAAACCATATAATTAGGATAGATGATATCATCTTCAAATCCATAGTAATACATGGAGGCATAGTTGAACAATCGGTTCTCGATGTAGCATAGCAACAATGTATGACCAATAAGACCCAGTTCCAGAAGAAAGCGAAGTTTTGTTGGGAGAAGTGCCAAACCAGGAACAGCCATTGCCATGATGACAGCTGCAACAACATACTTCGTGAAGGACTTCAATGGCATGCCAGCAAGCCAAATATTCAGATCCCAATAATTGTGCACCACAAACCAAAGGACCATCAAGCTTGCAAGTGCCACAAAGGTAAAGTATGATGACAAGCTTTTCTTAGTAAAGAACCTTGCAACATAATAGCCAGAAATCATCGGCAGTGGCAGAAACTGCAAAAGAATTAACAAAAAGGCATTATACACAACTATCTGTTGATGTGCAAACAAAAATAACTGGTAGAAAATGTTGCAAGATTCAGGACAGGGTTGCTAGTAAAGCGCGATTGCATGTTACTGTTGTTGCAAGTAAGTAGCTAGACAAGTGGAATTTCTCCTGCCACAGGGCAGCTTGGCACCTAGTCACTTGATTGCATTATATAGGAAAAGCAAACTTGGGATACAAGAAGTTCTCAACTACTACAGCATATTCTAGTGTATAAAGTAGATGCTAGCTTGGATGCTAAGGCACCTGAAAACAGCTAGACAGTGAATAGAAGCTAAGTAGATAACTAGATACATGGGTAAGAACTAGGCTAAACCCTCAATTCTCCCCCTTAGCCTTGTGCCCTGCCTTGGGGATGATCTGCCTCAGACCAATTCTCTCCCTCATCTCTTCAAATTTGGCTCTGCCCAAGGATTTGGTGAGAATGTCTGCAAGCTGATCAGTAGTTGAGATGTGATCGGCCTTGATGCTTCTATCTTCCAGGCAGCTGCGGATGAAGTGGTACTTGATCCTTATGTGCTTGCTCCTTTCATGGAAGACTGGATTCTTGGCTAGAGTGAGGGCCGACTTGCTGTCCACCTTCAGCTCCACCACCTCGACATGCCTGCCGAGGAGCTCTGCTAGCAGCCTTGAGAGCCACAGAGCCTGGGTTGCAGCAGTAGAAGTGGCAATGTACTCTGCTTCGCAGCTGGAGAGCGCCACCACCTTCTGCTTGATTGATTGCCAGCTGACCAAGCAATTGCCGAGGAAGAAGAGTGTTCCACTCGTGCTCTTGCTTGTGTCGATGTCACCGGCGAGGTCGCTGTCGCAGTAGCCGACGAAGCGAGCGGAGCCGGGCGCCTTGGTGAAGTGCAGACCGTAGTCGAGCATGCCAGCGACATAGCGGAGAATGCGCTTGACAGCTTGTTGGTGCTCCACCGTAGGCCGCTCCATGAACCTGCTGACGAAGCCAACAGCAAATGCCAGATCGGGGCAAGTGTGCACCAGGTAGCACAGACCGCCGATGAGGCGCCGGTAGTGTGTGGGATTGACCTCCGCCGCTGTGCTGTGCCTGCTAAGCCTTAGCCGCTCCTCCATTGGAGTATGGGCAGGGTTGCAGCCAGCCATTCCGCCGAGCTCCAGAATCCTCTTGGCATAATGTGTCTGACGAAGGGTGATGCCGGTGGCATCTTGATGCACCTCGACGCCAAGGTAGAAGCTGAGGAGGCCGAGGTCACTCATGTCGAAAGTCTTCATCTGAGCCTTGAACGCCTCCACCTCTCGATCCTTTGCGCCGGTGATGATCATGTCGTCGACGTAGACACCGACGAGCAAGACAGAGCGTCCACTGCCCCGCCGGTACATCGCCGCCTCGTGAGCAGTTTGCTAGAAGCCCATCTCCTTGAGTGCGGCATCCAGCTTGGCGTTCCAGGCGCGCGAAGCCTGCCGCAGGCCGTAGAGGGCCTTGCGGAGGCGGTAGACCTTCCCTTCTTCTCCGGCGACGGCGAAGCCGGGCGGCTGCTGCACGTATACCTCCTCCTTGAGGTCGCCGTTGAGGAAGGCCGATTTGACATCCATGTGATGGACGCGCCAGCCTTCTTGAGCCGCCAGCGCGAGGACCCTGACGGATTCCATGCGCGCCACCGGAGCAAACGCGTCGTCATAGTCCACCCCTTCTTGCTGAATGAAGCCGCGCGCCACAAGTCTTGCCTTGTTCTTGATCACCGCGCCCAGCTCATCCTTCTTGAGCTTGAACACCCACTTTAGGGTGATGGGCTAGTGACCGGCAGGGAGCGACACCAGCTCCCAGGTCCGGTTCTGCTCCACCGCCTTGAGCTCTTGCTCCATTGCCGCCCGCCATGCCGGATCATCCTTGGCCTCGGCGTAGTTGGCAGGCTCGCCGGCGTGTGTGAGGTGAAGCTCCGCGAAGAGGCGTTGAGGCGGCGGAGGCGGAGGATGGTCGCCGATGATGTTCGTCATCGTGCGGTATCGCAGCGGCTCGTCATCGTAGTAGGCGTCGAGTCTGTCTTCATCATCCTCCAGTGGAGTGGCAAACTCCACTTGGTTTCCAGCCACAGCTGTTGCCGCTGGTGATGCCGGTGAAGCAGTAGAAGCAGCAGGGGACGCTGGCGGTGGCGTTGGTGAGGCTGGCTGGGGTGCTAGAGGAGCGACCGCTACTGCTGATGTCCCTCCGGGCTCCCCCGGATTTGGTGACGGCGAGTGCGGTGCAGAGTGTGATGGCGCCGGCGATGTAGCTCCGGCCGCCACTGGAGAAGCATCTTGTGCTCCCCCGGCTCCTCCAGTCTCCCAGAACTCGACGATGAAGTCGCTCGCCGCTGCGGCCGAGCTGCCGGCGTCCGGGGTAGACCAATCCCAGCCACGCCCCTCGTCGAAGATGATGTCGCGGCTGATCCTAACACGCTGCGTCGCAGGGTCCAGGATGCGGTACGCCTTGGCTCCCTCCGCGTACCCGATGAAGACGTCAGGCTTGCCGTGATCATCCAGCTTGCGGAGCTGCCCCAGATCCTTGGTGTAGGCGACGCAGCCAAATGTCTTCAGGTGGCCGACCACCGACGTGCGCCCGTGCCAGGCCTCATAGGGGGTCTTGCCCTGCAAGCTCCGCGTCGGTGAGCGATTGAGCAGATGAACTGCCGTCATCACCGCCTCCCCCCAAAACTTGGTCGGCATCCTTCTCTACTTCAGCAACGCCCGAGCCGTGGCCACCACGGTTTGGTTCCGGCGTTCCACCACGCCATTTTGCTGCGGCGAGTGAGGCGTCGAGAAGTGGCGCTGGATGCCCTCTCCCGCGTAGTAGTCGGCGAACTCCGCGACGGTAAACTCGCTGCCGTTGTCGGTGCGTAGCACCCGGAGCTTGCGGCCGTTCTCCTTCTCTGCCGCGGCCTGAATCTTCTTGACGGCGTCCGCGGCAGCATCCTTGGACGGCAGCAGGACGGCCCACATGAAGCGGGACGCATCGTCCACCATCAGGAGGAAGTAGCGCCGCCCTCCTGGAGTCGCCGGCGTCACGGGCCCGCAAAGGTCGCCGTGGACGAGCTACAGCTCCTTCTGCGCGCGGTACTAGGCTTGTTGAGGGAGGGGGCGCCGGCGCTGCTTCGTCGTGACGCAGGTGTCGCAGACTTGTTCGGCGTGCTTGATCACCGGCATGCCGCGCACCATAGCCTGCTTGCCGAGCTGGTGTAGCGCCTCGAAGTGGAGGTGGCCGAACCGCTCGTGCCAGCGCCAGGCGTCGTCGTCCTTCCTCACGGCGAGGCAGAGCGGCTTCACGGCCTCAAGATGGAGGACATAGAGGCGGCTAGGCCCGCGGTTCACCTTGACGAGGAGGCGCCCGCGGCGATCCCAGATGCGTAGGACCTTGTCGACCTCCACCTTGGACCCGCCCTCATCGAGCTGGCCGAGGCTCATGGAGTTGCACAGCGCCGGGATGAAATAGACGTCGTGCAAGACTCGGTGCTCGCCGGTCTTGGCTTAGAACACGATCAAGCCGACGCCTTGTGTCGGGTTCGTAAACCCGAGGTCCCCAATGGACCCGCTTCCCTGCAAAACCCAGCCCAGCAGGCGGCGCAGTGACAACGCGCGCCTAGGCCGGCCCAGATACATAATGACAGGCCGGGACAACGATCCGGTCCCCGACCAGAAGGCCTGGCCAAGGTGGGACCGCAGTCCGGCTCCGACCTCCTCCGACCGAGGATACGCCAGACCTCTGCTCGCTGCTCTTTTCCGATCGACACGGTCGGGACTGACTAGGAACGACCGACCGGGGACGCCCGCTCAGTGAGGGCCCGAGGATCAGGTGGAGCAAATAAGGTAAGACGCTCAAGTCAACCGCAATACCGAGGACCGTACCCTGCCATGCCCTGCGCACCTGTAGGATGGTGCCACCAGGCCATGCCAGACGGGCACTATACAACCTTCCAGACGCGTCAGAGCACAAACAGTATTGTAGGCGCCGACGTTTGCCGTACCAAGCGAACACGGTAGAGCCTGCCAGATGCGTCTGAACATAAACAGTATTGTGGGCGCCGATAACCGTCTCGTACCCGACAACGTGGGCAACAAGACTAGGTCGCACACATATACACTCTCTCTCTTTCTCTGACTTGTAAGGCCATCCCCTTCAACTTAAAAGGGGATGAACTCTCTCCTAAAAGCTCTCTCGAAAGAAAAAAGATTAGAGGACTCGAGCACTCGAGGACTTGAGGACTCGAACAGCTCAACAACTCTAGAACTCGACAGCTACACAGAGCATACGCTCTAAAATACTTAGCGCACGTTAGAGCACCCGTCACTCTTGGCCATTCGGTTCAGAGTCCGATCGGGCCTTTAACACCCCCTTCTCATTCCTACTCGTTGGTAACCCCATAGCAAACTTCGAGCACCTGGGCTCAGGAATAAAGTCACCGACCAACTGAAACTGGACGTAGGGCACGTTGCCTGAACCAGTATAAATCATGTGTCATCGCGTGCTAGACCACATCCGATCACAACGCACGGCAAAACTACAAATATTTACTTCTTGGTCAAATTTCGCACCGACACCTTGAATCTCCACCCTTGATGCGTCGCCGAACCGCACCGAGCCGCGAACAGAGGTGTCGAGGTCGGAGAAGAGTTCGCGACAGCTAGTCATGTGGTGGGTAGCACCATTGTAGAGGTACCAGCCATCCAACTTGTCCTCACCGGAGCCGGTGTTGAGGAACGCACGAGCCCGGGGTTCGTCGATGTCGAGGTTGGCGTTGGCCTTGGAGTAGAGGATGTCCTCCTCTGTTTCCAGCTCCAGGAAGCTGTGGGCGAGAAACAGAGACGCCTCGTCGTCATCCGCTTCTGTGAGATGCGCCGCGCCGCCACGCTCGCGTCGAGGCTGAGGGCAATCCTTCGCCCAGTGGCCGGCGCGATGGCTGTTGAGGCAGGTGTCGTCACGGTTCGCCTTGCGTTCGCTGCCGGCGCCACAAGCCTTTCCTCCTTGCCCGCCACCGACCCGCTCGCCACGGTCGCCCATGGGCTTCTGCTTCCTGCCGCCACGAGGACGCCGACGGGGTTCCTTGGACGAGCTGGACGAGCCAGAGCCATCTCCTCCTTTCTTCTTCTGCTTCCGCCGAGCGAGCCATTGCTCCTCGGTGTACATCAGTTTCCCACCGACGGAGATGGGCTCGGACGGAGGTTCTTCCTCGAGATCGTCCACCGTCTTCAGCCTTCCGGCGACTTCTTCGATGGTGAAGTCCTGGAAGTCGAGGGTCTCGATCACGATCTTCAGCTGGGCGTACTTCTTCGGTGCCGCACGAAGAAGCTTCTCCACTGCCCGCTCCTCGTCGAGGTCCTTGTCACCGTGGCGGGCCATCTGCTGCTTCAGCGTGGAGAGGCTGAGGACGAAGTCCTCGACCTGCTCAACGGGACGGAAGGCGAGGTTCTCCCACTCCTTGCTTGCCGGCCGCAGCGTGTACGCAGCGACGACCACGGCCGACGCCGTCGCACGCTACCGGCGATGGAGTCCCACGCCTCCTTGGCCGTCGCCTTGTCCGCAAGCGGTGCGCCCATCTCCGGTGGCACCCCGGCGGTGATGGCCTCGACCGCGCGCCGATCGTCGTGGTACGGGAGGTCGCCGTACTCGATGGCGTCCCAGAGCTGGCGCGCCTGCATCTTCACCTTCATGAGCAGGCTCCACTTGTGGTAGTTGGTCTTTGTCAGCATCGGCCATGGCGTCCCCGTGCCGGAGTCCTTGTCCACCGTCTGGACGGCCGCTGGCGACCCGCGACGGCCTCCGCGTCCCCGACAACGCTCCGGAGACGGCGATGGGATCCGACGGCACACCGGGCTCCGTGGCGGCTCCCTAGGCTACTGCTCCAACTCCGTGCGTAGCGCGCGGCGGCGTGGTTGGTCATTGCTGAAATTCTTCTTGTTGCCGCTGCCAAAGCCGCCTCGATCGCTCAAGGCTACTCTGACCTCTGTGCACGCCGCCAGCTCGGCCCGAGATTGACCACCACTCCTCCGCCTATGTTGGCGGCGGCGGAGGCTGCTGCTGCTCTCAGGGCGCGCTCGCTGGAGGTGGACATGGCCTCTGCTCTCTCCTAACCGGGCTCTGATACCAATTGTCGCAAGTAAGTAGTTAGACAAGTGGAATTTCTCCTGCCAGAGGGCAGCTTGGCACTTAGCCGCTTGATTGCATTATATAGGAAAAGCAAACTTGGGATACAAGAAGTTCTCAACTACTACAGCATATTCTAGTGTATAAAGTAGATGCTAGCTTGGATGCTAAGGCACCTGAAAACAGCTACACAGTGAATAGTAAAGAGCTAAGTAGATAACTAGATACATGGGTAAGCACTAGGCTAAACCCTCAACTGTAACACAGGGCACTAGGTAAAAAATGGTTGCAACAAGACATGCGCATTATACCACTGCCAAGAGCCTAGATGACGCTACACCTTTATACCTCCAATGAGACCATTCCATCCTATAACTCACCATGCAAAGGAACTTCTCTCTGTTCAACAAAAGTCTACTATTCCACAACTCTACTTGATTAGATACTCATGTTGTTCTTGTACTTCTTTAATATGAAATTTAAGTATCTAAAGAGTTTGACAAGAAACAATAGAGTGCATTCTTTCTCTCCTCGTCAACAGAAACCCATCTTAAAGGGTATCATGGATCATGATAGCATTTTATTCATATGTGCCAGTTAGAACTCCTGCACAGGGGCAAATATCAACAAGCACAGATCTAACTAATTTTACAACATAGTTTTGCAGTATTTATGCAATAGATATTTAATATAATCTAATCTAAATAAGGTTTGAAAGAATTGGCAGCACTGCAGCATTCAAAAACCTTGACCCCTGCCAAGGAACTCACTAGCTTCGCACAGCCATGATTCAAGTACTAAGCAACAACATCATTGAGATATTGTGGTGAGGATGACACAAGTTGAGGGATTATAAGGGTGTAACAGTGAAAGTGTTCAGGTACTCAGCTACAGCATTTCAAACAAAAATGCAAGAGTTAGGTCAAAGCAAACAAGAACAACAACAATTGTTAAAACATGTACTATATAATTGATGAGCATCTACCAACAGCAATGGTCAAGTACTATCAAGTATGAGCAAATATGGCCGCACAATACCACAATTTATTCTCATTCAAATATGAGTAACGGTATCTATAGTTTCTATACTGCAGTTAACCCACAAAGCTACACAATGATTGGAAAATCATCGCAAAACTACACTTCATAGAAAGTATAAACAGTTTTCTAAAACTACATTTTCATTGAAATAGGTACAAAAACAAAAGTACACCTCTGGGAACCAATTACACAAAACTATGCTTTTAAAGGCTACTGAAATTTTGCAATGCGTAATGACAATAAATGTGTAGTTTTTTATATGAATTGACAATTGAAGTGTATTTTTGTGAAGTTAATCTTAGAAACTGTAGTTTTGCAATATTGGTTTCAATAGAGTGTAGTTATATGAAACTAGCTTTTAAAATTGTAGTTTTGAGATATTTTTTTTAAATAGTGTAGTTTATGAAATTTACTCAATTTATCCATGTCAAAATTTGGCATAAATCAAGCAAAAGCTTCAAAAAGCTGTGTTGCTTCAGTTTGGTGGTCAGAACTTTTGAAGATGATCCAAACCATAATGATCTCACTACATAAACAACTGCCAGATTCATCCAAGAAAAAACTATTGTGAGCTAATGATATTAAAATTTAAAAGATATTGCTGCTCAAGAACCAATTGAACATAAAAAACTTAGATCCTCAATAATACAAAGAGACAAGAAAAATAGCAAACACATCATTGGTGTAAAGTCTAATAGAACTGTTTAACCATACTGTATCTATAGTGTAACAAATGTGACATAAAATGGACAGACAGCAATGGCAGTACTAACTTAATGATAAGGGCAATAGCCCCTTGACTAATTTATCTAAGCACTACTACTAATACCTGATGTAGAACTAGTCTAAAATACGTGGAGTAGAGACAACGAAGAAAAACTCAAATGTACCATACAAGACCAGATGCAGTAGTTATTGTTAGTAAAAGTCCAATGCCTTATATCGACTTCACAATACAAGATGAATTTCAAAGAACTACATTTTTTGGTTCAACGTAGCATGCAACATGCATTAGCTTTAACAAATCAAAATGTCACATAAGCAGATACCAATTGCATAAATGAGGCTGCAACATACCATCATGGGGAATCCAATGACTACAGCTCCTGCTCCACTGACTAGCACTGCCAACCCTGTAAAAGCCACTGAGCTAGCAGCATCCCCAACCTTGCCCGCAGCATGGGCTGCAAGGCCCAAAGCGCCACCAAGCATTGTGACCGTTACAAGCAGGTAATTCAGCGGTGGTGGAGCATGAATGTATCTTCCAAACGTGTGGAACACAACTCGCACCTCAAGGCAAAGCACCACCACGACCAGTGCAACGAACCCATTCACGATTCTTATCTGGTCCATTGCACGTGCATCCCTGGTGATCCACCACAGTGCACCACGAGTGGAAGCATAAAGCTGGAACAAGAACGGTATGAAGAACAGCAGCAGCAATTCACACACACTGGCCCACGATGTGAAGAGTGTGGCATGATGGGACGCAGCATGGAACAACACCGGCACGAACAGCACATACAGCGAATGCACACAGCTCTCCAACGGGCCAAGAATGCCATCACTGTCCAGTATTGGAGTATCCTGCTTCCTGCTATTGAAGCTGGACGGACGGGGTATGGAGAACAGCCAGTAGAACACCATGCAGAACGCGGCAAAGTAGTAGGATGCATTGGCCATGCCAACCGCGGATACGAGAGCCCACGTGAAGAGGGCAGGCACGGCGATGGGCACACAGGCAAAGAGCAACCGCTCTAGGGCGGCAACAATGGTCGGGTTCTCGAGCTGGATCCATCGGAACTGCAGCGACGCCCATACGCCAATGAGGAAGGAGGTCTCAGCGCAGAGAAGCAGCGCGAGGACGGTGAGCGGCAGCGAGGCGGCAGCAGCAGACGATAGCGAGGCGGAGAAGAAGAAGGCGACATCGGCCGCGAGCAGCGCCGCCCAGACGGTGAAGAAGGCGCCCTGGCGCAGCTGGAGCGCGTCGAGGAGGTATGCTGCCGCGAGGCCGATGGCGAGGACGGCGAAGACGGGGAGCCCGCCAAGGTCGAGAAGGAAGGCCGCGGCGGGGACCAGAGCCGCCGCGAGGCGCGCGTTGTGGGCGAACGCCGGGCCCGAGGCCGAGGTCGCCGCCGCGGAGCCGCGGGGCCCCGCGCCGCCGAGGGAGGAGCGGGGCCTGTTGGCGGAAGAGGAGGAGGCCGGGAAGGGGACCAGGGGCTTCGGGGAGGAAGTAGAGTTGCGGCGCTCCTGGTGGTGGTGTGGCGCGGGGGACGCGGCCGGCGAGGGGGACGGGGAGCGGGTGGAGAAGGTCGGGGTGGAGAGCGACGGCGAGATGAGGAGGCGACCGTGGCGTGAGGCGGATCCGGAGGAGGGATCCATGCCGGCGGCGGCGGGATCTAGGGTTTTGCGACGGGGGGCTAGGGTTTGGGACGCATCGGCCGGCCGGAGAGGAGGAAGACGACGGCGACGGGGTGGACGAGGAGATCTGGAGTGGGAGAGTGGGGGCAGGCCGGCTGGGTCGCAGGGGGGAATGGGAAGCGTCACGACTCACGAGTACGAGGGATGAAGCTAGGTGGCTGACTGTGGACCAGCGCGTGCGTGCCGGCTGATGTGTCAGCGGATGACGTACCTGGATCAAGTTGGACTGGCGGGGCCACCTGTCAGTACCGGAGGCGGGATTTTGACTTGGGATGCGTTTGGTACTTCGGCGATGCTGCACCTGTTGTACGACGCCAGGTGCACCACAATTTTATATTAACTAAGAGCCAGTTTAGTTTCCCAGAATTTTGCCAAATTTTTCAAGATTTTTCGTCACATCGAATTTTTAGACGCATGCATGAATCATTAAATATAATTAAAAAATAAAACTAATTACACAGTTTAGACGAAATCCACGAGACGAATCTTTTAAGCCTAATTAGACTATGATTGGACACTAATTACCAAATAACAACGAAAATCGCTACAGTGCATTTTGCCAAATTTTTTGGCATCTAAATAAGGCCTAAACGAGTACCCGTGCATTGCAACTAGACGAGTGTCCGTGCGTTGCAACGGATGTATTATAAATTGAATAAGATGTTTGTTAGCTAAGTTAAAATTAAAAATATATTAATTCAATTTTTCACGTATATTATACCATAATAATATCTAGAAACACATTCATTATCGTAATGAATCTGAAATAAAAGTTAGGCTTGGAGCTTGTTGTCTAAAAGTTACAACAAACATCGGTTACTTCAAAGACTGAAAATTTATTGTTAGACATCGAATTGAATTTATCCATGATCTGTCTTGCCAAAACATGTATACTCGGACTTACAATATTCTAGTATGAGGCATGGCAATAATTCATTTTTTGAGAAAAAAATATTTGTTGTCAACACGCAACGCGAAGGACAACGAACGAGATTTGGATCACGATCATGATCATTGCCCGGTGATATTCCAATAAATTTCTTTCTCTTCCCATAATTCTCTTTCGTTTTATTTTATTTTATTTACTTGTCTTCCAGTGTCTTCATATGGTAATTATTTGTCTAGCAGTGATTCCGTGAGTTTTATTCTATTTTATTTACTTGCCTTCCAGTGTCTCCATGCGGTGATTATTTGTCTGTCGGATATGGATCGCTTGAGTGTTTTGGTCCTGCCAGATAGATATTGATAATCCGTATATTTTAATTGTAGAGATTATCGCATGTGCTCCTCATCTAAATAAATAAAAAAATAAAATCAACTTCTATTTGCCTCGCCTTACTCCGCTTCGCTCCACACGCACTGTCGACCAACGAGCTCCTCTCCCCTGTGCTTCCTTGATGCTCCGCTCTCTCCCTCTCTCGCTTGCTCATTCCGACGTCCTCCGTCCCCACCCCGGCGTTCTCGCCCACCAGGAGCCCCCAATTTCGTAGATTCCGTGGCCCTCTCCCATAACTCGGCGAGAGCCATGGAGCACAAGCGAGATCCATGTAGGTAGCGTGGCGGTGTTGCAGGGGAGCGGGAAGCTCTCCCCTACCCCAGTGCAGCACCCTCCCCACCCTGGTGGCCCCCTCTCTCACCTCGGCGACCGAGCTCCCCCCACCCCGATGACCATGGCGCTCCACGCCCCCCCATCCCCCACCGTGCCGCCGAACCCAACCCGGTACTGGTGGCGCTAGTGGTGGTGGTGCTCGTGCGCAGCAGCTCACCGCTGTCTCCGACCTCGATCACCGGCCCAGCCTTCCCTCTCCTATGTTGCATATGTATGTTTCAAGTGTTTTAGGTGTTTCGTATGTATATTACAACTATTTCATATGAATGTTGCAAAAATAGATCGAAGGATGTTATATTGTTGCAAGTGTTTCAGAAACATGTTGCAAGCGTTTGTTCAAAATGTTTCATCTGTTTCAAGACGTATGTTGTAATCGTTTTAATCTGAATGTTGCATATGTTTTCACACATATATTGCAACAGTATCTTTCAAAATGTTTTATCTATTTTTGTCTTCTGTTGTAGTAAGTGTTTTCATGTTGCAAGTTGCAAGTGGTCTATCTGGATGTTACATATGTTTTCACACATGTTTCAAGTGTATGTTCTAGATGTTTCATCTATTTTCAGACGTATGTTGCATTCACGTGTTTCATGTTGCACGTGTTTCATGCTGTTCGGGGAGTCATGGGGTGCCAGGGAATAGAGCGCGGCGAGCTGATGACCGACGGACGTGGTGCGCTGGGGCACGACGGGGTGGGGGTGCACCTGCGGGGACTGGGGCGAACGGATGGGGTGGGGGCGGCGTGCGTGGATGGGGGCGAGTCAAGCGTCGAGGCGGGTGTATCAGGCGTGCGGGCGGGTCAGGCATCAAGGCGGGTGTGTCAGGCGTGCGGGCGGGCGTACAAATAACATGGTGAGATGCAAGATTTTTTATTCGCATATTAATGTTTCAGCAGGAATTTGCATCATCTGACGCTAAGCGCCCGAATCAAACGTCCAGACGCTAGCAATTCCGTTCGTACTTTGGTTGGATGGATATTAGCCTTGTTTAGAATGAAGGATTTCTCAAGAAAAAAGCAAAGGAATAAACGTTTTTGGAAATTTTTTCTCAACTTGCTATTTTTTGAAATATTCCACTAGATGTTGAATACAGTGGCCACCAAAAAACTGGTGGAGGAGTTTATCCATGTTTTATAATCTTTGTTATCAGTGAATAAATTAAGGATTATTAGTATGTTCCATTAATTATTAATTAGTAAACACCATAATAAGATTTGTTTTGATAAGTGCTAATATACTGATCAGTGCACATTTTGTGTGACAATCTATATCTCTTATAATAGATAAACCCCACTAGTAATTTATCATGTCATGTAAAGTGTTCACATCAGCATCTACTAGATCATCCCACTAGCACATTCAACTAACTCACCATGCAAAGTGTCCATATCAGTATCCACTAACATGTCCAATTAACACATGCCATTATGTCTTCATTCAAGGTATTCACATTAGCAAACCATAACATTATTTACTAACATGTAGTAGTTGTCCACATCAAAATGCTGAAAATCATCCACTAACATGTATCATGATATTTATTCAATCATATTATTAAATAGGGACAATTCTTTAGAGGACATCCAAAGTGATGGTCGTTTGCTGACGGACACCATGTTTTGAGCAGTTTGCTACAAGACACTCTGGTTTGGTGAAATTAGGTCACAGGACACCGCGGATCGGTTGCAGCCGGTTGAGGAGAGAGAACAGCGGTGAAATGACATTCTTGCCCCTGCCGTTTTCTTCTTCCTCTCTCTTTTTTCTCTTTTTTCTGTTTCCTATCTACGCCACCCTCTCCACCTCCCGCACCCGCCGTCGCGCATCACGCCGTCACGGGCAGCTGCGCCTCCGACGCCCACGCCTTGTATGGTCTCAATCCAAACCAGAAGTCAGCCGGCGAGGCCGCGAATAAATTCACCCACTGTAGGACGAAGCTGCGCCGAATCAAGCTAGTCGGTCAGCAGGCCTCGCCGACGCCACCACTCCTGAGCCCGGCTGGCCGCATGGCAAGGTCGACCCGGTGGCCGGGGTGGAGACACCAGGTCTGTGGAGGCACGAGCAGATGGCGTGCGACCTGTGACTTGCGGGTGAGCGCAAGCGGACGGCGATGACCTAAGAGCGAGCGCGAGCGGATGCACGGTCACAGGCATGAGCGGCGGCGCGGCGGAGCGGATAGAGCAGGCGAGCGCAAGTGACGTGATCAATGCGGGCATGACTCGGCGGTGCCATCGCAGAGTGGACTTGAGCGGACGAGCGTAAGGGCTACAGCTCACACATGGCGCTTGTGGTCACAATAGAGGCTCGCCAGCTCACCCGTAAGCCCGCATGGCCGTGGCTGCGGCAGGTTAACTGCTCAGCAATGGAAGAAGAGAAGAGGAGAAGAGGAGGAAGAAGATGACAGGTGGGGCCTGCACGTCAGTGAGAGGGAGAGGGGTGGGCCCAACTTGTCGGTATTTCGAGTTGCCACCAACAAGTAAATTTCTAATATTATGCGTCTGGTCTCGATGGTGTGCTTAGAGGACACGAGGTTTATACTGGTTCGGGCAGAATGTCCCTACGTCCAGTTCATTGCTGTTGATCGTGTTACTAGCATTAAAAGTTCATAGTAGGGGTTATAAACGGTCGAGAGAGGGACATGTCCTAAGTCTCTAGAGAGAGGAGCGAACGGGCGCCGAGGGCTCAGTCGCTTCTCTGCTATGTGCTTGTGTGTTCTAATCGGTTTAGGGTTCGAGTCCGAATCGGTGTGATCTGTTGTGATGCGATCGATTCGAGTCTAGTAGAGTCCCCTTCATGGGATGGCCTACTTTCCCTTTTATAGGCCAAAGGAAAGCACGAGTTATAGTCGAGGAAAAAGGGGAGAACAAGAAGGAGAAGAAGTCCTCCAGTATCGCCAGGTCGTTCTTTTCCTTCACGCGAGTCCCGCTGACCCTGTAGACGTCAATAGGGACAGCTCCACATCATGGCCCTGTCCGTCACTGGCGCCATGCGCAGGCAGCATCTCCTGGTCATGTCATTCCACTCCGTCCTGGCGGACGTCATGGTGAACTGACGTGCCTATTAGTGCCCGTACGAGGGTTAGGCAGAACAGCACTGGTACGCCCAATGCTATTCCTGATGTGAATCCCTAGGTATGGCCTGTCATGGCCACGGGTTATATTATGGTGTGCCGGTCACCTCCATGGTGTCAGAGCTTTGACCCTGGTCAATTCGCTTGGACCTAGAGTGGTTGGCGGTGGTATGGGTCTCCGTTGGGCGAGGCAGAGCCCGTGGTCTCGGGGTCGGGCAAGGCGGAGTCCTCCCCCAGAGTCCGGGCGAGGCGGAGCCTGTGGCCTCGGGGTTAGGCAAGGTGGAGTCCTCCCCTAGAGGGTGGGCGAGGCGAAGCGCAGACCCAAGGGTCGGGCGAGGCGGAGCGTATGAAAGGATCAAGATGCCTAAGAGGGGGGATGAATTGGGCTAATTCTAAATTCTTTGTAAAAATTAAGATCTCCACTTAGCCCACTTCACCCTTTGTGCCTAGAATGTGTTTCTATTGTTCTACTGCATAAAAGTTTTACACCCTATGTTCCAATCCTACTCTAGCATGGCAATTCTAGGAATGTAAATATATAAAATGAATTGCTCAAATATAAATGCTCAAAGTAAAGAGAGGGAAAAGAACGCGGCGATGTTTTCCTGAGGTATCGGAGAGTCGCCACTCCCTACTAGTCCACGTTGGAGCACCTGCGTAAGGGTGTAGCTCCCCCTTGATCCACGTAAGGATCAAGTGCTCTCTACGGGCTGATTCTTTGACACTCCGTCGTGGTGAATCGCCCACAACCGCTCACAACTTGACTTGGGTCTTCCACAAGCTCCACCGGATGATCACCAAGCTCCCAATCACCACCGACCCGTCTAGGTGATGGTGATCACCAAGAGTAACAAGCATAAACTCTCACTTGATGATGACAAGCCTAATGACAAGGGTGGATGCACACTTGCTACTCTCTATGCACTAATGAGGTCCTTAATCTTGGATTCTCAAATCTGAATCACCTCATTAGGCTCTTGCTCTCTCTTGCACTCCAAAGGTGTTTCTCAGCTGAACAAATGGGCAAGATACTTCCCTTGGATGAGTGGAGTAAGTATTTATACCCCCTCATTCAAAACATAATGTCCAGTGCACTTTCACTCAGCGTACGGTCAGTACCAGACAACTGTAGTTGATCAAATGAACTAACCGGACTCACCCTCCAGCGTCCGGTCACAACCAGACCAGCGTCCGATCAATCATTTGACCCGACATTCACTTCCAACTTAAAATCTTATGTGAATGAATTTTACTCCAATTGATCTTATGGCTATTCTTGAGCTACGTAGTGCTAGGTTTGACAAGTGTACTCTACACCTAACCCACTAGACTTACCTAGGTCAAGCTACTAGTCCATACCCCCCTTAATAGTACGGCCAAAGGAAAAACAAAGTCCTAAACTACTCTAAGTGTCTCTCCGTCACCAAACGACACTTAGAACTAGTCCGTCCTTAATCTTGTCATCCATCCTTTGAAAACCGAAATGATTTCCATCGACAGGGGCATGACAACCATGATTGCCCAATTAATTGCCATTACTATGACCTAACTCAAATTGCCTCTGCAAAACACACGTTAGTCATAGTAATCTCGTATCATCATTAATCATCGAAACCCAACTAGGGGCCTAGATGCTTTCAATCTCCCATTTTTTGTGATTGATGACAACACAACCTCGAGTATGTAGAAGAGATGAGTGAGGTTTTCAACATGCTTGGTTCATATAAGCTTTTGACAATAAGAGCAAAGGGGTTAGACATGCTTATATTATCCAAGCCAACATGGTGTACTCAAAAGATATGAAATAAGCATGAGTACATGAAGTAAAGCTCATTTGAATCGGAGTAAAACGCGGAAGCAAAGCAAATGAGCATAACCAAATAACATGACATATATATAAGTCAATGTAAAGAGCACACATGTCACATAAGTCTCACCATCACATGTATGTAATGCAATGCATGAAAGTAAACGTGAATGCAGAAAGTATCACATACAAAGGACCAAAAGAATCATATCGAGACTATCTCACACGCTCCCCCTAGATCTAACATTCCCCTAGATCTAACATACTCGCTCCCTCTCCCCCTTTGGAATCAAGCACCAAAACCTAAGGGTTGGACGGTGGGACAGGAGCAGTCGAGTCGGGCACTGAGGTGCGGTGAGAGATCTGGAATTGAGCTGCATCATCCTCTGACCCTAAACTCTGAGTGGTCTGACCCTCTATAGCTGGAAGTGAAGGTGAAGCGATCGGGGTCTGCTCAGTAACTGGCGTGGCCTGTGACTCTAGAAGTATCACTATAGGAAGTGGAGCCACATCTACCTCTGTCGCTGTTGTTGAATCCTCAAGTGTAGGAGTGACTGTCTGAGGTGGCTCAGACGATGCAACAGATGACAAAATCATCTTTGTAGTCCTGGTAACTGGAGCAACTATGGTAGGGACAGGGACTCATAACTCTAGAGATGTAGGCTGCCCTGTAAGCTCACTGAAGGTAGCATCGAGACTCCTAGAGACTGGGGTGTCCATCACTAACACTAAAGAACTCCAAGTCGGAGTGAAGCCCGTAACAATAGGAGTAAAGTGAGGACCCTGAGCTGTCACTGGTGAAGCAAACCACTAGGACACCTGCTCTATAGGTGAAGCAAGCTGAGTAGCTGGTGGTCCCTGATTCTGAAGCCCACTAGGCTATATAGCTGGAGTCACTAGAGTGGTGGTAGCAGGCTGGCCTATCTGAGGTGTAGACTGCTGAAGAGCAACCACAATAGTAGTGAATATATGCTGCATGAAGCCAAGTAACTGCTACTGAATCACAAGCTGCTGCTGCATGGCCTGCTGCTGCCTCTAAAACTCATCCTGTCGAGCCTGAACCTTAGCAAATGCAGTTGTAGTCTCCTGTGCCTGGCGTGCCTGGTCCTGCCTCATCCGCTCAAGTACAGCTAGAAGAGCTAGGTCTATCTACAGTGGCTATGGTGGAGCGGAGCTAGAGCCACTGGCCTCTCTATCATGTGGTCAAGGAGCCATCTACGAAATCGACTGATAGTCATCATCAGAACTGTCACTCGGATTGCTCTCGACTACATCCTCCTATGCATCGAGCTCCTCCTCCTCTGTAGCTACAATGCCTCTGATGATCTGATCTTACTGAGTTGCTGTCTCTGGTACCTCTGGGCGACGGCTCGGCTAGCGAGGTGTCCTTGCACGACTATGACGTAGCATCTAGGTCATGTCATATGGTGTAAACTCAGTAGTAGCACCTGTGTACTCTGGAATCCTTAGTATCTCTTTGACCCTCAAGCTCTGGAGCCTATAGTCATGGCCTCTGAAAGCAAAGTGAATAAATCTATGCCTCGCGTCAATCCACAAAGAGGAGTAGAACTCACGAACCCATGATGGAACATAGCGACCTGTCTGTCCAAGAAGATCTGTCAACCCTGGTAGATAAGAGGGATGAGGACGGATCTGCTCGCCTGTAGCTACAACTAAAGACTCGATGGAGTAGACCCGCTGAGATATGAAGACAACACCACTGTTGAGATATGCATTATAGAAATCCTCCTGCAGCATGGTGTAGAAGTGCTCTGAGGCACGCTCATCTCGCCTCGGTGGAAACCAATCCTCAAACTGAACGAACCATAACTGCTACACCTATCTGGCTGTAGCTACCCTCAAGTCAAGGTGAACCACTGGAGGCAGACCCTATGGTCTGGGAGGTGGATGAGAAGCACTGCCTCTATGTCTCAGGCCTCGGTGACACCTTAGTGCGTGTACGACTGGAGCATCGAAGCTGTGGCTGTGGTGCCTACTCTGCCTCCTCAACCTGTTCTCCCTACTAAGCATCCTCTGTCCGCTCTGCCGACTATGTGTACTGCTCAGTCTCCCCCTGAGTCTAACTCTCCTCTAAAGAGACACGTCGTCCTCCAAGCATGACAGTCCCAGGTGGACTACCAAGACTGGCCTCAATCCTCTCAATGGTGGCCCTCTGAGCGAGTGATAACTGGTCGCCTATGTGAACGCCACTGCCAGCTCCACCTCTCTCTGCATGCTCTGCGGTGGCTGCCACTGCTGCTGCTCTCTCTGTCTCGACATCAGCGAACTTGCGCTTCTTTGTTGTAGTCTTTTTCACCTTTTCTTTTTCCTGAGCAGTCAGGCGAGGCGAAGGCCTTGGACCCTCATCACTGGGACCACCTTCGGCATTCTTGCAACGTGCCATCGCTGAAACTAACGAGAATCACAACCACTGACAAGAAATAACTACCGACTGACACTTGCGGGCTTGGCCCGAGTTTACTGACAACTGCCAAATTAACCACAAGAGCACTGACTTGCTGCACGATGGAATAGATAGGGAATATAAATAATCACAATATTCATCTAGAGATGAGAAACCCTAAGAAGCAAGTAGTATAAGCGAAATTGAAATCGATGGCTTGCTACCTGAAGAAATCCGATGAACCGGCGACCGAGAAGCAAAGGAGAGGATCGCGGGGCACCACTAGAATCGGCAAGTTTACTCCAGGCTAGGGTTTGGCGTCGTGAAGCGGTATGACAGCCGAGGAGGCATGGCAGCGCAATGTAGGTGTGGGCGCGGGCGCTGCGAGGCTGTGCTGGCGCTGTTTCGGTGAGGCTAGCGCGGGGGTGGCGGCGCGACAGTGAAAGCGGGTGCGATGGCGTGGCGGCGTGAGGCAGACGCGGGCACAGGTGTGGCTAGGGCAGGCGTGGATGCAGCGAAGACGTAGGCGTAGTGCAGGCACTGCTATGTCAGGCACGACGACGCTACGACGGAGACAAGCGCAAAAGCAGGACCGATGGCGAGGACAGGGCCGCGCTGTTCGCAGTGGAGCATGATGGCAGGGTCGCTGCGAGGGCAAGGCGTAGGTGGGCGATGAAGGCGCTGGCGGCGTGGGGTGACCTAGGTGTGAATTGAGGAAAAATGATTTAAGGTGGCCCCCGCGTGACAGAGAAGGAAAGAAAAGAGAGAACTTCCCGCTTGACCTTCCATGATCGGACGCACATGTGGCAATGATCGGACGCTACCACCCAGAGTCCAGTCGACAATAGAAAGGTCCAAAACCCCTCAAGTCATGACCGGACACAGAACAGAGTTCGGTCGATCCTGACAGCTTCTTCTTCGTTTGACCGAACATAGGGCCATCTTCACACCAGACGCTGGAGGAACACTGTTCAGCGTCCGGTCACTCCTGTGCTGCATCTATTCACCTCCTATGAACTGACCAGACGTTGGAAGCAGAGTCTGGTGTAGCGTCCGATCACCAATTTTTAGCAAATCTTCAAAGTTCCTTCGCGCTGCATTTTACCAATCAAGTCCCAACTTCAATAAGACACAAATAAACACCAATTGGGACTGATGTGGGAGACCTCCCTCAAGCCCTCAATTTTTTAAAGTATTTTGCCTTAGGCTATAATTATTTTTAAGAAAATATGCAATAAAAGGGGCGAGGAGCACCATGTGGTCATACAATAGGGTTTTATGACCAATAGGAGCTTCAAATGCTCTCCCTATATGTGGATAAACACAATGGGTGCTCAAAAGATAACCGAAAAGAAACAACAAAGCAACACACATGCACATGCAATGCAATACTTGAAAGTAATTCTAGTTGCTTGTCAAGTTTAATCCAAGGTTAAGCTTCTTCACACGCTGTTCGGTGGTTATCTTAACCATGTTAGACAAGCCCTAAGTGCATTACCAAAAATTAAACATGTTTTATATTATAATGCATTGCAAGGGACAACACAAGCTAATTTTTTAGTGAAGTTACTAGAATCAAACACATTGAGCTCATTCCTCAACCGACAAAATGTAGCCTCATCTAGCGGTTTAGTGAAGATATCCACCAATTGATCCTTGATCCTTACACCTTCTAGTGATATATCATTTTTAGCAAGATCTCTAAGAAAGTGATGGCGGATATCTATGTGCTTGGTGCGAGAGTGTTGAACCGGATTATTAGCAAGCTTTACCATGCTCTCATTGTCACACAAGAGAGGTACCTTTTCTAGAACTATATCATAGTCTAGCAAAGTTTGCTTCATGTAAAGAATTTGTGCACAACAAGCACCTGCAGCAATATATTCCGCCTCGACGGTGGACAAAGCCATACTATTTTGCTTCTTGGAGGACCAAGACACTAGTGATCTACCAAGCAAATGGCACCCTCTGGATGTGTTTTTTCTATCAACTTTGCATCCGGCATAATCCGAATCGAAATAGCCAATTAATTCAAATCTAGCTCCTTTGGGACACCGAGCTCTTGGGGCTTGCTTGAGCCCATATAGCGCCTTGGACAACCTATAAACATGAATAAGATATCTAGGGTCTTCAAACCCGGGAGGTTGATCAACATAGACTAGTTCATTTATGAAACCATTTAAAAATGCACTTTTAACATCCATTTGATATAATTTCATTTCATGATGCGATGCATATGCAAGCAGGATACGAATGGCTTCAAGTCTTGCAACCGGTGCAAAGGTCTCTCCAAAATCCAACCCCTCAACTTGAGAGAACCCCTTTGCAACTAGTCTTGCCTTGTTCCTCACAACAATGCCTTGATCATCTTGCTTGTTGCGGAACATCCACTTTGTTCCAATGACTCTTGCACCTTATGGTCGCTCTTTAAGTGTCCAAACTTCATTGCGGGTGAAGTTGTTCAACTCTTCATGCATGGCATTTATCCAATCTAGATCTTGAAGAGCTTCTTCTACGTTTGTAGGCTCAATGCAAGAAACAAATGAGTGATGTTCAATAATTGAAGTAAGTTTTTGAGAGCGAGTCATTACACCCTTTGACGGACTCCCTATGATGAGATCTTGTGGATGTGCTTATAGTAGGGGTGAATTTCTTCTATCAACCACTTAAGCGGGATGTTGTGGAGCATCAACATCTTGAGCTTGTGTCACCATTTGATCATGGGAGACATGAGTATCTTAATTTTCTACTCTTCCATCTTTATCATCATCTTGTGGCACATTTGATGAAGAGGGTGGATCAATCACTTGTACATCATCTTCATCATCTTTGGGCTTGATGTCTCCAATCGGAATGTTCTTTATGGCCTCCCTCAATGGTTCATCACCTACATCATAAAGATTCTCATGTGCTCCTTGGGAGCCGTTACATTCATCAAATTCCACATCATATGTTTCTTCAACCAAGCCAGTGGCATGATTAAATACTCGATATACTTTGGATTTTGATGAGTAACCAACAAGAAAATCAATATCACAATGTCTTTGGAACTTCCCTAGGTGTTGCTGCTTCTTGTAGATATAGCATTTGCAACCAAACACCCGGAAGAATGAGACATCTAGCTTCTTCCCATTGAGCAACTCATAAGGTGTCTTGTTAAGAAACTTTTGAAGAAATAGGCGGTTGGATGCATAACATGCGGTGTTAATAGCTTCCGCCCATAGAGCTTCGGGTGTATTGTACTCATCAAGCATTGTTCTTGCAAGGGTGATAAGTGTCCGGTTCTTTCTCTCTACTGTACCATTTTGTTGAGGAGTATATGTTATGGAGGCCTCATGCTTCATCCCAACTTCATCACAATATGCTTCAATATTTGTGTTGTCAAATTCTTTTCCATTGTTACTTCTTATCTTCTTGAGCTTCACTTCAAATTCATTTTGTGCTCTCTTGGCAAACTTCTTGAAACATGATGCCACTTCAGTCTTGTCATGAAGGAAGAACACCCAAGTATTTCCAGAGTAGTCATCAACAATCACAAGACAATAGAGATTGCCTCCGAAACTCTTGTAAGTTGTAGGTCCAAATAGATCCATGTGGAGAAGCTCTAGTACTCTTGTTGACATGTAAGCTTTGGTTGGATGAGTGTTTGCAACTTGCTTGTCAGCTTGACATGCACTACAAAGCTTGTCCTTCTCAAATTTCACATCTTTCAAACCTCTAACCAATTCATTCTTCATTAGCTCTTGAGTGAGCTCATTCTAACATGTGCTAGTCTTCTATGCCATAGCCATCCAAGAGAAGTTTTGGTGAATAAGCATGTATTCAAGTTTGAATCTTCGGAGGTGAAATCAACTAGATATAGGTTGTTGTATCTAAATCCCTTGAATATAACTTGATCATCATCTTTCTTAGACACAACCACTTCCATCTCGGTAAACAAACATTGAAAACCAAGATCACACAATTAACCAACGGATAGCAAGAAACTCAATAAAGCAACGTATAACACATTTGATATAACAACTTTGCCCAATCCTAGAACATTGCTCTTTGAGTTATCACCAAATATAATCCTTTCTTAACCATCTACTTCTTCATCTAGTGAGGTGAACATACGAGGATCACCGGTCATATGTTGAGTGTAACCACTATCAATTACCCAATGACTTCCATCGGTCTTGTAGTTCACCTACACACAAGAGATCAAGCTTGTTGTTTAGGGACCCAGACTTGATGAGGGCCCTTGACTTTCTCAACTAGTGACTTTGCAACCCAAATTTGCTTAGGCCTATTCTTGTTGGGAGGACCTAAGAACATGACTTTCATTTTTCCACTGGAGTCCTTTCTAAGCATATAGTGAGCATTGAAGGCAAAGGGTCTAGCATGTTTGGGCAAGGGTTGTGGTGGTGGAGTTTGACACTCATGGGCAAAGTGACCTTCTTGTCCACACTAAAAACATCTCTTTGGCTTAGGCTTTGACTTGTGTTGCTATTGATGTTGAGCTTGAGCTTTCTTCTCTTGATTTGTCAAGTACCCAATACCACTTCTATCCATTTTTCTTCTTCTTGTGATGTTCCTTCTTCTTGCCATCCTTCTTCTTGTATGGCTTGTTTTTCTTCTTCTCATCATCATCTTCATCACTTGAGTCATCTTTCTTGCCCTTGTACTTCTTCTTGTACTTGTCTTTCTTGGGTTTGGGGCATTGATGAGCTAGATGACCAAGTTCTCCACAATTATAACAATCCATCTCGGAGATGGGCTTCCTTCTATTGCCTGTGAAGAATTTCTTCTGCTTGCCATCAAACTTGATACCATTCTTGTTGAGCTTCTTGAGCATCTTGGCGGTTCTTCTCACCATGAGAGCAAGACTTGCATCATCAATTTTATCATCACTTGAGCTATCATGATCAACTCTTGCTTTGCCCTTCTTCTCTTGGCTAGCCTTGAATGCCAAATCTTTTTTCTTGGTGGAAGAAGAGCCATCTTGTGGAGGGCCCTTGACTTTCTCAACTAGTGAATTTGCAACCCAAATTTGCTTGGGCCTATTCTTGTTGGGAGGACCTAAGAACATGACTTTCATCTTTCCACTAGAGTCCTTTCTAAGCATATAGTGAGCATTGAAGGCAAAGGGTCTAGCATGTTTGGGCAAGGGTTGTGGTGGTGGAGTTTGACACTCATGGGCAAAGTGACCTTCTTGTCCACACTCAAAACATCTCTTTGGCTTAGGATTTGACATGTGTTGCTGTTGATGTTGAGCTTGAGCTTTCTTCTCTTGATTTGCCAAGTACCCAATACCAGTTCTATCCATCTTCATCACGGTGTTCATGAGTAGCTCACTTTGGAGATATTGGCCTCTTATGAACTTGCTCAAGCCAGTCTTGAGATGTTCTTTCTCCGACTTGAGCTTCTTGTTTTCTTCTCTAAGTTCATCATGATTTTCTAAATCTTGAGTCTCTTGTTCTCTTCTTTGTGTATCTCATTCTCAAGAGCTATATCACAATCATTGACAAGATTCTCTATCACAATTGTGTTGGTGGTTGATAGCTTTTCAAGATCTTTCTTGAGCTTTTCATTCTCATTCTTGAGCTTGACATACTCATCATAGTTGTCGGACTCAACCACTTTCTTGCCTTTGCTACTAGAACCTTGCTCAATGCTCTCAACAATCAAGTCATCACATGATGTAGCTATATCAATCTTAACAACATTGTTAGTAGCATCATGTGGCTCATTGGATAATAACTCATGAGAAATAACGAGATTGTCATGATTAATCTTGAGATTGGTGTACTCTTCTTTTAGCAAATTGTAGCTAGTGGTGAGCTCATTATGTATCCCCTCAAGTTTATCATGTTTTTCTTTAAGCTCCTTTTTAGAGGATTTGAGCTCCCTGAGTTTGGATGACATAATTTTATTTTCTTCTCTAAGCTCAACACTAGTTTTTTCGGCTATGTCAAATTTTGCTAAGAGTGAATCCTTCTCAAGTTCCAGCTTTTCATTTTTAGCTCTTGTCTTTCTAATGATTTTAGTATAGTGGTTTAACAACCTGACAAGACCATCATAAGAAGGTGATTCGAATTCTTCATCACTATCACTATCATCATTGCTAGCATTATCATCACCACTACTATCATCATCAGTTTGTACCTTTCGTTCACCCTTTGCCATAAGGCATAGATGCATAGAGGATGACGGCGATGGTGTCGGTGAAGATAGTGGAGAATCAATTACAATAGCGGCCACCTTCTCGTTCTCATTCTCACTATCGTTATCGGATGATCCACTTGATGATTCAATATCCGTGAGCCAATCACCAACAATGTATGCCTTGCCATCCTTCTTCTTGTATGGCTTGTTTTTCTTCTTCTCATTATCATCTTCATCACTTGAGTCATCTTTCTTGCCCTTGTACTTCTTCTTGTACTTGTCTTTCTTGGGTTTGGGGCATTGATGAGCTAGATGACCAAGTTCTCCACAATCATAACAATCCATCTCAGAGATGGGCTTCCTTCTATTGCCTATGAAGAATTTCTTCTGCTTGCCATCAAACTTGATACCATTCTTGTTGAGCTTCTTGAGCATCTTGGCGGTTCTTCTCACCATGAGAGCAAGACTTGCATAATCAATTTTATCATCACTTGAGCTATCATGATCAACTCTTGCTTTGCCCTTCTTCTCTTGGCTAGCCTTGAATGCCAAATCTTTTTTCTTGGTGGAAGAAGAGCCATCTTGTGGAGGGCCCTTGACATTCTCAACTAGTGACTTTGCAACCCAAATTTGCTTAGGCCTATTCTTGTCGGGAGGACCTAAGAACATGACTTTCATCTTTCCAATGGAGTCCTTTCTAAGCATATAGTGAGCATTGAAGACAAAGGGTCTAGCATGTTTGGTGCAAGGGTTGTGGTGGTGGAGTTTGATACTCATGGGCAAAGTGACCTTCTTGTCCACACTCCAAACATCTCTTTGGCTTAGGATTTGACATGTGTTGCTGTTGACGTTGAGCTTGAGCTTTCTTCTCTTGATTTGCCAAGTACCCAATACCACTTCTATCCATCTTCATCACTGTGTTCATGAGTAGCTCACTTTGGAGATATTGGCCTCTTATGAACTTGCTCAAGCTGGTCTTGAGATGTTCTTTCTCCGACTTGAGCTTCTTGTTTTCTTCTCTAAGTTCATCATGATTTTTCTCCATCTTGAGTCTCTTGTTCTCTTCTTTGAGTATCTCATTCTCAAGAGCTATATCACAATCATTGTCAAGATTCTCTATCACAATTTTGCTGGTGGTTGATAGCTTTTCAAGATCTTTCTTGAGCTTTTCATTCTCATTCTTGAGCTTGACATACTCATCATAGTTGTCGCACTCAACCACTTTCTTGCCTTTGCTACTAGAACCTTGCTCAATGCTCTCAACAATGAAGTCATCACATGATGTAGCTATATCAATCTTAACAACATTGTTAGTAGCATCATGTGGCTCATTGGATAATAACTCATGAGAAATAACGAGATTGTCATGATTAATCTTGAGATTGGTGTACTCTTCTTTTAGCAAATTGTAGCTAGTGGTGAGCTCATTATGTATCCCCTCAAGTTTATCATGTTTTTCTTTAAGCTCCTTTTTAGAGGATTTGAGCTCCCTGAGTTTGGATGACATAATTTTATTTTCTTCTCTAAGCTCAACACTAGTTTTTTCGGCTATGTCAAATTTTGCTAAGAGTGAATCCTTCTCAAGTTCCAGCTTTTCATTTTTAGCTCTTGTCTTTCTAATGATTTTAGTATAGTGGTTTAACAACCTGACAAGACCATCATAAGAAGGTGATTCGAATTCTTCATCACTATCACTATCATCATTGCTAGCATTATCATCACCACTACTATCATCATCAGTTTGTACCTTTCGTTCACCCTTTGCCATAAGGCATAGATGCATAGAGGATGACGGCGACGGTGTCGGTGAAGATAGTGGAGAATCAATTACAATAGCGGCCACCTTCTCGTTCTCATTCTCACTATCGTTATCGGATGATCCACTTGATGATTCAATATCCATGAGCCAATCACCAACAATGTATGCCTTGCCATCCTTCTTCTTGTATGGCTTGTTTTTCTTCTTCTCATCATCATCTTCATCACTTGAGTCATCTTTTTTGCCCTTGTACTTCTTCTTGTACTTGTCTTTCTTGGGTTTGGGGCATTGATGAGCTAGATGACCAAGTTCTCCACAATCATAACAATCCATCTCGGAGATGGGCTTCCTTCTATTGCCTGTGAAGAATTTCTTCTGCTTGCCATCAAACTTGATACCATTCTTGTTGAGCTTCTTGAGCATCTTGGCGGTTCTTCTCACCATGAGAGCAAGACTTGCATAATCAATTTTATCATCACTTGAGCTATCATGATCAACTCTTGCTTTGCCCTTCTTCTCTTGGCTAGCCTTGAATGCCAAATCTTTTTTCTTGGTGGAAGAAGAGCCATCTTGTGGAGGGCCCTTGACTTTCTCAACTAGTGAATTTGCAACCCAAATTTGCTTAGGCCTATTCTTGTCGGGAGGACCTAAGAACATGACTTTCATCTTTCCAATGGAGTCCTTTCTAAGCATATAGTGAGCATTGAAGACAAAGGGTCTAGCATGTTTGGGCAAGGGTTGTGGTGGTGGAGTTTGATACTCATGGGCAAAGTGACCTTCTTGTCCACACTCCAAACATCTCTTTGGCTTAGGCTTTGACTTGTGCTGCTGTTGACGTTGAGCTTGAGCTTTCTTCTCTTGATTTGCCAAGTACCCAATACCACTTCTATCCATCTTCATCACGGTGTTCATGAGTAGCTCACTTTGGAGATATTGGCCTCTTATGAACTTGCTCAAGCTGGTCTTGAGATGTTCTTTCTCCGACTTGAGCTTCTTGTTTTCTTCTCTAAGTTCATCATGATTTTTCTCCATCTTGAGTCTCTTGTTCTCTTCTTTGAGTATCTCATTCTCAAGAGCTATATCACAATCATTGTCAAGATTCTCTATCACAATTTTGCTGGTGGTTGATAGCTTTTCAAGATCTTTCTTGAGCTTTTCATTCTCATTCTTGAGCTTGACATACTCATCATAGTTGTCGCACTCAACTACTTTCTTGCCTTTGCTACTAGAACCTTGCTCAATGCTCTCAACAATCAAGTCATCACATGATGTAGCTATATCAATCTTAACAACATTGTTAGTAGCATCATGTGGCTCATTGGATAATAACTCATGAGAAATAACGAGATTGTCATGATTAATCTTGAGATTGGTGTACTCTTCTTTTAGCAAATTGTAGCTAGTGGTGAGCTCATTATGTATCCCCTCAAGTTTATCATGTTTTTCTTTAAGCTCCTTTTTAGAGGATTTGAGCTCCTTGAGTTTGGATGACATAATTTTATTTTCTTCTCTAAGCTCAGCACTAGTTTTTTCGGCTATGTCATATTTTGCTAAGAGTGAATCCTTCTCAAGTTCTAGCTTTTCATTTTTAGCTCCTGTCTTTCTAATGATTTTAGTATATTGGTTTAACAACCTGACAAGATCATCATAAGAAGGTGATTCAAATTCTTCATCACTATCACTATCATCATTGCTAGCATTATCATCACCACTACTATCATCATCATTTTGTACCTTTCGTTCACCCTTTGCCATAAGGCATAGATGCATAGAGGATGACGGCGATGGTGTCGGTGAAGATAGTGGAGAATCAATTACAATAGCGGCCACCTTCTCGTTCTCATTCTCACTATCGTTATCGGATGATCCACTTGATGATTCAATATCCATGAGCCAATCACCAACAATGTATGCCTTGCCATCCTTCTTCTTGTATGGCTTATTTTTCTTCTTCTCATCATCATCTTCATCACTTGAGTCATCTTTTTTGCCCTTGTACTTCTTCTTGTACTTGTCTTTCTTGGGTTTGGGGCATTGATGAGCTAGATGACCAAGTTCTCCACAATCATAACAATCCATCTCGGAGATGGGCTTCCTTCTATTGCCTGTGAAGAATTTCTTCTGCTTGCCATCAAACTTGATACCATTCTTGTTGAGCTTCTTGAGCATCTTGGCGGTTCTTCTCACCATGAGAGCAAGACTTGCATCATCAATTTTATCATCACTTAAGCTATCGTGATCAACTCTTGCTTTGCCCTTCTTCTCTTGGCTAGCCTTGAATGCCAAATCTTTTTTCTTGGTGGAAGAAGAGCCATCTTGTGGAGGGCCCTTGACTTTCTCAACTAGTGAATTTGCAACCCAAATTTGCTTAGGCCTATTCTTGTCGGGAGGACCTAAGAACATGACTTTCATCTTTCCAATAGAGTCCTTTCTAAGCATATAGTGAGCATTGAAGACAAAGGGTCTAGCATGTTTGGGCAAGGGTTGTGGTGGTGGAGTTTGATACTCATGGGCAAAGTGACCTTCTTGTCCACACTCCAAACATCTCTTTGGCTTAGGATTTGACATGTGCTGCTGTTGATGTTGAGCCTGAGCTTTCTTCTCTTGATTTGCCAAGTACCCAATACCACTTCTATCCATCTTAATCACGGTGTTCACGAGTAGCTCACTTTGGAGATATTGGCCTCTTATGAACTTGCTCAAGCCGGTCTTGAGATGTTCATTCTCTGACTTGAGCTTCTTGTTTTCTTCTCTAAGTTCATCATGATTTTTCTCCATCTTGAGTCTCTTGTTCTCTTCTTTGTGTATCTCATTCTCAAGAGCTATATCACAATCATTGACAAGATTCTCTATCACAATTGTGTTGGTGGTTGATAGCTTTTCAAGATCTTTCTTGAGCTTTTCATTCTCATTCTTGAGCTTGACATACTCATCATAGTTGTCGGACTCAACCACTTTCTTGCCTTTGCTACTAGAACCTTGCTCAATGCTCTCAACAATCAAGTCATCACATGATGTAGCTATATCAATCTTAACAACATTTTTAGTAGCATCATGTGGCTCATTGGATAATAACTCATGAGAAATAACGAGATTGTCATGATTAATCTTGAGATTGGTGTACTCTTTTAGAAAATTGTAGCTAGTGGTGAGCTCATTATGTATCCCCTCAAGTTTATCATGTTTTTCTTTAAGCTCCTTTTTAGAGGATTTGAGCTCCTTGAGTTTGGATGACATAATTTTATTTTCTTCTCTAAGCTCAGCACTAGTTTTTTCGGCTATGTCATATTTTGCTAAGAGTGAATCCTTCTCAAGTTCTAGCTTTTCATTTTTAGCTCCTGTCTTTCTAATGATTTTAGTATATTGGTTTAACAACCTGACAAGATCATCATAAGAAGGTGATTCAAATTCTTCATCACTATCACTATCATCATTGGTAGCATTATCATCACCACTACTATCATCATCATTTTGTACCTTTCGTTCACCCTTTGCCATAAGGCATAGATGCATAGAGGATGACGGCGACGGTGTCGGTGAAGATAGTGGAGAATCAATTACAATAGCGGCCACCTTCTCGTTCTCATTCTCACTATCGTTATCGGATGATCCACTTGATGATTCAATATCCGTGAGCCAATCACCAACAATGTATGCCTTGCCATCCTTCTTCTTGTATGGCTTGTTTTTCTTCTTCTCATTATCATCTTCATCACTTGAGTCATCTTTCTTGCCCTTGTACTTCTTCTTGTACTTGTCTTTCTTGGGTTTGGGGCATTGATGAGCTAGATGACCAAGTTCTCCACAATCATAACAATCCATCTCGGAGATGGGCTTCCTTCTATTGCCTGTGAAGAATTTCTTCTGCTTGCCATCAAACTTGATACCATTCTTGTTGAGCTTCTTGAGCATCTTGGCGGTTCTTCTCACCATGAGAGCAAGACTTGCATCATCAATTTTATCATCACTTAAGCTATCGTGATCAACTCTTGCTTTGCCCTTCTTCTCTTGGCTAGCCTTGAATGCCAAATCTTTTTTCTTGGTGGAAGAAGAGCCATCTTGTGGAGGGCCCTTGACTTTCTCAACTAGTGAATTTGCAACCCAAATTTGCTTAGGCCTATTCTTGTTGGGAGGACCTAAGAACATGACTTTCATCTTTACACTAGAGTCCTTTCTAAGCATATAGTGAGCATTGAAGGCAAAGGGTCTAGCATGTTTGGGCAAGGGTTGTGGTGGTGGTGTTTGATACACATGGGCAAAGTGACCTTCTTGTCCACACTCCAAACATCTCTTTGGCTTAGGATTTGACATGTGCTGCTGTTGATGTTGAGCCTGAGCTTTCTTCTCTTGATTTGCCAAGTACCCAATACCACTTCTATCCATCTTCATCACGGTGTTCACGAGTAGCTCACTTTGGAGATATTGGCCTCTTATGAACTTGCTCAAGCCGGTCTTGAGATGTTCATTCTCTGACTTGAGCTTCTTGTTTTCTTCTCTAAGTTCATCATGATTTTTCTCCATCTTGAGTCTCTTGTTCTCTTCTTTGTGTATCTCATTCTCAAGAGCTATATCACAATCATTGACAAGATTCTCTATCACAATTTTGCTGGTGGTTGATAGCTTTTCAAGATCTTTCTTGAGCTTTTCATTCTCATTCTTGAGCATGACATACTCATCATAGTTGTCGGACTCAACCACTTTCTTGCCTTTGCTACTAGAACCTTGCTCAATGCTCTCAACAATCAAGTCATCACATGATGTAGCTATATCAATCTTAACAACATTTTTAGTAGCATCATGTGGCTCATTGGATAATAACTCATGAGAAATAACGAGATTGTCATGATTAATCTTGAGATTGGTGTACTCTTCTTTTAGCAAATTGTAGCTAGTGGTGAGCTCATTATGTATCCCCTCAAGTTTATCATGTTTTTCTTTAAGCTCCTTTTTAGAGGATTTGAGCTCCCTGAGTTTGGATGACATAATTTTATTTTCTTCTCTAAGCTCAGCACTAGTTTTTTCGGCTATGTCATACTTTGCTAAGAGTGAATCCTTCACAAGTTCTAGCTTTTCATTTTTAGCTCCTGTCTTTCTAATGATTTTAGTATATTGGTTTAACAACCTGACAAGATCATCATAAGAAGGTGATTCAAATTCTTCATCACTTTCACTATCATCATTGGTAGCATTATCATCACCACTACTATCATCATCATTTTGTACCTTTCGTTCACCCTTTGCCATAAGGCATAGATGCATAGAGGATGACGGCGATGGTGTCGGTGAAGATAGTGGAGAATCAATTACAATAGCGGCCACCTTCTCGTTCTCATTCTCACTATCGTTATCGGATGATCCACTTGATGATTCAATATCCATGAGCCAATCACCAACAATGTATGCCTTGCCATCCTTCTTCTTGTATGGCTTATTTTTCTTCTTCTCATCATCATCTTCATCACTCGAGTCATCTTTTTTTCCCTTGTACTTCTTCTTGTACTTGTCTTTCTTGGGTTTGGGGCATTGATGAGCTAGATGACCAAGTTCTCCACAATCATAACAATCCATCTCGGAGATGGGCTTCCTTCTATTGCCTGTGAAGAATTTCTTCTGCTTGCCATCAAACTTGATACCATTCTTGTTGAGCTTCTTGAGCATCTTGGCGGTTCTTCTCACCATGAGAGCAAGACTTGCATCATCAATTTTATCATCACTTAAGCTATCGTGATCAACTCTTGCTTTGCCCTTCTTCTCTTGGCTAGCCTTGAATGCCAAATCTTTTTTCTTGGTGGAAGAAGAGCCATCTTGTGGAGGGCCCTTGACTTTCTCAACTAGTGAATTTGCAACCCAAATTTGCTTAGGCCTATTCTTGTCGGGAGGACCTAAGAACATGACTTTCATCTTTCCAATAGAGTCCTTTCTAAGCATATAGTGAGCATTGAAGACAAAGGGTCTAGCATGTTTGGGCAAGGGTTGTGGTGGTGGTGTTTGATACACATGGGCAAAGTGACCTTCTTGTCCACACTCCAAACATCTCTTTGGCTTAGGCTTTGACTTGTGCTGCTGTTGACGTTGAGCTTGAGCTTTCTTCTCTTGATTTGCCAAGTACCCAATACCACTTCTATCCATCTTCATCACGGTGTTCACGAGTAGCTCACTTTGGAGATATTGGCCTCTTATGAACTTGCTCAAGCCGGTCTTGAGATGTTCTATCTCCGACTTGAGCTTCTTGTTTTCTTCTCTAAGTTCATCATGATTTTTCTCCATCTTGAGTCTCTTGTTCTCTTCTTTGAGTATCTCATTCTCAAGAGCTATATCACAATCATTGACAAGATTCTCTATCACAATTTTGCTGGTGGTTGATAGCTTTTCAAGATCTTTCTTGAGCTTTTCATTCTCATTCTTGAGCTTGACATACTCATCATAGTTGTCGGACTCAACCACTTTCTTGCCTTTGCTACTAGAACCTTGCTCAATGCTCTCAACAATCAAGTCATCACATGATGTAGCTATATCAATCTTAACAACATTGTTAGTAGCATCATGTGGCTCATTGGATAATAACTCATGAGAAATAACGAGATTGTCATGATTAATCTTGAGATTGGTGTACTCTTCTTTTAGAAAATTGTAGCTAGTGGTGAGCTCATTATGTATCCCCTCAAGTTTATCATGTTTTTCTTTAAGCTCCTTTTTAGAGGATTTGAGCTCCTTGAGTTTGGATGACATAATTTTATTTTCTTCTCTAAGCTCAGCACTAGTTTTTTCGGCTATGTCAAATTTTGCTAAGAGTGAATCCTTCTCAAGTTCTAGCTTTTCATTTTTAGCTCCTGTCTTTCTAATGATTTTAGTATATTGGTTTAACAACCTGACAAGATCATCATAAGAAGGTGATTCAAATTCTTCATCACTTTCACTATCATCATTGGTAGCATTATCATCACCACTACTATCATCATCATTTTGTACCTTTCGTTCACCCTTTGCCATAAGGCATAGATGCATAGAGGATGACGGCGATGGTGTCGGTGAAGATAGTGGAGAATCAATTACAATAGCGGCCACCTTCTCGTTCTCATTCTCACTATCGTTATCGGATGATCCACTTGATGATTCAATATCCATGAGCCAATCACCAACAATGTATGCCTTGCCATCCTTCTTCTTGTATGGCTTATTTTTCTTCTTCTCATCATCATCTTCATCACTCGAGTCATCTTTTTTTCCCTTGTACTTCTTCTTGTACTTGTCTTTCTTGGGTTTGGGGCATTGATGAGCTAGATGACCAAGTTCTCCACAATCATAACAATCCATCTCGGAGATGGGCTTCCTTCTATTGCCTGTGAAGAATTTCTTCTGCTTGCCATCAAACTTGATACCATTCTTGTTGAGCTTCTTGAGCATCTTGGCGGTTCTTCTCACCATGAGAGCAAGACTTGCATCATCAATTTTATCATCACTTAAGCTATCGTGATCAACTCTTGCTTTGCCCTTCTTCTCTTGGCTAGCCTTGAATGCCAAATCTTTTTTCTTGGTGGAAGAAGAGCCATCTTGTGGAGGGCCCTTGACTTTCTCAACTAGTGAATTTGCAACCCAAATTTGCTTAGGCCTATTCTTGTCGGGAGGACCTAAGAACATGACTTTCATCTTTCCACTAGAGTCCTTTCTAAGCATATAGTGAACATTGAAGACAAAGGGTCTAGCATGTTTGGGCAAGGGTTGTGGTGGTGGAGTTTGACACTCATGGGCAAAGTGACCTTCTTGTCCACACTCAAAACATCTCTTTGGCTTAGGATTTGACATGTGTTGCTGTTGATGTTGATCTTGAGCTTTCTTCTCTTGATTTGCCAAGTACCCAATACCACTTCTATCCATCTTCATCACGGTGTTCACGAGTAGCTCACTTTGGAGATATTGGCCTCTTATGAACTTGCTCAAGCCGGTCTTGAGATGTTCTTTCTCCGACTTGAGCTTCTTGTTTTCTTCTCTAAGTTCATCATGATTTTTCTCCATCTTGAGTCTCTTGTTCTCTTCTTTGAGTATCTCATTCTCAAGAGCTATATCACAATCATTGACAAGATTCTCTATCACAATTTTGCTGGTGGTTGATAGCTTTTCAAGATCTTTCTTGAGCTTTTCATTCTCATTCTTGAGCTTGACATACTCATCATAGTTGTCGGACTCAACCACTTTCTTGCCTTTGCTACTAGAACCTTGCTCAATGCTCTCAACAATCAAGTCATCACATGATGTAGCTATATCAATCTTAACAACATTGTTAGTAGCATCATGTGGCTCATTGGATAATAACTCATGAGAAATAACGAGATTGTCATGATTAATCTTGAGATTGGTGTACTCTTCTTTTAGCAAATTGTAGCTAGTGGTGAGCTCATTATGTATCCCCTCAAGTTTATCATGTTTTTCTTTAAGCTCCTTTTTAGAGGATTTGAGCTCCTTGAGTTTGGATGACATAATTTTTTATTTTCTTCTCTAAGCTCAACACTAGTTTTTTCGGCTGTCATATTTTGCTAAGAGTGAATCCTTCTCAAGTTCTAGCTTTTCATTTTTAGCTCTTGTCTTTCTAATGATTTTAGTATATTGGTTTAACAACCCGACAAGATCATCATAAGAAGGTGATTCAAATTCTTCATCACTATCACTATCATCATTGCTAGCATTATCATCACCACTACTATCATCATCATTTTGTACCTTTCGTTCACCCCTTTGCCATAAGGCATAGATGCATAGAGGATGACGGCGATGGTGTGTCGGTGAAGATAGTGGAGAATCAATTACAATAGCGGCCACCTTCTCGTTCTCATTCTCACTATCGTTATCGGATGATCCACTTGATGATTCAATATCCATGAGCCAATCACCAACAATGTATGCCTTGCCATTTTTCTTCTTCTTGTGATGTTCCTTCTTCTTGTATGGCTTGTTTTTCTTCTTCTCATCATCATCTTCATCACTTGAGTCATCTTTCTTGCCCTTGTACTTCTTCTTGTACTTGTCTTTCTTGGGTTTGGGGCATTGATGAGCTAGATGACCAAGTTCTCCACAATCATAACAATCCATCTCAGAGATGGGCTTCCTTCTATTGCCTGTGAAGAATTTCTTCTGCTTGCCATCAAACTTGATACCATTCTTGTTGAGCTTCTTGAGCATCTTGGCGGTTCTTCTCACCATGAGAGCAAGACTTGCATCATCAATTTTATCATCACTTAAGCTATCGTGATCAACTCTTGCTTTGCCCTTCTTCTCTTGGCTAGCCTTGAATGCCAAATCTTTTTTCTTGGTGGAAGAAGAGCCATCTTGTGGAGGGCCCTTGACTTTCTCAACTAGTGACTTTGCAACCCAAATTTGCTTGGGCCTATTCTTGTCGGGAGGACCTAAGAACATGACTTTCATCTTTCCACTAGAGTCCTTTCTAAGCATATAGTGAACATTGAAGACAAAGGGTCTAGCATGTTTGGGCAAGGGTTGTGGTGGTGGAGTTTGACACTCATGGGCAAAGTGACCTTCTTGTCCACACTCAAAACATCTCTTTGGCTTAGGATTTGACATGTGTTGCTGTTGATGTTGATCTTGAGCTTTCTTCTCTTGATTTGCCAAGTACCCAATACCACTTCTATCCATCTTCATCACGGTGTTCATGAGTAGCTCACTTTGGAGATATTGGCCTCTTATGAACTTGCTCAAGCCGGTCTTGAGATGTTCTTTCTCCGACTTGAGCTTCTTGTTTTCTTCTCTAAGTTCATCATGATTTTTCTCCATCTTGAGTCTCTTGTTCTCTTCTTTGAGTATCTCATTCTCAAGAGCTATATCACAATCATTGTCAAGATTCTCTATCACAATTGTGTTGGTGGTTGATAGCTTTTCAAGATCTTTCTTGAGCTTTTCATTCTCATTCTTGAGCTTGACATACTCATCATAGTTGTCGGACTCAACCACTTTCTTGCCTTTGCTACTAGAACCTTGCTCAATGCTCTCAACAATCAAGTCATCACATGATGTAGCTATATCAATCTTAACAACATTGTTAGTAGCATCATGTGGCTCATTGGATAATAACTCATGAGAAATAACGAGATTGTCATGATTAATCTTGAGATTGGTGTACTCTTCTTTTAGCAAATTGTAGCTAGTGGTGAGCTCATTATGTATCCCCTCAAGTTTATCATGTTTTTCTTTAAGCTCCTTTTTCGAGGATTTGAGCTCCTAGAGTTTGGATGACATAATTTTATTTTCTTCTCTAAGCTCAACACTAGTTTTTTCGGCTATGTCATATTTTGCTAAGAGTGAATCCTTCTCAAGTTCCAGCTTTTCATTTTTAGCTCTTGTCTTTCTAATGATTTTAGTATATTGGTTTAACAACCTGACAAGATCATCATAAGAAGGTGATTCAAATTCTTCATCACTATCACTATCATCATTGCTAGCATTATCATCACCACTACTATCATCATCATTTTGTACCTTTCGTTCACCCTTTGCCATAAGGCATATATGCGTAGAGGATAACGGCGATGGTGTCGGTGAAGATAGTGGAGAATTAATTACAATAGAGGCCACCTTCTCGTTGTCATTCTCACTATCATCATCGGATGAGCCACTTGATGATTCAATATCCGTGAGCCAATCACCAACAATGTATGCCTTGCCATTTTTCTTCTTCTTGTATGGCTTGTTTTTCTTCTTCTCATCATCATCTTCATCACTTGAGTCATATTTCTTGCCCTTGTACTTCTTCTTGTACTTGTCTTTCTTGGGTTCGGGGCATTGATGAGCTAGATGACCAAGTTCTCCACAATTATAACAATCCATCTCGGAGATGGGCTTCCTTCTATTGCCTGTGAAGAATTTCTTCTGCTTGCCATCAAACTTGATACCATTCTTGTTGAGCTTCTTAAGCATCTTGGCGGTTCTTCTCACCATGAGAGAAAGACTTGCATCATCAATTTTATCATCACTTGAGCTATCGTGATCAACTCTTGCTTTGCCCTTCTTCTCTTGGCTAGCCTTGAATGCCAAATCTTTTTTCTTGGTGGAAGAAGAGCCATCTTGTGGAGGGCCCTTGACTTTCTCAACTAGTGACTTTGCAACCCAAATTTGCTTGGGCCTATTCTTGTCGGGAGGACCTAAGAACATGACTTTCATCTTTCCACTAGAGTCCTTTCTAAGCATATAGTGAACATTGAAGACAAAGGGTCTAGCATGTTTGGGCAAGGGTTGTGGTGGTGGAGTTTGACACTCATGGGCAAAGTGACCTTCTTGTCCACACTCAAAACATCTCTTTGGCTTAGGATTTGACATGTGTTGCTGTTGATGTTGATCTTGAGCTTTCTTCTCTTGATTTGCCAAGTACCCAATACCACTTCTATCCATCTTCATCACGGTGTTCATGAGTAGCTCACTTTGGAGATATTGGCCTCTTATGAACTTGCTCAAGCCGGTCTTGAGATGTTCTTTCTGCGACTTGAGCTTCTTGTTTTCTTCTCTAAGGTCATCATGATTTTTCTCCATCTTGAGTCTCTTGTTCTCTTCTTTGAGTATCTCATTCTCAAGAGCTATATCACAATCATTGTCAAGATTCTCTGTCACAATTGTGTTGGTGGTTGATAGCTTTTCATTCTCATTCTTGAGCTTGAGATACTCATCATAGTTGTCGGACTCAACCACTTTCTTGCCTTTTCTACTAAAACCTTGCTCAATGCTCTCAACAATCAAGTCATCACATGATGTAGCTATATCAATCTTAACAACATTGTTAGTAGCATCATCTGGCTCATTGGATAATAACTCATGAGAAATAACGAGATTGTCATGATTAATCTTGAGATTGGTGTACTCTTCTTTTAGCAAATTGTAGCTAGTGGTGAGCTCATTATGTATCCCCTCAAGTTTATCATGTTTTTCTTTAAGCTCCATTTTCGAGGATTTGAGCTCCTAGAGTTTGGATGACATAATTTTATTTTCTTCTCTAAGCTCAACACTAGTTTTTTCGGCTATGTCATATTTTGCTAAGAGTGAATCCTTCTCAAATTCTAGCTTTTTATTTTTAGCTCTTGTCTTTCTAATGATTTTAGTATATTGGTTTAACAACCTGACAAGATCATCATAAGAAGGTGATTCAAATTCTTCATCACTATCACTATCATCATTGCTAGCATTATCATCACCACTACTATCATCATCATTTTGTACCTTTCGTTCACCCTTTGCCATAAGGCATATATGCGTAGAGGATAACGGCGATGGTGTCGGTGAAGATAGTGGAGAATTAATTACAATAGAGGCCACCTTCTCGTTGTCATTCTCACTATCATCATCGGATGAGCCACTTGATGATTCAATATCCGTGAGCCAATCACCAACAATGTATGCCTTGCCATTTTTCTTCTTCTTGTATGGCTTGTTTTTCTTCTTCTCATCATCATCTTCATCACTTGAGTCATATTTCTTGCCCTTGTACTTCTTCTTGTACTTGTCTTTCTTGGGTTCGGGGCATTGATGAGCTAGATGACCAAGTTCTCCACAATTATAACAATCCATCTCGGAGATAGGCTTCCTTCTATTGCCTGTGAAGAATTTCTTCTGCTTGCCATCAAACTTGATACCATTCTTGTTGAGCTTCTTGAGCATCTTGTCGGTTCTTCTCACCATGAGAGCAAGACTTGCATCATCAATTTTATCATCACTTGAGCTATCGTGATCAACTCTTGCTTTGCCCTTCTTGTCTTGGCTAGCCTTGAATGCCAAATCTTTTTTCTTGGTGGAAGAAGAGCCATCTTGTGGAGGGCCCTTGACTTTCTCAACTAGTGACTTTGCAACCCATATTTGCTTAGGCCTATTCTTGTTGGGAGGACCTAAGAACATGACTTTCTTCTTTCCACTAGAGTCCTTTCTAAGCATATAGTGAGCATTGAAGACAAAGGGTCTAGCATGTTTGGGCAAGGGTTGTGGTGGTGGAGTTTGACACTCATGGGCAAAGTGACCTTCTTGTCCACACTCAAAACATCTCTTTGGCTTAGGCTTTGACTTGTGTTGCTATTGATGTTGAGCTTGAGCTTTCTTCTCTTGATTTGCCAAGTACCTAATACCACTTCTATCCATCTTCATCACGGTGTTCATGAGTAGCTCCCATTGGAGATATTGGCCTCTTATGAACTTGCTCAAGCCGGTCTTGAGATGTTCTTTCTCCGACTTGAGCTTCTTGTTTTCTTCTCTAAGTTCATCATGATTTTTCTCCATCTTGAGTCTCTTGTTCTCTTCTTTGAGTATCTCATTCTCAAGAGCTATATCACAATCATTGTCAAGATTCTCTATCACAATTGTGTTGGTGGTTGATAGCTTTTCAAGATCTTTCTTGAGCTTTTCATTCTCATTCTTGAGCTTGAGATACTCATCATAGTTGTCGGACTCAACCACTTTCTTGCCACTAGAACCTTGCTCAATGCTCTCAATAATCAAGTCATCACATGATGTAGCTATATCAATCTTAACAACATTGTTAGTAGCATCATGTGGCTCATTGGATAATAACTCATGAGAAATAACGAGATTGTCATGATTAATCTTGAGATTGGTGTACTCTTCTTTTAGCAAATTGTAGCTAGTGGTGAGCTCATTATGTATCCCCTCAAGTTTATCATGTTTTTCTTTAAGCTCCTTTTTAGAGGATTTGAGCTCCTTGAGTTTGGATGACATAATTTTATTTTCTTCTCTAAGCTCAACACTAGTTTTTTCGGCTATGTCATATTTTGCTAAGAGTGAATCCTTCTCAAATTCTAGCTTTTTATTTTTAGCTCTTGTCTTTCTAATGATTTTAGTATATTGGTTTAACAACCTGACAAGATCATCATAAGAAGATGATTCAAATTCTTCATCACTATCATTATCATGATTGCTAGCATTATCATCACCACTACTATCATCATCATTTTGTACCTTTCGTTCACCCTTTGCCATAAGGCATAGATGCGTAGAGGATGACGACGTCGGTGTCGGTGAAGATAGTGGAGAATCAATTACAATAGCGGCTACCTTCTCGTTCTCATTCTCACTATCATCATCGGATGAGCCACTTGATGATTCAATATCCGTGAGCCAATCACCAACAATGTATGCCTTGCCATTTTTCTTCTTCTTGTGATGTTCCTTCCTTTTCTATGGCTTGTTTTTCTTCTTCTCATCATCATCTTTATCACTTGAGTCATATTTCTTGCCCTTGTACTTCTTGTTGTACCTGTCTTTCTTGGGTTCGGGGCATTGATGAGCTAGATGACCAAGTTCTCCACAATTATAACAATCCATCTCGGAGATGGGCTTCCTTCTATTGCCTGTGAAGAATTTCTTCTGCTTGCCATCAAACTTGATACCATTCTTGTTGAGCTTCTTGAGCATCTTGGCGGTTCTTCTCACCATGAGAGAAAGACTTGCGTCATCAATTTTATCATAACTTGAGCTATCGTGATCAACTCTTGCTTTGGCCTTCTTCTCTTGGCTAGCCTTGAATGCCAAATCTTTTTTCTTGGTGGAAGAAGAGCCATCTTGTGGAGGGCCCTTGACTTTCTCAACTAGTGACTTTGCAACCCATATTTGCTTAGGCCTATTCTTGTTGGGAGGACCTAAGAACATGACTTTCTTCTTTCCACTAGAGTCCTTTCTAAGCATATAGTGAGCATTGAAGACAAAGGGTCTAGCATGTTTGGGCAAGGGTTGTGGTGGTGGAGTTTGACACTCATGGGCAAAGTGACCTTCTTGTCCACACTCAAAACATCTCTTTGGCTTAGGCTTTGACTTGTGTTGCTGTTGATGTTGAGCATGAGCTTTCTTCTCTTGATTTGCCAAGTACCCAATACCACTTCTATCCATCTTTATCACGGTGTTCATGAGTAGCTCACTTTGGAGATATTGGCCTCTTATGAACTTGCTCAAGCCGGTCTTGAGATGTTCTTTCTGCGACTTGAGCTTCTTGTTTTCTTCTCTAAGTTCATCATGATTTTTCTCCATCTTGAGTCTCTTGTTCTCTTCTTTGATTATCCCATTCTCAAGAGCTATATCACAATCATTGTCAAGATTCTCTATCACAATTGTGTTGGTGGTTGATAGCTTTTCAAGAACTTTCTTGAGCTTTTCATTCTCATTCTTGAGCTTGAGATACTCATCATAGTTGTCGGACTCAACCACTTTCTTGCCTTTGCTACTAGAACCTTGCTCAATGCTCTCAACAATCAAGTCATCACATGATGTAGCTATATCAATCTTAACAACATTGTTAGTAGCATCATGTGGCTCATTGGATAATAACTCATGAGAAATAACGAGATTGTCATGATTAATCTTGAGATTGGTGTACTCTTCTTTTAGCAAATTGTAGCTAGTGGTGAGCTCATTATGTATCCCCTCAAGTTTATCATGTTTTTCTTTAAGCTCCTTTTTAGAGGATTTGAGCTCCTTGAGTTTGGATGACATAATTTTATTTTCTTCTCTAAGCTCAACACTAGTTTTTTCGGCTATGTCATATTTTGCTAAGAGTGAATCCTTCTCAAGTTCTAGCTTTTTATTTTTAGCTCTTGTCTTTCTAATGATTTTAGTATATTGGTTTAACAACCTGACAAGATCATCATAAGAAGGTGATTCAAATTCTTCATCACTATCACTATCATCATTGCTAGCATTATCATCACCACTACTATCACCATCATTTTGTACGTTTCGTTCACCCTTTGCCATAAGGCATAGATGCGTAGAGGATGACGACGACGGTGTCGGTGAAGATAGTGGAGAATCAATTACAATAGCGGCCACCTTCTCGTTCTCATTCTCACTATCATCATCGGATGAGCCACTTGATGATTCAATATCCGTGAGCCAATCACCAACAATGTATGCCTTGCCATTTTGTCTTCTTCTTGTGATGTTCCTTCTTCTTGTATGGCTCATTTTTCTTCTTCTCATCATCATCTTCATGACTTGAGTCATCTTTCTTGCCCTTGTACTTCTTCTTGTACTTGTCTTTCTTAGGTTTGTGGCATTGATGAGCTAGATACACAAGTTCTCCACAATTATAACAATCCATCTCGGAGATGGGCTTCCTTCTATTGCCTGTGAAGAATTTCTTCTGCTTGCCATCAAACTTGATACCATTCTTGTTGAGCTTCTTGAGCATCTTGGCGGTTCTTCTCACCATGAGAGAAAGACTTGCGTCATCAATTTTATCATAACTTGAGCTATCGTGATCAACTCTTGCTTTGCCCTTCTTCTCTTGGCTAGCCTTGAATGCCAAATCTTTTTTCTTGGTGGAAGAAGAGCCATCTTGTGGAGGGCCCTTGACTTTCTCAACTAGTGACTTTGCAACCCATATTTGCTTAGGCCTATTCTTGTTGGGAGGACCTAAGAACATGACTTTCTTCTTTCCACTAGAGTCCTTTCTAAGCATATAGTGAGCATTGAAGACAAAGGGTCTAGCATGTTTGGGCAAGGGTTGTGGTGGTGGAGTTTGACACTCATGGGCAAAGTGACCTTCTTGTCCACACTCAAAACATCTCTTTGGCTTAGGCTTTGACTTGTGTTGCTGTTGATGTTGAGCTTGAGCTTTCTTCTCTTGATTTGCCAAGTACCCAATACCACTTCTATCCATCTTTATCACGGTGTTCATGAGTAGCTCACTTTGGAGATATTGGCCTCTTATGAACTTGCTCAAGCCGGTCTTGAGATGTTCTTTCTGCGACTTGAGCTTCTTGTTTTCTTCTCTAAGTTCATCATGATTTTTCTCCATCTTGAGTCTCTTGTTCTCTTCTTTGAGTATCTCATTCTCAAGAGCTATATCACAATCATTGTCAAGATTCTCTATCACAATTGTGTTGGTGGTTGATAGCTTTTCAAGATCTTTCTTAAACTTTTCATTCTCATTCTTGAGCTTGAGATACTCATCATAGTTGTCGGACTCAACCACTTTCTTGCCTTTGCTACTAGAACCTTGCTCAATGCTCTCAACAATCAAGTCATCACATGATGTAGCTATATCAATCTTAACAACATTGTTAGTAGCATCATGTGGCTCATTGGATAATAACTCATGAGAAATAACGAGATTGTCATGATTAATCTTGAGATTGGTGTACTCTTCTTTTAGCAAATTGTAGCTAGTGGTGAGCTCATTATGTATCCCCTCAAGTTTATCATGTTTTTCTTTAAGCTCCTTTTTAGAGGATTTGAGCTCCTTGAGTTTGGATGACATAATTTTATTTTCTTCTCTAAGCTCAACACTAGTTTTTTCGGCTATGTCATATTTTGCTAAGAGTGAATCCTTCTCAAGTTCTAGCTTTTTATTTTTAGCTCTTGTCTTTCTAATGATTTTAGTATATTGGTTTAACAACCTGACAAGATCATCATAAGAAGGTGATTCAAATTCTTCATCACTATCACTATCATCATTGCTAGCATTATCATCACCACTACTATCATCATCATTTTGTACCTTTCGTTCACCCTTTGCCATAAGGCATAGATGCGTAGAGGATGACGACGTCGGTGTCGGTGAAGATAGTGGAGAATCAATTACAATAGCGGCTACCTTCTCGTTCTCATTCTCACTATCATCATCGGATGAGCCACTTGATGATTCAATATCCGTGAGCCAATCACCAACAATGTATGCCTTGCCATTTTGTCTTCTTCTTGTGATGTTCCTTCTTCTTGTATGGCTTGTTTTTCTTCTTCTCATCATCATCTTCATCACTTGAGTCAACTTTCTTGCCCTTGTACTTCTTCTTGTACTTGTCTTTCTTGGGTTTGTGGCATTGATGAGCTAGATACACAAGTTCTCCACAATCAAAACAATCCATCTCGGAGATGGGCTTCCTTCTATTGCCTGTGAAGAATTTCTTCTGCTTGCCATCAAACTTGATACCATTCTTGTTGAGCTTCTTGAGCATCTTGGCGGTTCTTCTCACCATGAGAGAAAGACTTGCATCATCAATTTTATCATCACTTGAGCTATCGTGATCAACTCTTGCTTTGCCCTTCTTCTCTTGGCTAGCCTTGAATGCCAAATCTTTTTTCTTGGTGGAAGAAGAGCCATCTTGTGGAGGGCCCTTGACTTTCTCAACTAGTGACTTTGCAACCCATATTTGCTTAGGCCTATTCTTGTTGGGAGGACCTAAGAACATGACTTTCTTCTTTCCACTAGAGTCCTTTCTAAGCATATAGTGAGCATTGAAGACAAAGGGTCTAGCATGTTTGGGCAAGGGTTGTGGTGGTGGAGTTTGACACTCATGGGCAAAGTGACCTTCTTGTTCACACTCAAAACATCTCTTTGGCTTAGGCTTTGACTTGTGTTGCTGTTGATGTTGAGCTTGAGCTTTCTTCTCTTGATTTGCCAAGTACCCAATACCACTTCTATCCATCTTCATCACGGTGTTCATGAGTAGCTCACTTTGGAGATATTGGCCTCTTATGAACTTGCTCAAGCCGGTCTTGAGATGTTCTTTCTCCGACTTGAGCTTCTTGTTTTCTTCTCTAAGTTCATCATGATTTTTCTCCATCTTGAGTCTCTTGTTCTCTTCTTTGAGTATCTCATTCTCAAGAGCTATATCACAATCATTGTCAAGATTCTCTATCACAATTGTGTTGGTGGTTGATAGCTTTTCAAGATCTTTCTTGAGCTTTTCATTCTCATTCTTGAGCTTGACATACTCATCATAGTTGTCGGACTCAACCACTTTCTTGCCTTTGCTACTAGAACCTTGCTCAATGCTCTCAACAATCAAGTCATCACATGATGTAGCTATATCAATCTTAACAACATTGTTAGTAGCATCATGTGGCTCATTGGATAATAACTCATGAGAAATAACGAGATTGTCATGATTAATCTTGAGATTGGTGTACTCTTCTTTTAGCAAATTGTAGCTAGTGGTGAGCTCATTATGTATCCCCTCAAGTTTATCATGTTTTTCTTTAAGCTCCTTTTTAGAGGATTTGAGCTCCTTGAGTTTGGATGACATAATTTTATTTTCTTCTCTAAGCTCAACACTAGTTTTTTCGGCTATGTCATATTTTGCTAAGAGTGAATCCTTCTCAAGTTCTAGCTTTTTATTTTTAGCTCTTGTCTTTCTAATGATTTTAGTATATTGGTTTAACAACCTGACAAGATCATCATAAGAAGGTGATTCAAATTCTTCATCACTATCACTATCATCATTGCTAGCATTATCATCACCACTACTATCATCATCATTTTGTACCTTTCGTTCACCCTTTGCCATAAGGCATAGATGCGTAGAGGACGATGACGACGGTGTGTCGGTGAAGATAGTGGAGAATCAATTACAATAGCGGCTACCTTCTCGTTCTCATTCTCACTATCATCATCGGATGAGCCACTTGATGATTCAATATCCGTGAGCCAATCACCAACAATGTATGCCTTGCCATTTTTCTTCTTCTTGTGATGTTCCTTCTTCTTGTATGGCTTGTTTTTCTTCTTCTCATCATCATCTTCATCACTTGAGTCATCTTTCTTGCCCTTGTACTTTTTCTTGTACTTGTCTTTCTTGGGTTTGTGGCATTGATGAGCTAGATACACAAGTTCTCCACAATTATAACAATCCATCTCGGAGATGGGCTTCCTTCTATTGCCTGTGAAGAATTTCTTCTGCTTGCCATCAAACTTGATACCATTCTTGTTGAGCTTCTTGAGCATCTTGGCGGTTCTTCTCACCATGAGAGCAAGACTTGCATCATCAATTTTATCATCACTTGAGCTATCGTGATCAACTCTTGCTTTGCCCTTCTTCTCTTGGCTAGCCTTGAATGCCAAATCTTTTTTCTTGGTGGAAGAAGAGCCATCTTGTGGAGGGCCCTTGACTTTCTCAACTAGTGACTTTGCAACCCAAATTTGCTTAGGCCTATTCTTGTTGGGAGGACCTAAGAACATGACTTTCATCTTTCCACTAGAGTCCTTTCTAAGCATATAGTGAGCATTGAAGACAAAGGGTCTAGCATGTTTGGGCAAGGGTTGTGGTGGTGGAGTTTGACACTCATGGGCAAAGTGACCTTCTTGTCCACACTCAAAACATCTCTTTGGCTTAGGCTTTGACTTGTGTTGCTGTTGATGTTGAGCTTGAGCTTTCTTCTCTTGATTTTCCAAGTACCCAATACCACTTCTATCCATCTTCATCACGGTGTTCATGAGTAGCTCACTTTGGAGATATTGGCCTCTTATGAACTTGCTCAAGCCGGTCTTGAGATGTTCTTTCTCCGACTTGAGCTTCTTGTTTTCTTCTCTAAGTTCATCATGATTTTTCTCCATCTTGAGTCTCTTGTTCTCTTCTTTGAGTATCTCATTCTCAAGAGCTATATCACAATCATTGTCAAGATTCTCTATCACAATTGTGTTGGTGGTTGATAGCTTTTCAAGATCTTTCTTGAGCTTTTCATTCTCATTCTTGAGCTTGACATACTCATCATAGTTGTCGGACTCAACCACTTTCTTGCCTTTGCTACTAGAACCTTGCTCAATGCTCTCAACAATCAAGTCATCACATGATGTAGCTATATCAATCTTAACAACATTGTTAGTAGCATCATGTGGCTCATTGGATAATAACTCATGAGAAATAACGAGATTGTCATGATTAATCTTGAGATTGGTGTACTCTTCTTTTAGCAAATTGTAGCTAGTGGTGAGCTCATTATGTATCCCCTCAAGTTTTTCATGTTTTTCTTTAAGCTCCTTTTTAGAGGATTTGAGCTCCTTGAGTTTGGATGACATAATTTTATTTTCTTCTCTAAGCTCAACACTAGTTTTTTCGGCTATGTCATATTTTGCTAAGAGTGAATCCTTCTCAAGTTCTAGCTTTTTATTTTTAGCTCTTGTCTTTCTAATGATTTTAGTATATTGGTTTAACAACCTAACAAGATCATCATAAGAAGGTGATTCAAATTCTTCATCACTATCACTATCATCATTGCTAGCATTATCATCACCACTACTATCATCATCATTTTGTACCTTTCGTTCACCCTTTGCCATAAGGCATAGATGCGTAGAGGACGACGACGACGGTGTTGGTGAAGATAGTGGAGAATCAATTACAATAGCGGCTACATTCTCGTTGTCATTCTCGCTATCATCATCGGATGAGCCACTTGATGATTCAATATCTGTGAGCCAATCACCAACAATGTATGCCTTGCCATTTTTCTTCTTCTTATGATGTTCCTTCTTCTTATATGGCTTGTTTTTCTTCTTCTCATCATCATCTTCATCACTTGAGTCATCTTTCTTGCCCTTGTACTTCTTCTTGTACTTGTCTTTCTTGGGTTCGGGGCCTTGATGAGCTAGATACATAAGTTCTGCACAATTATAACAATCCATCTAGGAGATGGGCTTCCTTCTATTGCCTATGAAGAATTTCTTCTGCTTGCCATCAAACTTGATACCATTCTTGTTGGGCTTCTTGAGCATCTTGGCGGTTCTTCTCACCATGAGAGCAAGACTTGCATCATCAATTTTATCATCACTTGAGCTATCGTGATCAACTCATGCTTTGCCATTCTTCTCTTGGCTAGCCTTGAATGCCAAATCTTTTTTCTTGGTGGAAGAAGAGCCATCTTGTGGAGGGCCCTTGACTTTCTCAACTAGTGACTTTGCAACCCAAATTTGCGTAGGCCCATTCTTGTTGGGAGGACCTAAGAACATGACTTTCATCTTTCCACTAGAGTCCTTTCTAAGCATATAGTGAGCATTGAAGACAAAGGGTCTAGCATATTTGGGCAAGGGTTGTGGTGGTGGAGTTTGACACTCATGGGCAAAGTGACCTTCTTGTCCACACTCAAAACATCTCTTTGGCTTAGGCATTGACTTGTGTTGCTGTTGATGTTGAGCTTGAGCTTTCTTCTCTTTATTTTCCAAGTACCCAATACCACTTCTATCCATCTTCATCACGGTGTTCATGAGTAGCTCACTTTGGAGATATTGGCCTCTTATGAACTTGCTCAAGCCGGTCTTGAGATGTTCTTTCTGCGACTTGAGCTTCTTGTTTTCTTCTCTAAGTTCATCATGATTTTTCTCCATCTTGAGTCTCTTGTTCTCTTCTTTGAGTATCTCATTCTCAAGAGCTATATCACAATCATTGTCAAGATTCTCTATCACAATTGTGTTGGTGGTTGATAGCTTTTCAAGATCTTTCTTCAGCTTTTCATTCTCATTCTTGAGCTTGACATACTCATCATAGTTGTCGGACTCAACCACTTTCTTGCCTTTGCTACTTGAACCTTGCTCAATGCTCTCAACAATCAAGTCATCACATGATGTAGCTATATCAATCTTAACAACATTGTTAGTAGCATCATGTGGCTGATTGGATAATAACTCATGAGAAATAACGGGATAATCATGATTAATCTTGAGATTGGTGTACTCTTCTTTTAGCAAATTGTAGCTAGTGGTGAGCTCATTATGTATCCCCTCAAGTTTTTCATGTTTTTCTTTAAGCTCCTTTTTAGAGGATTTGAGCTCCTTGAGCTTGGATGACATAATTTTATTTTCTTCTCTAAGCTCAACACTAGTTTTTTCGGCTATGTCATATTTTGCTAAGAGTGAATCCTTCTCAAGTTCTAGCTTTTTATTTTTAGCTCTTGTCTTTCTAATGATTTAGTATATTGGTTTAACAACCTGACAAGATCATCATAAGAAGGTGATTCAAATTCTTCATCACTATCACTATCATCATTGCTAGCATTATCATCACCACTACTATCATCATCATTTTGTACCTTTCGTTCACCCTTTGCCATAAGGCATAGATGCGTAGATGATGATGACGACGGTGTCGGTGAAGATAGTGGAGAATCAATTACAAAAGCGACTACCTTCTCGTTGTCATTCTCACTATCATCATTGGATGAGCCACTTGATGATTCAATATCAGTGAGCCAATCACCAACAATGTATGCCTTGCCATTTTTCTTCTTCTTGTGATGTTCCTTCTTCTTGTATGGCTTGTTTTTCTTCTTCTCATCATCATCTTCATGACTTGAGTCATCTTTCTTGCCCTTGTACTTCTTCTTGTACTTGTCTTTCTTGGGTTCGGGGCCTTGATGAGCTAGATACATAAGTTCTGCACAATTATAACAATCCATCTAGGAGATGGGCTTCCTTCTATTGCCTATGAAGAATTTCTTCTGCTTGCCATCAAACTTGATACCATTCTTGTTGGGCTTCTTGAGCATCTTGGCGGTTCTTCTCACCATGAGAGCAAGACTTGCATCATCAATTTTATCATCACTTGAGCTATCGTGATCAACTCATGCTTTGCCATTCTTCTCTTGGCTAGCCTTGAATGCCAAATCTTTTTTCTTGGTGGAAGAAGAGCCATCTTGTGGAGGGCCCTTGGCTTTCTCAACTAGTGACTTTGCAACCCAAATTTGCTTAGACCTATTCTTGTTGGGAGGACCTAAGAACATGGCTTTCATCTTTCCACTAGAGTCCTTTCTAAGCATATAGTGAGCATTGAAGACAAAGGGTCTAGCAGGTTTGGGCAAGGGTTGTGGTGGTGGAGTTTGACACTCATGGGCAAAGTGACCTTCTTGTCCACACTCAAAACATCTCTTTGGCTTAGGCATTGACTTGTGTTGCTGTTGATGTTGAGCTTGAGCTTTCTTCTCTTTATTTTCCAAGTACCCAATACCACTTCTATCCATCTTCATCACGGTGTTCGTGAGTAGCTCACTTTGGAGATATTGGCCTCTTATGAACTTGCTCAAGCCGGTCTTGAGATGTTCTTTCTCCGACTTGAGCTTCTTGTTTTCTTCTCTAAGTTCATCATGATTTTTCTCCATCTTGAGTCTCTTGTTCTCTTCTTTGAGTATCTCATTCTCAAGAGCTATATCACAATCATTGTCAAGATTCTCTATCACAATTGTGTTGGTGGTTGATAGCTTTTCAAGATCTTTCTTCAGCTTTTCATTCTCATTCTTGAGCTTGACATACTCATCATAGTTGTCGGACTCAACCACTTTCTTGCCTTTGCTACTAGAACCTTGCTCAATGCTCTCAACAATCAAGTCATCACATGATGTAGCTATATCAATCTTAACAACATTGTTAGTAGCATCATGTGGCTCATTGGATAATAACTCATGAGAAATAACGAGATTGTCATGATTAATCTTGAGATTGGTGTACTCTTCTTTTAGCAAATTGTAGCTAGTGGTGAGCTCATTATGTATCCCCTCAAGTTTATCATGTTTTTCTTTAAGCTCCTTTTTAGAGGATTTGAGCTCCTTGAGTTTGCATGACATAATTTTATTTTCTTCTCTAAGCTCAACACTAGTTTTTTCGGCTATGTCATATTTTGCTAAGAGTGAATCCTTCTCAAGTTCTAGCTTTTTATTTTTAGCTCTTGTCTTTCTAATGATTTTAGTATATTGGTTTAACAACCTGACAAGATCATCATAAGAAGGTGATTCAAATTCTTCATCACTATCACTATCATCATTGCTAGCATTATCATCACTACTACTATCATCATCATTTTGTACCTTTCGTTCACCCTTTGCCATAAGGCATAGATGCGTAGATGATGATGACGACGGTGTCGGTGAAGATAGTGGAGAATCAATTACAATAGCGACTACCTTCTCGTTGTCATTCTCACTATCATCATTGGATGAGCCACTTGATGATTCAATATCAGTGAGCCAATCACCAACAATGTATGCCTTGCCATTTTTCTTCTTCTTGTGATGTTCCTTCTTCTTGTATGGCTTGTTTTTCTTCTTCTCATCATCATCTTTATCACTTGAGTCATCTTTCTTGCCCTTGTACTTCTTCTTGTACTTGTCTTTCTTGGGTTCGGGGCCTTGATGAGCTAGATACATAAGTTCTCCACAATTATAACAATCCATCTCGGAGATGGGCTTCCTTCTATTGCCTGTGAAGAATTTCTTCTGCTTGCCATCAAACTTGATACCATTCTTGTTGAGCTTCTTGAGCATCTTGGCGGTTCTTCTCACCATGAGAGCAAGACTTGCATCATCAATTTTATCATCACTTGAGCTATCGTGATCAACTCATGCTTTGCCCTTCTTCTCTTGGCTAGCCTTGAATGCCAAATCTTTTTTCTTGGTGGAAGAAGAGCCATCTTGTGGAGGGCCCTTGGCTTTCTCAACTAGTGACTTTGCAACCCAAATTTGCTTAGGCCTATTCTTGTTGGGAGGACCTAAGAACATGGCTTTCATCTTTCCACTAGAGTCCTTTCTAAGCATATAGTGAGCATTGAAGACAAAGGGTCTAGCAGGTTTGGGCAAGGGTTGTGGTGGTGGAGTTTGACACTCATGGGCAAAGTGACCTTCTTGTCCACACTCAAAACATCTCTTTGGCTTAGGCATTGACTTGTGTTGTTGTTGATGTTGAGCTTGAGCTTTCTTCTCTTTATTTTCCAAGTACCCAATACCACTTCTATCCATCTTCATCACGGTGTTCGTGAGTAGCTCACTTTGGAGATATTGGCCTCTTATGAACTTGCTCAAGCCGGTCTTGAGATGTTCTTTCTCCGACTTGAGCTTCTTGTTTTCTTCTCTAAGTTCATCATGATTTTTCTCCATCTTGAGTCTCTTGTTCTCTTCTTTGAGTATCTCATTCTCAAGAGCTATATCACAATCATTGTCAAGATTCTCTATCACAATTGTGTTGGTGGTTGATAGCTTTTCAAGATCTTTCTTCAGCTTTTCCTTCTCATTCTTGAGCTTGACATACTCATCATAGTTGTCGGACTCAACCACTTTCTTGCCTTTGCTACTAGAACCTTGCTCAATGCTCTCAACAATCAAGTCATCACATGATGTAGCTATATCAATCTTAACAACATTGTTAGTTGCATCATTTGGCTCATTGGATAATAACTCATGAGAAATAACGAGATTGTCATGATTAATCTTGAGATTGGTGTACTCTTCTTTTAGCAAATTGTAGCTAGTGGTGAGCTCATTATGTATCCCCTCAAGTTTATCATGTTTTTCTTTAAGCTCCTTTTTAGAGGATTTGAGCTCCTTGAGTTTGCATGACATAATTTTATTTTCTTCTCTAAGCTCAACACTAGTTTTTTCGGCTATGTCATATTTTGCGAAGAGTGAATCCTTCTCAAGTTCTAGCTTTTTATTTTTAGCTCTTGTCTTTCTAATGATTTTAGTATGTTGGTTTAACAACCTGACAAGATCATCATAAGAAGGTGATTCAAATTCTTCATCACTATCACTATCATCATTGCTAGCATTATCATCACTACTACTATCATCATCATTTTGTACCTTTCGTTCACCCTTTGCCATAAGGCATAGATGCGTAGATGATGATGACGACGGTGTCGGTGAAGATAGTGGAGAATAAATTACAATAGCGACTACCTTCTCGTTGTCATTCTCACTATCATCATTGGATGAGCCACTTGATGATTCAATATCAGTGAGCCAATCACCAACAATGTATGCCTTGCCATTTTTCTTCTTCTTGTGATGTTCCTTCTTCTTGTATGGCTTGTTTTTCTTCTTCTCATCATCATCTTTATCACTTGAGTCATCTTTCTTGCCCTTGTACTTCTTCTTGTACTTGTCTTTCTTGGGTTCGGGGCCTTGATGAGCTAGATACATAAGTTCTCCACAATTATAACAATCCATCTCGGAGATGGGCTTCCTTCTATTGCCTGTGAAGAATTTCTTCTGCTTGCCATCAACTTGATACCATTCTTGTTGAGCTTCTTGAGCATCTTGGCGTTTCTTCTCACCACGAGAGCACGACTTGCATCATCAACGTTGTCATCACTTGAGCTATCGTGATCAACTCATGCTTTGCCCTTCTTCTCTTGGCTAGCCTTGAATGCCAAATCTTTTTTCTTGGTGGAAGAAGAGCCATCTTGTGGAGGGCCCTTGGCTTTCTCAACTAGTGACTTTGCAACCCAAATTTGCTTAGGCCTATTCTTGTTGGGAGGACCTAAGAACATGGCTTTCATCTTTCCACTAGAGTCCTTTCTAAGCATATAGTGAGCATTGAAGACAAAGGGTCTAGCAGGTTTGGGCAAGGGTTGTGGTGGTGGAGTTTGACACTCATGGGCAAAGTGACCTTCTTGTCCACACTCAAAACATCTCTTTGGCTTAGGCATTGACTTGTGTTGCTGTTGATGTTGAGCTTGAGCTTTCTTCTCTTTATTTTCCAAGTACCCAATACCACTTCTATCCATCTTCATCACGGTGTTCGTGAGTAGCTCACTTTGGAGATATTGGCCTCTTATGAACTTGCTCAAGCCGGTCTTGAGATGTTCTTTCTCCGACTTGAGCTTCTTGTTTTCTTCTCTAAGTTCATCATGATTTTTCTCCATCTTGAGTCTCTTGTTCTCTTCTTTGAGTATCTCATTCTCAAGAGCTATATCACAATCATTGTCAAGATTCTCTATCACAATTGTGTTGGTGGTTGATAGCTTTTCAAGATCTTTCTTCAGCTTTTCCTTCTCATTCTTGAGCTTGACATACTCATCATAGTTGTCGGACTCAACCACTTTCTTGCCTTTGCTACTAGAACCTTGCTCAATGCTCTCAACAATCAAGTCATCACATGATGTAGCTATATCAATCTTAACAACATTGTTAGTTGCATCATTTGGCTCATTGGATAATAACTCATGAGAAATAACGAGATTGTCATGATTAATCTTGAGATTGGTGTACTCTTCTTTTAGCAAATTGTAGCTAGTGGTGAGCTCATTATGTATCCCCTCAAGTTTATCATGTTTTTCTTTAAGCTCCTTTTTAGAGGATTTGAGCTCCTTGAGTTTGCATGACATAATTTTATTTTCTTCTCTAAGCTCAACACTAGTTTTTTCGGCTATGTCATATTTTGCGAAGAGTGAATCCTTCTCAAGTTCTAGCTTTTTATTTTTAGCTCTTGTCTTTCTAATGATTTTAGTATGTTGGTTTAACAACCTGACAAGATCATCATAAGAAGGTGATTCAAATTCTTCATCACTATCACTATCATCATTGCTAGCATTATCATCACTACTACTATCATCATCATTTTGTACCTTTCGTTCACCCTTTGCCATAAGGCATAGATGCGTAGATGATGATGACGACGGTGTCGGTGAAGATAGTGGAGAATCAATTACAAAAGCGACTACCTTCTCGTTGTCATTCTCACTATCATCATTGGATGAGCCACTTGATGATTCAATATCAGTGAGCCAATCACCAACAATGTATGCCTTGCCATTTTTCTTCTTCTTGTGATGTTCCTTCTTCTTGTATGGCTTGTTCTTCTTCTTCTCATCATCATCTTTATCACTTGAGTCATCTTTCTTGCCCTTGTACTTCTTCTTGTACTTGTCTTTCTTGGGTTCGGGGCCTTGATGAGCTAGATACATAAGTTCTCCACAATTATAACAATCCATCTCGGAGATGGGCTTCCTTCTATTGCCTGTGAAGAATTTCTTCTGCTTGCCATCAACTTGATACCATTCTTGTTGAGCTTCTTGAGCATCTTGGCGTTTCTTCTCACCACGAGAGCACGACTTGCATCATCAACGTTGTCATCACTTGAGCTATCGTGATCAACTCATGCTTTGCCCTTCTTCTCTTGGCTAGCCTTGAATGCCAAATCTTTTTTCTTGGTGGAAGAAGAGCCATCTTGTGGAGGGCCCTTGGCTTTCTCAACTAGTGACTTTGCAACCCAAATTTGCTTAGGCCTATTCTTGTTGGGAGGACCTAAGAACATGGCTTTCATCTTTCCACTAGAGTCCTTTCTAAGCATATAGTGAGCATTGAAGACAAAGGGTCTAGCAGGTTTGGGCAAGGGTTGTGGTGGTGGAGTTTGACACTCATGGGCAAAGTGACCTTCTTGTCCACACTCAAAACATCTCTTTGGCTTAGGCATTGACTTGTGTTGCTGTTGATGTTGAGCTTGAGCTTTCTTCTCTTTATTTTCCAAGTACCCAATACCACTTCTATCCATCTTCATCACGGTGTTCGTGAGTAGCTCACTTTGGAGATATTGGCCTCTTATGAACTTGCTCAAGCCGGTCTTGAGATGTTCTTTCTCCGACTTGAGCTTCTTGTTTTCTTCTCTAAGTTCATCATGATTTTTCTCCATCTTGAGTCTCTTGTTCTCTTCTTTGAGTATCTCATTCTCAAGAGCTATATCACAATCATTGTCAAGATTCTCTATCACAATTGTGTTGGTGGTTGATAGCTTTTCAAGATCTTTCTTCAGCTTTTCATTCTCATTCTTGAGCTTGACATACTCATCATAGTTGTCGGACTCAACCACTTTCTTGCCTTTGCTACTAGAACCTTGCTCAATGCTCTCAACAATCAAGTCATCACATGATGTAGCTATATCAATCTTAACAACATTGTTAGTTGCATCATTTGGCTCATTGGATAATAACTCATGAGAAATAACGAGATTGTCATGATTAATCTTGAGATTGGTGTACTCTTCTTTTAGCAAATTGTAGCTAGTGGTGAGCTCATTATGTATCCCCTCAAGTTTATCATGTTTTTCTTTAAGCTCCTTTTTAGAGTATTTGAGCTCCTTGAGTTTGCATGACATAATTTTATTTTCTTCTCTAAGCTCAACACTAGTTTTTTCGGCTATGTCATATTTTGCGAAGAGTGAATCCTTCTCAAGTTCTAGCTTTTTATTTTTAGCTCTTGTCTTTCTAATGATTTTAGTATGTTGGTTTAACAACCTGACAAGATCATCATAAGAAGGTGATTCAAATTCTTCATCACTATCACTATCATCATTGCTAGCATTATCATCACTACTACTATCATCATCATTTTGTACCTTTCGTTCACCCTTTGCCATAAGGCATAGATGCGTAGATGATGATGACGACGGTGTCGGTGAAGATAGTGGAGAATCAATTACAATAGCGACTACCTTCTCATTGTCATTCTCACTATCATCATTGGATGAGCCACTTGATGATTCAATATCAGTGAGCCAATCACCAACAATGTATGCCTTGCCATTTTTCTTCTTCTTGTGATGTTCCTTCTTCTTGTATGGCTTGTTCTTCTTCTTCTCATCATCATCTTTATCACTTGAGTCATCTTTCTTGCCCTTGTACTTCTTCTTGTACTTGTCTTTCTTGGGTTCGGGGCCTTGATGAGCTAGATACATAAGTTCTCCACAATTATAACAATCCATCTCGGAGATGGGCTTCCTTCTATTGCCTGTGAAGAATTTCTTCTGCTTGCCATCAACTTGATACCATTCTTGTTGAGCTTCTTGAGCATCTTGGCGTTTCTTCTCACCATGAGAGCAAGACTTGCATCATCAATGTTATCATCACTTGAGCTATCGTGATCAACTCATGCTTTGCCCTTCTTCTCTTGGCTAGCCTTGAATGCCAAATCTTTTTTCTTGGTGGAAGAAGAGCCATCTTGTGGAGGGCCCTTGGCTTTCTCAACTAGTGACTTTGCAACCCAAATTTGCTTAGGCCTATTCTTGTTGGGAGGACCTAAGAACATGGCTTTCATCTTTCCACTAGAGTCCTTTCTAAGCATATAGTGAGCATTGAAGACAAAGGGTCTAGCAGGTTTGGGCAAGGGTTGTGGTGGTGGAGTTTGACACTCATGGGCAAAGTGACCTTCTTGTCCACACTCAAAACATCTCTTTGGCTTAGGCATTGACTTGTGTTGCTGTTGATGTTGAGCTTGAGCTTTCTTCTCTTTATTTTCCAAGTACCCAATACCACTTCTATCCATCTTCATCACGGTGTTCGTGAGTAGCTCACTTTGGAGATATTGGCCTCTTATGAACTTGCTCAAGCCGGTCTTGAGATGTTCTTTCTCCGACTTGAGCTTCTTGTTTTCTTCTCTAAGTTCATCATGATTTTTCTCCATCTTGAGTCTCTTGTTCTCTTCTTTGAGTATCTCATTCTCAAGAGCTATATCACAATCACTGTCAAGATTCTCTATCACAATTGTGTTGGAGGTTGATAGCTTTTCAAGATCTTTCTTGAGCTTTTCATTCTCATTCTTGAGCTTGACATACTCATCATAGTTGTTGGACTCAACCACTTTCTTGCCTTTGCTACTAGAACCTTGCTCAATGCTCTCAACAATCAAGTCATCACATGATGTAGCTATATCAATCTTAACAACATTGTTAGTTGCATCATTTGGCTCATTGGATAATAACTCATGAGAAATAACGAGATTGTCATGATTAATCTTGAGATTGGTGTACTCTTCTTTTAGCAAATTGTAGCTAGTGGTGAGCTCATTATGTATCCCCTCAAGTTTATCATGTTTTTCTTTAAGCTCCTTTTTAGAGGATTTGAGCTCCTTGAGTTTGGATGACATAATTTTATTTTCTTCTCTAAGCTCAACACTAGTTTTTTTTTACTATGTCATATTTTTGCTAAGAGTGAATCCTTCTCAAGTTCTAGCTTTTTGTTTTTAGCTCTTGTCTTTCTAATGATTTTAGTATATTGGTTTAACAACCTAACAAGATCATCATAAGAAGGTGATTCAAATTCTTCATCACTATCACTATCATCATTGCTAGCATTATCATCACCACTACTATCATCATCATTTTGTACCTTTCGTTCACCCTTTGCCATAAGGCATAGATGCGTAGAGGACGACGACGACGGTGTCGGTGAAGATAGTGGAGAATCAATTACAATAGCGGCTACATTCTCGTTGTCATTCTCGCTATCATCATCGGATGAGCCACTTGATGATTCAATATCTGTGAGCCAATCACCAACAATGTATGCCTTGCCATTTTTCTTCTTCTTATGATGTTCCTTCTTCTTATATGGCTTGTTTTTCTTCTTCTCATCATCATCTTCATCACTTGAGTCATCTTTCTTGCCCTTGTACTTCTTCTTGTACTTGTCTTTCTTGGGTTCGGGGCCTTGATGAGCTAGATACATAAGTTCTGCACAATTATAACAATCCATCTCAGAGATGGGCTTCCTTCTATTGCCTGTGAAGAATTTCTTCCGCTTGCCATCAAACTTGATACCATTCTTGTTGAGCTTCTTGAGCATCTTGGCGGTTCTTCTCACCATGAGAGCAAGACTTGCATCATCAATTTTATCATCACTTGAGCTATCGTGATCAACTCTTGCTTTGCCCTTCTTCTCTTGGCTAGCCTTGAATGCCAAATCTTTTTCTTGGTGGAAGAAGAGCCATCTTGTGGAGGGCCCTTGACTTTCTCAACTAGTGACTTTGCAACCCAAATTTGCTTAGGCCTATTCTTGTTGGGAGGACCTAAGAACATGACTTTCATCTTTACACTAGAGTCCTTTCTAAGCATATAGTGAGCATTGAACACAAAGGGTCTAGCAGGTTTGGGCAAGGGTTGTGGTGGTAGAGTTTGACACTCATGGGCAAAGTGACCTTCTTGTCCACACTCAAAACATCTCTTTGGCTTAGGCATTGACTTGTGTTGCTGTTGATGTTGAGCTTGAGCTTTCTTCTCTTGATTTGCCAAGTACCCAATACCACTTCTATCCATCTTCATCACGGTGTTCATGAGTAGCTCACTTTGGAGATATTGGCCTCTTATGAACTTGCTCAAGCCGGTCTTGAGATGTTCTTTCTCCGACTTGAGCTTCTTGTTTTCTTCTCTAAGTTCATCATGATTTTTCTCCATCTTGAGCCTCTTGTTCTCTTCTTTGAGTATCTCATTCTCAAGAGCTATATCACAATCATTGTCAAGATTCTCTATCACAATTGTGTTGGTGGTTGATAGCTTTTCAAGATCTTTCTTCAGCTTTTCATTCTCATTCTTGAGCTTGACATACTCATCATAGTTGTCGGACTCAACCACTTTCTTGCCTTTGCTACTAGAACCTTGCTCAATGCTCTCAACAATCAAGTCATCACATGATGTAGCTATATCAATCTTAACAACATTGTTAGTTGCATCATTTGGCTCATTGGATAATAACTCATGAGAAATAACGAGATTGTCATGATTAATCTTGAGATTGGTGTACTCTTCTTTTAGCAAATTGTAGCTAGTGGTGAGCTCATTATGTATCCCCTCAAGTTTATCATGTTTTTCTTTAAGCTCCTTTTTAGAGGATTTGAGCTCCTTGAGTTTGCATGACATAATTTTATTTTCTTCTCTAAGCTCAACACTAGTTTTTTCGGCTATGTCATATTTTGCTAAGAGTGAATCCTTCTCAAGTTCTAGCTTTTTATTTTTAGCTCTTGTCTTTCTAATGATTTTAGTATATTGGTTTAACAACCTGACAAGATCATCATAAGAAGGTGATTCAAATTCTTCATCACTATCACTATCATCATTGCTAGCATTATCATCACCACTACTATCATCATCATTTTGTACCTTTCGTTCACCCTTTGCCATAAGGCATAGATGCGTAGAGGATGATGACGACGGTGTGTCGGTGAAGATAGTGGAGAATCAATTACAATAGCGGCTACCTTCTCGTTCTCATTCTCACTATCATCATCGGATGAGCCACTTGATGATTCAATATCCGTGAGCCAATCACCAACAATGTATGCCTTGCCATTTTTCTTCTTCTTGTGATGTTCCTTCTTCTTGCCATCCTTCTTCTTGTATGGCTTGTTTTTCTTCTTCTCATCATCATCTTCATCACTTGAGTCATCTTTCTTGCCCTTGTACTTCTTCTTGTACTTGTCTTTCTTGGGTTCGGGGCATTGATGAGCTAGATGACCAAGTTCTCCACAATTATAACAATCCATCTCGGAGATGGGCTTCCTTCTATTGCCTGTGAAGAATTTCTTCTGCTTGCCATCAAACTTGATACCATTCTTGTTGAGCTTCTTGAGCATCTTGGCGGTTCTTCTCACCATGAGAGCAAGACTTGCATCATCAATTTTATCATCACTTGAGCTATCGTGATCAACTCTTGCTTTGCCCTTCTTGTCTTGGCTAGCCTTGAATGCCAAATCTTTTTTCTTGGTGGAAGAAGAGCCATCTTGTGGAGGGCCCTTGACTTTCTCAACTAGTGACTTTGCAACCCAAATTTGCTTAGACCTATTCTTGTTGCGAGGACCTAAGAACATGACTTTCATCTTTCCACTAGTGTCCTTTCTAAGCATATAGTGAGCATTGAAGGCAAAGGGTCTAGCATGTTTGGGCAAGGGTTGTGGTGGTGGAGTTTGACACTCATGGGCAAAGTGACCTTCTTGTCCACACTCAAAACATCTCTTTGGCTTAGGCTTTGACTTGTGTTGCTGTTGATGTTGAGCATGAGCTTTCTTCTCTTGGTTTGCCAAGTACCCAATACCACTTCTATCCATCTTCATCACGGTGTTCATGAGTAGCTCACTTTGGAGATATTGGCCTCTTATGAACTTGCTCAAGCCGGTCTTGAGATGTTCTTTCTCCGACTTGAGCTTCTTGTTTTCTTCTCTAAGTTCATCATGATTTTTATCCATCTTGAGTCTCTTGTTCTCTTCTTTGAGTATCTCATTCTCAAGAGCTATATCACAATCACTGTCAAGATTCTCTATCACAATTGTGTTGGAGGTTGATAGCTTTTCAAGATCTTTCTTGAGCTTTTCATTCGCATTCTTGAACTTGACATACTCATCATAGTTGTTGGACTCAACCACTTTCTTGCCTTTGCTACAAGAACCTTGCCCAATGCTCTCAGCAATCAAGTCATCACATGATGTAGCTATATCAATCTTAACAACATTGTTAGTTGCATCATTTGGCTCATTGGATAATAACTCATGAGAAATAACGAGATTGTCATGATTAATCTTGAGATTGGTGTACTCTTCTTTTAGCAAATTGTAGCTAGTGGTGAGCTCATTATGTATCCCCTCAAGTTTATCATGTTTTTCTTTAAGCTCCTTTTTAGAGGATTTGAGCTCCTTGAGTTTGCATGACATAATTTTATTTTCATCTCTAAGCTCAACACTAGTTTTTTCGGCTATGTCATATTTTGCTAAGAGTGAATCCTTCTCAAGTTCTAGCTTTTTATTTTTAGCTCTTGTCTTTCTAATGATTTTAGTGTATTGGTTTAACAACCTGACAAGTCATGATAAGAAGGTGATTCAAATTCTTCATCACTATCACTATCATCATTGATAGCATTATCATCACCACTACTATCATCATCATTTTGTACCTTTCGTTCACCCTTTGCCATAAGGCATAGATGTGTAGAGGATGATGGCGACGGTGTCGGTGAAGATAGTGGAGAATCAATTACAATAGCGGCCACCTTCTCGTTCTCATTCTCACTATCATCATCGGATGAGCCACTTGATGATTCAATATCCATGAGCCAATCACCAACAATGTATGCCTTGCCATTTTTCTTCTTCTTGTGATGTTCCTTCCTTTTCTATGGCTTGTTTTTCTTCTTCTCATCATCATCTTTATCACTTGAGTCATATTTCTTGCCCTTGTACTTCTTGTTGTACCTGTCTTTCTTGGGTTCGGGGCATTGATGAGCTAGATGACCAAGTTCTCCACAATTATAACAATCCATCTCGGAGATGGGCTTCCTTCTATTGCCTGTGAAGAATTTCTTCTGCTTGCCATCAAACTTGATACCATTCTTGTTGAGCTTCTTGAGCATCTTGGCGGTTCTTCTCACCATGAGAGCAAGACTTGCATCATCAATTTTATCATCACTTGAGCTATCGTGATCAACTCTTGCTTTGCCCTTCTTGTCTTGGCTAGCCTTGAATGCCAAATCTTTTTTCTTGGTGGAAGAAGAGCCATCTTGTGGAGGGCCCTTGACTTTCTCAACTAGTGACTTTGCAACCCAAATGTGCTTAGGCCTATTCTTGTTGCGAGGACCTAAGAACATGACTTTCATCTTTCCACTAGAGTCCTTTCTAAGCATATAGTGAGCATTGAAGGCAAAGGGTCTAGCATGTTTGGGCAAGGGTTGTGGTGGTGGAGTTTGACACTCATGGGCAAAGTGACCTTCTTGTCCACACTCAAAACATCTCTTTGGCTTAAGCTTTGATTTGTGTTGCTGTTGATGTTGAGCTTGAGCTTTCTTCTCTTGATTTGCCAAGTACCCAATACCACTTCTATCCATCTTCATCACGGTGTTCATGAGTAGCACACTTTGGAGATATTGGCCTCTTATGAACTTGCTCAAGCCGGTCTTGAGATGTTCTTTCTCCGACTTGAGCTTCTTGTTTTCTTCTCTAAGTTCGTCATGATTTTTCTCCATCTTGAGTCTCTTGTTCTCTTCTTTGAGTATCTCATTCTCAAGAGCTATATCACAATCACTGTCAAGATTCTCTATCACAATTGTGTTGGAGGTTGATAGCTTTTCAAGATCTTTCTTGAGCTTTTCATTCGCATTCTTGAACTTGACATACTCATCATAGTTGTTGGACTCAACCACTTTCTTGCCTTTGCTACAAGAACCTTGCCCAATGCTCTCAGCAATCAAGTCATCACATGATGTAGCTATATCAATCTTAACAACATTGTTAGTTGCATCATTTGGCTCATTGGATAATAACTCATGAGAAATAACGAGATTGTCATGATTAATCTTGAGATTGGTGTACTCTTCTTTTAGCAAATTGTAGCTAGTGGTGAGCTCATTATGTATCCCCTCAAGTTTATCATGTTTTTCTTTAAGCTCCTTTTTAGAGGATTTGAGCTCCTTGAGTTTGCATGACATAATTCTATTTTCATCTCTAAGCTCAACACTAGTTTTTTCGGCTATGTCATATTTTGCTAAGAGTGAATCCTTCTCAAGTTCTAGCTTTTTATTTTTAGCTCTTGTCTTTCTAATGATTTTAGTGTATTGGTTTAACAACCTGACAAGTCATGATAAGAAGGTGATTCAAATTCTTCATCACTATCACTATCATCATTGATAGCATTATCATCACCACTACTATCATCATCATTTTGTACCTTTCGTTCACCCTTTGCCATAAGGCATAGATGTGTAGAGGATGATGGCGACGGTGTCGGTGAAGATAGTGGAGAATCAATTACAATAGCGGCCACCTTCTCGTTCTCATTCTCACTATCATCATCGGATGAGCCACTTGATGATTCAATATCCATGAGCCAATCACCAACAATGTATGCCTTGCCATTTTTCTTCTTCTTGCAATGTTCCTTCTTCTTGTATGGCTTGTTTTTCTTCTTCTCATCATCATCTTCATAACTTGAGTCATCTTTCTTGCCCTTGTACTTCTTCTTGTACTTGTCTTTCTTGGGTTCGGAGCATTGATGAGCTAGATGACCAAGTTCTCCACAATTATAACAATCCATCTCGGAGATGGGCTTCCTTCTATTGCCTATGAAGAATTTCTTCTGCTTGCCATCAAACTTGATACCATTCTTGCTGAGCTTCTTGAGCATCTTGGCGGTTCTTCTCACCAAGAGAGCAAGACTTGCATCATCAATTTTATCATCACTTGAGCTATCGTGATCAACTCTTGCTTTGCCCTTCTTGTCTTGGCTAGCCTTGAATGCCAAATCTTTTTTCTTGGTGGAAGAAGAGCCATCTTGTGGAGGGCCCTTGACTTTCTCAACTAGTGACTTTGCAACCCAAATGTGCTTAGGCCTATTCTTGTTGCGAGGACCTAAGAACATGACTTTCATCTTTCCACTAGTGTCCTTTCTAAGCATATAGTGAGCATTGAAGGCAAAGGGTCTAGCATGTTTGGGCAAGGGTTGTGGTGGTGGAGTTTGACACTCATGGGCAAAGTGACCTTCTTGTCCACACTCAAAACATCTCTTTGGCTTAGACTTTGACTTGTGTTGCTATTGATGTTGAGCTTGAGCTTTCTTCTCTTGATTTGCCAAGTACCTAATACTACTTCTATCCATCTTCATCATGGTGTTCATGAGTAGCTCCCATTGGAGATATTGGCCTCTTATGAACTTGCTGAAGCCGGTCTTGAGATGTTCTTTCTCTGACTTGAGCTTCTTGTTTTCTTCTCTAAGTTCATCATGATTTTTCTCCATCTTGAGTCTCTTGTTCTCTTCTTTGAGTATCTCATTCTCAAGAGCTATATCACAATCATTGTCAAGATTCTCTATCACAATTGTGTTGGTGGTTGATAGCTTTTCAAGATCTTTCTTAAGCTTTTCATTCTCATTCTTGAGCTTGAGATACTCATCATAGTTGTCGGACTCAACCACTTTCTTGCCTTTGCTACTAGAACCTTGCTCAATGCTCTCAACAATCAAGTCATCACATGATGTAGCTATATCAATCTTAACAACATTGTTAGTAGCATCATGTGGCTCATTGGATAATAACTCATGAGAAATAACGAGATTGTCATGATTAATCTTGAGATTGGTGTACTCTTCTTTTAGCAAATTGTAGCTAGTGGTGAGCTCATTATGTATCCCCTCAAGTTTATCATGTTTTTCTTTAAGCTCCTTTTTAGAGGATTTGAGCTCATTGAGTTTGGATGACATAATTTTATTTTCTTCTCTAAGCTCAACACTAGTTTTTTGGCTATGTCATATTTTGCTAAGAGTGAATCCTTCTCAAGTTCTAGCTTTTCATTTTTAGCTCTTGTCTTTCTAATGATTTTAGTATATTGGTTTAACAACCTGACAAGATCATCATAAGAGGGTGATTCAAATTCTTCATCACTATCACTATCATCATTGCTAGCATTATCATCACCACTACTATCATCATCATTTTGTACCTTTCGTTCACCCTTTGCCATAAGGCATAGATGTGTAGAGGATGATGGCGACGGTGTCGGTGAAGATAGTGGAGAATCAATTACAATAGCGGCCACCTTCTCGTTCTCATTCTCACTATCATCATCGGATGAGCCACTTGATGATTCAATATCCATGAGCCAATCACCAACAATGTATGCCTTGCCACTTTTCTTCTTCTTGTGATGTTCCTTCTTCTTGCCATCCTTCTTCTTGTATGGCTTGTTTTTCTTCTCATCATCATCTTCATTACTTGAGTCATCTTTCTTGCCCTTGTACTTCTTCTTGTACTTGTCTTTCTTGGGTTCGGGGCATTGATAAGCTAGATGACCAAGTTCTCCACAATTATAACAATCAATCTTGGAGATGGGCTTCCTTCTATTGCCTATGAAGAATTTCTTCTGCTTGCCATCAAACTTGATACCATTCTTGCTGAGCTTCTTGAGCATCTTGGCGGTTCTTCTCACCAAGAGAGCAAGACTTGCATCATCAATTTTATCATCACTTGAGCTATCGTGATCAACTCTTGCTTTGCCCTTCTTGTCTTGGCTAGCCTTGAATGCCAAATCTTTTTTCTTGGTGGAAGAAGAGCCATCTTGTGGAGGGCCCTTGACTTTCTCAACTAGTGACTTTGCAACCCAAATGTGCTTAGGCCTATTCTTGTTGCGAGGACCTAAGAACATGACTTTCATCTTTCCACTAGAGTCCTTTCTAAGCATATAGTGAGCATTGAAGGCAAAGGGTCTAGCATGTTTGGGCAAGGGTTGTGGTGGTGGAGTTTGACACTCATGGGCAAAGTGACCTTCTTGTCCACACTCAAAACATCTCTTTGGCTTAGACTTTGACTTGTGTTGCTATTGATGTTGAGCTTGAGCTTTCTTCTCTTGATTTGCCAAGTACCCAATACCACTTCTATTCGTCTTCATCATGGTGTTCATGAGTAGCTCACTTTGGAGATATTGGCGTCTTATGAACTTGCTCAAGCCGGTCTTGAGATGTTCTTTCTCCGAATTGAGCTTCTTGTTTTCTTCTCTAAGTTCATCATTATTTTTCTCCATCTTGAGTCTCTTGTTCTCTTCTTTGAGTATCTCATTCTCAAGAGCTATATCACAATCATTGTCAAGATTCTCTATCACAATTGTGTTGGTGGTTGATAGCTTTTCAAGATCTTTCTTGAGCTTTTCATTCTCATTCTTGAGCTTGACATACTCATCATAGTTGTCGGACTCAACCACTTCCTTGCCTTTGCTACTAGAACCTTGCTCAATGCTCTCAACAATCAAGTCATCACATGATGTAGCTATATCAATCCTAACAACATTGTTTGTAGCATCATGTGGCTCATTGGATAATAACTCATGAGAAATAACGAGATTGTCATGATTAATCTTGAGATTGGTGTACTCTTCTTTTAGCAAATTGTAGCTAGTGGTGAGCTCATTATGTATCCCCTCAAGTTTATCATGTTTTTCTTTAAGCTCCTTTTTAGAGGATTTGAGCTCCTTGAGTTTGGATGACATAATTTTATTTTCTTCTCTAAGCTCAACACTAGTTTTTTGGCTATGTCATATTTTGCTAAGAGTGAATCCTTCTCAAGTTCTAGCTTTTCATTTTTAGCTCTTGTCTTTCTAATGATTTTAGTATATTGGTTTAACAACCTGACAAGATCATCATAAGAGGGTGATTCAAATTCTTCATCACTATCACTATCATCATTGCTAGCATTATCATCACCACTACTATCATCATCATTTTGTACCTTTCGTTCACCCTTTGCCATAAGGCATAGATGCGTAGAGGATGATGGCGACGGTGTCGGTGAAGATAGTGGAGAATCAATTACAATAGCGGCCACCTTCTCGTTCTCATTCTCACTATCATCATCGGATGAGCCACTTGATGATTCAATATCCATGAGCCAATCACCAACAATGTATGCCTTGCCACTTTTCTTCTTCTTGTGATGTTCCTTCTTCTTGCCATCCTTCTTCTTGTATGGCTTGTTTTTCTTCTCATCATCATCTTCATTACTTGAGTCATCTTTCTTGCCCTTGTACTTCTTCTTGTACTTGTCTTTCTTGGGTTTGGGGCATTGATGAGCTAGATGACCAAGTTCTTCACAATTATAACAATCCATCTCGGAGATGGGCTTCCTTCTATTGCCTGTGAAGAATTTCTTCTGCTTGCCATCAAACTTGATACCATTCTTATTGAGCTTCTTGAGCATCTTGGCGGTTCTTCTCACCATGAGAGCAAGACTTGCATCATCAATTTTATCATCACTTGAGCTATCGTGATCAACTCTTGCTTTGCCCTTCTTCTCTTGGCTAGCCTTGAATGCCAAATCTTTTTTCTTGGTGGAAGAAGAGCCATCTTGTGGAGGGCCCTTGACTTTCTCAACTAGTGACTTTGCAACCCAAATGTGCTTAGGCCTATTCTTGTTGCGAGGACCTAAGAACATGACTTTCATCTTTCCACTAGAGTCCTTTCTAAGCATATAGTGAGCATTGAAGGCAAAGGGTCTAGCATGTTTGGGCAAGGGTTGTGGTGGTGGAGTTTGACACTCATGGGCAAAGTGACCTTCTTGTCCACACTCAAAACATCTCTTTGGCTTAGGCTTTGACTTGTGTTTCTATTGATGTTGAGCTTGAGCTTTCTTCTCTTGATTTGCCAAGTATTCCTTCGCGTATTCCTCATCTGCCGCCTCCTCTCATTTTCCTTCTTGTCGAGAGCGTTCTTGAGAGCCGTGGTGGTTTCTTGGAAAGAAAAGGGAGAGAAAGAAAAGGGAGAGAGCGAGGGAGAAGAGAAAACTCACAAATCCTTTCTCGATCTCAGAGCGAAATGTTAGACTAGAGGTTGTCCACTGTGAGGGAGTCGGTGCTGAAGTCCTTCGCCGTGAAGGGGTTTCTGCCGCTGAAGGAGGTGGCGCACTAGAGGGCCCCTGGGAGGGAGGAGTTGTCGCAACCTCGGCCTAGCGAGGTGGTTTCCTTTCTCGCCTTCCATGAGCGTGGGTGTCAGTGCAGAAAGTGACCAACAAGTAAATATTTGTTGTTTTGCCGTACGTTGTGATCGGAGGTGGCTTAGGACTCAATGACACAGGGTTTATACTAGTTCAGGCAACGTGCCCTATGTTGAGTTTGAGTCGGTCGGTGACTTTATTCTTGAGCCTAGGTGCTCAAAGTTTGCAGTGGGGTTACAAACGATAAGGAGAAAGATGGGGGTACAAGAGGTCCGGTCGGACTCCGGTCGGAAGGGCCGAGAGTGACAAGAGCTCCGCTATGAGTTAAGTGTTCGAGCGTGTGCTCGTGGTTTGAACCTAGTGGTTCTGCTATTGTGTGCTAGTGAACTTGATCGATCTAATGAATCTAGAATGACTTGAATCTACCTCCATGTTGGGAGAGAGCGCATCCCCTTTTATAAATGAAGGGGATGGCCTTACAAGTGAGAGGGAGAGAGTACGTATGCTTCTAAGCCTTGTTGCCCATGCCGGCGGATACAGGATGATGGTAGGCGCCCACAACACTGTTGGATGTCAGATGCATGTGGGAGGTTGCGTCATCTTGTTCGGGTATGGCAGATGTCGGTACCTGCTATACTGTTGATGCCTAGAGGCATGTGAGGAGTTTCACCATGTTCACTCGGTACGGTGAATGCCGGCGCTCACAACATTGTTGATGCCCAGAGGCATGTGGGGAGCCTTACCATATGGGAGTTAATGGCGCCCACAATACTATAGGAAAAATGTCGGTGCCTACAACATTGTTTGGACTCTGTTGTGCCAGGGAGGTTGCAGAGTACTGTTTCTACAGGTGTACAGGGTACGGTCCCTGGTATCATGGTTTGACTTGTGTGCCCTGCCTTGCTTTCTCCGTTCATTCCCTGGTCATTTCCGAGAGGGTGTCCCCGGTCAGTTGGTCCCAGTCGGCTCTGATCATGCGAGTCGGGGAAGAGCCGTGAGCAGGGGTTTGGCACATCCTCGGTCGGAGACGCGGGTCGGAGTTAGAAGTAGTGCTTTGTCCAGGCCTTCTGGTCGGAGAGGCTATCCGGAGGCGGACTGGAGACTGAAGCGAGTGCTCCAGTCGGAGAGGTGGGCCGGAATCGTAAAGCGGGCGCTATTCTTCCTCGGCCAGGCCTCCCGATCGGAGATTCGGTCGCCTATTTGGCCTATCATTTAGGTACTTGGGCTGGCCCATGAGTTGTGCGTTTGTCTGCTTGGGCCGATCCTTTGTTGGGAGGCCGGGCCACGAGGGACCCCGGGTTTATAAACCCGACAGCGGGTTAGGATACCCCGTGCACTGGTTCCTGCACGGGCTCCTTAATGAGTGGGGTCTGGAGCTACACACCTCAATCCGACGGGGGTGCTGCATATCACCGGCTTTGTCACCGTCTGCGAGGCCTTCCTTGGGATGGAGCCGCACGCGGACTTCTTCTGATGGCTGTTCTTTGGGTGAGCTTTGCCGATGGGGAATCCGCTCGAGGTCGCACCGGTGGGGGGCTTTGCCCTACAGAGAAAACCGAGCATGGGAGGTTGATATCCCGCATACATCCCTTGCAACTCCAACCAGGGGTGGCACGGGGAGTGGTTTTATATTAGGAACCCGGTGGAGGCGCCGTTCCCGGCGTTCACCGGTGGGAGGCCGAAGAAGCGGGATAGTTGGTCGTGGGGCCCTTCCCGTCGAGAGAAGAAGAAGGTGGAGATCATTGGGGAGGAGCTCCAGAAGCTCGTGTGGCGCGGCCTTGATTGGGTGTGGGTGTTCCACACCCTCTACCACCGCCGGGTTGCTCCATTGGTGGAGAGGGCGCAACCGATGTGGAGGTATGGCGGCCCATCAGACCCCGATCGCGCGTCGCTAGAGGAGCTACCGGATGACGAGGTCTGGAGTCACCTCGATCAGGTGCTGCAGCTGAAGCCCAAAGACAAGGTCGATGGAAAGCACGGACCTTTCAATGCTTCGGTGGTGTCCAGACTGGTATGCCCCCTTCTCCTTACTCCATGTTCTTTTCTTCTTTTGTTTTCCTACTTTTTTATTTCGAGTTTCCTATTTTTGTAGGGACTTGATGCTTACAAGTCCCGACCGCACCTCCTGAAGGGGCCGGAGGGCGCGGCCAGGCATGCTGCCCAGAAGGAGGCGGCGGATGCCAGGAAGAAGAAGAAAGCTGAGGAGGATCGGTGGAAGCACGAGAAAGAGAAGGAGGTCACCCGGTGCGTGAAGGCCGGGGAAAGAAGGAGCGACATCGAGTCAGAGCTCGAGTCGGAGGATCCCACAGAGGTGGATGACATGATTTTCTCCGAGGAGGAGGAAAACCGGGAGGTCGAGGTGACCTCGGTGGACCATCGTGACCCTGCAGCGATGTCTGTTGGCGATGAGCAGGAGGCGGAGAGGTGCGTTGAGGTTCCCATGCCGAGGAAGCGTGCCACGAGCATGGACGTCGTTGGCGAACGAGAGGCAAAGCAGACGCGGTCACCGCGCCCCTCGGTGGCATCGCCAGTCTCGTCCCCGCCTGCTGCGGGCATGGCCAAGCAGGACAGGCAGTCAGAGGAGCGGGCTTGCACCCGTGCGTCGCCGGGACCAGTGCCAGTGCATGACTCACTACGGGAGGCTGCCCCGCCTGCTGCTCCGGTCGGTGCGTCCCGAGCCAAAGGTCACGGTGACCCAGAGGTCAGGCAGGAGCCGGTTGGGATGACTTTGCCCCCCGGCTGAAGTGAGGGGGCGTAGGTCACAGCCTGGGAGCAGTCCTCATCCTATGGGCCCATCGACGCTGGGTCTTGGCATCAAAGTCGTGCCGCTTACCTCCCGGTATGTTTTTTCTTTGTTTCTTTTTGATATTGCTATTGAGTCTTTTTTTGGAGTATGATTGACCTTTACTTTTTGTCAGCGGCCGGGCAATGACGGGGTTGAGTATCACCCCAACTCCCGTGCAGGAGGTTTGGAGGCCCACCCTGTAGCGCACCGTAGTGAGCAGTAGGGGGAATAGGATGGTGGTGGCGAACCCTTCCCTTCCGGGGGTGGTGCTCCCCGGGTTGGTTGCTAGCACGGCGGCAACGGCAGCTACGGTGCTGGCAACGATCCCTGTGGCGACGGCGGAGGCTTCGCCGGTGGTGTCCCTCGTGGCCCCTCCTCCACTAGCTGCGGTGGAAGAGAAGGAGACCGAGACCCCTGCCACGCCAGGCGGAGGGCTGCACGGCTCCCCCTCGCGGTCAGAACTGAAGGCGTCGGGGGGAGACGCGGCCGGGATGGAGTCAAAATGCCCGTCGGCGGCCCGTGCAACCGAGGTGGTGGAGATCCCATCTGATGACGAAGCAGATGACACGGTGGAGCTGTCGGTGCCATCGTGGGAGCTGGTGGTGGTTCAATCAGAGGCTGGGCCCTCCGATGGGCTGTCGGTGGGTGATCTGGAGTGGCCCTGCCCGGAGGACCCATCAAAGGCATGGTTCATCCTTTGGGATTCCCAGGAGTGTCAGCTCTAGGACATCCTTGGGGGGAAAGGACTTGCCATGGAGTCCGAACTTGCCAACTTATCGGTGAAGCTCGAGGACGCCTAGGAGCGGGTTAAGTCCACCCATCAGTTAGTCAAGGTTGACCTATAGCTCACCACGGAGGTGAGTTTCCCATATTTATCCTTGAGCTCTGAGTCTCTTGTTGGTTGCCTCAGCATGCTTGCTTTTTGTTTTCGTAGGGTCTGATTCTGAAGGAGATGTCGTCCCGCTTCCTCCGGATGGAGCATGCCTGTCCCGCTTCCTCCGGATAGAGCATGCCCGGGTGGCTGAGCTTGAGCCTTAGCTAGAGTCCACCCGCCGTGAGTTCTAGGACCGGGCGGCCGAGGTGACCGTGGTGCGGGCAGAGGAGCAGCGTGCAGTGGAGTGGGTGACCGTTGCCGAGCGGGGCTTGAGGCGGCGAAGGCCTACCAGGCGGAGACTGAGGCGGGGTTGCAGAAATCCCTGGCAGACACCGAGGCAGCGCTCCAAAAATCCCTGGAGACCCTTGAGTCAGAGCGGAACGCCTTGGTGTCGGAGCGGAATGCCCTAGGGTCGGCGCGAAAGGCCCTAGAGTCAGAGCGACAGGCCCGGTCAGAGGCAGACCAGGAAGTGCTCACGCTTCGGCGCCGGGTCATGGGGACAGAGGAGGCGAGCACCTGGCTACACGAGTAGGTGGCCCGACAGGCAGAGGAATTCTCCACCCTTGAGAACTTCCGCCTCGGTACGTGCCCTTTTTGTTTTTCGTCGTGTTTGTTTCTTCCTTCAGCCTGTTTCTGAGCTTGTCGCCCTTCTTCCAGAGCTGGGCGGAAAGGTGAAATCATTGGGAGCGGGACCTAGAGACGGTCAAGGCGACTTTTGGCCGGAATGCAGAGGAGCTGGCCAAGTCCCTTGAAGAGCGACGTGCTCTCGAGGGGGAACTTGACCAGATCTGCAATGTTGCCCAGCTTGTCGTCTCGGAGGTCTTTGGGTCGGCGCCAAGAACTAGCGTGCCCACCGTCCAGCTGGCGGAGGTCCCGGAAGTGGTCCGGGCCCTTATCACAAGCGGGCTGTTCTATGGAGCATCGGGGGTGTTGACTTCGGTGGTGACGTACCACCCGAACCTGGACTTCGCCACTATCTGCAGCGAGTATGCCGACGGGTTGAGCACGAAGGACATCCAATCGCTTGGGGAGAGCTTGCTGCCACACGCAAGGTTGGTGGCAGAGCTACTCTCTGTGAAGTGGGTGATGGATGTCCGCCGTGAAGACATGGCCGGAAGCGTGCGTTGGGAGGATGTCGCCCAGCCTGTAGATGGCATGGAGCCTGGGTCGAAAGTGGACATCGTCCCGCCTTCAGCCAAGCTGAATGTGGTCCTACCGGGGAGTGAGCAGCCCACGCCTTCACCAGTCGTAAAGACAGCAGATGCCACCGAGCCACCCCAATAGCTTTGTAAAGTATAAGAAGTTTAGTAGATGTAAAAAATTTAAGTTCGTGGGGGAGCCCCTGTGTAAACGTTCTTGTGTATTTAATGACTACAATCGGTTTCGTTTTTTGTGATGGAGTCACTCCGTTCGGGGAAGTTTGTCCCTTTCGTTCCTTAGTTTTACCTTAGCATAATTTTGTTTTTTATTCTTTCTTTTTTGTACTTGCCCGCTCATCCCATAGGCTGCAACCTTAGGAGCCTGGGCGTGGCCTGCGAGGCTCAGCTGCTCGTAACCATAGGTAGAGGCGGGGTGCGATTGGTCGGAATATTTTAAAGCAAAGCTACGTAAGGCAATTTAAAGGAACGAGCAACCCTTTTGTTTGGGTAGGAAGGAGTTTCACCATATGATAGTAAATGAAAAAGAGAAGTAGTAGTGCACCCTCGTGGAGCCCCCGAGCGACCCGAGCCGAAAATGTTCGGGTCGAGGCGCTTTTATAGGAGCAAACGTTAAGTAAACAATGGTAAGACTGAATTTTAGGGGAAGAAACGACATAGTTGTTCCAAGCGTTGGTGAGAATGTCGTTGTTGTCGTCCTTCAGTCGGTAGGCATCCAGTCGGGTCACCTTGACCTTCAGTCGTCCGGATCCTTGCCCGCTACGCCCCTCTTTTGGCCGCTGCTTCTTCACCTTTTTCTTCTTTTGGCCCACTGGCCTATCGCAGAATGCGTTTGAGGAGCTCGCAGTCCTTGTAGAGGTGTTTGACGGGGTAGGCGTGGTTGGTGCATGGGCTCTCCATGAGCTCGTTGAAGTGGCCCAGAAGGTCCTGCTGGGGCTGCTTGCTCGTGTGATTAGCGTGGCGACCAACGTGAAGTTGGCCGGTCAGCGACGATCTTTTCTATTCTTTTTCCCCTTCTGCGTGGAGGGGCCCTCATCCTGATCCTGGCGCTTGGCCTTGCCTTTGCCTCGGCCTCCGTTGGAGCATGGCGGGAGTGGCGCTCGCTGGAGGCGTTGGACAAAGGTCCATGGTCCCGGGCCATCTGGGCTAGGACTCCGGTCGCTGCTGCGAGCGTCTCGGTTTGGCCTGAGCTGCTCATGTACAGGCGGTCGGTGCGGAGCGGTCACCAAGTCAAGACGAGGCGGAGATGCGGCCTCCTGTGCCACGCTTGGCAGCTGTAGCATGAGCGCATGGAGCGATTCGTCTGGAGCGTCCGCACTCCCCTGGTGGGGAGAGTGGCCGCGAGTCGATGTTGTGATACGGAGCTCTCCGTCTGTTGAACGGCGGCGGTCTCCACTAGTGCCCGGAGGTTTCAGTGGATCGGCTGTTCCTAGGGGTCGTTCGGCTCGGGAAGGCCGAGCAGAAGCATTGTTGCGGCGATGATGTTCTGATTGGCCCGAGTGAACTATGGGGGTTCGTTCCCCCTATCCATGGCGTTGCGCTAACCCGACGGGCGTGACCCCGGGCGCCGCTCGCCTGTTTATGCGCACGGGGCGCAGTGTGGTGCGCCGAGTGCACTGGCGTAGTCGGCGGTTGGTTCAGCCACTGTTGTCATAGCTCCTCGCTATGCTCCTATGTGAGCGTGAGGGTCTCTGCATGAGGGTCTAGAGGGTTGTGAGTCTGCAAGGACTCCGCTACTACCGGTGGCTGTCCTGGAGCGTCCACCATAGTGCACTCCCGGGACGGACGGTGGCTAGGCGCTAGGTCACTAATGCTGGAGTCGTCACTCTCAACGTCGTCATCCATGAGGTTGAGGAAATAGGTGGGAGCATAGCTCGCCATCCCCATGAATTCGGACATGAGAGGGGGCGGCACCGACATCCTTCGGAGCCCCCGGGAGTACACGTCCGTGGGAGACGCAAGGCCATTGGGGAACCGGTCGTATGGCGGTCGCGGCGGGGACAATGGGGTCCCTCTGAATAATCGGCAGAAGATAGAGAATAGCAAGTAAATAACAGCATGTACATTACTCATAACAGAGTTTGAGCAGACAGTTTGCTCGGAATGAAGCACAGATGCCTCATCGTTGAAGTCATCGTGTGTCCTAGAGCCGATGGAGGGCGCCCCTCCGACGGGCGTCAGAACGAGTGCCTCCTCATGGAGATGTAGTACGCCAAGCCGGTCGGCGACAAAGTCCAGGCTTCCGAGGAGGAAGGCCTAGGATGGCTCGAAGACGGGTGGAACCCACATCCCAATAGGTGGGAGTGCGGGAAACTGTGGCAGAACCTCCTAAGGAATTGGGCCCACATGCACCTATCGTTGTCTTAACAGACCTCGGATAGCGTACACGAGTTCCCAACAACTCAACAGGTCTGTCGGGTGTCCTCGGGAAACCCGAATCGTCCCACGCTTCTTTTCAAACAGGATCCCAATCATAGTCATTGCAGATTACAACAGTTTATTCAAATATATACCAGAGTAAAAGATAGCGGAAGTCTTAAGATAGTATTATTACAAACCAGTTGTTTTCAAACTTACAATACCATAAGTGTCATACGACCATAGTAGCGGGATAATATTACATTAACTTTATTTATCATACAAACTAGTGCCTTGTCCAAAGACCATTCATCACTCCTCATCGTCATTGACTTCGAACACGTACATGCAAGCGGGGACCAAAACAAGCTCACATGCGACTCACCTCAACAATAAGGGTTAACAAACCCTCGAGTACAAAAAGTACTCAACAAGACTAACCCGACGTAACGTGGTGTAAGACTTTCGAGATGCAAAGATTTGGGGCAAGGTAAGGATGTAGCAAGATTCAAAAGTTCTTTGCCAAAAGCTTACTATTCTTCATTCTATTTTCAAGTTTACCACTAATTTCTTTTAGTTCATTATCTCAACTAAATATACATTTCCCATATTCCATTCCTTCTCATTCCGTTCTTTTTCTCATATTTTAATAATTCACCAGTACTGCATTGCTTCTGTAATGAATCGAGTCTCCATATCCACGAGCACCGGCAATTCGAATTGATTCAAGTCCCAGCTGGGATTCCTTATCACACGACATATGTAGAACTTAATCTTGCATATATCAACCTCGCTACCGGATCCTCCTATACTAAGCCGTCTCCACGCCACCCGAGAGCACAGCACACCTCAAATCCGGCCACATTCCAGCCACGAGGGGTACACGCTACTCCCCGCCATCTCTCCACTCCTCCAGGTGCGGGCATTCGTCTTAGCATCGGATTAGCGAAGTAGGCTTACCGAGTATGTGACCAAGATTACTACAAAGTGTCTCGTTCAAAAGATCCACAATGAGTGGCCTTTAAGCGACATAGTCGGCAACATTACCCACAATTCAAGATAAGTCACCCGACTAGTCTCTAATTCATTCTACATCCTTTCTTTCTTTGGCCAGTATGCCATCTTTGATTGTATCGAAACTTTTACTTTGAAAGCCTACCATAAAGCATACTAAGCACACTACGCCTTTATAAACGAAAACATCTTCAAGGATGGTAAACAATTATCAAGGTAGGTAATGCATCAAGTAGGTAACATTTGAATTAAACAACTTAATGCAATAAATAACATAGGTGATAACTTTTCAAAGTAAACAAGGTAATGGCTTAATGCATAAACCGGGGCTTGCCTTTCGTTGGCGATCTCCTGCTTAGGATTAGTACCACAATTATCAAATCCCGTGACAACCGGGGATTCTTCCAGAACTTGCTCAACTAGAATCGTTTCGTTCTCGGGTTCTACACGAAATGATAACATATGCTTTAACATGATGATAAGGTAAACATGATGCTTTCACGGCACATGAAATATAAAAACACCCACAAACGATTTGATTTCGCGGTACAGTTGCAAGCCAACAAAACCAACCTGTAACCCTATCATTAAGAACTACACATGTGACTTGACCTAATGGATCTTGGAACCCTACTAGTCACAAAACATGACCAAAACAAGATCCAACACTAATCAAACACTTAGGGTTTGCTTTTATCTATTTTTGAATTAATTTGGAATTAAGCCCAAAAATAAACTTGTTCCAAATGATCTCAAAAATTTACACAAGCATCCTCATGATAAATTAGTGTACCAAAATAAATTTCATAATTTTTGGAGTTATACAGTGGCCTACAAAAATCATGCAAATTGCATTTATTAATTAATTGACTGAATATTTGAACATTCAAAATTTATCCAAATTTCAAATTTCAAATTTTAAATCATACTAGAACATGTACAGAAGCTACACAAAATTTTCAGAATTTTTGGATGTGTAAATAAATTCCTACAAAATTGCAAAATTGTCGCACTATTCAAAATCGAAAATAACCAAAGCTCACTATTCTTCTTCCTCAAAGATCATCGACAAATTGACCCCACACGTCGTGACAGTGGGCAAGACAGCGGCCAAGCGCTGCCAGCTCCGGCCAGCAAAATGCGCCGGTGGTGAATCTCCGGTGAGACGGATCGCTCCTACATGATCTACATCAAGTCGCGCATCTATCCCAAGCCTCGTAATGAAAAAGGGCACACCGGATGGCACTCAACGCCGGCCATGGCGGCTCTCGGACCCGGCGGCGGTCGATGTAACTAGGGCTACTGGCGCAGAGAGAGTCAAAGGAAGAGTGAGCAACACGCTCAATAGCTCACCGTGATCTCGATGATGTGCTTGGTGCAGACGGAGACGTACGGAATCGCCCTGGCCACGGTGAGGTGGGTTGCGGCGGAGCTTCGACCGGCTCCGAAGAAGATGACGTCGCGTGGTGGTGCTGATCGGCTAGAAGCGAGGCGAGCAGGTCAGGAATGAGTGGCAGGGTAAGGCGGAGCTGCTGGCCAACGCAATTGGCTTGAGGTGGTCCGACGAGGATGAATTAAAGCGATCATCGCGGCAATGTCACCGGCGGCGAGCATCAACGGGAAAACTCCGATTGACGACGACGTACTCCTATTTATAACCAGCTTGAGGGCGTACGGTGATGACAGCACACGGGCGAACTCGCCACGAAGGTTTGGGCGTGTCACAAGCGTGAAAGCGGTGAAAACCGATCGGCGGTGAACTCAAGCGTGGCACCAAGCAACAAGCGAAGAGGTGGAGTTGAATTTTGAAATAATTACGAGCGCCACTGCATTTATTTCACAAATTACTCGAAAATTTTCTAAAGAAGTTGAAAATCTCCAAAATAAAAGTTGCTCAACTTTTCAAGTACTACAACTTTGGTTTAAGAAACATTTTCAAATTCTGCATCCATTTTGAAATTCAAATTTGGGGTACATTTAAAGATTTGAATCATTTCAAAATTACTCCAAATTTTATATGTAATCTTGAAAACTTTGAATACCAAAGTTGATCTACATAAAATAATCTCCAACTTTGCTTTTTGCCTCAACCCCAAATTCCTCATGGATTTTGAATTAGCCAAAAGGGCAAAAGGACTTTTATAATTTGAAAATGAATTCAAATTTGATTTGTCTTCCTTTTACTTAGACTTTGATTTTGACCAGTAACATGGCCCATTAGGGTTATTTGAGTCAAAGGACATATGACCTCACATGATCACATGAAATTTAACCCCGTGGTCATGATCTCAGATTTAGGGTTTTTGAAACACATCACATGAAATAACAACATTATGAAATAAACCTTATTTAGTAAATGCATTCAAAACTTTATACTAAATGAATGCTTTGCAATGCACATGATGACATGTCAAATTTTAGTATTAGGTCAAAACACCAGAGGTGTTACAGAAACTCCAGTGAGCCAAAGCGAATCGTATCGCCTGAGCCTGCTATGGCGAAGGTGGTAGAAAAGTGGGCCATCCGATGACCAAAAAGTCTTGAACGTACAACGTCTTCCCCACGGACGGCGCCAACTGTTGGTGCAGAAAGTGACCAACAAGTGAATATTTGTAGTTTTGCCATACATTGTGATCGGAGGTGGCCTAGCACTCAATGACACAGGGTTTATACTGGTTTAGGCAACGTGCCCTACGTCTAGTTTGAGTCGGTCAGTGACTTTATTCCTGAGCCTAGGTGCTTGAAGTTTGCAGTGGGGTTACAAACGAGAAGGAGAAAGATGAGGGGTACAAGAGGTCCGGTCGGACTCCGGTCGGAAGGGCCGAGAGTGACGGGAGCTCCGCTATGAGCTAAGTGTTCGAACGTGTGCTCGTGGTTTGAACCTGGTGGTTCTGCTTTTGTGTGCTAGTGAACTTGATCGATCTAATGAATCTGGAATCACTTAATGAACCTGAATGAACTGAGTCTTTTGGGAGAGAGCGCATCCCCTTTTATAGATGAAGGGGATGGCCTTACAAGTGAGAGGGAAAGAGTTCGTATGCCACTGAGCCTTGTTGCCCAAGCCGGTGGGTACAGGATGATGGTAGGCGCCCACAATACTGTTGAATGTCAGATGCACATGGGAGGTTGTGCTGTCTTCTTTGGGTATGGCTGACGCCGGTGCCAGCCACACTGTTGGTTCCTGGAGGCATGCAAGGGGTTTTACCATGTTCGCCCAGTACGGTAAATGCCGGCACCCACAACACTATCGATGCCCAAAGGCATGTGGGGGAGCCTTACCGTATGGGAGTTAATGGCGCCCACAATACTGTAGGGAAAAATGCCGGCGCCTACAATACTGTTTGAGTTCTGTTGTGCCAGGGAGGTTGCAGAGTATTGTTTCTGCAGGTGTACAGGGTACGGTCCCTGGTATCGTGGTTTGACTTGTGTGCCCTGCCTTGCTTTCTCCGTTTGTTCCCTAGTCCTTTCCGAGCGGGCGTCCCCGATCGATTGGTCCCAGTCGGCTCTGATCGCGGTAGTCGGAGAAGAGCCGTGAGCAGGGGTTTGGCACATCCCCGGTTGGAGACGCAGGTCAAAGTCAGAAGTAGTGCTTTGGCCAGGCCTTCTAGTCAGAGAGGCCGTTCGGAGGCGGGCTAGAGACCGAAGTGAGTGCTCCAGTCGGAGAGGTGGGCCAGAATCAGAAAGCGAGCGCTGTTCCACCTCAGCCAGGCCTCCTGGTCGGAGATTCGATCACCCCTCTGGCCTATCATTTAGGTACTTGGGCCGGCCCATGAGTTGTGCGTTTGTCTGCTTGGGCCAATCCTTTGTTGGGAGGCCGGGCCGCGAGGGACCCCAGGTTTATTTTCTTCTCTAAGCTTAACACTAGTTTTTTCGGCTATGTCATATTTTGCTAAGAGTGAATCCTTTTCAAGTTCTAGCTTTTCATTTTTAGCTCTTGTCTTTCTAATGATTTTAGTATATTGGTTTAACAACTTGACAATATCATCATAAAAAGGTGATTCAAATTCTTCATCACTATCACTATCATCATTGCTAGCATTATCATCACCACTACTATCATCATCATTTTGTACCTTTCGTTCACCCTTTCTCATAAGGCATAGATGTGTAGAGGATGACGGCGGTGGTGTCGGTGAAGATAGTGAAGAGTCAATTACAATAGCGGCCACCTTCTCGTTCTCACTTTCATCATCGGATGAGCAACTTGATGAATCAATATCGGTGAGCCAATCACCAACGATGTATGCCTTGCCATTCTTCTTCTTCTTGTGGAAATCCTTCTTCTTGCCATCCTTCTTCTTGTATGGCTTGTTTTTCTTCTTCTCATCATCATCTTCATCACTTGAGTCATCTTTCTTGCCCTTGTACTTGTCTTTCTTGGGTTTGGGGCATTGATGAGCTAGATGACCAAGTTCTCCACAATTATAACAATCCATCTCGGAGATGGACTTCCTTCTATTGCTTCTGAAGAATTTCTTCTTCTTGCCATCAAACTTGATACCATTCTTGTTGAGCTTCTTGAGCATCTTGGCAGTTCTTCTCACCATGAGGGCAAGACTTGCATCATCAATTTCATTATGACTTGAGCTATCGTGATCAACTCTTGCTTTGCCCTTCTTCTCTTGGCTAGCCTTGAATGCAAAATCTTTTTTTCTTGGTGGAAGAAGAGCCATCTTATGGAGTGATGTGCATATATATCTCATGTGCATTGATCTTCCCGAATATTTGAGTTGGTGTAGCGGTGGAAAGATCACCTTGATGAAGCACCGGCATAATATGCCTAGATTTATCAATGGGGAGGACACTTAAGATCTTTCTTACAACATTGGAGGGTTGCATTTGTGTGAGTCCAAGCCCATTAACTTCCTCTACAAGAACATTCAAGCATGAATACATTTCATTTGCATTTTCTCTAGGAGGCATCTCAAATGAATTAAGCTTTTTCATCACAAGATGGTAGCGTTCCTCACGCTCACTCTTGGTTCTCTCATGGAGCGCACAAATGTCAGACCATAGTGCATGGGCGTCTTTGTGGTTCCGCACACGGTTAAACACACCTTGCAAAGGCCTCTAAAGAGGGTGTTTCTAGCCTTTGCATTAAATTTCTCATAATTAACCTCATTGCCTTGAAGGTTTATAGGATCCTTAGATTTTGGGAATCCTTGTGAGGCGGCTCTAAGAACTCCAACATCGAAAGCTTCTAGATAAGCCTCCATATGAATTTTCCAATAAGAAAAATCATCTCCCTCAAAGATAGGAGGAGGTCCATCCCTGTGAGACATCTTGCTCTAGGCGGTTAAGCCTAATTTAGCGAGCACGAGTCTCTGAAACCAATTAAAAGGATCAAGATGCCCAAGAGGGGAGATGAATTGGGCTAATTCTAAATTCTTTGTGATAATTAAGCCCTACGCTTAGCCCACTTCACCCCTTGCGCCTAGAATTTGTTTCTATTGTTCTACCGCACAAAAGTTTTACACCCTAGGTTCCAATCCTACTCTAGCATGGCAATTCTAGGAATGCAAAGACATAAAATGAATTGCTCAAATGTAAATTCTCAAAGTAAAGAGAGGGAAAGGAACGCGGCGATTCTTTCCCGAGGTATCGGAGAGTCGCCACTCCCCACTAGTCCTCGTTGGAGCACTCGCGCAAGGGTGTAGCTCCCCCTTGATCCCCGCAAGGATCAAGTGCTCTCTATGGGCTGATTCTTTGACACTCCATCGCGGTGAATTGCCCACAACCGCTCACAACTTGACTTGGGTCATCCATAAGCTCCGCCAGATGATCACCAAGTTCCCAATCACCACCGAGCCATCTAGGTGATGGCGATCACCAAGAGTAACAAGCACAAACTCTTACTTGACCATGACAAGCCTAATGAGAAGGGTGGATGCACACTTGCTACTCTCTATGCACTAATGACGTCCTTAATCTTGGATTCTCAAATCTCAATCACCTCACTAGACTCTTGCTCTCCCTTGCACTCCAAAGGTGTTTCTCAGCTGAACAAATAGGCAAGAGACCTCCCTTGGACGAGTGGAGTAAGTATTTATACCCCCTCATTCAAAACATAATGTTTGGAGGCTGAGTCATCACTCTACGGGGTGACCAGACGCTCCGGTCAGTTATACCCGCCACTGTGTCAGAGAGAGCCATTAGGCTCTGACCGGACTCTGACCAGCGTTCGGTCAGTACTGACCGGACGCGTCTAGTCAAGAAAAATGCTCTCTGGAACCTTACTGATGTTGACCGAACACTGGCACCCATAGTCCAGTCACTTCACTGTTCAGCATCCGGTCAGGTACCGAAATCTGACCAGCGTCCGGTCAACACCTACCGGACGCGTTCGGTCAGGAAAAGTCTCTCTAGAACCTCTCTGGGGTTGACCGGACGTAGGCATCCAGTGTCCAGTGCACTTTCACTCAGCGTCTGGTCAGTACCAGACGACTGCAGTTGATCAAATGAACTGACCGGACTCACCCTCCAGCGTCCGGTCACAACCAGACCAGCGTCTAGTCAATCATTTGACCCTCCGTTCACTTCCAACTGGGAATCCTATGCGAATGAAGTTTACTCCAATTGATCTTAGGGCTATTCTTGAGCTACCTAGGGCTAGGTTTGACAAGTGTGCACCACACCTAACCCACTAGACTTACCTAGGTCAAGCTACTAGTCCATACCCCCCTTAATAGTATGGCCAAAGGAAAAACAAAGTCCTAAACTACTCTAAGTGTCTCTCCATCACCAAAAGGTATTCCGAAGAGAGCGGCTCTCCTCCGGCAAGCTACATCATGACGTTGGCGAACGAAAAGGTGAGGTGGCGTAGGTCCTCCTAGGACGGTCGGGGTCCTAGAAAGGCGCCGAGCTAGCGCTCTAACCTCCCGTAGTCAAAGTCGGGGGTCTGGTCGCTCCTGGGGGCGCGGGCCTCCGGTGCGTGCGGTTGCAGCTCCTCTAGCGCCTCGGTGATCGCGTCAAGGCTAGCGGATTGGAGAGGTTGGACGGCGGCGGGAGCCCGCACCAGCTCTCCCTCCATCGTGACGATGAAGCCCAGATCCCCGAGGCACACGTGCGCGCCCAGGACCCGGCTGTCGTTGCGATTAGCCATCCGAGGCCTGGTGTGGATGTCGAGACGAGCAAAAGACCCCACCTGGCGCGCCAACTGTCGGTGTTTCGAGTTGCCGCCAACAAGTAAATTTCTAATATTGCGCGTCTGGCCCGGATGGTGTGCTAAGAGGACACTAGGTTTATACTGGTTCGGACAGAATGTCCCTACGTCTAGTTCGTTGCTGCTGCTTGTGTTACTAGCACTGAAAGTTCGTAGTAGGGGTTATAAACGGTCGAGAGAGGGACAGGTCCCAAGTCTCTGGAGAGAGGAGCGAACGGGCACCGAGGGCTCGGTCGCTTCTCTGCTATGTGCTTGTGTGTTCTAATCGGTTCGGGGTTCGAGTCCGAATTGGTGTGTTCTGTTGTGATGCGATCGATTCTCCCCTTCATGGGACGCCCTACTTTCCCTTTTATAGGCCAAGGGAAAGCATGGGTTACAGTCAAGGAAAAAGGGGAGAACGAGAAGGAGAAGAAGTCCTCTAGGATTGCCGGGTCCTTCTTTTCCTTCACGCGGGTCCTGTTGACCCTGTAGACGTCAACAGGGACAGCTCCACGTCATAGCCCTGTCCATCACTGGTGCCATGCGCAGGCGTCGTCTCTCGATCGTGGTGTCCCACTCCGTCCTGGTGGATGTCGTGGTGAACTAACGCGCCTGTCAGTGCCCGTACGAGGGTTAGGCAGAACAACACTGGTACGCCCGACGTTGTTCCTGATGTGAATCCCCAGGTATGGCCCGTCATGGCCACGGGTTATATCGGGGCGTGCCTATCACCTCCTTGGTGTCAGAGCTTTGACCAGGCCCATTCGCTTGGACCTAGAGTGGTTGGCGGTGGTATGGGTCTTCGTCGGACGAGGCCGAGCCCGCGGCCTCAGGGTCGGGCGAGGTGGAGTCCTCCCCTAGAGGCAGGGCGAGGCGGAGCCCGCGGCCTCGGGGTCGAGCAAGCCAGAGTCCTCCCCTAGAGGCTGGGCGAGGCGGAGCGTAGAACCAAGGGTCGGGCGAGGCAGAGCCCACGGCCTCGGGGTCGGGCAAGGCAGAGCCCGCGGCCTCGAGGTCAGGCGAGGCGGAGTCCTCCCCCAGAGGCCGGGCGAGGCGGAGCGCAGACCCAAGGGTCGGGCGAGGTGGAGCCCACGGCCTTGGGATCGGGCGAGGCGGAGTCCTCCCCCAGAGGCCGGGTGAGGCGGAGCGCAGACCTAAGGGTCGGGCGAGGCGAAGCGTAGACCCAAGGGTCGGGCGAGGCAGAGTCTTCCCCCAGAGGCCGGGCGAGGTGGAGCGCAGACCCAAGGGTCGGGCGAGGTGGAGCCCTCCCCCAGAGGTCGGGCGAGGTGGAGCGTAGACCCAAGGGTCGGGCGAGGCGAAGCGCAGATCCAAGGGTCGGGCGAGGCGGAGTCCTCTCCTAGAGGCCGGGCGAGGCGGGACCAACTCTCAGAGGTCAGGCGAGGCGGAGCTTGCGTACCTGGGGTCGGTTGGAGCTGTAGTCGCGCTCTTGACTGCTCGGACATATCAATGTTGATGGTTATTAACTCCTCCTCTTCGGGTACCCTAGTATTGGTCCCCAACACAACTGTGGCTCAGGGGCACCGGATGTGCAAAACGAAATTTTCTCTCCTCAACTGGCTGCAACCGGTCCGCGGTGTCATGTGGCCTAATTTCATCAAACCAGAGTGTCTTCTGGCAAACTACTCAAAACGGGGTGTCCGCCAGCAAACGACCATCACTTTGGATGTCTGCCAAACAATTTTCCCTATTAAATATAAGTAGTATAATTTCACCGTGATTCCCGCGGCAACGCGCGGGGCGTTCTTCTAGTTAGGATAGTAGTAGTGTTAATTAACATATTTTATTTTCATAACAAAATTAGTGTTATTCCATGTTTATTAGTGTATAATTAGATGTTATTATTTTTAAATAATATAATTAGTCAACTATTATCATCCCATCCACTCTCATCCATCTATTGTCTATATCACTTGACAGAATGGAAACTATCTCACAGTTTTTTGGTTTTGGATTGAGACCGGCCCTCAATCACAAAATAAGTGATAGTCAACCACTCCAAATATTGACCACTACATTTTATTATAAAAATTCTATAAAACATAGCAAATATATATATATATATATATATATTATTTTTATTTTTTTGAAACATTGAAACTCAACACATAAAAACTATTTTTCTGTCAATTCTTTTTGAAAGAATGATTTATGACGACACCAAATCATCACATATTTTGTGACTGATTGACTTAACACCAAAAACAAATAAATACTAATTGATTTAACACCAAAACATCACATTTGCGACCAAGAAGTACCAGGGATCAAAGTTATTGTAATTTTGCAAAAATGACTACACGAAGTTGTAGTTCCTTTATTATGATGTCATAAATAGTTGTAGTTTTGTGAAATTAACTCCACATAATATAGCTAACAGGATGGCAAGAACAGACCATTCCAGAACAGAAGCGATCCCTTCACATCAGATGCACAAGCAAGAAAAGATTAAAACAAACCTCCTCATACTCAATATTACCAGGGTGGCAAAAATAAATAAATATGCAAGACCTTCCCAGTTGCAACATGGAGAGCAAACTTGCAATCCTGGGTGCCAATTGAACCTCCTATGCGCAGCGGCCAAACTTCCAGTTACTTCTTTCTCCCGTAAAAGGGCTAGTATTTTCATGCTCAAAAAGGTGCTTCTCATCAACTTTTTACAAAGTCATTAGTTTGAGTTCATACATTAACTATCCTCATACTGGCAACACTTACAATAATCAAATCCCGTATGAAGATCACTTCCTTTTCCTTTAAGCCAAGGTACAGATTTGCCCGTCCAATTTGCATTTCTCACCTGAGTTCCGCAGTTTCCGTTGCAGCAAAGACTCGTCTCGACTGTTCACTCACAGATATCAAACTCCCAGTCATGTCTCAAAGATGCCCTTCACATATATCATCCCCTTCTCGCTGAACTTGAGCTCCTTCCTCATCTGCTCAACTTGGACGTCATCACCCTGCACAAGGATCTCGGATATGTTCCCATCATCAGATAGGATCATCTTGGCCTTGATCTCTTCCTTCCTTGACGCTTTTGTCCAGTAGTACACTCCCCTGGACCTCATGAAAGGTCAGTTACTACATTTGTACTGGAAGATTCATTCTGAATTGCTGGGAGTTGAGTAGCAGAGACATACGCCAAGGGGCTTAGGGTCATAAGCCAGAACCAGTTGTTGCCACCTTCTGGGATAGCGATTGATAGAACGAGCCCAACACTCCCAAGGCTAATGCAGGTGCAGAAGGTTAGCAGCGCCGCCTGGCCTCTGCTTGGTATCATTGTGCCCTCAAATCTGGTTCAGAAGCACAATATATCTCAGTTCAGGTTACAAGGTATTCCCATGTAGGAGAAAATTCTTGAGCTTGTGCTGGATTACATTACAGAAACACTGTGAACTGCAGTTTCACACTATGGAACACACTGGTGATGGGGCAAGCTGCTAAGCGGCTAAACTACTACTGTACTACTCATTTGCATACTCCTATTACGATGAAAACAAATTTGGGTGTTTGAAACACCAAGTTACTGTGTCCAACACTAAGATGGAGATTGATGCGAACTTAGAGTTAGCTTGGCAGTAGAATCAAGAAGCACACAACATAGCTAAAGCTATGCTAAGTAGAGTTTTGTTTCAAAAAGAGAAAAGCATAGCCAAACTACATATTGCTGCAGCAGGACACAAGCCAGCACGCAACTTACGTGATGACCTCCCCACGGTCTGAGACGGTGAAATTGTTGCGGGTGAAGAACGACAGGATCTCTCCAGCCACCTGCTTTGGCGCCATCGACTGCCCTTCTTCTTTGATAAATGTCTTTTGCACAATCTGCATCCACCAATTTGGCATACATGACAAACAGTGCTGCTGAATTTTGGTCCAGAACCAAAAAAAAAAAAAAAAGGTTCAAGATACCCACATAAACCTCTGAACTAGCAGGTATAGTTTACTCACTATGAAACTGTTTGTGATAAAACAACTTTGCCAATTGCCTTCAAGAGGAGAAATTTTAATTATGCAATGCAGTGCGGTCCCTATCGGACGTGGTGGTGGCATCTTGGACCATGCAAATCAAATAAGAAAAGAAGAAGGTATATCATCTTTTGCCGACACCACAAGTCCACTCCACTACCACTACCCACATAACAGAGCACTAGCAGTCACATCTCGAAAAGAAGGAAGAACGAAACCAGCATCAAAGCTAATCACAGAAGCTCAAACCCGTGAGTAAGCTCGCCGAGACACAAGATAAGCTCATCCAGGAGCCAGAATTACCCAATTCAGCAGGCACGGCATCTACTCGGCATTACTGTACGCTGAGAAGCAAGTGTGGCACGAGCACAGCGCACCCAGGCGTGCGTGCGCGCGTGCGGTGCGCGCCCTGCTCACAGGGCACTAGTGCGCGCGCGCACTACGGCGACACACGCGTGCTAGCTCGGAGCAGCGACGAGCGCGCGTGCGGGGGGCGAACAAAGATGGAGGGGCAAGCAACGGAAAAGAAGGATGGAACGGAAGAGGGGAGAGGGGCACAGGGATGGATCCGGGACCTTGGACTTGACGGAGCGCTTGATGAGGGACCACAGCCCCGGCACGGAGAGAACGAAGAGCCCCAGCGACGTGTAATAGCTCGCCTGCGAGTAACCTGTCCCGCCGGCGGCCGCGGCGTCGAGCAGGACCGCGGCGCTGTCCAGCGACGCGCGCGCCGGGGCGACACGGACTCGCCTCCTCGGCCAGGATCGCCGCCAGGGGCGCGCGGAGACCGCCGCGCCCCGCGGCGGCGCCGGCGGCAGGGCGCGGAGCGGGAGGAGGAGGCGCCTCGCAGCCGCGGCGTTGGTGGCGTCCATTTTGTGCTGGGGATAAGGGCCGCGGCCCGCGGGGGTGGGAAAGCGGGGAGGGCTGTGCGTTCATAAAGTTGGCGGGCCCGTGTGTAAGTGAGCTTTTGTCCTCGGGCTCTTGAGGAGGGGACTGAAAGACGTAGAAGAATAATTGCCTACAATATTTTTTAACAACATCGCACGGACCCTCTTCTCTGCACCACTACGCCAAAGAGCGAGAGGTGAACGACCAGTTTTAGAGCTGTTCCTGGCTATCTAGCTAAGTCAGAGCAGCTCAAATTTGGCTTCAGCAATGCAAGAGGCCTGTGTTTGTTTGTCTGTATTAGTGAAGCTTGGCTTCTGTATATGTGTTGGTTCACTGGTTGACTTAGATGGGATCACCTCTTTCTCGTGAAGGTGTACATTTTGCTCACCCCTTTGTGTTCTTCACCCCCTCATGTTCTTCATGCTACACGGCCTATGGAGACCAACTGTCCCGCGAGGCCAGGGTATGGAGGCGTGAGCGCAGGGCAAGGGGATATGGAGGCGACCTTGCCGGGGCAAAGGCAACATGGAGGGTGGCGGGCTGCGGTTGGAAGCGAGCGGGCTGAGGGCATGGAGGCGTGAGTGCAAGCTGGGGTGGAGGCGACTTCGCCGGGTCGGAAGGAGAGGTGGAGGGCGGTGACCGGCGGTTGGAAGCGAGGTGGATGACGAATCTATGGCGTGACTGGCGGGGCGAAGTCTGATGGTGTGCGTGGGCCATGGGCATGGAGGTGTGAGCGTGGGCTGGGCCTGCAGACAAAGGCGGGAGCACGACGAGGTGCAGGGTGGAGCCCAGGGCGGTGTCCAACATTGCACAGGCGAGGTGCAGGGTGCAGCCTGGGGCATACGAGGCGGCGTCGCTCCGCCATGCGACCCACACGCTCCTCGGCAGGACTGGTAGGCAGGCCACCATCGCATCCATCGCCGGCGAGGTGACTTGACTCCACTACCTGTCGGCTTAGCCAACCCTGGCTCTGGGAAAACAATCTATCATAGTGTTTCCGCAAAGTCTGGCTAAACGGTCTATCCTTGTGTTTCCGTGGGGCTTGGCTAAGGGGCTAAACGGTCCATCCTTGTGTTTTCGCGGGCTTGACTAAGGGGCCGTTGTCGCATTAGCTAAGCCTGGCCTCAAGGTCCGATCAGGCAAACAAACAAGACTAGGCTGCATCCAACAAGCCTGGTTGGAGTCTAAGCCACCCAACCAAACAGACAACTTGTACAATGATGGGTGGGTGGTGTGTGTGTGATAGAAAACTCATCTGCACTGTCCAATGCTAACTCGAAAGCTTCAGTGCTTTCCTATTTCTATTAATAAACGCTACACGAATCTCACAACTCCCATACTTTCATCATATACACTCGCACAGTATTACGATTTGACACCACAAAACTTATGACAAAGGCACATTAGATTAACTGTTATAATAAGTAGATAAATAGTGCTATTGAGCCATCTATCCGGCAGGTGTGCAGAGTTTAGTCTCTTTTAACAAGTCAACAAAACGTCAAAACATTACATTCGTGCACATAGGGGCTTTATTCATGTTCCTCCACCGTTTATCTGTATGTGCACTTGCTGCACGGCTCGATAATCTTCAGGTTCACAGATGGGGGCACTCTCTCCTCAATGTATCTCTCAATGGCAACACGAGCCTTTCCAGCCTCTACAAGTGCCTCCTCATTGAGTGGCCAGCACCTATCAATGTTGGCAAACCTCTTGTCATGGCCACGGGTAGTGTCTAACGTAAGGCAGTCTAGTGACCTTGCTTTCTGCATAATGTGGATGGTGAGCTCGACCATGCTCTTTGCGGAGCAAAACCCTGTTATCATCACATTCTTGAGGTTGTCATGGTAGCATTCTGAGAGGCATTGTAGTTGCGAGGAATCACCATCAGGATCTTCGAGAATCGAATCGTGCCTAATGGTTGGCAGCCAAATCTGCACAGGAATAATAAAGTCAGTGTCTCTTCCATGATAACTAGAAGGTTCAGTTAGACTGGATACACCGATCTTCGCCACAAACATGTAATTCACTTGTAACAACCGTGGCTAAGGAAATATCCAGCAACAAGTAAAATCCAGTTCCCAATCAGCAAGTAGTACATGGTTTCCACTTTTTCAAATGCCTTGTGCTAGAAAGCTGAACCCGACCAGGCAATCAAGAATTTGCCAAAGGAAATCAGGAAAGGACTCAACACACTCATCGTTATAGTAGCATGGGAAATCTGGAAGCACTGGAATGAATGTGATTTTAATAAGACAATGCCAAATGTCTAGACAATCTTACATGCAGTTGCAGATGAGTGTGTCCTCTGGTTCTCGGCCGAAGAGAAAGATCTCCAGGAGCTTAATGTGGTTATGTGATTTTTAGTTCTGGAGTTTCTGGTCTCCTGTTCCGTTTTTTTTCCCTCTCTTGATTGAGACTGTCTTTCTTTAAGTTTTTCCTTTTGTGTGTTTGGGTGTATTTCTGTAAGCATGTGTCTGGGTGTGTCTTTGGGTGGGCGAGAGTTTTCTCTCCACTCTTGTGTTTCTCTCCTCTCTTATTAATGAAATCATATGTAGATCTTCTGTACATTTGAGAAATAGAAAAATCTGAACCATCAGGTTTCTCAATCTGAGCCAGCTAAGTTCAGAAAACAGGAACAAGGCCGGTTCACATCTTGCCAATTGTTTAGTTAGGTGAAGGATATTGTTGTTGTTATCATATAAATACATTTTAAAAGTATATATTACCACGGATAATTGCTAATTCGGTTTTCATCATGGGCAGCTTTTCAGAGGTAAATGAAGACTTACACGTATGATCAACGTCTCCAAGGTGGGAGATGCATCAAGAAAAGATAACAGGGAGCTAAAGTCATAGTCCGGAGAAAAATTTGTAGCACACAATGTAATCTCCAAGTACTTCAGCTGGAGGAATTTGCCTAACGTCATTGGTGTATTGATAGTCTGAAGACAGAGATGCCCAAAGGTTAGTCATGAGCAAAATATGATTTATTGAGTACTGCAAACATACAACTATTCTATGGCACTTTGCTTTCATAAAAAATGGATTAATTAGCAAGCATAAAACTGACCTCATCACTGGTTGACAGAAATAGAGTTTGGAGATTTGGCGCAATGAATGGAAGTTTGGTAATAGCATAAGAAAGTGCGTTTGATGAATAGTGACAGGAAAATCTTATTTCCTTCACTTGAAATGCATGTCCAAGTGAGATATGTATTTGGCGTCCTGTACAGGAGAAAGTTGAGAGATTTGGGGCATTGCTGTCAATCATCTCCAGCATTTGGCAGTCCAGCACGCTCAGGATATTAAGCTTTTGCAGCTGACAAGGTATCTTCAAGCAAATTATAGTATTGCAGTTTGAAAGGGAAATTTTCTCCAAAGCACAAGAATTGGACAGAAAATGTAATAGTTGCTCGCCACTGATGTCGACTGAATACAAAACTAAATTTGTCAGGCTACTCATGCAACCAACTTGTGCCGTGGAGTGAATAGAACACCCAGAAAGCATCAAAGACTGAATGGAGCTTCCCCTCTCACTAGATAAAAGAGAACATGGAAAACTGTACTTGATGTCACCGATTTCAAACAATGATAGTTCAAACTCTTTAATCCCAGGTGCCATGGCAACTTGAATCCAGTGATCAAGATAACTGGGATCTATAGTGGAACAAGGGTAGCTTTGTAGTCTAAATTCCTTCACTCCCATGCCAGAGTGATTCTGCATAATGTGCTCAACTCTAGTGATAAAATCCATTGTTAATTCATCATACCGAGATCCATATTCATTTATGCATAGTGAATCAACAGAAATGATGAGATTGGGATAGCATCTCCAAGCACGAGAAAGCATGAGACACACAGGCAGCCTGAGCAGCATCTCGCATCGGCATAAGGGCGTGTATCCGATGAAGAATGTCCTGCACAAGGATGAGATAAATAATAAACACCGCAAAAATAGATGTAGTAATAATGTTTTCTTTGTTGAAGTGGAAAGCACGTGGAAATTCCTATCCAAATATGTAGTCATATTTACTTTTCTTGTTAACATTTATACTGTTTTTTTAACTGCCCATAACCTCAGGCATCCCCATCTTTTAATGATGAAATCATACCCCATAACCCACTTGAGGAGGGTCACAATCACACCTTGGATACAAAGACCCTTCAACTCGCAAAGGAACTCCAGACTTGATGGCGTTAAGCTGGATATCAGATGGAATGATGGACCAACAAATTCCTATAATCCAAATTTTACCTAGCGCTAGCAGTGAACAGTGACATTTTTGTTTCCCACACTTGAAATTACATAGACTATCACTATAACGATCCCATCCCATACCTCTGGAAGCTGGACTTGCGATCCAACTATTTCGCCGCAGTGAGAATCAGGCTTTATTTCAGCAGCCGAACAGGACGACCCCTCACCTGGAAATCAGATTGGTCATAAACTCGTGATACAGAAGGGGAACTGGCATGAAGTGGCAGCTGGCCAGCTGCACAAGCCACGTAGGTTCGATAATCAAACTATTGCTTAACAATAAACTGTAAGGAACTACTCCCTCCATCCCAAATTGTAAGCTTGCCATCTAGACATACACATCCAGATGTATGGGAAAAATTATGTATATATTTAGAACGGGGGTAGTAGGATTTAAGGGTTTGATAACCACAACGGTCACAGGGGAGGAAATACAGATCTATGCACATAATTTCAGCGATCTTCGTCGTACAAACCAAGAAACTGGGACGAACAGGAGGCATACCAGTTATCGCATCTTGGCTGCGCACCTCCATCTGCTCAGGTTTCCCCATGGCCGCCATCCCCAGATCTAATCCAAAGCCACTGATGCTCCCTTGCTCTCGCCGATTTATATGTATTGAAAAGCGCAAAAGTACAACGGCGGCGCCGCGGCGGCCGGCGGCGATGGTGCTGCGACCTTCGAGCAGAGGACGGGAGTCTGGTAGCGATTTTGCCGATTTCGGCGGAGAGAATCGTTGTGACCGGAGAAGTGGAAAAAAAAATGCAATTCTACGCGTATTATTGGTTAACGTGTCTAGATAAAATATTAATATTTTAAGCGGTATAAATATGGATAATCTTTTTATTTAATGTTATAAATATTGATAATCTTTTTATTTATAGTTTAACTTATATTTAACGTGGTACTATACTAGATTGTTTTGAACGCAGGAAGTATATTTATTTTGAGAAAGTTGTAAAAAGGTTATCTATAACTTTAGAATTTATAGTAACATCTGTATTCCTTTTAAGCCTGCAACTTGTTTTCTTTTTACTCACTCTCTGTCTATAATATAGTGTATTCTGGGAATTTTTAAATAAATTAAAAGAGAACATAAAAGACGCATGTATCCTTAATTTATTTCCTAAGCGTATGATATCATCAACGGAATTAATGGTTATTGGTTGACAAATGAAAAATATTAATGTAAAATTGGTTTTATCCTTTAGAATGCATTATATTGAGATAATTTTTGAATGCCGGGATGCATTGTATTATAGGACGATGGAGTGCCTTATAGGTGTTTTGCTACACATAAAGCGTGTCAAATCTAGCCCTTTAAAAACTAATATTTTATTAAAAATAATTCATCACTAACTAGATTTGCAAGAAGTCAACCTTTGAGTTATTTCACACGACACGACACGGTTGAACACCCAAGTCACGCGACTCCTGCAATAATGGTGGCTCCGCCTGCGATGCACTACCAACATGGAGATAACATGGAGCCAGTCACGCTGAATGGAATGGTGTGATAGCCACCTGATTCACGCCAAGCACTTTGGGGTGACTTGTCTGGTTAAAACTGTCGCGTGGCCACCCTAAAAGCCCTAGTTTGTTTTTGTTTAATTGATGAAACCTAGAACTAACCTTTGATCTAAGTGTGTGAATTAGATAACGTGATCTAACCCAAGTGGTGAAGCTAGGTGATGGCCTTGGTGAAGGTGATGGCCACAAAAGAGATGATCAAGTGCTTCACATTTGGAAAAGAAGAAAGAGAAAAACAAAAATGAGCTCAAGGCAAAGGTATAATGATAGGAGCTATTTTTTGTTTGCACTCAAGACACCATAGAGGGTGTGAGTGATTTAGGATTGATGGTCGTACTATAAAGAGGAGAAATCTTTGGCTAAGCGTTTATCGAGTGCCACTAGGTGACATAATTCATGCATTGCATTTAGGGACCTAGTGTGCTAACTTCTAACCCTTGTAAAATGCTTTGAAAAATGCTAACACACGTGCATACAAGTTATACACTTTGTGGTTAGTGTTAGAGTAAGGGCGAAGTGGTTGTTGACTTAGAAAAAGAAAAGGAGAAAGTCCTCGATCGGACATCGGCATGAGGTGAACGGACTCACCCCGGGCGCATCCGGTCAGATAGTGCAGAGAAGGAGGTGCTTGGTGGTCGATCGGACGCTGGCGCGCCTGAATGCGCAGGGAACACTATTCCCACGTCCGGTCAGTACTCAGTGGCACACGCGCGGTTTAGCTGGAGTGATCGGACTCACCGGCGCGTCTGGTCACCTAAGACCTGACGCGTCTAGTCATCATTTTTGCACTCTGTGGAACCTTACTGGAACGGATCGGACGTCACGGTGTGGTGAGTCCGGTCACTTGTGTAGTGAGTCTGGTCATGACTTAACGTGTCACGCGACAGTGACTTGACCGTTGGAGATGAACGGGCATGGTTTGAACGAGGACACATGGGCGCCCGAGGGCAACCGGACGCTGGGGTGCATCCGGTCAGTGCGTCCGGTTAGCCCACGAGCAGAGCAACGACTCTATTTCCAGGGGGCATCTATAAATAGTGTTTGGCTGGCTTGGGGCTCACTCTCTTGGCACTTTAACATACTTGACATCCTTGTGAGCCTAAGCAAACACCTCCCACTCATCTCCATCATTGATTCATCATCATAGTGAGATCGAGAGTGATTCCAAGTGCATTTGCTTGAGTGATTGTATTTAGTGGCACTTGAGTATCGTTGTGGTCATGCGATTTCTTGTTTCTCTTAGTGGTTGCCGCCACCTAGATGGCTTGGAGCAGCGGAGGAGCTTCGGCACATGTTGGTGATTGTTCATGGCCGGCTTTGGTGATTGTGAGGGGTGTTGCACCTTTCTCGGTGAAGAGCCGCAAGGTAGCTCTAGCAAATTGCTCGTTTCATTGAGTTACCTCACTTGTGGGTAGGTTCTTGTGGCGCCTCTTATGGTGGGCTAGGTGTGTGATACCTATTAGCCACTGAACCACCAAGTGTTGGTCGACACAACGGGGACTAGTGTGCCAGCAAGCACATGAACCCCAGGAGAAAATTAGTGTGTGACTTATCTCTTGGACTTCTCCCGGTGATTGATTGGTATTCATCTTGTGATTAGTTCATCCCTCGACGCGGCGGTATAATCACCCTACTCTTTTCTTTACTTTCTCGCAAACTAGTTGTCAAGCTCTTTAGTATAGTTAGTCTTTGAGAGCTTGTTAGTTTGGTTAGTATGGCTCTTTAGTTAGCCCATGAGAGCATACTAGCTTAGTGAGTAGTGACTTAGCTATTGTGTATGCTAGTGATCATAGCAACTAGAATTATTGGGTGAGGTGGCATACAACCCTTGTAGAGCTAGAGCAAAATTGCATTGCGCCTTTTGTCATACTAATCAATTTGGTTTAGTGCATTTATAGAATTTTAAATAGGCTATTCACCCTATTCTAGCCATATTAGGACCTTTCAAGTGGTATCAGAGCTGTGGTCACCTTTTAATTGAAGGCTTAACAACCTCGGTGTCAAATTATGGCTCAAGTTGTGTTCAATCATGTGGGGGGCAAACCACCGTTCTTTGATGGTACAAGCTATGATTATTGGAAGAGAAAGATGAAGATGTATCTTGGTTCAATCAATGATTAAGTGTGGGATGTGGCTGAGAATGATTATGCTATTATTGATCCCAACAATCTCACCAACCAAGAAAAGGCAAATAAGCAATGCAATACAATGGCTCTCAACACCATCTACAATGCCATTGATTCAAAGGTGTTTGAGCAAATCAAGGATCTTGATAGAGTTAGTAAGGTGCGAAAGAGATTGGAGGAGACTATGAGGGCACACTTGGCGGTGAAGGGGTGCCAAGCTATACATCCTCAAAGATAAGTTGACAAGCTTCAAGATGAAGGATGATGAGAGCATTCCAGAGATGTTCCATTGTTTGCAAGTAATTGTCAATGACTTGAAGGTTTTGGGTGAGAAGATCAATAATGATGATGTGTCTCATCAGTTCTTGATGTGCTTACATCCAAGATTTGAGATGTTGAGAATGCTTATCATAAGAGGAGGATTGAAGCAACTAACCCCTAACCAAGTACTAGGTGATGTCATGACACAAGAGACATACTGTGTGAAAAGGGAATGGGTTGATCAAGATGAGAAGAAGGATGAAGACAAGAAGAAGAAGAGTGTAGCATTCAAGGCTAGCTCATCATCCAAGAATAAGGACAAGTCTAAGAAAGAAAAATCAAGTGGTGATGAAGATGCTAGTGACATTGATGATGAAGCCATAACCCTCTTTGTGTGCAAGTTTGGAAGATTCATGAAGAAGAAGAGCTATGGTGCAAGAAAGAGGAGAGACAACAACAAGAGCAAAGAATATGTGAGAAGATGCTACAAATGCAAGAGCCCAGATCATGTTGTATCGGATTGTCCCTACAATAGTGACAATGATGAGGATGAGAAGAAAAAGCAGAAGAAGAAGAAGAAGAAGGAGAAGGAGAAAAAGATGACCTTCCAAAAGAAGAAGGGTAGTGGCTATGTGGTGACATGGGATAGTGATGCTTCTTCAAAGGATGATGACTCAAGTGATGATGACAAGAAATCCAATAAGAAAGCACTTGCAAGCATAGCCATCAATAACAAGCCTTTCATCTTTGATACTTCATCAACTTGCCTTATGGCAAAGCCCACCAAGGTAAAATATGATGAAAGTGATGAAGATGCTTGTGAAAGTGATGATTGTAGGAGTGATGACGACGACGACGATGATGATGACTCTAAGGAGGCTCTTATGGACATGTTGGAGAATACCCACACATGTCTTGAGATGAAGAGAAAGAAGTGCAAAGAATTGCGGAAAGAGCTTAAAGCTCTCAAGCAATTCTTTGATAAGCTCAATGCTTCTCATGAGAGTCTAAGGGAAGACCATGAGGAGCTTGGCAATGCTCACACTAAGCTTGAAAGAACTCACTCCTCTCTCCTCGAGCAAGTTAAGAAGGAGGAAGCCAATAAAGAGCAAGTGATTGTGTCTTGTGATGTGGGACTAACATGTGATATTATTGATGAATGTTTTATATAAATCTATTGTTGTTGCTCCCACTAACCCTTCTTGTAGCACTACCACTTCTATTTCACCTTTGAGTGATGGTTTCACTTGTGATGCCTCACTAATGGTGGAAAATAAGACCCTTAAGAAGGAAGTGAATGATCTCACTCGTGCCTTAGGCAATGCCTATAGTGGAGATGCCTGCTTGCTAAACTGATTGGGTAGCCAAAGGGTTTCTCTCAACAAAGAGGGATTAGATTATACCCCCAAGAAAGGCAAGGTAGCCTTTATCACTCCCAAAGCTAGCTTTGTGAAGGGCAATGGTCAATTTTGCAATAGACGCAAGCAAGTTGGGCATATAGAGCAATATTGCAAGACTAACAAGAACAAGTAACCTAATATATCCTCAATTAGATTTAATTCTTGTTACATGCTTGTTAAGGGTACCAATGGTGTGAAGGCTAAGTTCATTAGTACACCAATTGTGGGCCTAAAGAAAAAGACCATTTAGGTACCAAAGACCTTGGTAACTAACCTTTAAGGACCTAAGCAAGTTTGGGTATCTAAAAAGAATTGATCTTCTTTTGTAGGTCAATTACAAAGCTGGAGGAAGGCATTGGGTGCTTGATAGTGGGTGCACACAACATATGACCGGTGATTCAAGAATGTTCAATTCAATCAATGAAAATGATAGCAATAGGATTGATAGTATCACATTTCATGACAATGGCAAAGGCAAGGTCAAGGGGCTTGGTAAGATCAATGTTCAGTGAATACAATGTTAGTCATTCCTTTTGGGCTAAAGTAATCAACACGGCTTGCTACTATAGTAACCGACTCGATTGTCACCCATTGAAGGAGAAGACCCCATATGAACTCTTGAATGATAGAAAGCCCAACATTGCATATTTTTTGGTTTTTGGTTGCAAATGCTATATCTTAAAGAAAGGCACAAGATTGAGCAAGTTTAAGAAGAAATATGATGAAGGTTTCTTGCTTGGTTACTCCACTACTAGCAAGGCTTATAGAGTTTGGAATTTGGCTAGTAGTACTCTTAAGGAAGTGCATGATGTTGAATTTAATGAAACCAAGGGTTTCTAAGAGGAAGATGAGAATCTAGATGATGTGAGAGGCACTCAATTGGTTAATGCAATGAAGAACATGGATATTGGTGACATAAGGCCTAGAGAGGTGATTAAAGTTGAAGATGACAAGAATCAAGTGCTCTCTAACTCAAATGTGCAAGCTAGTGGTTCTCATGATCAAAATCAAGGTAGTGCAAGTGATGAAAAAAATGCAAGATCAACAACAAGTGGCTAGTTCATCATCTCAACCAAATAAGCAATCAAGTGCAAGCAATCAAGTTCAAGTGCTCCAACCAACTAATGTTGCAAGAGATCATCCTTTGGACTCCATAATTGGTGATATCTCAAGAGGTGTGCAAACAAGATCAAGATTAGCATCATTTTATGAACACTTCTCATTTGTGTCATCCATTGAACCTAAGAAGATATATAAAGCTTTGTTGGATGTTGATTGGGTGAATGCTATGCATGAAGAGCTAAATAACTTCACTAGAAATCAAGTATGAGAGTTAGTTGAGAGGCCTAAGGATCATAATATGATTGGAACCAAATGGGTCTTGAGGAACAAGCAAGATCAAGATGCGATAGTTGTAAGGAACAAAGCAAGATTAGTGCTCAAGGTTACACTAACCCTTCTTGTCCTTGCCACTATAGCTTTTATGCTTGAAATGATCTTGTGGTAGCATATGACATGTTTGTGGGCTTGTGAACCTAGAGTTTGATCTAGAAAATGAGCTATAAATGTTTAACTCAACATGGTACAAGATAAACCTTATTTGGAGGTGTGAAGAAGCTTGTCCTTGGATCAAACTGAGTTAAATATCTTTTGCAAGTAATCTGGATTGAACCAAATTTGGGAAAATGATTCTCACTTCACATGGTTTCACACAACCTATCTAAAATTTGAGCTCACCTTTTGTGGTCATCGATGACAAAGGGGGTGAGAAATTTCCAAAGATATTGCAAAAGGGGGAAAAGTAACACAAAGATAAGAATACGAGAAATGACGGGGATCAATTAAAACTTGAAGCACACAAGTAGGGGGAACAAGCTCATAAACTTGTATGTTGCATTTGTATGTGCATTACATATGTTTGCTTGCATGGCATAAGTTTTAAATTCAAATATCCATGCTTGTGTGGTGTATGCTATACTATAGAAAATGATTGATGTAATGAAAACTAGCATGCATAGGATAGCTAGACACTTGAATGGTTTTACAAGTGGTGCTAAAGCCTTGTTTCTATTGTTGATCTCATAAGGTATCTAGTGTCTCTTGTTTTCAAGTGATATCTAGCAAATCATGGTGCTAAGGATGGTGTTCAAATGGCAACTCCGATTGGTATCATGTTTCAAAGGTCTATTCTTTACACCTTAGCATCATTTGGTAGCCATTACTTCCCCACACTTTCTAATCTATGCATATGTGCAAGCTTTTAAATTCAAACTCTTAACACATATGTAGAGGGAGCTAATGCTACCAATTCAGGTTTATAAAACTTGTCCATAACCTTTACACATGGTAATATGCTTGGGCAAGCAACATAAATCCAAGAAAATTTCATTGAATATCTTTGTGAAAGGTTGTCATCAATTACCAAAAATGGGAAGATTGAAAGCCCTAGTTTGTTTTTGGTTAATTGATGAAACCTAGGACTAACCTTTGATCTAAGTGTGTGAATTAGATAAAGTGGTCCAACCCAAGTGTGAAGCTAGGTGATGGCTTTGGTGAAGGTGATGGCCACAAAAGAGATGATCAAGTGCTTCACATTTGTAAAAGAAGAAAGAGAAAAAAAAAAAATAGGCTCATGTCAAAGGTATAATGATAGGAGCCATTTTTGGTTTGCACTCAAGACACCATAGAGGGTGTGAGTGATTTAGGATCGATAGCCATACTATAAAGAGGGAAAATCTTTGACTAAGCGGTTTATTGAGTGCCACTAGATGACATAATTCATGCATTGCATTTAGGGACCTAGTGTGCTAACTTCTAACCCTTGTAAAATGCTTTGAAAAATACTAACACATGTGCACACAAGTTCTACACTTTGTGGTTAGTGTTGGAAGCAAGTGCGAAGTGGTTGTGGACTTAGAAAAGAAAAGGAGCTGAAAGTCCATGACCGGACACCTCGGCCATGCGGGTGACCGGACTCACCTCGGCGCGCCTAATCATACAATGGGTCGTGGCGTGGATCGGACCTGGGGAACACTGTTCCCATGTCTGGTCAAGACTTAGTGGCGTCTTGCAGTAGTTTAGCCGAGCGACCGGACTCACCGGCATGTCCGGGTCACCTAAGACTTAACGCTACCGGTCATCATTTTTGCACTCTAGAACCTTACTGGAACGGATCGGACGCCACGGTGTGGTGAGTCCGGTCACTTGTGCAGTGAGTCTAGTCATGACTTAACATTTCACATGATAGTGATTTGACCATCGGAGATGAACGGGTGTGGTTTGAACGAGGACACGTGGATGGCCAAGGACGACCAGACGCTAGCCGACCGTATGTTGGGGTGCGTCCGGTCAGCCCGCTGTTGGTATTTATTAACTTGTCACTTGTTTTAAGTAGTCAATCTGTAATATGCCTACATCTTCTAGCATCACTTGTACTAGGTTGTCATCCCTAATGATGGTACCAAAATGCTTGTTGGTACTACATAGCATTACTACTAGAATAATACTAAGTAGTTCTTTATTAATGTATGTGACTAGGAAGAATAGATATGAATATATGAAAGGAATCTATAAGTACACAGATAATTATACCATTGTAACACTTCACCCGAGAGTATTCTAGGTATCAAGTATTTATATTTTTTCCCATAGGGAAGGTCCGCACGAACATGTATTGATAACTTATATTTTTGATGGAGAAATAAACCATAACCAATTTTTTACTCATAACAGGGTAAGTCATATGATAAGATATATGATAAGTATTGATCAATGATAATGATAAATCACTCGTAGTACTCTTTTCTATGGCATTAGCATGGTCGATAGAATATTTGAGGAATAATTCCTAAGTCATTCTTAATTACAAGTCAAAGCATACATTGATTAGTGCAATTATACCTAGTAGTCATTGCTAAGATCATCTTCATATCTATACATAAGGGATATTACTAAGGAAGATTAAGAACGAGCTTGTTCTTCCTTCGTAACTGCACCCTACGTATGCCTATATATTTGGGGAGTGGACTACAAAGGACTCAATGGAAGTGTCACATCTGCGATCTACCATATGACCCGTAATATAGGGTGTATCCACAGTAAACAACGATAAAACACCACGCTTACACAATGTCGACCATTCGCCATGGTACCTTAGAGTGACCGCTATACTTAACTTATGCATGAATATGATGATAATCTAACCATACTAAGCATATAATCAAAGTAGATGATGAACATTATAACGAAGAACATGAATAAGATGAATACTAATATTGCCATAACAATTGTATCTAGCATATAAAAATAATAGAGGTACAAAAGAGAGGGGTACAAAGATTATACCAAACCACGCTCTTGACAAGATCAAATCCAAGCGAAGTTCCGCTTGCCTCCCTCTAGATCTAGCCTAACTAGCTATGTCCTAGAATATGGTGGAGCTCTGAGGATGATTAGCATTTTGTCTTCTCAAATGACTTGATGACCGAGTTATGATTCTTCCCGGAGGGGTGGTAGGGGCTGGTATATATAGCCCAGAGCGTCCAATACGAGCCCTTGGATCAAACCGACTTAAAGGATGGCATAGATGCAACCTAGGAGGCAGTGGAGAACCAACATTTGAAGGAGGGGCTAACATGTGGGCCTAGGGGGTCGGGCGGCCCCACCTGGCAGCCTCTGCCTCTCTGTCTCAGCGCGGAGTCATCTCGAGTCTTCTGGTGTCCGTTTCGCTACAGATAAGCGCGATTAAATCTGACATGTAGGTCCACCTTGATGGGTTTCTTAATAAACCCTCAGAAAATATAGATTCACTAAAACTCGTGGAATTTGTTAGTTTAAACCCCTAGACCTTCGTTGGTGATTATATTTATGCCCTTATGCATGTTATATTATCGATTTATAATGCTTGTTAACTACCATCAACAAACTCCACTAAGCTTAACCTTTGCTAGTCCCTTAGCAAAGCTAAACTTAGTAAATAGATCATGAGTTTAAGGATTTTGAAAACATCGACGCAACTAAGGATTTTGAAAACATCGACGCAACTCCTCAAAAGTACACATGCATTCAAACAAGAATTCTCCTCCGGATTAGAATGAACTGATCCGACTTTCAAACTTACCCATATTACCTTAAACCATGTGGCTTCTCAGCCTTCACTTGGGTCTTAAGCAATTGAAAGATAGAATGATCAAGTCAAGCGCTATGTCTCATGTTCTTTGCTCAACTATTATTCGGAGTTTTATAGATTTTCTAAAATAAAACTAAGAGCTTCCATTGTATGACACTCTCAAGTCTCTCAATATATGTGGTATTTGTGGATCGTCACCAAGGCAAAAGTGATGTTATGCCTTTCTTTCTTCCTATAACTAAAGCTTATGTGGAGCTCATAGGAGTGGAAAAAGTATGAAAGAGCATACTTGCAATACATATATTGTAAAGTCAAACCTCGGATCCAAAGAGAGTTGAGTCATACAATCAAATCAAGATGTGCATGTGTATGGATGTATGTGGTGGATATATATGGTGGCTAACCTTTTTCTACTATGCTCCTTGAAAACATCTCTTTTTTGAAACTTAAAAACAACTTTGCAAGAAAACATGGGCTATCTTATTTATCTTTTCTTTTTTTTGGACAGGCATCTAAGTACCCATTGTTTTTAATATCTCGAACACTTGTCCATTTTTTTTCTCATCTCTTTTTTTCTCTCATTTTATAAATAACTTTTGCATAGCCACATGCTTCTTTTATGCAACAAAACTTTTGAGAGGTAGCAACAAGAACTTGGAGCATTTATTTGGTGGATACCCTATCAAAAATATTTTTGGTGTTTACTCCTAGTGTAGGAGTGAAATATTTTTGGGTGGATCTAGATGGAATGGCATGTTATTGCGCCTACCCTAGTGTAGGAGTAGTGCATAATTGGGTGGTGTATACATGATCTTGATTTTAAGAGCTTAACAAACCTCTCATAAGGGTCAACAAAGCTTGACTAAACTCAATACAATGCAAGCAGCATATATGTGGAAGTTTTCCTAATCTAAATATCGTATATGACTCTGATAGGAATTCAAGCTGTCGTACAGGAGCTCATCATGTAGGATTTTTATATTTTTAAAAGATAAATCTCTAGTACTTTAGTGTCACTTGGAACAAGATAAACAACAGCTTAGACCTTCTCATATCATATATGTCAATTACCTAAACTTAGATCAAGCATATGCTACCCACGAGTTTCAGGTTCAGAGTAAATTCTTATATCAAAACAGTCGTATCCAAAACTCAGGAGAATTCAAGACTGAAAACTAGGTACTTGAAAGGAATTACAACAGAGCAACTATTTATCTTTTCCATTGCAAGAGATTATCCTCGGAGTCCTTTTCATTTAGCTCTTAAAAACAGAAAACTAGACACACACTTTTTATTTTATTTTCAAAATTTAAGATCACACCTTAATATTATATATAACTAGCTAAGATAATTTTTTATTTTACTTTTAGTTTGTTATGCATCTTTTTATGACTTAGAAATAATAGAACAAAAAGGGAAAGAAATACTTAGCTCGATATATGGGGGATGCCTTTCCCGCAAGTTGGATGTTGTCATGGTCTTTCTTAGAGTGAGTCTACCAACAGAAGTCTTTCTTATCCATCTAGAAGTAGGGTTTCTTGTGCAAATGAGTGTAGCTTTTTCGTTCGGGAAAATATACTTTGGATTGATGGCTTTACTCTTGATCATCCTTCAAAATACTTCAACAAGAACACCAAAACTCGTGGCACGATTAGGATAAGGGGTTAGCTCTCACCATTCGAGATTTGTTGTCCTTGGGGTTTAGACGGATTTCCTAATTGGCAAAGTTCTAGCAGGATGTCTATTTAATTTTTTATTGATATAATGCAGAAAGAAAATATGCATGCATGATATATATTATTATTTTTATGCCACCACAAAGTGAATATTCCCTTCGGCTTTTACACACCGAGAAATTTTTCATGGGGCTTAGGCTTTATGATGCAAAGTTGATGTAATGCACTCATGAAACTTTTTTTTATCTTCCTTTTCTAAATGCAATGCTTAAAAAGTAAATATGGATAACTACTGATGTTACCTCTTGGTGAGGGTTCAAATTTTTGAGTCCTCCGACATGACTTGGCTGGAGAAAGGTCCTTCACTTTTCGGTGCATCATCCAGTCTCAACAATGGAGACCCAGATGGCTGCACATCTTGTGACGATGTTTCTGATGGTGATGTCACCTTCTCTTTCCATACCTGCTTGGTCTATGAACTTGACTTAAGTGGAGTAGGTTCATCTTTTACAACTTCTTCAAGTTCCTCGCCTCCTCTCAACTTTTCTTTGGGAATTGATTCTTTTGGTTTAAGGATGATCGATGTCTCCTCCTGGGCGAGACTTCTTAGACTGCTCATAAGTGGTATAACTATTAAAATAATAGCGTACCTTCTCTCTCTAGGAATTGGATGTAGACTTGTCCAGATCTGACATAGATGATTGCGTTGGTTGTGCTGAGGAACGGTCTTCCTAGGATGATGGGCGTATCATCTTCTTCTTCACCCATGTCTAGAACCATGAAGTCAGTAGGGGCAAACTGATCGTGTATTCTTACCATAACATCTTTTGCTATTCCTTTTGGAAATCGGATTGATTGGTCCACCATCTACAATTACATATATGTAGGGAACAAAGGTTCGTCATCGAATAAATATTCATATGTTACCTTGGACATTATATTGACACCGATCCAATGTCGTAGAAGGTCTTATAGAATATTCTTTGTCCAATGGTACACTTGATCGTTGGTACACCAGATTATCCTTCTTAGCAAGGAATGGTGTTGACGGTAGTTAACAAGCATTATAAATCGACAATATAACATGCATAAGGGCAAAAATATAATTACCAACGAAGGTCTAGAGGTTTAAACTAACCAATTCCATGAGTTTTGGTGAATCTATATTTTTGCGGGGTTTATTCGAAAACTGTCAAGGTGGATCTACATGTTAGATTTAATTGCGCTTATCCAAAGCTTAAACGGACACCGTAAGACCAGAGAGACTCGAGTGGACTTGGACTTGGCAGTGGCAGAGAGGCTGCTAGGTGGGGCCAGCTAGCCCCACCTACAGGCCACCTGACCCCCTAGGCCCACATGTCAGCCCTCCTTCGAATGTCGGTTCTCCACTGCCTCCTAGGTTGCATCTATGCAGTCCTTTAAGTTGGTTTGATCCAAGGGCTCACGTTGGACGCTCCATGCTATATATACAAGCCCCTGCCTGTGGGGTATAACCCCCGGTACCCACATGGCTGTACATGGGCTGAGCCGCTACGGGAGGCTTGGCTCACAAGACCATGGATGGGTCGCACCACCAGTCAAGGCCTAGCTTGCAAGGTGATGCCGCGTGAAGTACGAAGCAGGTCAGCGTGCCTCATAAGACTGCGTAAGTATCCTCGATGATCTAGGAAATCTGCTTAGATATGCTAGATTACCGTGATATCTCAGAACTTCCTATCTTGTAAACCGATCAGGATAGAAACATCTGATCTATAACCCTATCCCTATGCTATATAAGGCGTGTAGGGACCCCCTCATTTTCATCTGATCATACGCAATACAATCCACAAAGACACAGGACATAGGGTATTACGTCAAGCCAATAGCCCGAACCTATCTAATCATTATCTCTTGCGTTCCGTGTCACCATCCGGTTTTCTTATGCGCACCTCCATAGATTCATCTACCACCATGGGCATACCCCTCGGTAGACTGCCGACTAGATTTGGTCGACAGTGGCACGCTAGGTAGGGGGTGTGCATGCTAAATTCATGGTGAACCAGATGGCCACCTTTCTGAGCTCCATGGCCCTCCTCGAGCCGGGCCAGATCTTCATGGTCAGATCCATGACCTAGATCACCAGCCCTGACGGCAATAGGGAGATCATGGAGGCCATGTAGGATCACCCTACGCCCATCACGCCAATGCCTGCAATGACATCTCCGATCCTAGCCCCCGCTGCTAGGTTAGGAGATCTATTAACAATGATGATCTGATCGCATCCATCGATCGGGTCACAGACCACATAACGGAATGCCAGCTCCTCGTGGATTCGGTCCTAGACCAATCTAGAGCGAGTGACGATTTTCCTACGCTCCAAGATCACCAAGCCACTATGACTGAGCGACCTGCTTGGCCACACCATTTGAGGCAACCAGATTCTGATCTGGTGATCACGACTACTCCAGAAGGGTGCACGGCACGGAGCCGACCGCTTCCCGCTACCAGCCTACGCTTGGCCAACTATGAGGCCCCGATGGAGAACTCACCGAGGCCCTATCCTTTTGGGATGGAGGGTGCGGGATCTGCGTACCAGAACACCATCCACCACCTCTTCATTGACCATGTTGAGCGTGACCACGCCACCGATCTCTATATGATCGACCCGACTGACTCTGGTTAGCCTACGCCCATGGTCAACATGGTGGCTATTCGCCAGCTCCTGGATGGTTCCCCTCTTCTGACTGAATCTCTCCATAATATTCTAAATGAGAGCCCCAACGATTATTCCGAAGGCTCAACCAAGACCGTATCGAGCTACCCTACTTTCCCTCCAGGGTTCGGGGGCATGATTTTTCACGTTAGCCATGATAGCGTCACCAAGGAGGGTGAGATCGTAGAAGAGAGCAAAGCTCGTCTAGCGAAGAACGCCGATCACCAATGTCGCTGAGATGCGTGTCCGCCAAAGGGGTCGACAAGGATGGTCGTGGCCTGCCCCGCCATCAGCGTAATCTAGAAGAAGCATTCGACATGGTGGGCTACCAACTAGTCTACTAGACTCCAAGCGCCAATCTAGCCCCTTCTTTCAATGAGCTCGACAAACTCCCTCACACTCTAGAGTTTGAGAGGGTCTCGAGCACATATCATAGTCACAAGCATGTCTAAGTCAACGAATTCTAGAATGACGCCTGCCTTATTCCAATCGCATCATCTCATAGTCATCGTTCTCGCCATGATGGAGGAGGCCAAATCACAAGTCTTGATGGCCCCGACCTCTAGCTAGAGGTCCCTACCTCTATAGAGGATCCAGAGGCAACTATGAAGCTAATTCATGCCACGACGCACGCCCACCATGCCCCTAGGGAGGTCGAGGCAGCGACCATAACCAAGAGGTCAATCAAACCTCCTCGTGACCTTTGTGACCACATCAACGCCGACGTAGATGTCCGCCACCGCATCAAAAAAAGCAGGTCCGCACGCTATGAATCAGAGATGGAACGTTGCCGACAATTCGATGCAGAAACATGAGGGATTTGCTGCCCATCAAGCACCACTCCCTGTAGGCGCATTAGGACTTCGCCCCTTCACCAAAAGGCTCCATGCCGTCTAGTGGCCTGTGGGCTTCACGGTCATTGGTGTTAACACCTATGATGGAAAGGCCAACCCCGCCATTGGCTAACTCAGACAAGATTGCCGTGTGAAGCCAAGGGGGGGAGACGAAGGCGTCATGGTGAACTATCTTCCTATCATGCTCAACCAGTTTGCAAATAACTTGCTCCTCAGCCTATGGGAGAACTCCATCCGATCCTAGGATGACCTCAAGAAAGTCTTCACCGACAATTACTTGGCCACGTGCGAGCTACTTGGCACCAAGTACGACCTGGAGAAGCTTCATCACTCCTCTAAGGAGTCCTTGCGTGACTTCATCAGGCGCTTCTCAGAGACAAGAAACTATGTTCCCAACATCACTGACGCCGAGGCCATCGCCACCTTCACCAAACGGCTCGACACGAAGCAGCTCCATGGAAAGTCAGACCACAAGAGGCCCACTACCATCGGCGAACTGATACAAATAGCAAACGGATACGTCGACGCCGAAGTATCCAAATAGGCATCCCACTCCGACCACCACTAATGCTACAACGATGACCGATGTGAAGATAGGCGCTACGACGACCGCGACTGCCGCCATGACGACCAAGACCGCCGCCAAGATGATAGTGAGCCCTAGCGTTGCCGGCCTAATAACTCGATCAACATCACCAATACCTAGGCCAAGCATACCTCGATGCTGACTTTGGCAAGCCGCTGGACGACCCATGCCCTATTCGCAAGGATGCCAAACACACCATGCTAGAGTGCATGTAACAGAACCATCCAATTTAAAAGAGCACAAGTACAATAGCAATTACCGGAGCGATCAAACCATCATACTTGAACCCATATAAACCCGGTAGTCCGATGAAATCACGAAGGATCTTAAACAACCAACATACAAACCAAGATCGTACATGATTCAACGCAACTAGTCACATGTTAGAACATGTTTACAAATAGTTCTCATACATCAGAGTTTCAATAGAGTTATTACAACCCAAATTGAGAAGTAGCAGAAGCAACATAGTTTCAAAACATCATCAAGATAGTTTAAATACATAGCCACTTTTAGGATCATCTCCAACAAAAGCACATAGGTGAGATGATATAGAATGACCGTGCCCTTGGTCTTACTCTCCATCAACTACAAGAGTTATGCAATGCTAGCAGTAACCATGGTACATCACGTCATCTGCAACAAATGGGAATAAACCCTGAGTACGGGAATGTACTTAGCTAGACTTACCCATCATAAACCAAAATAATAAGACACCAAGGAGTATGCATAGCTTTAAAGGTGGAGTTAGCTTGACAACATTTTTGCATAAACTCTTTAGTAACATAATTTGGAGATTTAGTGCCTCTAGCATCAGTTTGAATACCTATTTAATTAAGCATCTCTAGATTAGCACCTGTACTAGAGCAATCACTTGATTAAGCTAACAAGCATTAGTAACCATATCCATTATCAGAATAATTTGAGAATCATCATAACCATCCAGTTTCCATTAAGTTACTCTATGTTGCCGCTGCTCAGTCAAGTTCTCACTATCTGGGAGAGACGGCGATTCAAATCGATTCCTACCTAGCTAGGGAATTTATTCCTAACACAAACCGAGGCACACCCTGTGAAGGTAGCCTCAGATCACCTTTGGTACAATTCAGGACTAACTTGTGGGTCCAATCAGCACCACACCCTCAGAGATTCTACCAATCTGCCAGGAAGATCGAGACCCGATCCCGCCCTTGGACTCACGCCATTGGCTCTCCGCACATCCTTACTTCCTCTAGTGTGCGCACTTGCACTTATTAGGGTCCATCCTGAATTGAGCTACTCGGCTTTGCGGTCATATCACCAGATCCGACCAACTAAGTGCTAGGCATGCGTTCAACATGACATGAGGACATACAGCGAATCGGTCCTTAGTCGACACAGATGGGGGAAGATAGGCACCCAAGACCTCCATGCCTGGTTGCTTCTCTATCACGATCCCCGCCTCGGTCTCCTTTATTCATTGACATATGGTTATATTCCACGCTAGCACATATAGCCAATCGTGATTAGTTATCACCTATATCATGCGTGTGATAGGTAATCATCCAACTTCTCTACCACTAAGCATGGCTAAGCATATATTCGATCCTAGACCTACATAGGATTCAAGATATATATATCTGATCAAGGAAGATATATGCAGCAAGTGGTTTCAATCAACTCCTAGTACTTAATGCATCAACATAAAAGGACTCAAGTTGATAGTTTTAAAACATAGGAGGCTTAGAATGCTTCGGGGCTTGCTTTTCACAAAGGTTGAGGGATGATGATCGGGGCACTCTGGCAACTATTCACCATCGAGCTCGCCTTCTCTTGGGACCTCCTATTGCTACACTTCCAGATGCTCTTCCTAGGGATCGGCCTCGTACTCCAACATGGTAATTTCTTCCGTCGCACCTATTGCATGCATATGCAAAAAGTGAGAATCATGAATGCATCAGAAGGGTCATGGATGACATGTCATGATAATGCGCATGGTTAAATGATGACTATCATATTAGGTCATTAGAATGATAACAAGGTTAAATTCTTATTTACTGAGTAGGTGCATATCTCTTCTCTAGAAATTCCAAGAATCCACATTAAGTCTATTTGTGGACCACAACACAATAGCTACAAGTTTAGATCATAACTATAGTTTTGCTCAACCAAATGCTATGATCCTCGACTTTATGGAAAGCTTATAAAATTTCCTACAACTTTCATTTAATCACTAAAATCTGATTCAACTACTATCCTAGCCAAAATAGGTAAACTTCCAAGGTCTGTCCAGAAATTCTAGAGAGTAAGCATTTCTGAATACCAACTTCTAACAGCTATAACTCTCAAATCATTTGGCTTATGGTCCTAAAATTTTGACATAAGCTAGATAAATAAATTCCCTACAACTTTGTTATTAATCATTTTTATAGCTAACTCCATTTTGCCTATGCAAAATACCCAGCAACAGAATCTGTCTAAAACAACTTCTATAATTGAATTTTAGAGCCATAATATTTTACTGCATACAAGAAAGAAAAATTGGGCACAACCAAAGGTACCAACAGTTCATAGGCATCATACACACTCTAGAAAATATGACGGTCAAGCCCAAATAATTTATTTAAATGCCTTTATTAATTCATTTGGACACTAAGGTAAAATAAAGAAAATATATCAAAATTACACAATAAATTCTTATAAAATTACAGTGGTTTGTATATGATCCCAATAGTCTACTGTAAAAATTTCATACCAAATAGACAATTACAACACCCTCTACATAAATGACAAGTTATAAGGGCTGATTTTAGTGAAAATAGTTATCCCAATTGAAAAGTGTGAAACAATATATTTCATATTTTTCTTAGCTTCCTTAAAACCCATTAACACTGTACAAAAATTTTCATGGCAATATGTTACTTATTTTTATCCTTATGAATTTCCTCAGAAAACACCATTTATTAAAAGATAAATAGAAAGACCCTACTCCAATCAAGTTTACTGCAAGTTCATGATTTTTCCTAACTAGAGCAAGTCAACACAAGATCAGAAAAATTGGAATCACAATTTTATCATTTTCCTAGCTCAAGTTATGCATTTTACAAGATTGCAAACAATTTAAAAGCACTTATCTAGCTCCATTTAATTCTCCCCAAAAAACATCCCAAATAGTAGGTTTCATATTTTAATCAAATATTACACTTCATGATGAATCCAACAAAATTTGGTTCACCCATTTGGACACTCCTAGCTCTAGATATGAATTTTTGAAACATGCATTCAAATATGTGAAAACAAATAAGAAAATCAACCAATACACAGATTGACAGATGGGGCCCACTGGTCAATAGGACCCATGCGTCGGCGATACAGAAGCAGAGGGGGTGTTTTGGCCAGCCATATCTCATCGGTGGCGAGATCACCGACGACGACGGTGACACCAAAGTGTTCCCCTAACCAAGCCGCATGGCTTGGTGGCGAATACGCTACCTAGGGTTCACCGGAGACGGCTCGCTGACGGCAATGGCGCATGGCGGAGGTAGCGCGGTGGTACGCCGGTGTTCTCTGGCCATCACATGCTCCGGTGAGGTGCGCTACATCTTTGTGGGAACCAAATGAAGCTATCTAGGGTGGTTGGGGTTTCGCTGAGGTGGCGGTGAGCTCTGCTCACGTGCATGGCCGCGTGGCGGTGAGGGTACGGCGGTGCGTGGCCGTGTTGTAGCGCTGTTAGGGTGGTACCATCTAAAAGGTCACCGGCATGAGCTCCTATGACCGATAGAGGTGACAAGATGAGAGAGAGAAAGAATGAAAAGGCTTGAGCTTGCATTGGCCACGACGAGCATGGAGCTCGGCGACGCTCCGGCAAGATCACTGGTGGCGAAAATGGCAAAATGCACCCTTACCAAGACTCGAAGTGCTTAGCAAAGGGGTAGAGGTTGAAGTGTAGAACAAGGTGAAGCTGTTGGCATGATCAATTGGAAAATGGTGCGGCGACGGCGGCGCTACGCAGCGGCGAAGCTGGCGGTGGCCTAGTGAGTGCGAGAGCGAGCGAGGGAGAGGAAATGAGTGAGAGAGAGAGCAGACAGGTGCGTCGTGGCAATGTTGAAGCCTCCCTGGCTAGACTAGTGGGGCACGCGCCGGCGTATGGCTGCCAGATGGTGACTGCGGCCTGACGACTGTCGGCCACCACTGGCCTGCTCTGACTCGGCTTATGCCGTTTCAAAACGACTGAAACGGCCTCCTTCCTCACTCTCATACTCTCAAACCAGCGTGATTCAGCGAAAACTGTAATAATCAAAGTTGTAGATCTACATGTAAGCTCCAACTTTGCTTTAGGGAGCAATATATAATTCACCATAGTTTTCAAAATACAAAGCTCCAAAGTATGGTACATTGAAACTGGAAATCAGTCCCAGACTTAGAAAATTTTCAAAGTTTGGAAACAACATTTTATTGCTACTTGTGAGCTATTTTTAGCATGCTATGCACCGAATTAGGTCTTGACCCAAAAATAAAAGTTGTTATTCTTATCAAGTACTACAACTTTGCTTAAGGGTGCATTGCCATGCAAACACTCTATGCTATAGTTCAACTTAGGTCAAACATACAACTTGAAAATGGTAACTTACACTATAACCATGACTTAGAGGCCCAATTTATCCAAGTCATGAATACCAAAGTTGTTCCATGTAACATTATAAACATGTTTAAGGTACCTCTAAGGTCCCACAAGCATTTTATACATTGGTCACATGTAAACCCTAGCATATGTAAAGCATTTAGTGACAACACATGTGATATAAGCAATCATAGAGATAAAATTTGAGATGCTCATGCTAATGAATGATCAATGATGCTTTTGCTTGTGCAATGCCAATGCCAAATGTATGCTTAACACCAGGGTGTTACAGCACAGAGGCCTGAAGACAGCGCTCGGTGGCATATCATCGAAGAAGCCATGGCGTGATGACGATGAGACCGAAGACGGTTAGGTTGGAGAACGAGGCAAGAACAAGGCCCCAACCTACCAAGACCCCACCAAGACCGTCGCCACCATCTTTGGTGGGAAAGTTATCTCTCAGACAAGCGAGAGCGTAAGTTCATAGCTCGATGCATCATGTTGGTCGCTACATATGATGGCCCCATCGCTAATCCTAAGTACCTCGACTAGTCAGAGCATCTGATTACCTTCTCCAAGGTCGATCAGTGGTTGAACATCCCATACCTAGGGCGTTCCTCACTCATCCTAGATCCCATAATCAAGGACGTGCGCTTCCAAAAGGCCCTCATCGATGGTGGGAGCGCCCTTAATATCCTCTTTGCCAGATCTATGGAGGAGCTAGGGCTCAAGGAGGAAGACCTCACCCCCATGGATTCTTCGTTCTGGGGAATCGTTCTTGGGAAGGCATCCATACCCTTGGGACAGATTACACTACTGGTTCAGTTCGGCACCGCCAAGCATTTTCGCATCGATTACGTCAACTTCCTTGTCATCGATTTCAACATAGCGTACCATGCCATCCTTGGCCGACCAGCTCTTGCCAAGTTCATGGCCGTGCCGCACTATAATGCATTTCAGGTGCTGAAGATGCCAATGGAGCAGGGGTCCTCTTCCTACGTGCCAACCTCGATGTCGCCTACAACTATGAGAAGGAAAGCTTCACGCTCATTGAGGCAACTGACATCTCCATCCGCATGCAGGACTGCATCACGACTACATAGCTGATCGCTTTGAAGGACCTAGAGATCCCAACCACAGAGGCCACCCGAGCATCCACCAATTCTAAGGAGGTGAAGGAAGTGGCCCTCGTCCCCGGTGACTAGTCCAAGACTGCTCGGATCAGGGCCGACCTCAAACCTAAATAGGAAGATGCACTTGTCAGCTTCCTAAGGGAGCATGTCGACGTGTTCGTGTGGAAACCTATGGACATGCCCAGCATGCCTCGGGAGCTGATCGAGCACCCCTTAAACATCTCGGCAACCGCTAAGCCGATCAAGCAGAAGCTTCGACAATTCGCGTAGGACAAAAAGGGGGCCATTAGGGTAGAGATAACCCGCTCTGAGCTGCCAGTTTTATTAAAGAGGTGTATCATTCGGAGTGTTTAGCCAACCCGGTTCTTGTAAGGAAGAAGAAAAAAGCATGGAGAATGTGCGTTGATTACACCGATCTCAACAAACACTACCCTAAAGACCCCTTCGGTCTACCTCGCATTTACGAGGTTGTAGACTCCACGACCGGCTGTGAGCTCCTGTGCTTTTTAGATTGCTACTCTAGTTATCACTAGATCGTGTTAAAGGAAGAAGACCAGATCAAGACATCGTTCATCACTCCCTTCGGTGCCTACTGCTACACGATGATGTCCTTCGGGCTCAAGAACAAAGGTGCAACCTATCAAAGAGCCATCTAGCGCTGCCTCAAGGACCAGATCAGGAAGAACAATGAGGCTTATGTCGATGATGAGGTGGTCAAGTCTTGGACTGCTGACACCCTCATCGTCGACCTCACCGAAGTTTTCGAAGCCCTAAAAGTATACCGATGTAAGCTAAATCCCACTAAGTGCATTTTTTGTGTACCATCTAGTATCCTGCTGGGCAACATCGTCAGTCGCTGCGGCATCAAAGCCAACCAAAGAAAATAGCGGCGGTGACCAAAATGAAGCCACCGACCGCACTCAAGGACGCCGTGGTTAAACGGGTGCTCGGCGACTTTAGGTCATTTCATATCTTGTTTGGGCGAAAAGGGACTCCCCTTCTTCAAGCTACTCAAGGTTCAAGAGAAATTTGTCTGGTCAGAGGACGCTGATAAGGCATTCACTGAGCTCAAGTAGTTCCTCACCACACCTTCGATCATGACCGCCCCCCAAAAGGATGAAACCCTACTAATCTACATCGCAGCAACCAACCAGGAAGTCAGCACCGCCATCGTTGTTGAACATGAAGAGGCCAGACACACATACAAAGTCTAGCGCCTAGTCTACTTCATTAGCGAGGTCCTAAATGAGTCTAAGACTCGCTACCCATTGGTCCAAAAACTGTCAGACGCCATCCCGATCACATCCCTAAGCTCTCATACTACTTTGATGCCTACCACATAGCAGTAGTTACGGAATACCCGCTCAGCGACATCCTCCGCAACAAGGAAGCCAGTGGCCACATCATTAAATGGGTGGTCGAGCTCGGCACCTATACCATCGACTTCAGGCCTTGCCACACGATCAAGTCACAAGCGCTCGTCGATTTCATTACCAAGTGGACGGATATGTAGACTCCTGTCTAGGTCTGCCACCTCGAGCACTGGACCTTGTACTTCGACGGGTCTCTCAACCTCGATGGTGCTAGAGCAGGCGTATATTTCATCTTGCCATCGAGGGATAAGCTTCTTTATGTCCTCCACCTACACTTTTGAGCATCTAATAATACCCCTAAATATGAGGTGGCACTTCATGCTCTCCGTATAGCGGTCACGCTTTCGGTGTTGAATGCCTCCGTGTGTCGGATGACTTTGCTCTCGTAATCAACTAGCTCAATAAGGATTGGAATTACACCAACGAGAAGATGGACGCCATCGCTACCGTGATAAGAAAGTTAGAAGAAAAATTCTATGGCATCGAATACCACCACATGGTTCGGGCCAATAATTAAATAGCCGATGACCTATCAAAGATAGGATCAACTGGGCTAAAGTTCCACCAGAGTGTTCGTCTAGGACCTTGTGGCCCCTTCCATCAAGCGAGAACAAGAAGGCGTTGAAGAAAATCACCGCCGAGCGATATAGTCGCCGTGATGCCTGCGTTGAGCAGTGATTGGAGGGAACCTTTCATCATATACCTCACCACTACAGATGTCCCGTCGGACAACAGAGAGAGAGAACGCCTTACCCGCCACAGTAAGCATTACGTCCTAGTTGAAGGGAAGTTGTACCACAAAAAACGCCAAAGGGGAGCTAGTCCAGAAGTGCATCTCTATGGAAGAAGGCGAGAAGATACTCAAGGAGATCCACGCCAGCACCTGCAGCAACCATGCAACCTCTAGAACACTGGTTGGAAAGGCTTTCCGAGCTAGTTTCTATTGGTCCTCAGCCATAGCTGATGTTGAAGCACTTGTTCGCTGATGTGAGAACTGTCAGTTTTTCGCTAAACAAATCCACGTTCTAGCTCAGGCCTTACAAACAATCCTTGCATCATGTCCCTTTGCATGCTAGGGACTGGATATGATTGAGCCGTTCAAGCCCGCACTAGGAGGTTTGTGCTGGGTCTATGTCTGCATCGACAAATTCTCCAAATGGATCGAATACAAACCCATGGTCCAAGCTATAGCGAAGAAAGCAAATGAGCCGCTTGACGACATCATTCACCGATTTGGCCTCACCGAACAAAGATCATCACCGACCTAGGGTCCACGTTCACTGGTAACGACTTCTGGGATTTCTACGACAAAAGATGCATCTTAGTCAAGTATGTCTCCGTGGCACACCCAAGGGCCAATGGTCAAGTCAAGCGCGCCAACGGTATGATCCTGGACGCATTGAAGAAACGGCTCTATGAGAAGGAACATAAACACCTAAGAAAATGGCTCAAGGAACTACCAGCTATGGTCTAGGGAGTAAGGACCCAACCTAGTCGTAACACCGCATCTCCACAGCACTTCATGGTTTTTTTGGCTCTAAGGCCGTATTGCTCGCTAACGTCAGCTTTCTCGAGCACCCAATGTGAAGAATTACAACAAGGAGAACTCTAACCAAGCTCGGCTCGTTGAAGTGGATAGCTTAGAAGAGGAATGTTTGGTCACCTATGTTCAGACGGCAAAATACCTTGATGACTTATGAAGATACTACAACCGTAATGTCAACGATCGATTCTTTGTGGTCGAAGACTTAGTACTCCATAGGAAACGGAAGACAGACAGGTTGCACAAGCTATACTCACCTTGGGGGGTTCCCTTCATCGTCAAGGCAATCACCCGACCAGTGTCCTACAGACTATGCGACATGGATGAAAGAGATGTCCCAAACTCTTGGCACATCAATCTGCTTAGACATTTCTACCCTTGAAGCGTTCATTTCAAAGATACATACCTTTCATATTTGAGTATTCAATAAAGTTTTTTACACTGATGTTTCTCCATATTGTTTTCTCCACGCTTTCCCGTTCAACGATTCTAATTCTGCGTACAACATCTTAAAAATGAAATGCCATCTACGCCTAAGGCAAATACCCAAACAAACACGTTGACGCTCGGATGCCTCCAGAGACGATCCTATCTCTGACTTCTCCCTACACATGCATGAGCGTCCACCCTCTGTGTCATGGGTGGTCGGCAGCGGTTCCTTTGCGATGCCCTAATCTTTTCACATGCACATGGCCCTGCGCCTCGCGTTTCGGTTAATAGGCTAGCTAGGGCTGGGGACTCAGCTATACACTACTGATCGGATGGTTAATATCAAATATAAACACAAACACACCATAACAACAAGCTTTCAACAAAAGTTGCTAAGCACTCCTATACAATGATTTAGCATAAGTTTTTATCTATGGAGCACCGCACCCACTTCGTTGAACAGGTCGACATCTTTAGTCAACCTATTCGCCGGCTCTTCCGCCTCGTCCTCCAGCCTGGCGATCTTCGTCGTATCTATTCCATGGGCATAGCTGGTCACCATGTGCTGGAGATCCACCATAGGATAATGCGATCGTAGCTAGGCAAGTGCATGCACGATGGCTCCTTGGGCGGCGCTGCGTGCGAATTCCTTGAAGTCTAACCATGTCGTATGGCAACGGTCCAAGATCAACCGAGGTTGCGGGTCTCTAGGCAGCAGCTCTCTCCCTCTGGATGGCTCAAAACCAATGCAGTCAAGCACGGGCTTGATCCCTACTTTCATCGCTTCAATCTCCTTGTCTCACGTTTTCACTTGGTCTCCAAAGACCTAGAATTGCGTGAGCACCTGGTGACGATACTCTATAAAAGAGTGTCTGTATGCTAAGCATGCGTTCAAACTGCATTGGCAAAAATAAAATGCCAAACACTCACATCAAATATCTTCAGCTATATTCTTGGCCTTTTCGTCTGCCTCCTCCTTCATCGCAGTCAGCTACGCGATGGCCTCCTAGGAAAGGCCGAGCTCCATTTCCAATGCTAGACATCACAACAAGACGTCTCACAACGCTGGGCATTAACAAGACAAGATTAAAAAAAAATACCTTTCTACTAGTCAGCACTGCAGCTAAGCTGCTCAGCCAATGTCTGGTTCTGTGCCTCCATCTGCCGGTGCTCCACCTCCAACGGTAGGACTTTCACCTCCACACCTTCTCTACGGTGGCGTTCTTAGACTAGGCGCGCTTGGAGGTCATCCACTGACTACCACAGATTCTTGTTCTCCTCTAGCACCGGGGCCATCTCTTCTAGTTGCCGCTGGCGTTGCTTGGATACTTTCATAACATTCTGCAACAAGCAATTGGTTAAAAAGTTTGCGATAATCAAGGGACACAATAGAAGAATTTTCTTAAGCTTTCCTCAATGCGGCCGATCATTGCCGCCAGGTCGGTCCTTAACCTCTTCATCTCTGCGCTCGCGTCCCCCTCCTCTAGCATTTCAAATTCCTCACTGCGCTGGATAACCATGCGGAGGAGCTAGGGAGGCGGAGAGGGCTCCCGCACGATTTCTTCAATAACCATAGCAGTCACCTCTAGAGGGGCTCTCCCTAGTGGCTGCTGTGCTCAGATGGGTTGTTTGGGCCTTTCCTCTGCTGTTGATGCCATCGGTGTCGTTGTTTGCCCAGCAATCGTGGGCGGCTCCCACGCCACGGCGCTCGGCACATCCCCTGCGGCTTCTATGCCTGCTTCGGCAGGATAAGCTGGCGTTGCCCCTACGACCCATAAGCCTTCATCACCCGGATCCTCCTCATCGTGCACCCCACCTCCAGGCGATGTTAGGCTGGTGACAGGTGGATCCTCCATGGTAGGGACGGCTGGTTCTGCAGCCACTGGCTACTCGGTGGGGGCAACTGGATCTGCTCCCCCTTATTCCAATTAGACATAGGGAGTTTTCGGTTCTGCCGCACGCTCTAAGCCATCAACAGCAGCAACCTATAGGTCCTCACTCGACTCTGCACTTTGGCCCACAAACAACTCGTCAGCAATCAACAAATAGCGTTAAAAAAGAATTACGCACAAAGAGGGAAACTTACAATTGGGACTCCCATCGTGCCGTTTGGAACCGACGTGATTGCCCGGAGCCACCAACTCCGGCACCCAAGCTGCCCTACACCTCCATGGGCGTCATCGGAGTAACCCGCGTAGTCCCAGGGGCTTTGATGGCGACCCGCGTTGCTACCACTGGAGTTGTACGTGCTGTCTCAGGGACTACCGGTGTTGCCTAGGTTGCCGCTGCGGGTACCGCCCGAGCACTGTAGGGTACCAGCGTGGCGCTTTCCCACATCCACCGCCTTTCGCATGTCTTTGCCCCTACTGGCGCAAACGGCGGAGGCATCATGGCCCTTAGGGAAGGAGGCGTCGCTACCTCATCATCGTCCGATGAGCTCGACACATACATTTGCCGCCTTCGGGGTTGGACGGTAGCCCCAATGCTCATTGGCCTCTCCTCACGATGAGATGAAGCCATTGTTTTCCTTCTCTTTGGGGATGGATCCTTGTTAGCGGGCCATTTCCCTCGAAGCTTCTTGTGAACATGTGGCATCCACTTGTCTCCGTCCTCGTCCTCAAGGTGGGCCAAACTGTCCCCTCCTATCTCCGAGCTGGCTTGGTGTCGAGGACTGCTTAGCCTGGCGTCAACTCTCCTTGGCTAGTCCGCTGATGGGACCACCGAGAAGTATACCACCTAGTCCTGTCATGAATCTTCAGTAACATGAATGAATACATCGCAACAGATAAAGGATTAAATGAAACAAAAAATGAGACTCCTACCCATGGTGGGAGGCTCCCTACATGGAAGGGCCTTTGCTGGTCGTTGATCCTAAGACGCCCTACAAGGTTGAACATAATCGAGATGCATCATTTAACTTCATCCCGACTGATCTCCTTGGGCACCTCCTAGGTACCATCGGTCTCTCCCTGGAACTCATACCCAGGATGTGCCCTCTCCTTGCTAGGCTAGACTCGTCGAAAGGTGAAATTTGTTGCCACAGTCACCCCATCCAACCATCTCTGATCTATCAGCGCCAAGAGCTCCATCACTTGCTCAATTCCATTGGTGCTAGGCCTCTTCGACCACCTGGCGTTGCTAATGGGGATCTGATCCACGTTGCATGCCACATATGGCTCCACCCGAGGAATGTAAAACCATCGTTGCGCCCAATATTTCACGTTTGTGTTCAACGGGGTGGTGATCTATTGACCCACCATCCTGTCCTAGATCTACAAGTATGCTCCTCCTACAATCCTAGATCTAGATCCCCTCGGTTCTTCAAGCAGAAGAAGTGGCAGAAGAGATCAAAATGGGGAAGAATGCCTAGATAGGCTTCGCAGAAATGGATGAAGACAGGAAAATGAAGAATGGAGTTCGGGCTTAGATTGCAAAGACTAATCCCATAATAATCAATCAACCCGCGGAGGAATGAATGGATTAGAACACCGAATCCATGGTAGAAGTAATCTTCAAAAACTACTAGTTCATCACCACGAGGAGTAGGAAAGCTCTCACCGTGAGCTAGACTCCATCCCCCCATCACCCTGTCGAGCAGCACGCTGTCCACCACCAACTGATTGAACGCCGCCTCATTGCTGACAGACTCCATCCACTCCTCGGCATGATTCAGCTCACGTGCTCCCCTGCTCGAGCCACCATGGCTTCTTTTTAGCGCCATCTCATATATCTATGGACGAGAGGAAACTATGTGCTTGCGATTGCTCTAATGATGGAGCAGTTGCCAGGCGCAGAGGCGTGGGTGCAAGGAGAACAACGAAGCAGTGGAGATTGTGGGGAATGTGCGCCGGGGCCGCATTGCTCTTATAATGGTTTGACCCTTGACCTTCCTCCTTCCAAGGTTTTTGGGAAACCACGCCTGCCCCGCCGCATTCTCCACCAAAATCTCCGCGTGCCCCGTTGGATTGCTAAATGGGCCTGGTGGGGTACCACATCAAATATGGGCTGATGAAATAGAATTCAATACTAAGTGTTGCTTTGGTGGAGTTTTTCCCTAGATATTTACGGTAATATATTTTTCTTCTTTGACCCTGATACAAGATTCCTTCATCATCTTCTAGCAGGATCGAGGACTAAGTGTGTACACTTCACCTTGCGGTGAATGTACTGATTTCTTGGTCACTCGATTATTTGGCAATGCCGGGGACTGGTTGCTTTCTCAGCTATGCTAGGGATTGCATATTTTTTGACCCTGCTACAAGATTCCTTCGACATCTTCCAGCAGACTCAGGGACTACATTATGTACAATGCACCTCGCGGTGCACATACTGTTTCTTCAACACGGTGTTTCGACTTCATCAAGCCCATCATCTAATGCCTTTGCTTTGCCCTAATGACCACGTTGTTAGAGCCATCGCAACTGGCACTTAAGTGTGTACATTTCACCGACCAAGACTTTAATTTTTTTACTTGAGCTCCTTACATCCCACTGACAAACCTTGAACTTCAAGTGAGCCCGAGCTCAGCTTCTAGTTGAAATACTTGGACATCTGTTTCTATAGCTCGGGCGCCATGTTCAATAGCTCGGATGACGTATTCAACAGCTCAAACGCTCGTTTCAACAAATGGCTCCTAGTCAATCTGGTCGGACGCCTGCTTTTGATGACCAACGACTAGCTGAACTGCTCGGACAAGCTCAAGACGGTGTTGTTCGGTAGATACAAAGCGCTAGGGGACTAGTTATGGGAATATAACATCCGGTACCCATAGGGCTATACATGGGCCAAGCCGCTACGGGAGGCCCAACCCACAAGACCATGCATGGGTCATGCCACCAGTCGAGGCCTAGCTTGCAAGACGACGTCGCGTGAAGTATGACGCAGGTCCGCGTGCCTCGCAAGACTGCGTAAGAATCCTCGGTGATCTAGGAAATACGCTCGGATATGCTAGATTACTGTGATATCTATAACTTCCTATCTTGTAAACCAATCAATATAGAAACAACTGATCTGTAACCCTACCCCCAGGCTATATAAGGCGGGTAGGGACCCCCTCATTTTTATCTAATCATACGCAATACAATCCACAAAGATACAGGACATAGGGTATTATGTCAAGCCGATAGCCCGAACCTGTCTAATCGCTGTCTCTTGCGTTTTGTGTCACCATCTGGTTTCCTCACGTGCACCTCCATCGATTCATCTACCACCGTGGGCATATCCCTCGGTAGACTGCCGACCAGATTTCATAGACACTGCCACCCCCAGGAAGAATAATAACTCCAGTCATCAAGTCATTTGAGAAGACAGAAACCCTAATCATCCTCAGAGCTCCACCATATTCTAGGGCATAGATGGAATCAAATAAGTACAGAAAAGACCTATCACAACTGCACCAGGCATTCAAGTCTCAAGCGTGTCAGAAACTCTTTTTCTCGATTCACTTCTTGTGTCTAGCTTTTCTGCCACATTCGCTTCACTCTAATATTTTACTACGCTCATAAGAAAGTCCGATGCGGCACATTTCATCTTGTCGGACACAATACAATATAGAACTATGAGTAAAACTATTGCCTACGGAGTGCACTTGGTCAATTTGTATCAGTTGTAGTAGTAGTCATGAGTGGCTTTGATCTGTGTTAAACCCAACTCATATTATTTTCATGTATTTGATAAGATTTGTTGAACTTGCAAGAACCATGCATCAAAGATTATTTTTTTTTTTCAGAATTTTTATACTTCACAGGATCACAAAAGGTCCGGACGTCTGAAATCTTGACTACCCGGACGACATGCTCCTGCATTCCCACGCAGCGCACGCGTGGTGGCGTCAGTAGCCTATTACAGCAGGGGACATCACCTTCTACCTCGTCGCATAGACGTAACGGGGCGAAGCCCCACCACCCACCCACGCAAACGTCTCGATCATGGGATGGTCGACGGCCCCCAAACTATAGCAGCGGAGACAAGGGGTGAAAGGGAAGGTTATACACTTGCTGCCTTCTCTCTCAAGTGCTCCTGGTTCCATCCCAATGCTTTTGCCTTTCATCCTACTACACCGTGACGCCTCCTGCTAGGACCATGGCAGAGCCAACGAGGTCGTCTGTCGATTTGGAGGCCCCGGAGGCCTTCCACGCTGGCAATCCTCCACCGATAGACGAACCTCTCATCGGTGTGGTCTCTCACCCGCCAGTTCCCCCTTTGGAGGTGGATCATCACCGTACCATTGTTCATGTTGTTTATCTTCATTTAACTAGAGTATGCGAGCAATGCTCACACTAGTATTTGTGTTCATGTTGTTTAATTTAACTAGTATTTGGAATTTACCTCCTATCTCAATAGGTGAATGTGGGCGTGACGGCGTCCCAAGCCTTGTTGCCCCTAGAGCCTGGTTTTTTGTTCATGGTCGCGCTCGAAAAGTGGCCTCGCGAGGCATCCCTGATGGAGGTAGCCGCCCGCGATTCCATGCCATGTTGCGTCGGTCAGGGGGCTGCCGCGACACTGGTTGCTGCCTAGCTTCAGATTGGCACAGCGGTGAACGTCCGGGTGGCGGAGCAGGGTTTTCCCCTGGAATCGAAGGACGATGACATCGTCGATCTGGTCGAGAGTTTTGAGCCAGCCGCCAATGCCATCTTAGAGAAGGTGGACGTGGATGAGATCTTGCACGCCCGCCTCGTTCCTTGATCTGTGGGATGTACCAGTAGTACTAGTAGTCATGACTAGGTTTGATCTGTGGGACACCCTTGCAAATATGTGAACTCTTATTTGCATGCATGTCTGTGTGAACTTTTGCTGCACTTTATATTAGGTGGGTTAAACTCTGTTGAGCATGGTATAGCTCAGGTCGTTTGGTCATTTTGTTGCTGGTTTCTTTTTGCTGCAGATTTCTTTCTAGTTGTCTTTGATCTGAAACTTATTTACTAAACATTCATGAGTGCTTTTGATCTTTGTTAAAGCCAACTCGTATCTTTGATAAAATTTGTTGAACTTGAAACAACCATGCAGCGTGGAGTACATCTGAACAAGTCTCGCCTCGATCTAATGCAGAACGGAGGAGCCAAAGCTGTTGACTTTTACCGCGAACGCAAGAAAGTCCGACCATTGCGTATTTGATCTCGTAGGATAGTAGAGTGTCATAGCAATCGGTCTACCCCTCGACTGCCATGACTGCTTGGATTGGAGTGAAATAAGAACAAAAAAGACCTATCACAATCGCACTAGGCATTCAAGTCTCAAGCGTGTTATGGTGGTCAAAAGCTCTTTTCTCGATTCACTTCTTGTGTCTAGCTTTCCTGCAGCATTCGCTTCATTCTCATATTTTACTGTGCTTGCAAGAAAGTCCAAATGTGGCACATTTGATCTCGTCGGACAATATACAGTACAAAGCTCCTCCATTAGGCATTATATCGATGCGAGACTTGATCGGATGAATTCCGTTATGCATGTTTACCATACTATAGAGCAGAAAGAGCACCAAAAAGAAACATGCAGGCAAAACCAACCAACAAGGACTAGAAATCAGCTACCAATTGACCAAAGGACCTAATCTACACAATGCTCAATAGAGTTTAACCCACCTAATACAAAGTTCAACAAAAGTAAACATAGACATGCAAATTAGACTTCACAAATCAAAACCTCTGTACATTTGAACGCATCTGACATAAAATGCAAGGGAAGATACATAAGGAAGAGTAACAACATAAGGAACGAGCAACAACATGTACTCCACTCGTACTCCCAGCATAAGGAAGATACATCAAATGCAACATGAGATACATCAAATGGAACTTTATTTACTCCTCTACTCATCATCGGTATCACTATCCTCGTCCTCGTCGTTGGTATCAACATCATTGTTGTCCTCCTCTATAGCCATGAGGCCCTTTTGCTCACCAGAGGTGATGCGGTTGGCCACCTGCTCAGCATCGACACGAACCAGGTTGTGCTAGTGCTTCTCGGTGTTATGGGTGGTCCTGATTCCCTGCGTGACGATGCTAGTGTCGAAGCCATCTATCCGGCTCCGATAGCAAGCGAGGATGTACTCTGTGTGGTCTGCGTGATTCTTGTTCAGGTAGGCTAGCAGTTCTTTCAAGACATCGGCGAGTTGGTGAAAAATGAAAAAGTAACTGCTCACCTTTTCCTCCCGAGGCAGGTTGAGGGTGCCCAGACCGGTGTTCTGTAGCACATGCCTAATCTTCAAGAAAGCCTTACTTATGATGCCAACAGCCCAATCATCTCTATCTACAAAGAGATCCACCGGAGCTTCATCTTGCTTCACCACGGGCACGACGTCATCCTCCTTCACCACGGGCATGGCGTCATTCTCCTTCACCATGGGCACAGCGTCATCCCCCTCCTATGCACGCTTCGCAGAAGGCTCGTCCTTCACCATGGTGATGGCTAAGAGTGAAGTAGGTTTGGAGAAGGCAACCGCACGTTCCTGGTGATTTTAGATCTGTAGTGGGAATGGGAGGGCTCGGTGAAGGAAGGAAAACAAGCGGAGTTACGAAAGAGATCATGGCGGTTAATATATCACTACTATAGAGGAGCCATTGGTGTTGAAATATTACTACACACGCAAGAAAGTCCGACCACTATAGGTTTGAACGTGTCTGACACATTGCACATGACCTTAGCTTACATTACAAACAAGTTAAAGTTGCCGCAAAATAATGACAACATCTATCCAAGAGAAAATTAACATGTCCATAGACAATCAAACAACATTGATCCATTTAAACATGTCATGACAGAGAGATACATCAAATACAACTTTATTTACTACTTTGCTAATGACTCCAACTCCGAGAACAAGGGAACATAGAGAAGATAGTAAGGTCTGCCGATGATTTCTAGCAGGATGTCACGTCTACCATACAGAATGTAATGTGTAGGGATGACATGAACGTTTATGCTATCCATGTTATATGCGATGACGGCTCTTTCCACCTCAACCCCAACAAAAAAACCAAATTTCATTCTGGGTAAACTATAACTGCTGTGTAGCATGACTCAAAATCAAAGTAACCCATTTGTTTCTTAGTCTTTCCAAACAACTTACGCTGGATGATAGTATGCTTCAATGTCCATTTATTATTAGTACCATAGTCTTCAAGAATCCAGATTGAAAGCTTGGACATATTGCGATCACCAACAGTACATTGACACAAGAGACCCTGAGCTTGATGGACGGAGCGTGAAAAACCACATGGAATTTTCCTCCATGCCTTTCCCTCCATATCCACAGCAAGTATACGATAGTAACCCTCGTAGAACCCAATATAGTGCAGACAACCGTTAAGAAACATAGTTGCTGATTTTGAAAATGTCCACTCAACCTCTTCGCCCCATTTAGATTTCTTAAAGATCAATGCTACAATTTTAGATGAGTAGATGTCCACATCCACGCATTAACCATCCCCCTCCATATATAACACATGGAAATGCGAGGAGGCTGTCAGATCGAACCACAATCGAGCCTCACCAACAGAATGGATTCTAGGCGGCAATAACTTTGTAACACCCTGAAATTTTCATCCTTTTAAAATAGCCTAAATTGATTTAATTATGCAATTGTGTGTGCATTCGAACATAGACAAATAATAATTTTGTTAAATTAAAATTCATCGCAAGGTTAGAAACATGTTGATGCATACATGCTGAAGCATTTTGATTTATTGTGCTGACTGGTTTTTGCTCCTAAATCAAATTGCTTCAAAACTGTGTTTTTTTAAATTGAATTTGAGGTTTAGAAAATAAAGAAAAGGGCACGTATCTCTTTCTGCTGGCCTGCTGGCTTGCTGCTTCGGTTGTTGGCCAGGGCGTCATGCAGCCATGGTCACTTCTTTGCCTTCGTAGCCAGCAGCACCGCTGCTGTTTCCTAGGCCCAGCTTCAACGTGCTAAAGCTGCAGGCCTGTTTCCAGCGCCGTCTGCGCAACCCTGCAGCCTAGCCACATCCCTTGCCTGTGGCTGCAAGCCAGGACGCCGATCCGGCCTAGTGCCGCGGCCCAGAGGCCAAGCAGCGCAGGCGTGTTTCCTTCCTCCCGCGTTTCGGCAACTGCGCCATCGTGTTCCTCGCGATGGAAAGAACGGTGCCGCTCTCCTTCCTTGAAGCAGCCGAATCCCTCTCGATCTCCCTCCTTTCCATCTCTGGGGCATCTCGGCTATAAAAGTGATGCACTGCACTCCATTGCCCTTTCCCGACCCCTTCGCAATAGCCGCAGCGCCCGGAAGCTTTCACGCTGCCGCCGCGAATCCTCGCTGCAGCAGCCACGCATCGACCCGTACGTGCGCAGCTTCGCTGCCGCTCTCGACCCTGTGCCGAGCTTTGTGCCGAGGTGACGAAGCTGTCCTAGCCCTTCTTTCTCGCTCGTTTGCCTTCTATCGCTTACATGCCTTCGCCGAACGTGCAGGAACAAGTTCGTCCGCCCCATCAAGCTGCACGTCGTTTACATCTCGTCTCTGTCCGCGAAACTGCCCTAGGTGAGCTCGCGGTCGCCCGCTCTTTCTCCCTGTGTTTTCCCCGCGTCGAATCGTGGCCGTAGGCCCAAGTTCCATGCTCGCCAGCGAGAAGCTCGCTGCCGGCAATGGCTTGTCGTCGTGCTGTCTCCTGTAGCAGCCGGGAGCATCTCTCTCCTATACTCGCTCATTGATTTTCGGCCGTTCAATCTGAGATTGACGCGTGAGATCAGAAGATACCCCCTTCGTGCAGTTTTGTTAAAGAGACCTGTATTTTCTCAAAATTATGTACGCTGTCCCTGGCCGAGATTTAACTTCAGATTTTGATTTATTTTAATTTGTAATTAGTTCGCGTTATTTATGGCTCTGCCATCTAGTTCATATTTTCATCATATCTTCACCGTTTTAAATCCGATTTTGGTGATTTTCATGTCTATGTGTTTGTAGCTTCGTATAGAATAATTTTATAAACTTTTCAAATTATTTTTCCACTATTGGTGTACTGTTCTAATTATTACTCTTGTTTGTTATGCATGATTGTTCGTGGATGCTTGTGTGATGTTGTATCGGTGAATCGTATATAGACGGTGAGCATTACGACGTTGAGCAAGGTCAATACTTTGATGATCAGCATGACCAGCAGGAGTACTTTGAGCAAGGTAAGTATAGCATAGGATCATCCTTATTGTCATATTTACTATTTATCACTTTAATCATATGCATGAGTCTACCTTAATAACCGTAGAAATTTTCCTAGCAATTGATATCCTGATTCCTTGTCACTTATGGGTTTATGCATTGGGTAGTATGATGCTAGTGCTCAAACAATAACCACGATCTTGTAACTTGACTAATGGAATATGCAATAAACACTAAAAGATGCTTTTTAGCAACAAGGAATAAGGGGGCTAGATTATAATTTTTGTGATGCTCTAGATTCCTCTCCTTAAGAACCTATATGTAAGAGATTATCCGGGACTTACAGTACAACCGTGAGAGCTACATAGCTCTGGCTTTAGTTTAGTATCAAGACCTTTTCTAACTTGTTAGTGGTTACCCGAAAGGACGCAAGAGGGGCTTGACGAGCTGAGTATAGTGCGGCCTCTGTCCCTATGTGTATAGCCTGCGCAAAATGTGCCATTAGGAAGGGGGGCTCTATATTCCCTTGCCAATTGGAAACCTAGCGACCCTAACTTGTTAGACGAACTTCTGAAAGACTTCATAGTGTACCCTGCCTACTCACCTTGTAAGTGTTATGGGAGTCATGACCCCGGGCATATGGGCAACACGACTCATGGGTAAAGTGTACAACCTCCGCAGTGTAACACCCTAGGTGTTTGCCACCAGTTAAGCAATGGGTTTGAGCTAAAACATGGTATATTAAGTGATGATGAAGATGTCAAGGTCAAACCTATAGAAACGAGCCCCAACCTAAACTTGGATATTGCACCTTTGCTCGCCTATAGACCCCTTTTCAAGATATATGCTTGGGTGGTGTGATTGGGATATCTTCATGTGTCTCACATCAATACCCATCTATATTGGACACTCGAAAAGTTTCATGACGTTTGGAATCAAAAAGTCACATGAAATGATAAGTTATATCCTTGTTGGAATGATTTTACTAAGTGCTTGAATTGCACTATTAAGTGAATGAGAACATGAGATGTCAACCAAACCTTGCAACCTTACCAAAATGACTCTAGATGAACTCTACAACAAAAGTCATAAAAGGTTCATGTTGGGCAAATGCCAAGAAAATGCTCCAATGGATCAAAAAGGATAATTTAAGCATCATCATGATCCTACTTTGGTCAAAGTAGAACAACAGGTTCTATACCAGTTTTGAGGTTGGACCTTAAATGAAAGTTGTAGTCCATATCATGTAGAACAAACTTTGTTTTTGGACCAAGAGCTAGATCAACTTGGAAATAAGTCAAACAGAGGCTCGAAGTTGGAACCTGCTGCTGATTTTAGCACTTAGAAATATTCTAAGTCTAGAAATTCATCGACATCGGCATTGACGTCTCGCGTTCTCCAAAGTTTGTTAAGCAACTCAATTTGGTCCAAAGATAAAAGTTGGAGTGTACATGATGGCGAAGAGCATGAATAAAGATGGCACTCTTTGGACCTTGTCTTGACCATCGATTTTTGGAGTTTGGTAATCGCTGTCAATCCATTGACACTAGCTATTAGGACACTAATTATCCGCTGATCCAGAGCTCTAATGACTTGGCAACTTAAATGAGAAATGTAGAGCAGGCCGAGGTGAGCAAACTTCATTTTTGGCCCAAGGTCTGATTCGGCCTGGAAGTGGCCCAAATCGGCTCCCCACCTTGCCCACGCCGACGCACCAGCCAGTTCGTGATATTAAGAGATGAAGATGTCCAACGCGAGCCCCAACCATGCACCCGGCGCGCTCCCCACCATTGCCGCTGCGTCTCACATCAATCGCGGCACTGGCCGACGCTGATAAGTCCTTGTTGGACCTAAATGATAGTTATATCGTGCCAAGTGCTGAATTGCACTATTAAGTGAATGAGAACATACCCATGTCAACCAAACCTGCCCTTACTGCTCATCCATAATCAGCGCAAATGCCCTCCAATGGATCTGCATCGCCTCCTTCTCGCTCTCCATGCTCACCAAGAGCTAGATCAACTTGCAAACAGAGGCTCGAAAGTTGGAACCTGCTGCTGATTTTAGCACATCTTTGACGCCTCACGCTCCAAAGTTTGTTAAGCAACTCACCAAAGATAAAAGCTAGCCATGGCTATGGCCGCCGCCGATGAGCTCCCGAGCACGAGCTCGTTGCAACAAATGCTGAGCTTCATTTTTGGCCCAAGGTCCTTCTCTCCGTCCCCAACCGAGCGCGTCATCACCATCTCCAGCTAGAGCCGCCACTCCTGCGCCTTTTCACAGCCACCGTGGTGCTGGAGTGCCACTGCCGCCGGTGGAGCTGCGGGCATAACTCCCGAGCCGCTTCGCACATGGCCGGGCCACCACGAGCCGCCTCGTGCCAAGAAGAGTTGTCCCATGGATGCGCGCGAGGCCCCTGGTACTCCGCCGCTGCCCCATCGCCGCCGACGAGCCTCCTCCGGCCGGGAACAGCGAGCTCCCACGCCTCCTCTGTTGCAATCCACGTCAGGGACTTCGCGCAAGAATTTGAAGAAAGGGAGGGACCTAACTGCATAGTCTGTGACTCATGTGAATAGTGCCGTAAGGACTGGTTTGTAATTATTTTGCAGGAACTTTGGAAATTCATAGTAAATCATAGAAAATTCATAAAATAGTAAATGAGGACTTTTTGGAATCCTTGTGAAATTCTCTATGCACTAGATCTATAATATGTCAGGTTTTAGTTTAAAGTTTTAGCTGTAAAAATGGATTTGTGCAGTTAGGGTTTGAATGCTAGTCTTATTTGTTTTTTTTATAACTGCAGATGTTGTGCTCAAATAATTGTTAAATTTTTGTGGAGTGCTACTAAGGCTATTCTTGATGTCTGGTAAAAATTTCAATATTTTAGGCTTGATAGTTTAAGAGTTATAAAAATAACAAATGCCCTGTTTTGATTTGCTCCTATTCTGAATAGGACTGCATGTTTGAATTAATTGGCTTAGTTAAGTTATGAATCATGACTTTATGAAAATACATGAGTTGTAGTACTTTTATTAAGCTTTTAAAAAAGCTAAATATCATGATTTTTGGTTAAGTAGATCTTGAGTTATACTTGCTTAGATCTCTGTGGTTGTTTCTGCCCAAAACCAGAGAGGGTTTCCTTGTTCTTACCGTTGGGCCTTCTTACTAGTAGAATTAGCTTTAGGTGTTTACAACAAAGTTGTTTAGAATTTGACAAGATTTCTAAAAAGTCTAGAACCACATTTATTAGATATATATAACTCCATTTATAGCTGTTTAAAGTGACATGTCAGTTTCTGTCTATGTTTTGGACAGAGATGCAATTATTGGATTAATTGACCCTTCTAACTGTAGAATCATCTTAATATGAGAATAAGAAAGTTGTAGGTAACTTCCTAAGGTTTTCAAAAAGTTATAGTTCATGTATGTTGGAGGTCTAGAACTCCAGTTATGCTTCTCTGAAGATGCTATCAATTTTCTATACCACTGCTGTTGGGCTGGATTTGCAGTTTTGCTTGTGCAATTATTTTCGTGGTGTAAATGATGTTTTCTATGGTTATAGTGAATACAAAAGTTGTAGAAAATTTCATGATCTTGCTTGAGTTCGAATTGTAAGGTCATAGGCCAGATAATGTAGGAGTTACATGACTTTTAAGTCTTCTATCAGGTTTTGATTTTATTCTGAGCAGATCTGAAAGATGCTAGTGTTTGATCTAGTTAGGATTTGAATGAGTTTTTGGTGATAATAACAAAGTTGTATATAATTCATGTATCTAGCTCCTGTTAAAATTTGGTGGTATTTGGCCTTGTGGTTTGTGAGTTATGCCTGTTTAAAGTTGAGTTTCAGAAATGGCTGCTCTCTGTTTTGTTTAGACCAGTTTCTATAAATGGGTATATTTGACTTAGTTAACTTGAGAATCATGCTAAGATGATTAAATATGAATTGTCAAAAATTTCATAAGCTTTCCAGAATGTCTTCTTGCAAGTCATTTGGATTTGTGTAACTCCAGTTATAGCTAAATCTTGTAGCTGCTGTTTGCATGTCCAGAAATTGACAGATTCCAATTATAGTTGTTTGCTTGTATATTGCTAAGTGTGGCTCATACCTTTGATGATGGTTGAGTTAGAGTACCTAAAATCTTGGGAAACTTGTGTCATGCTTGGTGTTGTCGTCTTCTTTGCTATCGTGGCATGATAAATTGTGTGATATTTAAAGTAAGCAATGCGAAGTGCTTGTGCATGTTAACGTAACCTTGTGCTTGTCTTACTTACTGCATGCGATGTATTGTCTATTGCACTTCCATGTATTCATACACATGCATCTTGCATCTCATTTAGGTACGCTAGATGAACCACGTGAAGGATGTGATGTGGAGTTAAACCCGAAGACGGTGTTTGGTGGATCTATCCCGAAGATGGAAGGACTAAGCAAGTGCTAGGACCGGAGATGTCACCAAGTCGGTGCAAGCTAACTGAACTGACTTGTGTCGGATCCCAGGCAAACCCCGGAGCATTCTAAGTCTCCCAGTATTTTACAAATGATTACTTAAGTACTTATGATTGATGCATTAGGTTATAAGAGTTGAATGGAACCACTTGATGCATATACATTCCTTGTCCAGCTATTACACCTTTAACCGGTATAGGTCCAGGATCGAATATATGCTTAGCCATGCTTAGACCGGTAGAAGTCGGGTGATTTCCTGTCACCTGCGAGATATAGGTGGATACCGGAGCACGGTTGGTTATAATTGCTATCGTGGAAAAGAACCATGGTTAATGTAAATGGAGACCGGGCGGGATGTCGATAGAGAAGCAACAAGACATGGAGGTCTTGGGTGTGGATCTATCCCCGTCTGTGTCGATCAAGGACCGTACCGTTGTTGGAACTTCTGACAAGATTGAACGCATGCCTCTCACTTAGCTGGCCGGATAACTCGTTCCGACCGCGAAGCCGAGTAATTCAATTCAGGCCGGGACCCGTTCTGTTGTGCGCTCCTTCCGGGGAACGATCAGACTGAGCCCAAGGGCAGGCTGGGCCTGAGCATCCTGGCATCTGGTGTTCCAGATTGTGCGGCGTGGTACGGACCCGCGAAATGTGTACCTGAGTTGTACCAAAGGTGACCTAAGGCTATCGTGGCTGGTAGACCTGGGTTTGTGTTAGGAATAAATTCCCAGCTGGTTGAAATCGATTCGAATCGCCGTCTCTCCCGGATAGTGAGAAACTTGACTAGCTCCAACATCGTAGTAACTGTGTTATGAAACATGATGGTTCGGATGAATATGGAATTACAATACCTGCTATGGTTACTATTGTATGCTTCTCAATTGATATACCACATGTTTGGCACAGGATAGTTGCTAATCTAGAGATGGATAGTTATAAATAATTGATAAAGGAATCCTAAGTGTACAGTAAGTCATTTGCTTTCATGCAAAATGTTGTCAAGCTATCTCCACTTATACAGCCTTGCATAATCCTTAGAGTCATTTTATTTCTGGTTTATGGCGGGTAAGTCTAGCTGAGTACCTTCTCGTACTCAGGGTTTTATTTCCCATGTTGCAGATGGCACTGTATATCATGGTTATTGCAAGAGTTGCTTCTATCCCGCTGTGAATGAGGAGTAAGCCTTGGGCAGGCTTCTTATTAATCCTTCTGCATGCTTTTGTGGACCGTGATCGTATCTTGGCACTGTATCAAACTATGTTGGAAACTTTATTTTCGAACTTATTTGCTTCCGCTTTATCTATCAAACTCGGTTTGTAATAACTTTTATTCGTACTCTGATGATGAAATGTATCTGTGAACTTTATGTAATATGTGGCATGTATGTTGAATCCTGTACGATCTTGGTTGTTGTAAATCGTTTATCGAGACCCGTCGTGGTACTCGACGGACTACCGGGTTTATATGGGTTCAAGTGTGACAGTGCGACCGCTTGCGGGCTGCCGTTGTACTTGTACTCTTATAAATTGGTCGGTTCTGCGACACGCAGAGTGTTACAAACTGGTATATCAGTCATGCTCACGGACACGAGCGGCCTTAGACCCTTATGGAATTGATAATCATTAATGATAATTATGTTTATGCTATTCATTATTCATGTTTACTTGATCATGTGTTTACTTGGGTTTATGTTAAACTTGTTGCTACTCAATTGTTTAAAATTGTGACTCAATAAAAGCTAAATGCAGTTAAACCCGTATCAACCTTTTGAGCCTCATGAACCCTATGTTATTCTTGTTGAGTACGAGATGTACTTACGCTTGTTTATTTTTCATTACTTGGATAAAAATCTGAGATGGGTAACAGATGACAATGGTTATGAGGATTTTTCTGAGGATTACTAGTTTTGCGATCAACCAGTCGACCGTTCCTATGGTATGGAGGCACCATGGAGTTATCTTTATTTATTTTGGCTTGCTAGACTTTGATATATTTATGTAATGGATTAAATACTCATGATGTAATAAAGCACTATGCTTGGTATTCTCCTTTGATTTGTCTCTAAATGTGTGTAATTGACTCTTGGGCACACATATAATTTATATCCAGATTTGCCTTTAAATTTGGGTATGACAACCTTCAACTCCTGGGTTGCCGGACTGTAGAGGACATAGCGGTATCCATCAGCCCCAAGGCACCAGCATAGGATGAGGCTGTTGCATCAATCTGAGACATTATTCATGGTGAAGGGCAAAAAGAACAAGGAGGGGTAAACACCGGTGATGCTGGTGAAGTTTCTTTGGCCATAGATTCCACCGTAGAAGAAGTCAGCCACAGTCTAGGGCATCAACTTATGGTTGTCTAAGATGAGGCATTTACAGGAGCGACAAACACATTTAAAGCAGAAAAAGGAACGAGCAGGGAGGCAGCGGATGATCTCGACAAAGACATTATCCATGAGGCTAGCTAGTGCATTCCTCTTGTTGGGGGCCTTCTCCATTTCGTTAGTGTGCATGCAGTAGGATGAGAGCTTGCCCAGTAATGAGATCACTGAGGAGGAAAATAATCCAACAAATATCCATCAGTGAAGTCCACAACTCATACCGAAGTGCAACTTTAACAACCATTAACAATTTTCATAGTACGACTTCATCTAAATTTAGAGTAGCACCACATAGATATATATAACTCAAACTAGAGTAGCAGTTAATGGAGTTGTAACCATTACAATTCTAGCTAAATCAAATCTAACCATCACACTTATAATCAGTACACGAGCTCTGAGCTTCTTTCATAGGAGACAGGCAAAGATTAAGAGGACTATAATTACAACAGTTTTGAAGAACGAAAAGGGTGGAGCAGCTGTTGGGTTTTGAAGATAGAAGTGATCATCATGAGCTAAGGCTGGATTTGAATTGGTTCTTGACTTGAGGGTAGCAATTCCTTCTTCATAGGAGTTGTACTTTTTATAATAAGCACCACAAAACCTATGAACTTGTCTATGGCAATCAGGCCAGTTGTAGTAAACTCCTAGCTCATGGCCATCGAACACAACATAGTAGGGATGACTCATCTCAAATCTGCACAACCCGAACAGGCTGCCTCAGTTTTTACAAGTAGAATATCAGAGAACAAGTGGTAGTGATCATCATTGGCATCAGTAGCAACATGTGCAGCTTAGACATTAATTAGTGGCCTCAATCATGTGAATGATGGACACAAAGCGTTGATTTGCTTTCGATGCCTTCATCTTGTTTGCAATCAAATGGATAACTTAGTTGTTAACAAGGAGAAAACATAGAAAGCAAACATATGAGCTGCATCATAATACATCCAACAGCTATATAGACATCATTAGCATAGAAATGTGGCCTCCGATATGTTACAAGTTTAAAATACCATAAGGACTCACTGGTGGTACTAGAGCATACGAAACAGAAATATAGAATCAAGCAAGCACTGGACAGAAAAATAGTTTAAGGCAGAAGCGAAGGGCCTGTTTGTTTGCTTAGACAAATCTGCAAGTGACACGCACCGGCAGAAAACCAACCAGTGCCTCCTCCTAATTCTTTTCATCATCATTGGCCTAACCCTATCTGAAACGCTACAATGTTTCTTGTATACCTCATGTTCAAGCAAGGACTAAAACAGTGAAGCGAACAGAAAAAGGCGAGAAAGGAGACATGCGGATCAAATCTATCGCCTCTGCCATGGCACATGATGGACATGGACGCCAATGCCGCCGTGCTCCACCAGGAAGACCCATCGCCTAGCCTCCAAAAGAACGCCTGAGCCACCACAGCACACTAGGAATCCTCCATTGCCGCCGCCGTGGTCATTGCAAGTCCAACATGCACAGATTTATTTTCTCTTCCAGGGGATATATCTAATATAAAAGTCAACCTATACACCCAGAGAACATATACTACTCCAAAGACATGTCAACATAACCAGACGTCTAACCAAAGACATGTCAACATAACCAGACGTCTAGCGCAATGATGAAGATGGTCTATTCCTTGCTCTAGGTACCGGGTTCAACTCTCAAGTCTCATGGTTTTTTTGAGTTTGAATTTATTAAACTCCGGTGGCAACAAGTGACACGCAAGCCGTCGGGTCCCACAGGTCAGATGGAGATGGAGAAAGGCCCCATAGGTTTGGGTCTCACATGTTAGATGGAGAAGGGTCCCATAGGTACACGTCGCATAGAGAAAGGATCGAGCGGAGACTTTTATGATGAATTGCAAGTGTCACAGATAAGTAACTGTAGGTCCCACAGGTACACGTCGGATAGAGAATATACCGTGTGGAGATCTATGACGAAGCGCCGTCGTTACAGATCAAATATTGTTCATCACAGATCAGTAATTAGTTCAATGACGAAGCCCTGTTCATCATAGTTCTGAATAAGATCGTCACAGATGAGCAGGAACAGTCGCGCGAGTGATCTATCATGAAACACTGTGCTATTCTGTGATGTTTTTTTTGTGACGATACCCGATTTCGTCATAGATAGAAGGGGGTTTGAGGTTCGTCACCGATGATCTATCACGAAATCAAAATTTTCGTCATAAAAAGCGATTTTTATGACGGTTTCGAATTCGTTATAAACATTTTCGTTATATAATTGGATATTTCTAGTAGTGAGCGGGTTAGCACCAAATGGACACAAACCAGGCGCCTTGCAACACCAGGCGTGGTCTCTGGCCCCATGATGTGGCATGCAGCCAGGTCAACATGGGTACGCGCGCTGTGCTCCCACTGTCTCTCTCGCATGCAGTTGGGCAGGCCCCACGCACATGCTCTCCCGTTCAGGCACAGCAGCAGCACGCGCGGACCTAGTAGCAGCAGGCGCGGGGCGCGAAGCACACGGGTAGGCGTAGCAGTAGCAGCCCGCTTATGGCGCAGCAAGCCAGCGGGCGCAGCAGCACGACGGTGCGCGGGCGTCCGTACGTGCGCGTGCATCCGGACGTCCAGGCGCTAGTATGGCCCTAATAACATTGTGTAATTTTTGGATTCTGGTATAAATTGAGAAAAACAGAACCACCTCATCGATGACTGACCCAAATGGTCAGATTTCATCATAAAAAACTAAACAAATGAGCTACGTTCAATTCGTATATATCGAATTTCTTTAACCCACTCTCTTTATATGTAGTTCCTGGCTCTGCTCCTGTCTCTCTGTGCTGAGGTGTGTGCGCAATACATTATTAAGATCCTAATCTCCTGATCACACGTGGTTCATTTGTTTGACTCCAACATATAATGCAAGGTTATTAAGCAATTGCCAAACCATCGTGATTCGTCTTGGATGTTACGTCCTTGCACATGACTATAGTACACACGTATTAATGCCTCGTAACCTGCAACATTTTTTTCCATTGATTTTATTTCATGATTTGAAGCATCGTACTACCTGCTTACTTACACACGCACTTCCAATCACGAGGTGGAGCAAAAAATTATACATAGGCCATGTTCGTTTCTCTTATAATCCATACGTTTCGGCTTAAACAGTGTTTTTTTCTCACAACAAATCAGCCGGAATAGTATTTTGACTTGTTTTTTCAGCGAAGCGAACGAGGCCATAGTGGGGGTTTGTCAAAGAGATTCGGACATATGTGAATTAGGTATATAGCTCATTTGTTTAGGTTCTTGTGGTAGAACTTGACCACTTATGTTAATCATTGATGCAGCGGCTCATACTTTCCTAGATATATTCCATTATTCGACTATTTAATAATGTTATTCTTTTTGTGATAAACGATTGTTTTTGTCGATAGAAAGGAGCATGAGGCGCCTTATGATCTTGAAGTCTACCAGCTTAGTATTTTAGAAGCGTTGGTACTGGGGTAGGAAGTGTGTTTGTCTGTAGGGGTGATGAGCATGCATGTATGTGACACTACCCCAAATCTTGATATCATTGTCGGTTCAAAACCTCTTTATTATCGGATTTTAAAATGACAGTGGCATACCGACAGTGATAGGGCTGACATCACTGCCGGTTCTTATAAACAGACATTGATGTCAAACCGGGAGTGATGTGGAAAGCCAAAAAATGCACTGAAAAATGAGGAATTTTTTTTAATACCGGGAGAGGTCCCATCGGGCAGCTACACGGTCATCACGCGATTTTTCGCGCGAAAAACGCACGCTTCGCAGCCACCAGCGCTCGAACCCTGACCTCCTGCTTTGTGTCTTCGACCCCTAACCACTCCACCTACAAGCTGTTTGTGTCCAAATGAGATTTTCGTCCTAGCCATTTCTTGTTCATCTGATTTTAAAAAGAGTATTTGGGATCCTAAACAAATTTAAATGAAAAAGTTATCAACTACAAGATTTTATAACTTTTTGAGATCTACACCTCTTATTTTGGTAGTTTCTCTATCCGAGGTCGTTTACAAAATTTAAATTTTAAATTTGAGAAATTTAAACGTAGTTTTCCATGACAAGATGATTTCAAATGAAAAAAATTGTCAACTATAAAGTTTCATAACTTTTTGAGGTCTACAACTTTTGGTTCTGCTGTTTGTACATCCGAGGTCGTTTCAAAAATTTAATTTTTTTTTGAAATTCAAACATAGTTTTCCTTGATAAGATGATTTTAAATCAAAAAGTTGTTAACTATAATGTTTCGTAACTTTTTGGGATCTACAACTGTCATTTTGGTAGTTTCTCCATCCGAGGTCATTTACAAAATTTAAATTTCAAATTTTAGAAATTCAAACGTAATTTTCCTTGACAAGATGATTTCAAACCAAAAAGTTGTCAACTACGAAGTTCCATAACATTTTAAGATTTACAACTTGTATCTTGGTTATTTGATCATTTACTCATCCAACATAGTGGTAATAACATTATTCACAAATGTTATAAATCCCTCTTATAGTTTATGAAACTATAAGAGAGATATGTAAATTTTATAAATAATGTTACTACCACTTTATCGGATGAAGAAATGATCAAAATAAAAGTTATAGATCTTGATAAGTTGTACAACTTCTATGTTAATGACTTTTTTAGTTAAAATCATTTAGTGTTCCAAAATGACTTTTGAAGTTGTCATTTTTTAAAATTTAAAATTCAAATATATAAAACACAGTCACATGAAAAGATGGATAAAATAATAGCAATAACAAAACAACAAATTGATAGAGCATGATTTTAGAAATTTTTAGGAAAAAAATCATCAAATTTGAAGTTAGTATGAGGGAGAAAGACTAGTTACAAGTTTTAGCCAGAAATTAAAAAGAGAAATATGAGTTTTTCAATAATTTCAAAATTTAATTTCAATCAGTATTTTGAAGTAGTAAATAATTTTAAATAAAAAAGTTGTCAAGTATAAAGTTGCATAACTTTTCGAGATCAACAACTTTTGTTTTGGGCGTTTCTCCATCTGAGGTCCTTTGAAAAATTTAAATTTTAAATTTTAGAAATCAAACATAATTTTCGTTAGATAGATGATTTTAAATGAAAATATTTGGACATTCCAATGATCTTAAATTTAAAAAGTTTGACTTACAAAGTTGTAGATCTCGTCGAGTACTACAACTTTGATATAAAGTTCGTCTTCATCGGATATCATATGAGAAACTTATAAAGTTTTCTTACAGCATATCACTGTCGGTTCAAGCCACGAACCGACAGTGATAGTATCAGTGTCGGTTTTTAGCTAAAATCGACAATGATGACCCAATATCACTACCGGTTCATGGCTAAACCCGACAATGATATGAATCGACAATGAAGACCCGAATATCAGTGTCGGTTGGGCTATCATTGTCCTATCACTGCCAGTTTTAGCTAAAATCTGACAGTAATGAGGCCGGCAGTGATGCCCAATTCTGTAGTAGTGTGTGTGTATGCATCAATACCACGATTTACGGTAAAAAAGGGAGTCAACCATTAATAATAATAGTGACTCTCAATAAGCTTGATAATGATAAAGTATTGAGGACCATCAAATTATTATTACTAGTGAAATACGCATTCATTAAAATGTAAAATATAATGAAATGTAGGTACGTATTTAGTAAACCAAAAATTTCATTAAATTTGTCCTAATACAATAGGCAAATAAGTTTAGATGAATCTAAAATTTCTAATTATTCTTTGTGTGATTTTGTTATCTATAAGACATCATGACATTTTTATCATATATTTCTTATTACAAATATAGACTATTAAATAGTATTAATTAAGTAAAATAATGTTATTGTGTTCTTAGGGGTGCCATGGTCCCTGCCGGGCCCCCTCGGCTCTGCCCCGGCCCTGGGCATCTCAACACATCTCGATAACCCTCGACATACAACACATGAAGCAATACAATCCACAAACATAGGGGCTCTCAACGAGAGCCATAAAATATATAGACTTCGTGTCTCGTATGTCACCATCTAGGTCTTCAAATAGTGCTATATATGCTCTATATATAGTCACTATTTGGAGATAAAAACACCGATAGGTGCATGTGTTGAAGACCCTAAAAGACTCAATCTAAAAGACTAGTCTAATATGTGAGGGATGCCTAGCCTTATTATTGCATTCTCCCAACATCAATTACCGATGTTGGACTAATAATAAACCTAACAATCATTTCTACAAATCTTAGCAACATCTTGGTGTTACTCCATCATTCTCCTTGGAAACATAATGAATTTTGAATTTGCCATAGCAGCTGGTTCACATATGTTCTTCACAACATTTTTCTTATGTGAAATCCACCTACTAGCAGCTGATTCACAATCGGTACCAATCTCTTCTCCTAAAATACAGGGCATGATCTCCAACTTTCAACAGCAACGCTACAACAGTTAATGAGAAGGTGGTGTATATGCACAGCTTCCTCATAAAACAAGCAAGTTTTATTATCTATATTTATTATTTTTGCTAGATTGTCTCTAGTTAATAACTTGTTATTTCATAATTGCCAAATGGAAAATGTGAACTCTTGGAGTAATGCTCAACGTCGCACAAGACACTTTCATCTCCCACGCCCATTTCATCCAGATGGGAGATCTTGAACCTCCTCAAAGGGCAACATAACAACTTGATGATCCCCAGACGAAGCAGGAACTCAGCCACCACGTCCATTTCATCCAGAGGGAGATCATGCACCTCCTTAGGGTGCAACACAAAACGTCAAAGTGGCAGACTGGCAGATCGTCAATCCTTAGGGGGCAACACAACGAGTTGAAGGGCAGTTTATGCACCTCCGCATGGGGCAACATATAGAACAAGTGGTAGGCACAAATCAGAAACTTGTGATGAATGTCGACTTGCCCGATTGCCCCTGGAAATTTGTGAATGATGTGCCATTCCTACCTAAGTTTTCCCTGGTATCCAAAAGACACGTGCATATGAGGCACTTTGAAAGGTGGTACATTGGCATCCTGTCTAGACCTCACATCCATGAAACAATACCTACAGATATTACGTTGGCAGAGGAGGATCGCCAGAATGCCCAAAGAAGATGAATGATGTTCTACACTGTTTCGTATGATCTTTACTGAGTCAAACATTGAGCATACTGATTAGATAGACTAACACACTTCATTGTCTCATTTTGCAAGTCAAAGGTATGAAGTGTGTGTAGCATGTTATATTGATCTCCACCGGCTCGGTCCAACGACCGAGTCGGACCCTGACTCGCACCCTGATCGGGGGCGCCTAGCCGCACACATGGCTGGTGGGCCACCATCGCGCAGTGCTATAAAGAGAAGGTGAGGGCCGGGGACTCAAGGTATGAGGTTCGTCGCCGCCCAAAGAACCCCACCTACAACCCTAATCCGATCTAGAGGGGAGCGCTAACAGCGACGAGAAGCGCCACTGCCTTCGCCGCTGCCGGGCCGGGACACCGTCCTCGACACCGGCCTACCGTCACTGAACTTCACCGCCAGGATGCCGCCTTCACCAGACACCGTCGCCATGGCTAGCAGCTCCTCCAAGCCTGATGGTCAGCCACTTCTACCCCCTCTCTCTCTCTAGTTCATGTTCTAGCACGATATACTTGTTTATCCTGAATAGAATAGCAACCACCCGCTAGATCTACTCCTAGTCGATCCTAGAATCTATCAGTTCAGGTTAGGAGGCGGCCGGTCAGGGGGGGAGGGGGTTTGACCCGCCGAGAACGCCATCCAGCCATCCGATTTCAATCGACGGCTGGCGGCAGCCGGGCCGCCTTTTGGCCCAAGTGGGAAAGAAGAATCCCAGCCCAGGTTGCAGCCTGAGCCGCGGGAGCGCGCAGTGCGTGAGTGGGCCTCAGGCCAGCGTGCGGTAGCGCACAACATGCAAATGGGCCTTGGGCCAAATGAACAGTAGAGGTTTTAATTTTGTTTTATTCTTTTCGGAAGCTATTTTGATGATTTTGGATTAGTTTTCAATCTCTGCTCAAATTTGAACCAACGGGATAATTAGTTTAGAGAGTAGATGAGTACCCTGAGATGCTTCTGATCAAGAATTATTATTTTTCAAGTTTTTCATGTTTCCGCTGCTATGAATATGTTATTATCTAATTAAATTAGAACCAACGGGAAAATTTTAATTGGAGGAGCAGTCAGTTTTGTTTAAGTTAAATTATAATATTGTTATTTTTCTGACCAACGTTGATGATAATAATATTATAAGTTTATTTATGAGTTTTATGCAGTAGTTCTATTTCTGCCCAATGGTGATGTAGAGTTAATGTAGAAGCACATTGTATGTTTTAATTTTGACCAACGTTAAATTACGGCATGCAATTATTATGTCAAATGTTTCTCAGTTTCTCTAATGTTGTTTTCAGGATAGAACCCAATGATGTTTATTTCATCCATTCCGCCTCTCAATGGAAGCAACTATAACTATGGCGAGGGAAGCTTGAGATAGCACTTGCGTTGTCTGACAATGATCTAGCGCTAACCTGTCTCTGTCCCACTGAGCTTGAGAACCCGGTGAGGGCAGAAAATGAGACTGATGTAGCTTTCGCTACTCGGGAGCGTGACCATGCGACAGTAAGAATGAAGTATGACCTTGATCGTGCGAAGTGGGATAGTTCAAACTGTAAATGTTTGATGGTGATTAAGGGCTCCATTGAGGATCCAATTAGGGGATCAATCCCAGAATGTACCACCACCACTGAGTATCTCAAGAAGGTGGAGAGTTAGTTTACAGGCTCTTCAAAGGCTTATGCAAGCACTCTTATTAAGAGGTTAGTCAATGAGAAATACTCTGGTGGAGGGATTAGAGAGCACATATTGAAGATGAGCAACATGGCATCCAAGCTTAAACCAATGGACATGGGGCTCAAGGATGAGTTCCTAGTTCATTTGATTTTTGCATCTTTGCCCAAAGAGTATGAGACCTTTGTTGTTAATTACAACTTATAGCCGGATAAGTGGGACATTGAGAAGCTCATTGCCATGTGTGTGCAAGAAGAGGAGAGGCTTAAGAGCTCACATGGTGACTCAGTCAACCATGTGAAGGAAAATAAAAGAAAAAACTTTAAGAATGCTAAACCATAAGGGAAACCTTAGGGGGACAGTAGCTCCCCTTCTAAGTCACAAGGAAAGACCCCACAGACTGATCACCATCAGAAATCCAACAGTGTTCAAGTAGACAAGGATACCTACAAATGGTGCAAGAAGAAGGGACACTACCAGAAGGATTGTCCAGAGTTCCTGAAGCACCTGATGAGAAAAGGTGAGGACATTATTACATTTATAGATGAGTACTTATATTTAAGTTATGCAAAATCTACTTGGTGGATTGATTCAGATGCAACTATTCATGTTGCAAATTCATTACAGGGATTCCATACGAGGAGGACCCTGCAATGAGGAAAAAGACACATTAAGGTAGCAAATGGAGTCAAAGTTGAGGTTAAAGCCATTGGAGAACTCCTATTAGAATTAAATGATGGCTTTGTACTCAAGCTTACATATGTCCTTTATGTACCCTCTTTGTGTTGAAACTTAATAAGTGTTTCATGTTTAGACGATGATGGATTTGATTGCCATTTTGGTAATGCCAATGTAAGATTATGTTTAATCATAAGTGTGTTGGTCTTGTCTTCCGATAAGACGAGTTTTATTTGTTATCACCTTGCGAGAATGTGATTGTTGTGAGCAGTAAAAATGAGAATGCCTCATCGTTTATGAATGTAAGTAATAAGCGAAAGAGAATTCATGATGTATCATCGAAATTATGGCACTGCTGTTTAGGCCATATTTCGAGGTGGAGGATAGAACGACTGATTAAGAAATCAATTCTTCTGCCATTAGAATTTTTAGACTTAGAACAATGCATTAATTGCATTAAAGGAAAGTATGTTAATAAAATAAAGAAAGACGCCAAACGAAGCGCAAGAATTTTGGAAACAATTCACACAAATATCTGTGGTTTGTTTCTTGTGAAAAGTGTGGATGGTTATGATTCATTTATAACATTCATAGATGATTATTCTCGTTATGGCTATATTTATCTAATTAAGGAAAGATCAGAAGCATTGGATAAATTTAAGATATTTAAGGCTAAATTAGAAAATTAGCATAATTTAAAGATTAAGATAGTAAGATCCGACCGTGGAGGGTGTACTATGGTCCACATACCCCATATAGCCAAGTTCCTGGATCTTTTGCCAAGTTCTTACAGAAAAATGGTATAGTTGCCTAGTACTTTACATCAGGCAAGCCTCAGCAGAATGGAGTAGCTGAAAGACGCAACCGTACATTAATGGATATGGTGAGAAGTATGATAAGTTACTCCACTTTACCAATAAGTTTGTGGATGGAGGTGTTAAAAACCGCCATTTATATTCTCAATCGAGTACCAAGCAAGTCGGTGCCCAAAACACCATATGAGTTGTGAACAGGAAGGGACCCCTCACTTAACCATTTACGTGTGTGGGGCTGTCGATGAAATCTGGTCGGCAGTCTACCAAGGGGTATACCCACGGTAGTAGATGATCGGTCGAGGTGCGCGTAATAGGAACCAAGTGGTGATACAAGGCACAGAGACAGCGATTTAGACAGGTTCGGGCCGTCTGATCGACGTAATACCCTACGTCCTGTGACTTTGTTGGATTGTATTGTATATGAGATGAATTCGAGGGGGTCCCTACCCGCCTTATATAGTCTGGGGGTAGGGTTACAAGTCGGTTTAGGTCTAGATCTATTTGGCTATATGGTAAGTATTTACAAGGAATACGATATCTATCATATCCGAACATATCTTCCTGCATCGCCAAGATGTCTTCTGATTACCTTGTAGTGCACGCCGACCAGAGCTGAGCACCATAGACCTTGATCTTATGGGCTGGACCTCCCCTGGTGGTGTGGCCCATGTCTATTGCCATAGATACCTAGGGTTATACCCCTCACAGCTAGTCCCTGAGCGTCTTGTATCCGATGAGCAACACCGTCTTGAGCAAATCCGAGAAGTTTAACTTGGAGTCAAATAGTTAATCTAGTAATCCAACTAGTTTAACTGGTAATCCAAACAACAAAATATAGTGCTGACTAGTTTAATTAATGATCCGAGCGGTGGAAGTCGAAGCCAACCAGTTTAACTGGTATGCAGATCTCGAATTTAGCCAAGTAAGGCATGCTAGAAGGATGTAAGGAGCTCAAGTTTAAAATTTAAAAAAATTCTTCACCTTTGGTGAAGTGTACACACTTAGGCTTTGTTGGCGAAGTCAGATGATCATCATCCCTGACTTAGTGAAAGAGGATGTTAGTATCGATACATGCACCGCTAGGTGCAATATATATATTATAGTCCCTGAGCCTAACAGTAGGTGAAGAAAACACCTAGTGTTAGGATCAAAGAATATCAACGATCACTTAGTTAGAATAACCAACTCCTAGCTTAGCCGAGCACACAGCTAGTCCCTAGCTTAGCTAAAAACCAGTAAGGAGAAAAAGCAATACATTTACTGCAAGGTGAAGTGTACACACTTAGTCCCCGAGCCTGCTATAAGATAGAGAAACATCTTGTAGCAGGATCAAAGAACATTATTAATATTGAGATCAAATAATATATTCTTAGCTTAGCTGTGAAAATTACACTCACCGCTAGGTGAAGTGTACACACTTAGTCCTTGAGACTGCTATAAGATAAAGTTGCATCTTTTAGTAGGATTAAAGAATTAAGTGTAGAGGACGAAGTCCCCGTGCTTAGTACTGGGCATGTGGAGTAAAACTCGATAATATCGAGCAGTAAAACATGGAGAAAACAGAGAGTGCTTAGCACTTAGATTGCTGCGATAGATATATTTATCAAGGCCCCTGACGTGCCACCCAGGATCAGCACCCTGATCCGAATAGCATGGACCACCTTGATAGTACATATGACATGCAGCGTCGTCAAAACGTAGTAAGCCATCAGGCGAATCGAGTAAAATCCAACCGCCAAGGGAGCCCCTAGCTTAGCTGACGATGAAGCGACGGAAAATCCAAACGCCGAGAAGTCCCCAGCTTAGCTGGCGAGCCTCCGGCAAAGCTGACGATGAAGCGACGGACAATCCAACCAGTTGGTTGATAGAGAATCGAGCACCGAGCAGCCCAACCAACTGGTCGGTGGTGAAGTGAGCGCTGAGTAAAAGTGAACGCTGAATAGTCCGACCAACTGATCGACGATGAAGTCATAAACCTAGCGGTCTGACTAGTTGATCAGTGGAGAAACACGAAGGCCAGGTGGTGCGACCACCCAGACGATGATCCTGCAATACAAATATGTAGAACGGGTAGTACATGATTTAAAGATAAAATATGTGAACTCGGTGATGAAGAAAACAGAGCGGAGTTGATCAGGATCAATGTATCGGTGAATTATATATCTTGTAGAGCAGTTTATGTTTATTTGGAGTTTATTCATATTTATATAAAGGACAAAATCTCTATGCTTAGCACTAGATATAGGAGTAAAATTTGGAGAGTGCTGAGCACTTAAAAATGGAGAGAGTACTTAGCAATTAACCATGGCGAATTTTGGAGAACATGGAGAAATTTGGAGAACGTGGAGAGCGCTTAGCACTATACCATGACGAACATTGGAGAGCTTGGAGAAATTTGGAAAACATGGAGAAATTTGGAGAACATGGAGAGTGCTTAGCACTATACCGTGGCGAACATTGAAGAACATGACGAAATTTGGAGAACATGAAGAAATTTGGAGAACATAAAGAGTGCTTAGAACTATACCATGGTGAACATAGCGAAATTTGGAGAACATGGAGAAATTTGGAGACCGTGGCGAAATTTGAAGACCGTGGTGAAATTTGGACACCATGGCGAAGTTTGGAGATCGTGGTGAAAATTGGAGACCGGAGTGGCTTGATTACGACTCTGGAAGCTCACTTAGCAGCTCGCTTGGTGGCTCGGGTGGCTCATCGTCTCGGCGGCACGGCGGCTCGAGCGGCTCGGGTGGCACGGTGGCACGACGGCATGGTGGCTAGCAGGGTCATAGGCAAACGGGCGTAATCGAAGCCTGGCGGAGTCAATTCGCATGGGAGGCGAAGCCCTTGAGCGTGTTCGACCGAGGCGAGGGCGTAGTTTGATTTTAATGGCGATAGTATATGTCATCTTAAAGATGTTTAGCATGGAGAAATACAAAAGATAATTGGAGGAAAATTACGGAGAAAACAACAAATGGAGAAAACATCATGAAGAAAATCATTATTGAAATGCATAAATACATAAGGGGTACATATCTTAGTAGGTCGTCTCAAGGATAGAAACACCTAAGGTGTTCGATGTGCTAGGAGTTAGGGATGTCTACGATCACAAAACCTATATGACCCTGGTCGGGTCACAGCCTTGATGATGTATGGACCTTCTTGGAGTCGGCGATGCAAGCCTCCATTCTGGCTGAGATGTCGATTGCTTCAGCGATGGCGAGTCCTTCTCTTTCGTAGTCGTAGGCGGTGGAGATGTTGGCACGCTGGGTGAGAATGCCCTATTCCATCGGGATCTTCAACACCAGGTAGACAAAATGGGGCACGACCATGAACTTGGCGAGAGCTAGTCGGCCAAGGATGGCGTGGTAAGCAGTGTCGATGTCTACCATGAAGAGGTTCATGTACTCAGTATGGAAATGGTTGGCGGTGCCAAACTATACTGGCAAGATGATCTGCCCTAAAGGTTGGGATGCTCTGCCAGGTATAATCCCCAGAATGGAGAGTCAACAGGGACGAGAGCGTCCTTTGTGAGGCCTAACTCAGTTAGGGCTCCGGCGAAAAGGAGATTGAGGTTACTCCCACCATCGATGAGGACCTTCTTGAACCACATGTTGCGGATGGTGGGATTTAACATGAGTGGGAAATGCCCAGGGTATGGGATATCTACCCACTGGTCGGCCCTACAGAATGATAGGATGCTCCGACCAGTCTAGATATTTGGGATCGGCGACCGTGTCGTACTTCATGATCGTCATGACCTGCCGAGCGGTAAGCTTTTGCTGGTGTTTGCTCTCGGAGGCGGCGTATCCTCTGAAGATTGTGGTGATGGTCTTGTTGGCATCTTGGAAAGCATGTCATGTATCCTTTGGACGCTCCTCCTCCTTGCCATCATCTGATTTGTCGTCCTTGCACGTATGTCATTTTGCTACTCATCGCGGAAAGCTTTGGCCATGCCATGGCATTGCTGCATGGTATGTTTGCTGTTCTTGTGAATTAAGCATGGACCATCAAGGAGTTCTTCATAGGCAGCATTGAAATTTTGCTTAGCGCATGGCTGCTCTATGTTGTCGATGGAGTTTTTCGGTTGGCGATGACGTGGCTGTGCAGCCCTTGATCCCTCTGGCCGACCATTATGACAGCGTTCGCAATCATCATAGCGCCTACCGTGATCTTCATAACGCTATTCTTCGCGGTGATCATCATCATGATGTGGGTGGCGATCTGAGCAGGAAGCATGAGCAACATCGTCCTTGAACTGGCAATCAGCTTCTTTAGAATCTGCGTATGAGTTTGCAACCATGAGGAGTTCGCTGATGGTCTGGGGCCTCTTACGGTAAAGTTTGGAGCACAACTCCTGATGGTGATGGAGTCCTCTGGTGAAAGCGGAGATGGCCTCACTATCTATCCAATTTGCGAGTGGCCACATCCAATTCTGGATGTCATTGACTTGGGCCTCAGCTGCTTTGAGCAGCGCTTGAATCTTGAGTATCTGCGGCGTTTGTGGGAGTCTAGCCAACTCGTGGGTGGCCATAGCTAGATTGGCACTCGACGTCTGCTCCACTTACTGATTGTCCACCATGAGGAACTCTTCTTGGAGATTACGGGCGAGAGGCGGTGGGCCACCTCTCACAGCTTGGGTGGTGTTTTCTACTTCTTCATTGCGATGTCATTGGCGATCAGTGTTCCTGGTTTCACGCTCACGGCGCTGGACACTGGTCTCTCCATCGACAGCGATGCTGTCGTGGCTAACCATGAAAAGCTCTCTCCCAAAACCTAGAGGGAAAGATGGGCAGTTGTTGGTAGAGCCCTTGGAGTACGGCTCAGGACTTTCCTCTAGAATAGTGTGGAGTGTTTCATCCGGAAGATCTACTCGGATTTGCACCATGTTTACCATTGGCGCAGGCTAGTCGGCCTCAGAGAAGTCGATCTGATAGAGGTTGTTGACATGGCTACGCTCGGTGTGGTCGGTGAAAAGATGGTGCATGATGTCCTAACAGATCAGACCCACACCCACCAGCCTGAAAGAATAGGGCTTCGGCATGCTCTCCGTCGGGGCGGGGAGTGGTCGGCATTGGACGGTACGCCCTTCTAGAGTTGGCGTGATCACCAAATCTTCATCTTGCCACCTCGGATGATGTGGACGAGCAGGGTGTTCGGCATTAATGGCATGGTGACCTTGGAGTGCAGGAGGTTCATCGCTCACTCTAGATCGATCTAAGACCGAATCCACAAGGAGCTGACATTCCGCTAAGCGGTCCGTGACCCGATCGATAGCTTCGATCAGATCATCATTGTTGATGGATCTCCTAACCCAGCGGTGAGGCCTCGGGATCGAAGATGTCGTTGTAGATGTTGGTAACGATCGGTGCAGGGTGATCCTACACCACCTCCATGATTTCCCCGCTGCCGTCGGGGCCAATGACCCAAGTCATGGATCCGACTGTGAAGATCTGGCCCAGATCAAGAAAGGCCATGGAGCTTGAGAAAGTGACCATCTGGTTGGCCATGGAATCAGCACGCACACCCACTACCTGGAGCGCCACTATCGATGAAATCTGGTCGGCAATCTACCGAGGGGTATACCCACGGTAGTAGATGATTGACGGAGGTGCGCGTAATTGGAACCGGATGGTGACACAAGGCGCAGAGACAACAATTTAGATAGGTTTGGGCCGTCTAATCGACGTAATACCCTACGTCCTGTGTCTTTGTTGGATTGTATTGTATATGAGATGAATTCGAGGGGGTCCCTACCTGCCTTATATAGTCTGGGGGTAAGGTTATAAGTTGGTTTAGGTCTAGATCTATTCGTCTATATGGTAAGTATTTACAAGGAATATGATATCTATTATATCCGAACAGATCTTCCTTCATCGCCAAGATGTCTTCTGGTTACCTTGCGGCGCATGCCGACTAGAGCAGAGCATCGTAGGCCTTGATCTTATGGGATGGACCTCCCCTGGTGGTGCGGCCCATGTCCATTGCCGTAGATACCTAGGGTTATACCCCCCACAGGGGTTGTCTAGCTGATGCTAAAGTTTTAAACCCAAATATTGGGAAGCTAGACTCCATGACAGTTAGTTGCCATTTCATTGGCTATCTAGATATGTCAAAAGGTTATCGTTTTTATTGTCCTGACAGACATACGAAGTTTGTAGAAACAAGACACGTTGTGTTCTTGGAGGATGAGATGGTCAGGGGGAGCATGGTAGCGCAAGAAATTAACTTTGAGGAGAAGCCAGTACATGTGCCCACTCCGATGGTTCAGGAGCCATTTTTCTGGCTACATGTTGCTGCTGCACCAATAGTGCAGGACACTGTAGTGACAGCACCTATTGTTAGTTCTCCCGTGGCGACGATAAATGAACATGAGGAACCTGTCCTTAAGGATCCTATAGAGCCCATTGTCACACATGAGGGAGAGCAACAAAAGTCCCATATAGAACAAGCGCCAACTAATGAGGCCCCCAGAAGGTCCCAAAGAGACAGAAAATCAGCTATTCCTTGCGACTACGAAGTCTATGTTAGTGAAGAATTTCAAATGGAGAGTGATCCTACCTCATTTGAAGAAGCCATGAGAAGCACTCACTCATCGAAGTGGCTTGAAGCCATGCAAGATGAAATAAAATCAATGAGCACCAACGATGTTTGGGACTTAGAAAAAATTCCTAAAGGAGCCAGAACAGTAGGCAGTAAATGGGTCTACAAAACTAAATATGACTCCAAAGGGAAAGTGGAGAGATTTAAAGTGCGACTTGTGGCGAAAGGCTTCACGCAAAGAGAAGGAATAGATTACAATGATACATTTTCTCCAGTCTCATGTAAGGATTATTTTAGAATCATAATGGCGTTAGTGGCACATTACGATTTAGAATTACATCAGATGGATGTGAAGACAGCTTTCCTTAATGGGAATTTGGATGAAAATGTTTATATGGCACAACCAAAAGGTTTTGTCGTGAAAGGAAAAGAACGTATGGGATGCCGCCTAAAGAAATCCATTTACGGATTAAAACAAGCATCTAGACAGTGGTATTTAAAGTTTGATAGAATAATAAGAAAGTATGGGTTTAAAGAGAACGTGGAGGACAATTGCATTTATGCAAAGTTCAAGAATGGGAAATTTATTTTCCTAATCTTTTATGTGGATGACATCTTACTCGCTAGTAGCGATGTTAATCTACTACTTAGATGAAGAAGTTCTTGTCCTCAAATTTTGATATGAAAGATCTTGGTGAAGCTTCATTCATTTTAGGAATAGAGATTCACCGAGACAGAAGAAATGGGGTTTTAGGATTATCGCAAAAGGCATACTTAGAAAAGGTTCTAAAGAAATACAGTATGCATACGTGTAAGCCTTCACCTACTCCAATAGTCAAGGGCAATAGTTTTGAAGAATTCTAATGTCCTAGAAACCAATATGAGATCGATCGAATGAAAGTGGTTTCATATACTTCAGCTGTCGAAAGCTTACAGTATGCTCAAGTATGTACACTCCCTGACTTAGTTTTTGTTACCGGGATACTTGTTAGATATCAGAGTAATCTAGGAATAGAACACTGAAGAATGATAAAGAAAGCTTTGCCATATGTGCAAGGCACAAAAGACCTCATGCTAACGTACAGAAGATCTGATTCCATAGATATATAGGGGTATTCAGATTCAGATTTTACGGGAGATATAGATGATAGAAAGTCCATATCAGGCTATGTATTTACTCTCGCAGGAGGAGCTATATCGTGGAAAATCTCCAAGCAAACCATCACTTCATCGTCCACGATGTATACCGAGTTTATAGCCTGTTATGAGGCCACAGGGCAGGTGAACTGGCTAAAGAAATTTATGCCCGGGTTGAAAGTGGTCGACGACATTCATAGGCCACTCAAGTTATACTGCGACAATGAGCCAGTAGTATGTTATGCTCACAACAATAAGTCAAGTGGTGCTGCTAAACATATTGACATAAAGTTTTATGTTGTGAAAGACAAAGTCCGGGATCATTCTATTAGTCTCGAGCATGTAAGTACGAAGAAAATGCTTGCGGATCCACTTACAAAAGGTTTACCGCCCAATATATTAAGAGAACACTTAGCCGGCATGGGTTTACGGGAAAGCCTATGATCTCTGGACAATAAGGGTCTAGTTGAGAATCTGATTCAAAACAGAGAGGTGTATTGTAGCTATTAATCCAATGGTAGTAACTATTGTGACGAGACATGCTCTATACACTAATCTGTGATGGAATGGGCTGAGATAAGTATTTTAGGTTCAAGTCATAGAGTGAGATCAAGGTGGAGAATGTTAGATTGATCTCCACCGGCTCAGTCCATTGACCAAGTCGGACCCTGACTCGTGCCCTGATCGGGGGTGCCCAGCCGCACACATGGCTGGTGGCTCCCCATCACACAACGCTATAAAGAGAAGGTGGGGGCTGGGGGCTCAAGGTACGAGGTTCATCGCCGCCCAAAGAACCCCACCTACAACCCTAATCCGATCTAGAGGGGGGCGCTGACTGCGACGGGAAGCGCCACCGCCTTCGCCGTTGCTGGGACACCGTCCTCGACACCGGCTCGCCGTCACTAGACTTCACCACCGGGACGCCGCCGTCACCGGACACCGTCGCCATGGCTAGCAGCTCCTCCAAGCCCGATGATCAGCCACTTCTACCCCTCTATCTCTCTAGTTCATGTTCTAGCATGATCTACTTGTTTATCCCGAATAGAACAGAAACCACCCGCTAGATCTACTCCTAGTCGATCCTAGAATCTAACATAGCAATCCTGGAAGCGTACTCTATGGTCACTGCCCAAAAGACGAAAGTTCATCTCGTAAGGATTGATCAGCGATTAATGTAAAGCGAAAAGAGTGCCATTAAGAATGTTTATTGAATTCGCTATTTTTGTAAAGTGAAAAGACTATCACTAGCTATGTCATCAAAGGAACTTGAAGAGTGCCTTGAAAATTTTTATCATATGAACGACAAGAGTGGAAGAGGACTACCAATTAAACCACAACAGCTGTGGCAGTACTACATCATTCGTAAGGGAACACAGCAAAGAAAAAGAGGAAACTTGGTAAACACAGCATATTAGTGAGGGAAATAATTAACCCCTGACAGATGGGAGCACATGGATGATGAAATGATCGTCTCGGAACTTCGCAAAAGAAAGAAATTAGTGACCCGGCCGAACTGCAATCATGAAGGACGCCGTGGCATGTGGACATGTGAACTTCGCAACAGCTGTGGTTTTGGATGGATCGCGATCACCTACTTCTGGGAGCCTGCAGCCTTCTTTAGCTGCTCCTCTCTTTGTTGAGCTGCCTTGGTCGCCTCCGCTCTAAGCGTGCAGTGCAGTCCCCTGTTAAGCTGCCGCTAGGGATGAAAACGGATCGGATACGAACGAATATCACTTATATTACATTTGTTTTCATATTTCTGTTCGGATTCGGATTCGAATACGGATAGTGTCAACCATATCGGATAGGATACGATTGGATATCGACATCATAAATATGCGATTTGAGTATTCGGATACGGATACGGTATTGGATGTTGAATATCTGGACTCGGATACGAACAGATCTGAACCCCTTTAAATAGATTCGGTCTCGAATACGGTCGGAAAATATCCATACCGTTTTCATCCCTAGCTGCCGCACAGTTTTGGACCCTGGATGTTCAGGACGGCTTGCTTTTCTTGAATGGCGCAGAGGCAGTCCTTGCTCAAGCGCAGGCAGCAAACACCGCCTTCATGGGAGCCGAATTCTTCTACACAAAGATGGAGACTATTGATGTCTGGAGAACGACAAGCACCGGATCTCAACTGGTCAAGAACAGTCGCGGTGGCTTGGTCGTTCGGCGGCTGGGCCACGCTGCCGGCAGGTAGCAGGGCAAATCCGGCGATCAGCGCCACCAGGATCACGCTTATTGGCTGCTGCTGCTTCGTCCAGGAAGTGATCATGGCCATGATCTCTCTCTCTCTCAATCACTAGTACAGAAACGGGCTTTACTCCCGGTTGAGAAACCCCTTCAGTCCCTGTTTTTCAATTGGGAGCACCAATCCGGGATAAAAGGGCCCCTCCTTTAGTCCCGGTTTCTCGCCCGAGACTAAAGGTGGTAAGACCAACCAGAACTAAAGAGGCCTCCTGGCCTGGCCACGTGGGGTGGCCCTTTAGTCCCGGTTGGTATTACCAACCGGGACTAAAGGTTTCCTTTTTTTTTCGTTTCTATTTTTAATTGATGATTCGTTTTGGTTTTTGAATAGGTTTTCGAATACGCATTCTACGCTGCTAATAATATACGTATTGTACACGTTTATAATGTTCGAACATTTTATACAAACTAAAGTATGAAACTAACGTATATATTACATGCATATACATATATTGTACGTTATTTTATGTACATATAATATGTATATATATATATTACAAATAAAGCTTGCATTGTATATTCTATCATATGATTGGGATAACAAATTTACTCCATCTGGTTTGGCTTCCATGTTTTGTTGACGTCATTGTAGAACTCGCCGGCGGGGTTGAGGACCTGGTCATTAAGAAATCCTGCTATGGTCTATTGAATTGCTTTCAGTAGGTCACGTCGTATGACTTTTTCCTTCAACCATAGAGTCTTCAAGAAAAGTTAAAGGAAAAGTATTAATATATATATATGTGTGTTGGTCACGTGATTACTTATATATATGAGCAATAAAAGAAATTGTAAATATATGAATATATTTATATAACGTACTTTGAGGTTCTCTTCAGGAGTTCTTTTTGAGTACGCCATGATGAACTCGCAAACATAGTATCCGCAGTAGTTGTTCCCCTGTTCTTGCCTTAGAACTCACTTTTACGAGAAAAAAGATCCGGTGAATTGAAAGCATGCATGGTGTTAATTGAATTATATATATATATATATATATAAATGTAGCTGGTACTTACTTTGTGTGCGATTACATCTAGTGGCGCTTTGCAATGTTTCATGTGGTGTTCCTCAATGAAACTTTTCCAAACACTGCGCCCAATAAAATAAAAAATTAATTTGGCCTTTAATAATTGTTGCAGTTAAGAGATCGGGGTATATATAGTTGCTAGAGAGACCAAATTATCCTTGGATAATATCTATCATGTCTTGGTACTCTGTTTGCTCTTTTCTTAACGAGTCTAAGATGCGCACCCGACTATTGGTCATATCGATGTCCATCAATATCCAGTGATTGCTGCATATGTTTTTATACACAAATATGATCGACATTAACTAGAGTCAACATATGTATATGTGGGAGATAGCTTAGCTAGTAAGCAAATAATTAAAGAAATGTTCATATGATCGACATTAATTATTTAACACTCACTTGTAGTTGTAGGGAAATAGTATGTCCTTGTTTTATTGGCTCACTAAGAATCTCACGAGATTTTTCTCGAGTTCAGCTTTCCATCCAGGCGGAGGATCAGGGTGTTTGAATACGACATTTGGATCAACGAAACCAACATCGTTATCCTATCTCTTTCTGAGTTCTGTCATCTCATATCTGCATATATAAAAATATAGTGTGAGGATATATAATTTATATATATACATGTAGCTTTATATATATACACTTTAATAGTAGAAAATAATCACACTTACAGACAATAGCAGCTAATGAGACTTTTGTCGAGAGAGTCTAGTTGGCATAGTTGGTGTAATTCTCCAAACTCGACATATATAACGTAATCGCCACAGAAGTAATGTTGGTTTCTAATTCTGACAGAAACAAAGTTCTCTCCCCGTTTACACGCCGCCATGTACCACTTGTTTAGCAGGTACATTTACGTATCCAATTCACCTAAGGCCTCAGGGTTGTATAGACTCTTTCCATGTTCAAATTTCTTCCAAGGATCCACTTTCGGAGCAGATGGTCCTTCAACAAGCACTTGGGCAAGGTCCAAACCTGTATCCTCATAAAACCGAACCGGTTCCTCAAAATCGATGTCCGGTAAGTCTAAGTTTGAACCATATTCATTACGAATGACAAGAGGGGGGGACTGATTGTTGCGATTGTTGTCCGAGTTGTGCAACACCTTTCCCTGCTCTAGTCTTTTTCTGCGCCACCTCAAATGACTTGGTGAGAGAGCGGTTGTAGTCCGATTTTGGCCGGGTCTTTTGAGATTCCCGCTTTTTCTAGTCCACCTTCTTTCTTAGAAGATCTGGAGCTAGGTAGAAGTACGGTTTCTCCGGGTTCTCCTTCGCTTGTCGTTGCTTTTTTACATTTTGAAGAAACTTTTCACATCTTTTTGTACTTCAGCCTTTAATTCCTTTTCACTTTTCTCGTAAGACAGTTTTTGGGGAATAACTGGATTAGAGGAGACTTTCTTCTTTGTCGGCTGGTGGGCCAACGGCTTCGTTTGCGGGGCGGACCTCTTAGGAGCTGGAGACCTCCTTGGAGGCGTTGGAGACCTCCTTGGAGGTGGCGGCGGTGGCGGCGTTGCATAATCATTGCCTGGAGCACTATGATGATCTGGAGATTGAATAATTGGACTTAGGTTGGCGGAGGCCCTGCTGTGTGATTACAAAAAAGAATAATTATATAAGAAATTGTTATTATTAATCATGCATGTCAATAGAAAATTTGTGAAAAAATTGTTTCGTTCACTTTTGTCCGCACCTATTGTCCGGCAGTTGAGGAGGCGGCGGTGGACTAGAGACCCCGGGAATAATGATGTAGCTTTTGCGCCGTAGTATGAATGTCTTCTCTGCTTCTCCTAGAGTCTTCTCCCCATCACCTCTTGGAATGTCAAGAGGCAGATCACTGAAACCTTTGTTAACTCTATCCACTGATACGCTAACAAATCCAGGTGGTATTATTGCCCCATGGATTCTTGGTGTCTTGGTAGGATCTGGAGGAGAAAAAACACCGAGAGCCACCATGATTGTGGCATTCTCCTTTGGAATATATAGCTCACATGATGTAAACGGTGCAATGATGTCATCCATGGGGAGACGTAGCATTGCGTCATCTTGATTTGGCAACTCCGTGGAAGCACAGCTGCTTTTCTACTGATCCGGGTCTAGGCGCCGCGCACGAATGGGAGAGGCGTGAGCCGGGCCGCTGGCAGAGATGGCGAGAGATGGCATGTGGAGGCGGCTGGAGGCTATGGGGAGCGGCGGTGGCGCGGTGGCTCTCGGGCGAAGAATGAAGACGATGGATAGGAGAAGAAGATGAGGCGATATATATTAGGCCAATCTTTAGTCCCGGGTGAAGCCACGGCCCGGGACTAAAGGACCTTTAGTCCCGGGTGATGGTAAGAACCAGGACTAAAGCTCTGACCTTTAGTCCCGGGTGCATCCATGACCCGGGACTAAAGGTATTTTTTTGGCGGGCCACGAAAATGTAGCCCACCTTTGGTCCTGGGTGGTTGATCGACTCGGGAGTAATGGTGGGCTTCAGTCGTCTTCCTGCCGGTTCCAGAAGTTTTTCCTTTTTTATATATTTCTTTTATATAAATATGCAGACAGTTATTAATTGCCTAATAAATAAAATATCATCCAAAAAATTATAATAAATATTCCTAGACTTGGTTTTGCATTATTATACACAACAAAAATTTGTAACCTATACTCTTTTGTTTTACTGTATAAATATTTAACATAGTGTAAATAATAATTACAATTTGCACCATGCAAAAATATACTACTTGATTAAAATCATTAAAACTATTACTTTTCAATAGGAAATAAGTTTTCACATCTTATTAACGTTGATCATTTGGTTTTTCATCACACATTCTCCACGGGAAATCCACCGTCAAGCAGAAAATTCATTTAAACCGTAGAAAATACGAAAACACGACAAAAAAAATATGAAGTCACAACTATTACATAATAGGTCTAATACATCACTATATATATCAAGCGGGCACAGTAGTGAACTTCTTCTTAACTTATATCCCTTGGTTATGATCATGCCGTAACCATGGAGTGTCCTCATCGTTTAGCTGGATGCTTGGGTCTTTGTTCACTGTGAAGGGTGGAATTCGGTCATCCTTTACATAATCTTATGATATGTCTGACTTGTCTTCAATTCCGACGATGTTTCTTTTCCCTAAAAGAATTATGTAGCGCTTTGGCTCATTGATTGGGTCGTTGTTGTTTTTCCCTCTCTTCGGTTTTGTAGACATGTCCTTGACATAGAACACCTGATTCACATCCTTGGCAAGGACAAACGGTTTGTCTTTGTACCCAATATTGTTGAGGTCCACGATTGTTATTCCATACTGGTTGTCGACTGCTACCCCGCCTTCAGTCGCCTTTACCAATTGGCACTTGAACAAAGGTACCTTAAAAGTAGGTGCATAGTTTAGTTCCCATATCTTCTCTATGCGGCCATAATATGTTTCCTTATTTCCATTAGGGTCGGTGGCATCTATGCAGACACCACTGTTTTGGTTGGTGCTCCTTTTATCTTGGGCTACTGTGTAAAATGTATTCTCATTTATCTCATACCCTTTGTATGTGAGGATATGCCACGATGGCTGCCTAGCCAACAAATACAGTTGCTCATCAATACTCTCATCACCCTGACATTCTTTTCGCATCCAGTCGCTGAAAGTTTCCATGTGCTGACGCATAATCCAAGCATCAGACTTCTCTGGAAACTCAAATCGGAGCAACTCTTTATGTGTCTCGATATATGGATCCACCAAGGAGGAGTTCTGCAGAACTGTGTAGTGTGCTTTATTAAAATAATTGTCTTATGTACCAATATATGTTTTCTTCCCTAGTGTCCCCTTTCCACTTAGTCTCCCCTCGTGTCGTGATTCAGGAACACCAATTGAGTCTAGGTCAGGAATAAAGTCAACACAAAACTCAGTGACCTCCTCTGTTCCATAGCCCTTGGCGATGCTTCCTTCTGGTCGAGCACGGTTGTGAACATATTTCTTTAGGACTCCCATGAACCTCTCAAAGGGGAACATGTTGTGCAGGAACACAGGACCAAGAATGCTAATCTCCTTGACTAGGTGAACTAGGAGGTGTGTCATGATATTAAAGAAGGAAGGAGTGAACACCAACTCAAAGCTGACAAGACATTGAACCACATCATTCTGTAGTTTAGCTAGATCCATTGGATCGATTGCCTTCTGAGAAATTGCATTGAGGAATGCACATAGCTTCACGGTGGCTAGACGTACATTTGGAGGTAGAATTCCTCTTAATGCAACTAGAAGCAATTGCGTCATGAGCACGTGGTAGTCATGGGACTTTAAGTTTAGGAATTTCTTCTCTGGCACATTTATTATACCCTTTATATTCGAGGAGAATCCAAATGGTACCTTGATGCTTGCTAGGCATTCAAACATGCTTTCCTTCTCTTCTTTGCTAAGAGTGTAGCTGGCAGGACTTAAGTAATGACGTACATCATTTGTCTTCTCTGGATGTAGGTTGTCTCATTCTTTCAAACATCACAGGTCCTGTCGTGCTTCAAGTGTGTCCTTAGGCTTCCCATACACACCCATGAAGCCTAGCAGGTTCGCACAAAGATTCTTCGTCAGGTGCATCACGTCGATCGCGCTACGGACCTCTAGGACTTGCCAATAGGGTAGCTCCCAAAATATGGCTTCTTCTTCCACATGGGTGCATGACCGTCGGCGTCGTTCAGAACAGGTTCGCTGCCATGTGCCTTTCCAAATACTACTTTCACATCCTTGACCATATTGAGTACATCCTCACCAGTTCGGTTGCCCGGCTTGGTCAGGTGGTCTGCCTTACCTTTAAAATGCTTGCTTTTCTTTCTTAGGGGGTGATTCGCACAAAGAAATCAACGATGGCCAAGGTACACGACCTTTCGACATTTTTTCAAGAATATACCTTTAATGTCATCGAAACAGTGCGTGCATGCATTATATCCCTTGTTTGATTGTCCTGAAAGATTACTTAAAGCTGGTCAATCATTGATTGTTACGAACAACAATGCTCACAGGTCAAAGTGCTCCTGTTTGTGCTCATCCTGCACATGTACACCTGGTCTGTTCCACAAAAGTAGAAGTTCTTCAACTAGTGGCCTCAGGTACACATCGATGTCGTTGCCAGGTTGCCTTGGGCCTTGGATGAGCACTGGCATCATAATAAACTTACGCTTCATGCATAACCAGGGAGGAAGGTTGTAGATACATAGAGTAACAGGCCAAGTGCTATGACTACTGCTCTGCTCCCCGAAAGGATTCATACCATCCGTACTTAAAGCAAACCTTAAGTTTCTTGCGTCATTTGCAAACTCCGGGAATTCTCTATCGATTGCTCTCCACTGGAACCCATCAGCAGGGTGTCTCAACATATTGTCTAGCTTACGGTCTTCTTTGTGCCATCGCAACAACTTTGCATGGTCTTTGTTTCTGAACAGACGTTTCAAGCATGGTATTATAGAAGCATACCACATAATATTGGCAGGGATTTTCTTCGTGGGACGTTCGCCCTCAACATCACCAGGGTCATCTCGCCTGATCTTATACCGCGATGCATGACATACCGGGCATGCATCTAACTTCTCGTACTCCTCGCCACGGTAGAGGATGCAGTCATTAGGACATGCATGTATCTTCTGGATTTCTAATCCCAAAGGGTAAACTACCTATTTTGCTTCGTACGTAGTGGCGGGCATTTCGTTATCCTTCAGAAGCATCTTCTTTTGGATTTTCAGTAACTCCCCAAATCCCTTGTCAGATACACCATTATTTGCCTTCCATTGTAGCAATTCCAGTGTGGTACCCAACTTTTTCTGCCCCGCATCACAAGTTGAGTACAACAATTTCTTGTGATCCTCTAGCATGCGCTCGAACTTGATCTTCTCCTTTTCACTTTCGCATTCTCTTTGTGCGTCACGAATGGCCTGACCAAGATCATCAGCGGGCTCATCTTCTGCCCCTACCTCTTCTTCAGCTTCCCCCATTGCAGTATCATTGAAGGCACCATATTCAGCAATAATGTCATCATCGTCCCATTGTTCTTCTTCACCTTCTTCTATTACAACCCTGGTTTCTCCGTGATTTGTCCAACAAATATAGTTTGGCATGAAACCCGACTTCAACAAGTGTGAATGAAGACTCCTTGAGCTAGCATATTCCTTCAAATTCTTACATATGGCACATGGGCAGCACATAAAACCATCGCGTTTGTTTGCCTTGGCCACACGTAAGAAAGAATGCACGCCCTCAATAAACTCTTGGGAGCGGCGATCAGCATTGTACATCCAATGTCGGCTCATCTGCATTATATGACATACATACCATATTAAAACCTAGAACATAATTAGTTAATTATACGACATGCATGCCACTGCACAAGGTATTAATTTATGAAAGTCTCGCTACAATGTAGATAATCCCAACTAACAGTAAAAAAACTAAAGCTAAAATGCACTTCAGCAGCATAAGGATTTCGCGACCAATCCCAACTAAAACAGACAGATCATGCGTTTGTTCAACATCTATGAGCTTCTTCCACAGGATCACTGCCTCATCAGCCGCCATAGCCACCTGTGCAAGAGAGTTTTGCACGTGTTCAACATACTCTTCCTCCCAGTACCAGCCTGAACATCCAGTGCCATCCCACTGAAATTAAAACAAAAAATTAGAACTTTAATCACAATCATCATGAAAATAAGTATAAATTAACCATAATCATCAAATGCGACAAAATAACTCATATTGCGATCCGGACACTTGTAGAAGATACGGCCCTTGTTGGGACACTGCTTCCTCACCCGGTACTCCATCACAATCTTCTCCTCACACTTGCCGCATGCAATGAGAGGGAGGTCCGGCCTCAATCACTTTGGAACCCGATGAGAGGCCGAGGACCCAGAAGCAGTTGCCATCTATTCTCTATACTCATTTTTAATATAATATAAATTTCTCATTTTATAAACAAATAAAATTGAAAAAACTCTAAAATTCTCTATATCTCTAAACCATAAAGTTTGCTATGCATGCTAGAAATGAAAGCTGAATACTAGTTTTGAATAACAACTTTAACCTTCTTTTATCCAAATATGCAAACTTTAAAGTGATTTTGATCTTAAATGGCTTACAAATAAAAAAAATTCACCATAAAAAACCACATATATCTAGTCCACAAAATGAGATATGCTACATGAGAGTATAAAGTTGGTAACCTTTATAACCGAAGAATCGATGAAGGAATCGAAGAAAATCTTATGATTACCGGCGATGAGGAAGAAGAGAGGCAGGCGATGAAGCAAGAAAACACTGAGCTCGAAGTGGCTCGGGCTCGGAGAGGAAGAAGGGCTATATAGGAGGGGAACTGTAGTCCCGGTTGGAGACAGCAACCGGGACTAAAGGTTCCTTTCTAGTCCCAGACAGAGCCTCCAGCTGGGAGTAGACTTTTACTCCCGGTTGAGGGACCAACTGGGAGTAAAAGTTAACCTTTAGTCCCGGTTGGTAGCTCCAATCGGGACTAAAGGTCTCCTGCAGCAAAAGCCTGCCGCAATAGCCGTTGGGCAGGGACCTTTAGTCCTGGTTGGAGCTAACAACCGGGACTAAAGGTCTCTCTTGTCCCGGGCGTGAAAAATACCGGAACTAAAGCTAAATTTCGAGGTGGGATCAAAGGTCGTTTCTCTGGGTGAATGTGTGTCCAGCTCCTGCACTGTTACAACAAACTCACCCGAAATGTGCTGAGGTGACGGCCATTTAAAGATGCAATAAGCTAGTCACCTTCGGACGTGCTTCCATTGTTTACTTCACTGCCGCGGTAGCGCGGCCAACTGTCCACATGTCCAGGGCTTCCTGGTTCAGGGTTGAAAATCGGACTCTCACATAAGTTGGTGGTCCAGAAGTGGACTTTATCCTACCATTGATATATATCACCGACCCAATCACCTTATCTCTCAATGATTAAGTTGATCAGAGCTTCTATGCATTATTTGCTTTACGCAATAATACAAGCTACAATTATTATGATACCTTGTATTCCATAATCGAGGGAATATATCTTTAATTTAATTTAATCTAATTCAGTTTAGGATCATGGCCGCCCAGATCAGTGTTCATGCTTCAAATGTGGTACACTTGTTTAATATATACGTACGTTGGTCCCAGGTTAGGCAATTGTGCATTCATCATGGTTCGATCTCTTAGTATATTATACGCACGGCCACAGAAAAAAAAAAATTATAGATACCTTGGTTTTTACTTTTTTCTAGAATCAGATTGATCAAAGCCAAAGACTTCGTTGCAGCCAGCCGTTATGAAGGCACACCGTATGCCCATCTCCCTCCCTAGCGTGCCGCACGTGGTGGGTCCCACTAGCCGCACTGTTCTTCTTCCCTACCACATGCGCCTGCGCCTACTCCACCCCTTTCTTCCCCAACTCCGGCGGGCTTACAAGAGAAGGGGTTTGGCGGGAGGAAGGCCGGCCAAGTGGTGGGGACAGTAAGGGGTTTGGGGGTGGAAGGCCAGCCAAGTGGTTGGGAAGGTGGTAGGACGGTTTAGGGGTCCTGGTGGCGGTGGACGCGGCCGGGTTAGGTCGGGGCGGGGGAGCTCCATAGCCAGAGCTCGCCGTGGAAGGACGAGGGAGGGGAAGAAGGTGGAGCACGTACCTAGAGTACAGCTGCTTCATCTGCTGGGTAATGCCTCACAACGTTCACTCCTTGCCTTACAATAATTCGATTTCTGAAGCAACTGGCCGCGCGATTCGAATTTTCAAGCAAGGCCATGGTTTGAATGGTCCTCCATATATATAGCCACAATCTTTATTTAGTGTTGATTCCCAACTTATGGTTCCCAACATATGGTTTCTGACTAACATTTTCTACCTCATTAGTTTCCTTTGTATAGTTGATTGAATTTGCTTTTCTCATGTGAATATCCACATCTATGTTTTAGCTTTTCATAATCGGTCAAAAATGATTTTCAGAGATGTGCACTCGGACCACATCTAGAAGGTCAATTTTAATTATTGTTAGCAAAGGCGGTCTGGGTGTACGCTTGTGAAAATGATGTTTCCACATGTGTGTGAGTTACAATGCCCGCCTCTAGAAATAAAAACAAATCAAACAATAGCCTTTGCTTCTGCCACAGCCACTCCTCGATGCCTCCAACCACTGCTGATCCAACGCCACCCTTGTCCACCGCGAGCTTTAGCTTCTACCACTACCGCCGCTCCTTGACACCCCAACAAGAGGCCGGATCCAGTGCCGCCCTTGGCTCGAGGTCAGGGACTCTACTCCGTGCTACCGTTGGCTAGATCGAGGCCAGGCGGCCCTCCTCCATGCTGACTTTACCATTACCGACGACGCACCACCGCATCGTCCTGGTCCGCGTTGTCTGTGTTGCCATCTTCAAGTCAAACAGAACAACAAACGAGCGTTGCTGTGTTGCCATATTCGATGTTTAAAAAGGATAAATCAACTTAACTATGTTAATTTTGATATGCCTTGTTTAAGAAGTGTATGAGTTTTCCATGCTCATAATTCCTCATTTCAAAAAGAATGCTATTTGCCTTTCACATAATGTGCACTTATGGAATTCTTATCTAATTCTATGCATCCATTTAATTTCCTAGTGAACAACATTCTAGAGTGTCGTGATCCTTAGATGTCTGACTACGAGTGTGGATCACTGAATCTTAGGTAGGCACCGTTATATTTTGAACCCTTATTTTGGATCTTAATTTGTTAGTATATTGATAGTAATGTTTGTGCATGGGCCTATACATCTCTACATATCTCATGTATTTGAGTAGAACCTAGTTGTGGCATCCCCCTCCTTGGTTTAGAGCAACATATCCTAGAAAAAGTATGCTTATATGTAGGTGTCAGGATTTAATTGCTTATCCATGCTTAGCATCGGTAGAAATCAAGAGAGGCCAAAAGATGACCAACTACGACCACTACGCTAGATTTGCACATCACTGCCGACATCATCACTGCCGGATTTATGAGAACTGGTAGTGATGTACCTTCACTGCCGGTTATGAGCTTGAAAATGAAAAAATAATTGAGGCTGGGCTAAAACCAGCAGTGAAGGACCACATCACTGCCGGTTTGTGGCTTGAACCGGCAGTGTTTTGGAGGCCACTCATCACTGCCGGTTTAAGCCAAGAGCCGACAGTGATTATGCTCTATCACTGTTGGTTCTAGCCAAGAACCGACGGTGATAAGCCTACAACACAAAAAGGCTGCAGCCGTCCTCTCCTTCCTCCCCTCTTCCATCCCGAGAACAGAGGCGCGTGTTTGGACCCTTCCCTCCATTGCTGCGGATGCTCTTCACCATGAAGCTAGTGCTTGGATTTTGAAGAATGGCTTGATCTTTTTGCTTTAAGGTTAGTAACAAACATCCACTCCTTTGATTTTGTTGCTTAATTAGCTTTGTTTTGATGGCTACTTTGCTTGATTCTCATTCTAGTTCTTTCTCCACTCTAGAGAGCACTTTTCCAATTGGACATTTGTGCAAGGCTCAAATTGTGGTGAATCCATCATCCAAAAGGTTGGTGTCTATGAACACATTTAAATTCCTAGCTAATTATTCCATGGTGGTCAAGATCATCATTGTTAGTATGTGATGCTATAATTAGTTCTTAGAAGTAGAGTAGAATAGTTGTTCTTCAATATTGTGCAATAATTGTTTTTACTACGATTTTCAATTTACAGGGCCGGAGCTACCAATTTCAAATTTTCAATAATTAGTGTACAATAATGTTTTCCAAAAATGGTACTTTCGAGCTACAATTGTTGTTCATGAAGCTCGATTTCTTATTAATTCTTTGTAATTGCTGTCTCAGTATTTTTTGTGCAGAGATGGATCGAGAGTTGATGCATCTGTCTCAAACGGACAAGCGATACATGCCTGGCGTCAGCCAGTTTATCACCTATGCCAAAGCCCATGCTGGGAATGGGAACCCTGTCTTCTGCCCATGCAAAGATTGCAAGAATCATAGGAACTTTCATGAAATTGAGTCTATACGGTCGCACTTGATTACCAGGGGTTTATGCCAAACTATACGATATGGTCTATGCATGGCGAGGTTGGTGTGAATGTTCTGTAGGAAAACAATGATGATGTGAACATGCCTGACGTAGCCATCCACGATGCTGACGAGGAACCCGGTGTCAACACGGAACCTATGGCCACAATTAATAATGTGTTTAGGAACACGCTAGCTGACGACACCGAGGATAATGATGGCATTTCTCAGCTGCTATGTAATGTAGAGACCGGATGTCTTAGTGAAAGACAGCTAAGAAAGCTAGAGAAAATGAGACAAGATGACAAAACACCATTGTATAGGAATTGTCCAATGAGCAAACTGGAAGCCAACATCATGCTGTTAGAGTTCAAATCGACAAACGGATTGAGCGATAAAGGCTTCGATCAGTTGTTTGGTATAATAAGGAAAATGCTCCCAGAAAAAAATAAGTTGCCAGAAAAGACATACTTGGCCAAGCAAATGATCTGCCCCATCGGCCTAGAGGCTGAAAAAATCCACGCATGTTCCAATGATTGCATATTGTACCGTGGAGAAAAATATAAAGACTTGGACAAGTGCCCCAAGTGTGAAGCTCCATGGTACAAGGAAGGGCCGTTAGATGAGGGTACCAAGACTAGAGGAGGTCCCGTAAAGGTCGTTTGGTATTTTCCTATAGCTCCCCGGATGCATAGGCTGTTTGCATGTGCAAAGTTAGCCAAGCTATTGCGCTGGCATGGTGAAGAGCGTAAGAAAGATACAATGATGATGTACCCCACCGATGGGCATGACTGGAGGACTGTCAATACTATGTTCTATAAGGACATCGGTGGAGAGGTAAGGCACCTTTGGTTTGCTTTGAGCACAGATGGGATGAATCCTTTCAACCAGGTTAGAAGCAATCATAGCACCTGGCCAGTGACGCTCTGTATATACAACCTTCCACCTTGGGTCTATATGAAACGGTCGTACATCCAGATGCCACTATTGATCCAAGGGCCAAGACAGCCTGGGAATGACATCGATGTGTTTCTGGAACCAGTGATTGATGAACTAGTGGAGATGTTTGAAAAGGGTGTGCCGGATGTTTGGGACGAGTACAAAAAGGAACATGTCATGATCAAGGGAGTACTTATCGCTACAATCACCGACCTACCAGGTCGAGGTTCGTTGTCTAGAGAGAAGACAAAAGGCTATACTGGATGTGTCGAGTGCTTGGGCGACACCGATGCGGTAAATCTGCCAAATAACTCAAAGATAGTTTATATGGGACACCGTAGGTTCCTACCTAAGGATCACCCTTACCGCAAGAACATAAAAGATTTCAATGGTGCTATTGAGAAACGCTTAGCTCCAAAATATCGAGATGGGCCTGCGATACTTCGAGAACTCAACAAATTGGAGGTTGTCCTTAGGAAGGGGGACAATGCAGTAGCAGCGCTTGATGGGAGCGTTTGGAAGAAAAAATCGGTTTTTTGGAAACTACCTTACTGGCCATTTCTGAGTGTACGCCACTATCTTGATCCCATGCACATCACTAAAAACGTGTGCGCTAACACTCTTAACACCTTGATGGACACTGGGGGGGACATCGAAGGATTCACTAGCCACACGCCTGGACATGTAACACTTGGGAATCAGGAAGGAGCTGCATCCTATGGAGCTAGAGAATGGCCAGTTCAAACTTCCAGTTGCGTCATGGACATTGAAGAAGGAAGAAAAGCGTGCACTTATTTCTTTCTTCAATGAACTCAAAGTCCCGATGGGCTACTGTGCGAACCCGAAGAGGCTAGTGAACATGAGAGAACTCAAGTTCAACTATGGCCCTATGAAGGCCCATGATTGCCATGTCATTATGACTCAGCTGCTCCCTGTTGCCCTGCGTGGTATCCTCCCCCAAAGGTCCGCGCCCCAATCATAAAGCTTTGCTCGTTCTTCAACACGATCTCAAGAAAGGTCATTGATGTGTCCATGCTAGAGCAGCTGCAGCGGGACATAGCCGAAACTCTCGTTAGGCTTGAGATGCATTTTCCGCCGACTTACTTTGATATCTCATTGCATCTGCTCATTTATCTTGTTGACCAAATTAGAGCCCTTGGCCCAATGTACCTGCATCAGATGTTTCCTTTCGAAAGATTGATGAAAGTTTTCAGGGGGTATGTTAGGAACAAATTTAGGCCAGAAGGGAGCATTGGGCATTGACCATATCCACGGGAGGCCATTGAGTTATGCACATATTATCTGGACATCAAAAGGGTTGGAGTTCTAGAATCTCGTCATGAGGGAAGACTACGTGGCAAAGGAACGATCGGGGAGAAATCTGTTATAGTAGATGACCCTGTTTCTTTCAGACATGCATTGTTCGTTGTTCTCCAGCAAGCCGAGGGTGTGATGCCATACATTGACGAGCACAGGCAATCGCTGCAAACTCTGTATCCGAGTAGGTCACAGGCTTGGCTAGATAAAAAACATAAGTAGGAATTTGTCAGCTAGTTGCGACGTCACTTGCTTGGAATAAAGTTGGGTAATCAACTGGATGCCTTAGCCAAGGGGCCTTCGACTACATATCTTAAGTACCAAGGGTATGAGATCAATGGATTCACATTTTACACAAAAAAGCAAGATGAAAAGAGCACATACCAAAATTGTGGTGTTCGTTTTGATGCTCACGACGAGAACGGCAACGTGCAGGCGACATACTATGGTTTCATAGAGGAGATATGGGAGCTATCCTACGGTCCGTTGAAGGCAGCTCTTTTTCGCTGCTAGTGGGTCTGGCTCAAGGAAATCAACACTGACAGCGAATGGTTCACTACCGTTGATCTCACTAAGACCGCATATAGAGACGACCCCTTTGTCCTTGCAAGAGATGTTATTCAAGTCTTCTATGCAAGGGACAACAAGACAAAAAGAAGGCTAAAAGTAGTCCTAGAAGGAAAAGGAACATTGTCGATGTCGATGGAGTGACGGACGAAGAAGACTACAGGGGCTATCAGGAAATGCATCCATTCGGGGTGAACGTACCCCTACCTATCCTTCAAGATGGTGACGAACCTGCTTATGTACGAATTGATCACAATGAGGCCCTCATTGTTGATGCACCTAAAGATAGTTAGATTATTGTTAACTATGTAATCATTATGCAGACGTTGTATCAGTAATTCGCACTGAATATTTAATTTATATTTTGTGCGCATCTCTACAATTTAATTATTGACTATGTAATCAAATATTAAGATGATGTTCACAAACACTATTATTTAATAATTATAGACCATTAATTAATTATCAAAGAATTAAATAATCAAGACACAAATTTTTGTGTTATTTTAGAATATAAACTAACTGCATTATTTCTATTAATAAATAAATAAAGAAAAGTAAACTAACCGAACTCCCTATCCTAGCTTAGTGGTTAAAGCCGCGCACTCTATACTCTGAGACCCTCGCTCGAATCCCAAGCAGACCAAACTTTTTTGATTTTACATTTATTATTTAGTAGTGCATTACGATGAGATAAAAAAATAAAACCATTCTAACCGAACTCACTATCCTAACTCAGCGGTTAAGACCGCGCACTCTCGACCCCGTGACCCACGCTCGAATCTCAGGCGAGCCAAACTTTTTATATTTTTTACCAAAAGGCTACGATGGCAGGCTCTGACAGTGTTTTTTATATTTTTTTACTAAAAGATAGCGGCAGGGCCCTTCACTGCCGGTTTTGGTTTTAAAACTGGCAGTGATAGCTTCTATCACTGTCGGTTTTTAAACTAAAACCGACAGTGATGTGTAGATGCTCCTCACATGCCAATAGTGCTCCCATGACCATAACAATTGGAAACACTGCTCCCACCTACCTCGACAACTTTAGTTCAAAAATAAAAATGTACCACGACTGCTAGCCCCTATAAAATGGCCCTCGGCCAGGAGCTAGTCTCTCCATGCATGTTGGTTTCAGCCAGGCCTTATCAGCCATGATACAATGTTTTCCTCTCACAACAAACCATAGATATCGTTATGCATCGTAGTCCACAAAAATGGTGCACACATGTAAAGTCTTTGTTATCGTATATGTAACTTATTTCTAATTTTTTTATAATTTTTTGATGTATTTCATTACTATCTAAATAAATATATCGTTCTTGTTAAAACTTTCCCATTGTAGTATCTAAATAAATATATCCTTTACATATATGCACCTTCATTGTCGGTTCTATTTAGAAACCGATAGTGATAGCCACCTTCACTGTCGGTTCTATTTAAAAGCCGGTAGTGATGTCCATGCCCCCTATATAAAACAAACTACTGGCCACATACATCGATCCCACCCACCCACGAACTCTCTCAGTCTCATTTCTCACGTTTCACTCTCACTTCTCAAGACATCCACTCTCTCTACTTGATTTGGTCATGGCTCCTACATTTTCAATGGTATTGATATGTTGTCTTCTCCAATATTCTATCTATATTCATTTGATCTATATTTATATTCATGTTTCTTTGCATTCTACATTTATATATATTCTTATTCCTTGCATTCGATCTATATTTAATTATGTTGGCACATTTTACTTGGAAGAATTTTTTTGTGCATATATTTTATGTTCATATTTTTTTTTTGCATTTTATCGATCAGGTGGTATGAACAATGGACCTCCCCACCACAAGAACCAGGTTTCCACCCTGGCGATGAGCCATTCGCTCCTAATGTGGCCATTCCACGGTTCCCTGTTCCAGCTATTGTATGAAATATTTTTCAACATCTTTTGCTTTTTGATGCTAACAAATAAGTGTAATTAGTTTAATATCATGGTTGCATGCATATATGTCGCAGACTATATCCCCAATAGATTAGCTGCGAACAACACTTAGCTGGTTCTTTATCTCAGACATCGTCGAGATCACGGCATCTAATGCAAGTGGTCGGCTATGGACGTGTGAACTCAGTTTTTTCATCCCTGTGAGGGGTTCAAATCATCGGAACCATATCCATAGGACGGGAATACAGATCCCGGACATGATAAGCGCCCAATTAAGTGTCGTGCGCATCTTTTTGGAGGCACTTCGACGTATTTGCTATGATGTGCCTGATTTCTCGTACTTTAAGGCACTTGCTTTGAATACTGGTGATATCCCTGTCCCGCAAGCAAGTGAATGGTTTGCAAGCTACAACCATTCGGATGTGGTAAAATGGTCACTTATACCTAGGTTGTGGTTATTTGTTATTTATTATTGTAATAACATTCTCTAATTTTTTTCCACATGCAGATTGCGCTACAGGACCTTACCTATGCTGCATGTGGCTTGTGGACCGTTCTAGACCAAGCTACGGAGAAACTCAGGTACGATTGGGACTTCTGTAATGGAAACCTCGGCCAGCTCACTATAAAAGGACGCCAGTACTATATAAGGATTACTAACAGGGGCAGTGGTCGTTCAGTAGGTTACATCTATGGCCGACCATTCTTTCGGTATTGTGAGGCACGAGAGAGTGCACTCATACGGGCATTGGACTTCATCGATACAAGCGGATACATAATCCGTGACATCAATTACCATATATGGCTACAGAGGCATGTTAGTGTGCATGGCCCGATCGATCCCGACAGTGATTCTGATAGTAATTAATGTTTATTTAGCTAGGTTTTCAAAGTCGTAGTTTAATTGGGTTCTAATTTTAATATGTACGGCTTTGTGTGTTTAATTATTGTCATGCATGTAATTCGTGTAACATTTGTTGGACAATTAGAAATATACGTTCCGATGTCGTATTGGTCTCAAAATTATTCTTAGATTTGCACGTGCCACGTGTAAAGGAAATACCAAGTTTGGGATTTTCCGGAGATGGTTTGCTACTTTATGAGGTTTAATTGAATTTCCGCGCGACGAGACCGTTTAATTATAGGTTGAACTGAGTCTACTCACGAAAAGATCCGGAATGGTGCCAAACTTTTACACAGGCTCTAATGTGCCCTAGAGATAAGAATTTTGTGGAGGTGGATGAAAAAATCTATTGGGTCCGAGATGAAATTCGCCCTCTTTTGTCTCATTCGGCACAGAGAAAAATATAATAAATAAATAAACTGCTTAGAAAAACCTAAGATCCTATGTGCGGTCTTAATTTGGGTGTACAAGCTTGCCAAAAAAATTTCAAGCCATTTCGACATAGGCGGAGTATACATGCTTCACAGAGGTACATGTGCCCTTTCATCGAACTATGACTATACACATAGGTTATCAAGGTTTCTGTGGTTCATATACATTCCGGTGTTGTATTTGTCTCAAACTTTTTCTTAGGCTTGCACGTGCCACGTGTAAAGAAAACACCAAGTTTGGGATTTTTCAGAGATGGTTTGCTACTTTCTAAGGTTTAATTGAATTTCCGCGCGACGAGACCGTTCAATTATAGGTTGAACTGAGTCTACTCACGAAAAGATCTAGAATGGTGCCAAACTTTTACACAGGCTCTAATGTGCCCTAGGGATAAGAATTTTGTGGAGGTGGATGAAAAAATCTATTGGGTCCGAGATGAAATTTGCCCTCTTTTGTCTCATTCGGCACAGAGAAAAATATAATAAATAAATAAATTACTCAGAAAAACCTAAGATCCTATGTGCGGTCTTAATTTGGGTGTATAAGCTTGCCAAAAAAATTTCAAGCCATTTCGATATAGGCGGAGTATACATGCTTCACAGAGGTAGATGTGCCATTTTATCGAACCATGACTATACACATAGGTTATCAAGGTTTCTGTGGTTCATATGCATTTCGGTGTTGTATTGGTCTCAAACTTTTTCTTAGGCTTGCACGTGCCACGTGTGAAGGAAACACCAAGTTTTGGATTTTTCGGAGATGGTTTGCTACTTTCTAAGGTTTAATTGAATTTTCGCGCGACGAGACCGTTCAATTATAGGTTGAACTGAGTCTACCCACGAAAAGATCCGGAATGGTGCCAAACTTTTACACAGGATCTAATGTGCCCTAGGAATAAGAATTTTGTAGAGGTGGATGAAAAAAATCTATTGGGTCCAAGATGAAATTCACCCTCTTTTGTCTCATTCAGCACACAGAAAAATATAATTAATAAAAAAATGATTAGAAAAACCTAAGATCCTATGTGGGATCTTAATTTGGGTGTACAAGCTTGCCAAAAAAATTTGAAGCCATTTCGACATAGGAATACATATGCTTCTATTTATTCAGTATATAAAAGAATTTTTTTAATATATATAAACATCACTGTCGGTTTAAAAAAACTGACAGTGATGAGAAAAAACTAACAGTGATGCTTGTTATCACTGTCAGTTTATTTTGAAAACTAGCAGTGATATATAAAAAATTAAAAAATAATTGTGCCAGCCCTCGGGTTTAAGCTCAGGTCTCGGGCTACAGAGTTCAGACACTTAACCGCTACGCTAGTATAGGATGTGTGCCAAGATTTATTTATTTTATCTTTTTGACCTTTTGACCGCTTAATAAATTATAAAATTAAACCAAAAAAATTGGGCCGCCCGGGATTCGAACACAGGTATCGGGGCTAAGTTGCGGGGTCTTAACCGTTGAGCCAGTAGGAGGTATTCAAAAGAAGTGGAAAAGATAAGTTACTTATTCTGTAACCCCTACACGGAAATCACTGCCGGTTTAAAGAATGGCCCGATAATGATGTACCCCCATCATTGTCAGTTCCTACTTACAACACGGTTTTCGTGACAGATGACAGACATGCTGCAACATGGTATTATCTAGAAGAGCAACAATCCTGTTGGCCCCCTCGATCTCCGGTACGTAGCATATCATATACTACGGTCTTCGTGACAACGAGACAACAACCAAGATGCATCGCCACATGCAATCCAAGGGATGATGTAAGCAAAACGAGGTCATACAATGCAACATCCAATATGTAAGCAAATAAAACAAGGTCATGCAATGCAAGTATCAACCCAAGGTGATGATGATCAAACAAAGGATTCAATGACATGGTTTTTTTAATTTCAGCACCAGTAAATTATTACATCGACCTAAGACATAGATTAATCACTAATGCTACTAATTACTACTGGTGTTGCCGCATGCGTCGTCCCCCTGCTATCGGTGCTCCTCTTCGCGCTTCTTTCGTCGCTCAGCCCTGCACTGGCACCATTTCGTGTCCATCGCGAGACGCCACTCGGTCTCCTCCTCATGGCGGCGCTCCTCCTCCTCCTCGTGGCGGTGCTCCTCCTCCTTGGAGATCTCAACGACGTGCTTCAGGATGACGTCGTCGGTCTTCTTCTGTGTGATGGTGCGGAGGTGTCGGTCCTCCTCCTCCTTTCAAGCCATCTCCAACGAGTTGAAGACAACCTCCTCCACCAGAAGAGGTTCTAGGTCCTCCTCCGATGCGGTCTCATGGTCCGGATCGTCCTTGAGGTTCACCTCAAGGTCCGATTCAGACGACGGCGTCAGTGGAGGCATCGGGGGGCGATGTGAGGATGACGGGTTCAGCATCGCCCATGTTGTCTTCAAGCGGCGAGGCATTGTGGTGGCAGGTCAAGGGCCGAGGTGAGGTGTGCGTGGGAAGGGTGTGCTTCGCTTTCTTGACACACGGTGGTGCAATGGCAGCCGACTGTGCATGGGGGCCTGGCTTATATATAGGCATGTCGGTGGGTGGAACTGATCACGGTGCAATAACTAGCACCCCTCGGAAGACGGAGCGCCCCAACGTTGGGAACTGATACGAGCAGCCGATGGACTCCTGGATAAATGCGGCATCCCTTCGTGGGGAATGGAAGGGCTGCGACTAGTCCAAGGACTAGATAAAACAGTGGCTCTTCATGGGAACCACGCGACCAGCATGGCCGGGGAGTTGAAGGGCCTATGCGCAAAGCAGGGACAGATAATCACTAAAAGGAATAAATTCCTTCAAACTTTCCGAAATCAGGTGATAGCTCAATGGTTTGTCCGCTGCTCTGGAACTTGTAGGCTTTGGTTTGATTCAGGGATGCAACACATTTATTTTATCTTTTTGACCTTTTGATCGCTTAATAAATTATAAAATTAAACCAAAAAAATTGGGCCGCCCAGGATTCGAACATGGGTATCGGGGGCTAAGTTGTGGGGTCTTAACCGTTGAGCCAGTAGGAGGTATTCGAAAGAAGTGGAAAAGATAAGTTACTTATGCTGTAACCGCTACACGGAAATCACTGTCGGTTTAAAAGAATGGCCCGGCAGTGATGTACCACCATCACTTCAGTTCCTACTTACAACCGGCAGTAATGTACCCCCATCATTGTCGGTTTCTAATTAGAACCGGCAGTGATGAGGTCTGGTATAAAAGGCCGCCGCGGGTTGAAATTATCCAAATTTCAACCCCGCGCCAACCGTTCCCCGCGCTCCTCTTCTTCGACGCCGATGCCCGTGCACCGCCCCACACCGGAGCACCTATCCACCACCCCCCGCGCCGCCATTCCCAGCCCCGCGCTCCTCTTCTTCGACGCCGAGGCTCATGCACCGCCCCACGCTGGAGCAACCGTCCACTGCCCCCCACACCACCGTTCCTAGCCCCGTGCTCCTCTTCTTCGACGCCGACGCCCGTGCACCAGCCCACGCCGGAGCACTCCCCGTGCCGTCCACCTCCCGACGCCGGAGCACCGCCAAGGCCTTCAGGAGCACGCGCGGACAGCTGCTTTCCCACCCCCACGGTGAGTGCGTGGCTCACTGCCCGCTAAGTGTTAGATGAAATGCCCCACGGTTGTTGTCTTCCCAATAACAGTCGATTCCCATTCGATTGAGTTACATGTTGTTACTCCTTGGTTTAGCTATCCTTATATGTACATGCTGTTACATAAACCAGTTAGTTTTTCCCTGAAGAGATTATGCTACCTACTAATTTGTTGAGGCCCTAGTAATCATGGCCCTAAACTGTTTAAGAACCATTGGTGTTATTTGTAGGTTGTCGCAACAAGTTATTCCCTCGAGTCACAGCTAAGTGACCTTTTGCGCTGTGTGCAGTCTAAGTATTTAAACATTGATCATCAACACCTCTTGACATAGTTAGATTGAATAGGTGACAATGATATGAGCATATCTATCTCGAATAGTAGTTGCATAATGTTATGATATCTCTGTACTTTGTAATTATTGCAAGCAATCGAAAGTAGCAGTCAAAGGTACATGTTAATGACTGTGGACGTCTTATTTGTGACGGTAGGGAGTGTTCTATTTGTGTAAGAGTTAGATAAGAATTTCTGCTCTTGCTTAAATAGATTTAGTTTGGAATGTCAAGGATAAAGAACATTAAATAGATTTAGTTTGGCCATATAATTTGAATAATAACTCTTGTTCAGTGAGTTACCATTACCACTTACCACATGCCTAATTTACTTAAATGTATAGGCAACCATGGCATGGTATGTAGTGCATGTTGGTCACATGCCTGGGATTTATCGAACCTGGGAAGATTGCTATGCTCAAGTCAATCGCTACCCTAGTAATTTGCACAAAAAATACAACACAGAAGCTAAAGCTTTGAGGGCCTACTATAGTCATCCGGCCTACCTTGCAAACCATGGGCAACCGGCCTACTATGGTCCAATGAATGCAAACCATGGCCATCCACTGGCACTGGAGATCGAAGAGAAGCCACCCGTCGGAGATGTGAAGATTAGAAGAATTGCTCCTTGGTTTTGGAAAGATGTCATGCTTTTTTTATGGCTATGGTCATCACTTTTCTTATTTGGAAGTTGATGTAGGCTTAGTGTCGTAGAACAGTAGGTGGACTTTGTTGTATGTGGTCAATCAAACAATGAATTTGTTCTAGGTGAACATATGCTATTATTAGACTTTGTTGTATGTGGACTTATTATTAGACTTTGCATTAAACATATTATATATATATGAACATATGCTATTAGTAGTTGTCCACGGCCAAAACTAACCATGATCGTGTCACAGCCATGACTCATCGTCGCCTGTTACCTCGTCGCCGAAGAACAGATCAGCAACAAGAAGCGGCTGATATCGCTGGGATGGGAGAGTCGCATGATCTGACAAACGGTAACGGTGTCAATTAGGTTGGTGAGAACGAGCAACCATGGACCCTGTCCGACCTGCTTGATCTAGGTCAAAATGACCAAGATGGCTAGGTAACTTTGGTATCATGTCACTATGTAGCCACACATGCTAATCAATTGAGAGGGTCATAGCTTACTTGGTATCTCTAGCAGGAGCCTCCGCCGGCCGAGGAGCCAGAGGGTTCGGGTAGCAGGAAGGCCATATCCAAGCAAGGTGTGTCAAAGATTCCTGTTGGTAGGAATGCACACTGGCACATTACTGAGTTCGATGAATTTGGGGATCCACTCTCACCGCCTATAGCTTTGACCAAATACAAGACTATCCTCAGGTTACTTGTTAGGGACTTCATCCTGATTAAGTACAGAAAGTGGATTGGGAAAGATGATGACCGGTGGAGGGTTCCCGAAAGCGAGAAGGATTACATATGGGATGTCAAGATCCTAGAGTATTTCAATTTCCTAGCCAAGTATGACAAGGAGTTAGTCAAGAAAAAAGCAAAAGAAATCATAGGGACATGCTTCAAGAATTTCAAGGGGACATTGTACAAGAATTTTGTCCTCCAAAATAAAGAGCCGGATTTCGATGGTGGACAGTTTAGCAAGCAGAAGGACTTCTGGCAGAATTTCAAGGAATATAGGTTATTCGAGGAGTACTTAGAACTGAGCAGGAAGAATAAGGAGAATTCACAGAAAGCGACGAATCCTCATCGTCTCAGCTCTCGTGGCTACGCCAAAAAGATGCCAGAATTTGAAGCAGAACTTCAAAAGATGGACCGCCTTGCTGAGGAAGGCGTTCAGGTTGAGACCGCCGATTGGGAGCCCAGATCAGTATTATACTGTATGGGGAGAAATGTACGGCACGCCGAGGACGGGAGCTCTAGCTCCTCAAATCAACCCATGAGCGAACTCATCCAGAGGATCTCCCATGTAACTGAGGAGGTGAGGCAAGTGACTTGCACTTCTAATAGGGAGAAAAACGTGCTCACCCAAGCACTCGGAACCAAGGAGCACCCTGGTCGCACTAGAGGAACTAGTGTTGTTCCTTGAAAACTAACATTCCCCTAAGAATCTAACACTTATCGGAGCCGCTCAAGGGGTAGAGCGGAACATGAGGCAGAGTATTTGAGGAGACTAAAAGAGATGGAAGACAGAATGGAAGCACAGATTGAGGCGACCGTTGAAGCACGAGTCGAGCAAATTTTATTGTTCAAGGGGTCAGTAGTACCACAAAACCCTACTCCTAGTGCCTTTAGCCCACAGTTTAGGGGTCGCAGCAGCTGCGGATCGACCCCGCTCGACGAAGAAGAGGCGAATGTGCCTCATCCGGTGGACGACATCGCTAAACCTGTCAATGTCAGGTTGTACATCCGTCAGGAATAGACAAAGGACAAGGTGGCGCTCGGCCAGGCCTGGCCTGCGGGAGACGGGACAATTAATGGCCGCCCAATTCCACTGGGGTATGCTCGCGTCACCATTGACAGAATACTTGATAAGAAGTATAACAAGATACCCATTGAGTACCCCGTAGCGGACGACGGGCCGAAACTTGGTCCAAACAAGGGCTCTCAAGTCGCCTGGCGCAAGCGCTTCATTAAGCTTGACCATCAATTGTCATCTGATGATGAGGACGACTGTGAGTCTTCGCCCACCCACGATGATCACTCACCATCTCCCAACAGAGATCACTCCCCTCCTCATCCGGAGCCATCACCCTGAGAAGACAGAGGTCTCCTTCTATTCCTCCTCGCCCGACTCCATCTTCATCAGCCCCGAGAAAAGAGACTCCTCCTCCTCCTCCATCTTCATCAGCGCGGGGAAAACAGAATTCTCGTCATCATCCTCCTCCTCCACCTCAGCCCAAAACAAGATCAAGGACATCCTTGTAGTCGCAGAAAAGGTCCTTGGATTCAATTGCTAATGCTCCCAAAGTGGACCAACATAAAAGAAAAAGGTTGTTCAGTGGCAGTGTTACCACCTTGATGAAAGACAAATTTACAGCACACATCTCGAAGGAAGATTGTGTTAGTTTCTTCAATCTATGTGCCTCACTGCCTCCATTTTTGTTGAAGTCCGAATTCGAAAGGCAAACACAGAATAAATACGCTACAACAAGAGACGAAGAAATACACAATAAATATTTAAGGAACATTATGAAGTTAGTCGAAGACAACCCTGATTTAACCATGGAAGAAGCCGCGAACATCTATTACGATGTACACGGGACGAGAACACCGGCAATGAAGTATGAAATGAGCAATCTTTTGGTTCCCGATCATGAGTATAAAAATTTGACAACATATATGCGCCAGTTACATGAATATTACATGGCTCAAGCAACAGAGACGGACGACTTTGGTTTTGAGGTTATTATCCGTTCGCCACATGTTTTCCAATATCCTGAAGAAGAGAAGTTCGATGTCGAGTGGGAGTGCTTGTTCCAGCTATACCAGAAACACACTCTCGATGTTCAAATGTTGACGCTTTGGACTATGTAAGTACCCTACACGTACGATATTACAATTAACTACTCTCTCGAGACACAAATTGTTAACTTTTGAGCACTTCCCATGATTTTATGTAGGTGTATAGCAAAATTTTGTATTCTAAAAAGCAAATGGGATTACATAGGCTTCTTGGACCCCATGCGAGTCAATGAGAGGACATGTCTAGGCCTCTATGGATGTGATGTGGAAGACCTGAAACAGAGATTGATTGTTGTTTTCGACGAATTCACGATGAAGAAGAAAACCCACATACTTCTAGCCTACAACTGCGAGTATGTGTTCTCGGCATTTAATGTTATGCTTCTTTTTTCGTTAAGATTATTCGATAATTAGGATTCTGTGATTGCAGCAACTATTTCATCTTCATTTGTGTTAATCTTGCCAAAAATCTGCTCGAGGTGTGGGACTCTAAGAAAAAACCATTTTATCATCTGGATGCACTGGTGGCAGTGCTGAATTAGTAAGCGATCCTAATAACTATTATTTTCTAATCACACATACCGTTTTCTAATGTTTCTTCTTTTAATGTTGCTCAGTATCCGAAGAAGACATATCGGTGGGACGCCGGTCCCATTCAAAGTTGTCGAAATGGAGGGGAAGTACCTATCACAGCCGGCGGGAAACAATGAATGCGGGTTTTATGTAATGTGGGCAATGCTTCGCTACATCGACGGGAAATCGGAAGAAGCCGATAAGTTGGTCTGTATAATCTCCATTTCATTTATGTCTGTTAATAATTCAACAAAATGATTTACTGTTCCTCTTTGGATATCATCTTTTTTGAATGACAGCGTAAGAAATATAAGCACAAAAGGCTGCTAGACATGGAGATCGTCGCACTACAATCGGAGCTGGCAAAATTCATCTTAGCCGTGGTATTGGAAAAAGATGGAGTATTTTCTATTGCACAATCCGTGAAGTACAAGGACCAGTATGGCCCAGAGCGGCTCGCCAGATTATTGTAGGAAGTCCGAGAAGCTTGTGTGAAGTCCAAGAGCATTTTTTTATTTTGAGGGATCGAGATGTGGATAAGAACATTTGAATTGTAATCGTAACATTTGTAATATTTAATATTGATGGACCTGTCGTCTACGTAGCATATATAAAGCAAAACCCGATTCCATGAAAAAATATAAATTAAAATAAATTATAAAACAATAAAATACGAACGGACCATCACCGCCGGTTAGTAACAAACCGGCAGTGTTGTCGTAACCATCACTACCGGTTAGAAGAAAACCGACAGTGTTTGCTTGCTCAACATTGCCGGCTTGAACCATGAACCGACACTGATAGTTACGAAAACACTGTCGGTTTGATCCATGAACCGACACTGATATTTACTACAACACTGCCGGTTTGATTCATGAACCGACAGTGTAGGGTTGCTCAACACTGCTGGCTTGAGCCAAGAACCGACACTCTTGAAGCAACCGTCACTGTCGGTTAGCACTACAAACCGGCAGTGTTGTTCAACCGGACACTGTCGGGTGGAGCCAGGAACCGACACTGTTTCCTGTAGATCAGTGTCGGTTTTTAAAGACCGGCAGTGATGTCAACCCCCTATCACTACCGGTATGTCACTGTCGGTTCAAAATCCAGCAGTGAAGTGGGTTTTTGAACCGGCAGTGATGTCCAGATCTAGGGTAGTGGACTATAATGAATAATTATGACTCTAGACTCGAGAAAGTGGCAGGGCCATGTTAGGACAGGCATCCAAATGAGATACGCTTGGCTTGGGAATGACAAGTTGAGTATCATGTTGTGCCCCGTTCACCCTGTAGATTCTGCACATCTTAGGGGCGAGAGGTAGCTAAGTAAGATGTCGGTACACCTGACTATTATTGTCCAGTCTAAGAAAGATTGGAGGCATGAGTTACCTCTTGGTTTCAGCTCTTGCATCACTACTGCCTACCAACTCTAGTCACCGTCCCGTACATCAAGCCACCTCTGGAGTTGAAGGTTGTACTCAGTTATTATGTATGTATGTAACAGAACTAATGAAAATGGTCCGGGGAAAATCCTAAAAACTTAATTAGAAAGTCAGTTTGGGGAAACAATATCAAGAGTAGTATCTCAGAAATGGAGCAATGCAATCGCCATCATATCCATTATTATCCTAGGAATCACCGATAATTCAAATCGGAATCAGATGAGAAAATAAGATTAGCCACAATGTTGTGTTTACTGAGAGGGGAGAGAATATCAGAGCATCGAGTAGAACCATTGTGCATGTCGATGCTGAAACCAAAAACACACTACCCAGGTCATCTACTTTCCTTGATGCTGAAAGAACAAAAGAATTATACGAAGACTTCTTGCGTGCAGAATAGTCGAGAAGGAAGGGGTCGGTTGTGTATGATGTAGGTCCACGTAGTAGAAGCATTGGTGCCGACGCTATGAGTATTTAGGAATCGTGGCATCAGTATGAGCTGGCACAAAGAGAACTTTTTTCAGCACCGACGACGCTGGGTGATCGAACTCAATGCAATATATATTGGTCTAGTTCTCCTAACCATTTGGGGGCCCACATCTTGTACATTTTATAAGGGCCATGAACTATTAAAAAACTCAAAAAATCAATTTTACAGGACAACAAAGAACTAAAATAGAGCTACTTGGATTGGGATCCATTTTCATCGATGATAAAGAATCTAATATAAAGAGCAAAAACAATATATATAGAAACAACCTAGACCAAAAGAAAGTTTGCAATCGAAAAAAAAACTACATGATAAAAATATTTGGCCGCAACGAGCATCACCCCCTGCTATTCCTGGTATAAAAAAATGAACTGGAACATGCTGCTGCTCCAATGTTGTGTTAGATATTATGGGCTTGGCCCATTTATTTAATATCTCTATTAAACTCTATAGTCCGTACATGTGCATTAATGGTTTTTATACCATATGGGAATTTAATCGAGAGACGACTCTACTTAAATACTTGATCATTGACCGATCTATTTGAGAAGTAAAAGTGAATCACCTGGATGCCACACGCACGCGTGCGCCGCCGCCGCCGCCTGGCCCGTGCACGTCGGCGTGGCATGGCGAGGCAGGCAGCGCGGGGCGAGGCCTTTATTTTTGTCACTCAGTTTCCTTTGATGGAATTGATTGGAGGAGTTTCTGTTAACTCCCGTGACGAATTGATTGGAGGAGTTTCGGTTAACTCCCGTGACTTCTGGCTCTTCGTCTCCGTCTCTCCCGCCGCAGGGGGAGGTGTGACCCCTCAGTGCCGCCGGCTTCTCCTCTTCTGGCCTCTACCTATAAGACAAACCCTCCCCTCTCGGTTAAGCTCTCTTGGCGAAGTACACCACTTTCCAGCAAGCGCAAGTTTTTCCCGCTCCACCTCCGGTGAGCACCAGAGATGGAAGAGTAGGCCTCCAGAACACGTCTCCGTCGTGGGCTTCACCTGCTCGGGTGAAGACGGGCGATTACGTTTTTGGGGAGTGTCGGTGGTGGCACGACTACTCGCTGGTGAACCTGTAGCGGTGCGTCTTCACGGCGTCCTTTTTCTGCACTGCATCGAGCGGGATGACTACAGCAACAAAGCACCACCATGGCCTTTCCTGGTGCAAGCGGCTCCGCCGCAGGGTATAATCTCCTTCACCCTTTTCTGAGTTTCATTATCAATATCATGATGTTCCTAGGCAATACTGCTTTCATATTCAGCATGCTCTGTTTGGTTGATTTGGATGATTATGCTAGTAATATTTTTCTGGTTCCTTTTAATTTTGTGATCATCATGATCTTGATATTTGAGAACACATCTTTTATATTTATGATCATGTCTGTGATGCTTCAGCTGTGTAAAATAATGTTTCACATATGTTTTGGTTCTATAATTTGCCTTATCATCATATTAACACTTGTCATGAATTGTTTCTGTCATTTTATTCATGACGTCACTCTTATTTTTATTGCGTCATTTTTATGGATTAAAATAAATATGAAAATGCCTTATTTTTCAACATGTTGGCTATTGGGCCACTCCAGCTTGCCACTCCAGCAGTAAGCTACTGGGCTGAAGTGTCAACCCAACCGTTAGCTCCATTCAGCGGTTTTAGGCTCAGGCTACTAGAAACCAGCGAATCATCAATCCAACATGCTTTTCTGCTAAAAAAATAAAAATCAATCCAACATGGTTTGAAATAGCAACTACAACATTTGGTACCCGAATTTCCTTTCCCATGACAGGTTCATTGTCACACCTCAAATTTTTTGATTTTGGGTTGTGCATAGAAAACACTAAATAAAATGAATTATTTTAATATTTGGATAAAATTTACCAAGTTTAGTTTGAGCTAGCGTAAATTTAGTTATAGGAAAAATATGAATTTTCAAAGTTTTCTAATTTTGACGGGCATTTGGATGATGTGATGTTTGCTTGTTGCTTCTTTATGTGTTGAGAGTGAGCAAAGTCTTTAAAATGCGTTATTAGGTCGATTTTCCTTCTCCTGCACGCCTTTATCTTTTTCTACAATCAAATTCTTTGTTTCTCGGCTCAAGTTTTTGTTAGGAGCTTTCTAAAATCTTTTCTTTGTAACGCAAATCACTCCTTTCAGTTCCTCGTTCGTCAATCAATTTCTACACACTTCTCGGGAATTTTTCTAGCTTTTTCTGGAACTTGTTCCTACTTGTCTGTGAGCATAATTTAATTTTTAGATGCTCCAAATTATTTTATCATGGGCTCCAAATATTTTATTTGGGTTCCTGATGTTCCATAATGTTTCTGGAAATTTTCCCCGAATTTTTAGAGCTTTGGAGAATTTTCATTGCTTAAATAATAATTCTAAACTTTTTTAGAATCATTTTATCCATGAAATTAATTAATTCCAAAAATAATAGATCTCTCATTTTTTCCAATGCTCAAAGCCCATATGCAATAATCCTAATAAATCATAAAGGCCCATGCATTTATTTACTAATGAGCTTTAATGATTATTTAGGCCCATTAGTAAATGTGGAGGGTGCAACATCAATTAGTACCATATTGCTAGTTGATTTAGATGTGGAGAGTTTTTTCCCCTATAAATATGTACCAACCCCTTAGCCAAAGCACACCAAAACTACGGTTTGGGGAGCCCCTAGTTTGAAAAATTCCTTGTATAGTAAATTAGATTTTTCTCCTTCTCTCGTCGCCACCGTCGCCGTCGCTGCCGCGCTGCCCAGCCTGGCCATTCTCTCCTTCGTGCAACAAGTCGAGCCCACCCCTACGCAGCTGCTGTTACCGTGGCCTCGTGGTGGCTGTACGGGAGGCCAAAGGAAGAAGATTAGGTAATTACGAAATTACCAACAGTTCGTAATATCTTTGTCGTATATTCATTTTAACTCCATTTCAAATCGTTCCAATTGTGTTAGATTCGTATCGATGTGATCTACATGCTAGTGTCATCATTTTTCATGTCAAGTGAGTTTTATATATATGCTTAAATATTAATTTGATTAATATGCATGCAACTAGTTTTTATAAATAAAAGCAACATAATTATATACAATGCTCTTTTGCAAATAAGTTTTAACATGACTAGTTGCTAACATAAATATGTTTCTAAATTATAATATGTATAGTCTAAACACACATATCAAATTTGATTAGATGTTCTCACATGTCAGTTTGTATTTCCAAGTGAAAGTTAAATTGGCATAAATGATATCAAAATATTTATAAATCAAATATGATTAGCTTCAACTCAGTTTTTAAGAATAAATATGATTTGTTTAATCTAAATTAATGCTACTCACATAGTTTTTCCTAATTAACATAAATCAAGCTTATAGTCTTTTCTTTTCTTTTATAATATGAAACCCTATAGCCGTTTCTTTACAACCGTAGTTCCGATTAGCGTGTTTTTCGTGTCTGTGTGTTCGTAGCAACGTGTAGAACATCTTTAAAACCTTTTTACTTGTTGTTTCATATGTTTGGTGTACTGTTCTAATTTAGTTCTATAGTTTGCTTCGTGTATGATTGCATGGATGCTTGTGTGGTACTTTATGATCATGTCCAGTCGGTGAGCTTTGCGTTGATGATATAAAAGAAGTGGGTGATCCAGAAGAAGTCCTTTGGAGGTTACAATTCAATAGAAGAAGAATCTAAGTTTAAGGCAAGTATAGCATGGGATCTTTCTTGTTGTCCTATTCACCTTAATATCATTTTAATCATATGCATGTGTCTACCTTGGCAACCGTAGTAATTTTCCTAGCTATTTGTTATCCTGGATTCCTTGATTCCTATGGGTTATTGCATTGGGTAGTATGATGCTAGTGCTCAACTAAAGCCATGATCTTGTAACTTGACTAATGGTATATGCAATAAACACTAAAAGATGTTTTTTAGCAACATGGAACAAGAGGGCTAGAGTATTGGGCTGTTTTATGGTGCTCTAGATTCCTCTCCCTAAGGACTTATCTGTAAGCGATCATTTAGGACTTATAGTACAACTGTGAGGGCTATATTGCTCTGGCTTTAGCTCAGTATGAGGATCTTTTCTAGCTTGTTAGTGGTTACCTTTATGGCGTAAGAGGGGCTCTGATTTGTATGATCATGGCCTGTCAAGAGGGTGCACTTTGGTTTCTTTGTATTTTGTTAATCACTCCTTGGAGGGGGGTTCATGCTTATTGATGGAGAAACCTTAGCGGCCCTAACTTGTTAGACGAACCTTTGAAAGGCTTTATAGTGAACCCTGTCGACCTTTCTTGGTAGTGGGTTAAGAGGCTCGTGATCTCAGGCGAAAAGGTAAATCACGACTCATAGTGAAAGTGTACAACCTTTGCAGAGTGTAAAACTGTTATAACAGCTGTGCTCACGGTCACGAGCGGCCTTGGAATATTTATCGAATATATGATGAACATTAATGATACTGATGATGAAGATGCTCACTAATGATTACTGTTTATGCTATTCATTATTCATGTTTACCTGATCATGTGTTTATATGGGCTTGTGAATAAACTTGTTGCCTCCCAATTGCTAAAAGATGACTCATTAAAAGCTAATCGCAGTTAAACCGGTGTCAGCCTTTTGAGCCTCATGAACCCCATGTTATATTTGTTGAGTACGACATGTACTTACGCTTGCTTTATTTTTCACATATATGAAAAAAAATCTTGGATGGGTACCAGATTGCTAGAGTTTGGAGGAATTAGGCTTGTGATCAACCAGTTAGTTGTCCCTGTGGAATTGGAGTCTTCACCCGAAGATCAGAGTTGTCTTTCCGCTGTCTGTTGTCTAAGGTTATATCCTTTATACTAAATACGTTATATTTTGAGCATTGTCTTTTGATATTACCCTTATTTGTAGCTATATGTGAGATTTAACTTTCTGGGCTCATATATGGTGTGTATCTGGTTTTGTTCTTAAAACCAAGTGCTACAAAGTGGTATCAGAGCAATGCTGATTGTAGGACGCAAGCCTAATAGAAACTGGTCATTCTAAGGTTTAGAATTTGCTACAAAACTACTTTTTCATCTCCTTGACTTGTTGAATTGATTATTTCCTATCCTTGTCCTATTTTCTTCTCTCGTTGATAGCTTCCTTTGAGCTATTGCTTCTTATCTCTGTGATTTTTATTTCTTTAGTTTACTAAAGTTTTCTGATCTCACCTTATTCAAATTTGCGATGGCCTTTCATCATAATCCACTCCTTAGGATGCCTGCCATTGCTATAGAAGCACATGTAGTTTCGATGTTGTGATGCATGCTTGTCTTGTTTGGTGTGTTGCTTGTTTGTCATCCCTATCTTTGTGATCCAAAGGAAGGCCCTAAAGACTACACTAACACAAGGATCTTCGTATGGAATATTTAGAGTTTAGCAAAACTCTTGTTCAGTGGGTGAAAGCATCTAGGCCCCTAGTTGGGTTTTGGTGATTAATGACAATACAAGATTATTATGACTAACGTGTGTTTTGCAGAGGCAATTAAGTTAGGTCATGGTAATGGAGATCGATTGGGCAATCAAGGTGGTCATGTCCCTACGATGGAAATCGTTTCAGTTTTCAAAGGATGGACGACAAGGTTAAGGATGGACTAGTTCTAAGTGTCAATTAGAGTTGGAGAGACACTTAGAGTAGTTTAGGACTTTGTTTTTCCTTTGGCCGTACTATTAAGGGGGGGTATGGATGGGTAGCTTGACCTAGGTGAGTCTAGTGAGTTAGGTGTGGTGCACACTTGTTAAAACTAGCACTAGGTAGCTCCTAAATATGCCTAAGATCCATTGGAGCAAACTTCATTCACATATGATCGAGAGTTGAAAGTGAATGGAGGGTCAATTACTGACCGGAAGCTGGCTCTGGTTTGACTGGACGTTGGCTCAGGGTTCGGTCAGTTCATTTGACCAAGGTGATTGCGTCTGGCGCGACCAGACGCTGAGAGGTCATGTGACCGGATGTTGAAAGGCAGCGTCCGATCGACTCTAGTAAGGTTCTAGAGAGGGAAAATCACGACCGGATGCTGGACGGCGTCCGATCACACTGTAAACACTGGAGTTCAGGGTATACTGACCGGAGCGTCCGGTCAACATGACTGTAGCGTCTGGTCACCCCGCAGAGGCACATAACGGTTTGTTTTTTAGCCCTTGTTATAAATACCACCTCCACTCATGTGTGGGAGCACTTTTGCTCATTCCAATAGCTGAGAAACACCTTAGAGAATGCCAAGAAGAGTAAGGTCCTAGTGAGGTGATTGAGATTTGAGAATCCCAAAGAGAGTCCTCATTAGCAAGATCAAGAGTAGCAAAGTGTGCATCCACCCTTCTCATTAGGCTTGTCGTGGTCAAGTGAGAGTTCGTGCTTGTTACTCTTGGTGATCGCCATCACCTAGACGGCTTGGTGGTGATTGGGAGCTTGGTGATCATCTGGAGAGCTTGTGGATGACCCAACTCAAGTTGTGAGCGGTTGTGGGTGATTCACCACGACGGAGTGTAGAAGAATCAACCTGTAGAGAGCACTTGATCCTTGCGCGGATCAAGGGGGAGCTACACCCTTGCGTGGGTGCTCCAACGAGGACTAGTGGGGAGTGGTGACTCTCCGATACCTCGGCAAAACATCGCCGCGTTCCTCCTTCTCTATTTACTTTGAGCATTTACTTTGAGTATTTACTTTGAGTAATTACTTTGAGCATTTATATTGAGCAATTCAATTCTTATCTTTACAATTCATAGAATTGCCATGCTAGAGTAGGATTGAAACTTAGGTTGCAAGTCTTTTGTGCGGTAGAATAATTAGAAACACTTTTTAGGCACAAGGGGTTAATTGGGCTAACCGTAGGATTTAATTATTACAAAGAAATTTAGAATTAGCCCAATTCACCCCCCCCCCCTCTTGGGCATCTTGATCCTTTCAATTGGTATTAGAGCCTCGTGCTCACTTATTTAGGCTTAACCGCCTAGTGAAAGATGTCTCATGGGGATGGACCTCCTTCTATCTTCGAGGGGGATGATTTTCCATATTGGAAAATCCATAAGGAGGCGTATCTAGAAGCTCTAGACATTAGAATTCTTAGAGCCGCCTCACAAGGTTTCCCAAAACCTCGGGATGCCGCACACCCACAAGGCGATGAGTTGAACTACGAAAAATGGAATGCAAAGGCTAGAAACACCATTTTTAGAGGCCTTTGTAAAGATGTGTTCAACCAGGTGAGGAACCACAAAGACGCCCATGCACTATGGTCGGAGGTTTGTACGCTCCATGAGGGAACCAAGAGTGAGCGTGAGGAACGCTATCATCTTGTCATGAAAAAGCTAAACTCTTTTGAAATGCTTCCTAAAGAATGTGCTAATGAAATGTATTCATGTTTGAATGTTCTTGTAGAGGAAGTCAATGGGCTTGGACTTACTCAAATGCAACCATCCGATGTTGTAAGAAAGATATTAAGTGTCCTCCCCATTGAAAAATATGGGCATATTATGACCGTGCTACATCAAGGTGATATTTCCACCGCTACACCGACACAAATCTTGGGAAAGATCAATGCTCATGAGATGTACATGCACATCGCACCTCAAGATGGCTCATCCTCTACAAAGAAGAAAGAAAAAGACTTAGCATTCAAAGCTAGCTAAGAGAAGGGCAAAGCAAGGCTTGAGTATGAGAGCTCAAGTGATGATGAAGTTGATGATGAAAGCCTTGCTCTCATGGTGAAGAAAACCGCCAAGATGCTAAAGAAGCTCAACAAGAGTGGCATCAAGTTCGATGGCAAGAAGAAGAAGTTCTTCACAAGCTCAAGAAGAAAGCCAATCTCCAAGATGGATTGCTACAATTATGGCAAACTTGGTCATCTAGCTCACCAATGCACAAAGCCCAAGAAAGACAAGTTCAAGAACAAGAACAAGGGCAAGAAAGATGACTCAAGCAATGAAGATGAAGATGAGAAGAAAAAGAACAAACCATACAAGAAGAGAGATGGCAAGAAGAAGGACTTCCATAAGAAGAAGAGTGAAAAGGCTTACATCATCGGTGATTGGCTCACGGACATTGATTCATCTAGTGGATCATCCGATGATGATAGTGACAACGAGAAGGTGGCCGCTATTGTTATTGATTCTTCATCATCTTCACCACCACCACCGTCGTCATCCTCTACACACCTATGCCTTATGGCCAAAGGTGAACGAAAGGTATCACATGATGATGATAGTAGTGGTGATGATCATGCTCATAATAATGATAGTGATAGTGATAGCGATGATGATGAATATGAATCACCTACTTATGATGATCTTGCTAAATTGCTAAAGAAATATACTAAGATCATTATAAAGACTAGAGCTAAAAATGAAAAGCTTGAGATTAAGAATGATTCTCTCTTAGCTAAATGTGACATAGCTGAAAAATCTAGTGTTGAGCTTAGAGAAGCAAATGAAGCTATGTCATCCAAACTCAAGGAGCTCAAATCTTCTAAGAAAGAGCTTAAAGATAAACATGATAAACTTGAGTGGGTGCACAAAGAGCTCATCACTAGCCACAACAAGCTAAAAGAAGAATATACCACTCTTAAGATTAATCATGATAATCTTGTTATTGCTCAAGAATTTCTATCTAATGAGCCACATGATGCTACTAACCATGTTGTTAAGATTGATATAGCTACATCATGTGATGACTTGATCATTGAGAGCATTGAGCAAGGTTCTAGTAGCAAGGGTAAGCAAGTGGTTGAGGCCGATGATTATGATGAGTTTGTCAAGCTCAAGAATGACAATGCAAAGCTCAAGAAAGATCTTGAAGAAATCAAAAGCCACAACACCATTGTGCTAGAAACCCTTGATCATGATGGTGACTTGATCCTTAAGAATGAGAAGCTCAAAGAAGAAAACAAGAAGCTTAAGGAAGAGAACAAGAAGCTCAAGTTGGAGAAAGAGCATCTCAAAATTGGATTGAGCAAGTTCACTAGAGGCAAGTATCTTCAAAGTGAGCTCCTAATGAACACCGTCATGAAGATGGATAGAAGTGGCATTGGGTACATGGCAAATCAAGAGAAGAAGAAGGCTCAAGCTCAACAACAACAATCAAAGCCAAAGCCAAAGCCAAAGAGATGCTTTGAGTGTGGACAAGAAGGCCACTTTGCTCATGAGTGCCAAACTCCACCACCACAACCCTTGCCCAAGCATGCTAGACCCTTTGCCTTCAATGCTCACTACATGCTTAGAAATAATTCTAGTGGAAAGATGAAAGTGATGTTCTTAGGACCTCCCAATAAGAATAGGCCTAAGAAAATTTGGGTTGCAAAGTCACTTGTTGAGAAGGTGAAGAGCCCTCAAGAAGTTTGGGTTCCTAAAACTTGATCTCTTGTGTGTAGGTGAACTACAAGACCGGTGGAAGTCATTGGGTGATTGATAGTGGTTGCACACAACACATGACCGGTGATCCTCATATGTTCACCTCACTAGATGAAGAAGTAGATGGACAAGAAAGAATCACATTTGGAGATAATTCAAAGGGCAAGGTTAAAGGATTGGGCAAAGTGGCAATATCAAATGATCATTCAATCTCCAATGTGCTATATGTTGCTTCATTGAGCATCAACTTGCTATCCGTTGGGCAATTGTGTGATCTTGGCTTCCAATGCTTGTTTACCGAGAAGGAAGTTGTTGTATCTAAGAAGGATGATGAACAAGTGATATTCAAAAGATTTAGATACAATAACCTATATCTAGTGGACTTCACCTCCGTAGATGCAACCTTGAAGACTTGCCTATTCACCAAAACAACACTTGGGTGGCTATGGCATAGAAGACTTGCTCATGTTGGGATAAGCTCACTCAAGAAGCTAATGAAGAATGATTTGGTGAGAGGGTTGAAGGATGTGAAGTTTGAGAAGGACAAGCTTTGTAGTGCATGTCAAGCCGGCAAGCAAGTTGCAAATACTCATCCAACCAAAGCTTTCATGTCAACCACAAGAGTGCTAGAACTCCTTCACATGGATTTATTTGGACCAACAACATACAAGAGTTTGGGAGGAAATCTTTATTGTCTTGTGATTGTTGATGATTATTCAAGGTATACATGGGTATTCTTCCTTCATGACAAATCCGAAGTTGCATCTTGCTTCAAGAAGTTTGCCAAGAGAGCATAAAATGAATTTGAAGTGAAGCTCAAGAAGATAAGAAGTGACAATGGAAAAGAATTTGACAACACAAACATAGAAGCTTATTGTGATGAAGTTGGAATCAAACATGAAGTCTCCGCAACATATACTCCTCAACAAAATGGTGTAGTTGAGAGGAAGAACCGAACATTGATCACTCTTGCAAGAACTATGCTTGATGAGTACAACACCCTCGAAGCTCTATGGGCGGAAGCAATCAACACCGCATGCTATGCATCCAACCACCTATTCCTTCAAAAGTTCCTTGGCAAGACACCTTATGAGTTGCTCAATGGAAAGAAACCGGACGTCTCTTTCTTTAGGGTGTTTGGTTGCAAATGCTACATCTACAAGAAGTGGCAACACCTAGGGATGTTTCAAAGACGTTGTGATATTGGTTTTCTTATTGGTTACTCATCAAAGTCCAAAGCATATAAAGTATTTAATCATGACACGGGCTTGGTTGAAGAAACATATGATGTGGAATTTGATGAATCTAACGGCTCCCAAGGAGCACATGAGAATCTTGATGATGTAGGTGATGAACCATTGAGGGAGGCTATGAAGAACATTCCAGTTGGAGACATCAAGCCTAAAGATAATGAAAATGATGTACAAGTGATTGATCCACCCTCTTCACCAAGTGTGCCAAAAGAAGGTGAAAAAGATGGGAGAGTAGAAAATGAAGATACACATATCTCCCATGAGCAAATGGTGGTACAAGCACAAGATGTTGATGCTCCACAACCTTCCCCTCAAGTGGTCAATAGAAGAAATACACCTCTACTACAAGATCATCCACAAGATCTCATCATAGGGAGTCCATCAAAGGGTGTAATGACTCATTCACAAAAACTTGCTTCATTTATTGCTCATCACTCTTTTGTCTCTTGCTTTGAGCCTACTAAGGTAGAAGAAGCTCTTCAAGATCCGGATTGGATAAATGTCATGCATGAAGAGTTGAACAACTTCACCCGCAATAAAGTTTGGACTCTTGAAGAGCAGCCAAAAGGTGCAAGAGTCATTAGAACAAAGTCGGTGTTCCGAAACAAGCAAGATGATCAAGGTGTTGTTGTGAGGAACAAGGCAAGACTAGTTGCAAAGGGGTTCTCTCAAGTTGAAGGTTTGGATTTTGGAGAGACTTTTGCACCGGTTGCAAGACTAGAAGCTATCCGTATCCTCCTTGCATATGCATCACATCATGAAATGAAATTATATCAAATGGATGTGAAAATTGCATTTTTAAATGGCTTTATTAATGAACTAGTCTATGTTGATCAATCTCCCGGGTTTGAAGACCCTAGATATCCTAATCATGTTTATAGGTTGTCCAAGGCATTATATGGGCTTAAGCAAGCCCCAAGAGCTTGGTATGAGCGCCTTCGGGACTTCCTCATTGAGAAGGGCTTCACCATTGGGAAGGTCGACACCATACTATTCACCAAGAAGCTTGATGGATATATCTTTATTTGTCAAGTGTATGTTGATGATATCATCTTTGGATCATCAAATGAAGATTCTTGCAAAGAATTTGGTGAATTGATCTCGAAGGAGTTCGAGATGTCCATGATTGGTGAGCTTACATTCTTTCTTGGTTTTCAAGTCAAGCAAATGAGAGAAGGGATCTTCATCTCTTAAGAGAAATATACAAAAGATCTTCTCAAGAGATTCAAGATGGATGATTGTAAGCCAATCAAGACACTAATGCCAACAAATGGACATCTCAACCTAGATGAGGGAGGTAACACGGTTGATCAAACTCTCTACCGTTCTATGATTGGTAGCTTGTTATATTTAACCGCATCTAGGCCCAACATCATGTTTAGTGTGTGTATGTGTGCTAGATTTTAAGCTAAGCCTAAGGAATCACATTTAATTGCCGTAAAAAGAATCCTTAGGTATCTTAAGCATACACCAAGCATTGGCCTTTGGTATCCCAAAGGAGCTAGATTTGAATTAATTGGCTATTCCGATTTGGATTATGCCGGATGCAAAGTTGATAGAAAGAGCATATCCAGAGGGTGCCATTTGCTTGGTAGATAACTTGTGTCTTGGTCCTACAAGAAACAAAATAGCGTGGCTTTGTCCACCGCCGAAATAGAATACATTGCCGTGGGTGCTTGTTGTGCACAAATACTTTACATGAAACAAACTTTGCTAGACTATGGTGTAGTTCTAGAAAAAGTACCTCTTTTGTGCAACAATGAAAATGTGGTAAAACTTGCAAACAATCTGGTTCAACACTCTCGCACCAAGCACATAGATATCCGTCATCACTTTCTTAGAGACCATGTTGCTAAAAATGATATATCATTAGAAGGTGTAAGGACCGAGGATCAATTGGCGGATATCTTCACTAAACCGCTAGATGAGGCTACATTTTGTAGATTGCGGAATGAGCTCAATGTACTTGATTTTAGTAACTTCACTAAAAGATGAGCTTGTGTTGTCTCTTGCATTGCATTGTAATATACATCACGTTTAATGTTTTGTAATGCATATAGGGCTTATCTAACATGGTTAAGATAACCGCCGAAAAGCGTGTGAAGAAGCTTAACCTTGGATCAAACTTGACAAGCAACTAGATTTACTTACAAGTATTGCATATGCATGAATGTTGTTTTGTCGTTTATCTTAATTTGCCCTCTTATTTGCCTATTTTCTTAAAAAGAATTATAGCCTATGGCAAAATATTTTGAAAAACATGAGGGTTTGAGAGAGGTCACTCACATTAGTCCCAATTGGTGTTTATTTGGATCTTATTTGAATTGGGACTTGATTGGGAACAGGCAGCTCGAACAACTTTGAAGATTTGATGGAAAAGGAGTGACCGGACGCTGCATCGGACTCTGATGTCCAGCGTCCGGTCAGTTCATAGGAGGTGAACTTGCTGCGAAGGAGTGACCGGACCCTGCCCTTCAGCATTTGGTCAGAAGGCGTCTCAACGTCTGGTCGTGTGGAGAAGACTAAGGCTGAGTTGACCGGACTCTGGCTGCGTCCGGTCGGTATCCACCGGACACGTCCGGTCACGATTCTAGAGGAATTGGACCTCTCTGGAATCCATCGGACGCTGGGTGGTAGCGTCCGGTCGCAACCACCGGAGCGTTTGGTCAGTAGAAAGCGTGCGGCATCAGATCTCTTTTCCAGTTTCCTTCTCTATCTCCAGGAGGCCACCCAATTTAGTCTCAGCACGCCGTACATTGACCTAATCTGCACCTTCGCCGCGCCGACATCGCCTGAATCACCGTCCCATGCCCTAACCGCCGAGCTTGCCTCCGCCTCCACATAGCCGCACCCGCACCATCTGCTCCAGCCACTCACGCCGTGACCCAGCACCACCGTGACCCCCTCCAGAGCCGCCACGCCAGCCTATGCTCTCTGCTCCCATGTGCCACCGTACCAGCGACCCACTCCAGCACCGCCACCAGAGCCTCCACCATAGCACCTGCACGCCGTCGGGCTCCCACCGTAGCAGAGTTGCCATAGAGCCAGCCACCGAGCACCCTAACCCTAGCTTGCGCCAGTGCCTTCCCTACCACTTTTCTCCACGCAACAGAGTGCCTCAACTGCTAAGCCTCAGCCGTCGATTCACAGCATTGCATTGCCGAACCTCGCCGATCAACAAACCCTAATTTCATTGCCAATTCGGTGGTTCCCCGCGTGTCGCTTCTCTTTTCTTCAGATCGCCGGTTCGTCAGGTAGCAAGCCAGTCGTTTCAATTTTGTATCTAAATTGCTTGCTTCCTAGGGTTTCGCATCTATTAGATATATTGTATTTATTTGTATATCATATCTATTCCATCGTGCAGTGAGTCGGAGCTGTTGAGGTGTCAGTGGTATTTGTCAGTTAACTTAGGGCCAAGCTCACGAGTACGGATCGAGGCCAAGCCTCGGAAGCGACAGATTGATAGTTGATCTTTGTCAGCGGCAGTTTTCTCTTCAGATTCATTAGATGGCTCGCACGAAGAATGTCAGTGGTGGTCCCGGTGATGAGGACCGGAGACCACTGCCTTGCAAGTCTGTAGATCCTAAAGGGAAGGCAACAAAGAAGCTACCAACCAGAAAGTGCAAGTATCCAGATGCAGAGGCAGCGAGAGCAGCTGTAGTTGCTGAGGCCGTAGAGCATGCTGAGAGAGGAGGTGCTCGCAGTGGAGTTATTATTGCAGATCCGCTTCCACCAGGAGCTATGGAGGGAATTAAGCGTGTTGAGCGCCTTCATGGTGGTCCACCTGGGACTGTCGTGGTTGCCGGACGGCATCATGTTATTGATGAGGTTCTGCCTCAGGGGGAGTCACAGTAGTAGGCACTGCCAGCAGAGCAGGCTCAGCAGGCAGAGGAGACAGAGCAGGCACCACAGTCACAGCTACGCCGCTCTGGTCGTACCCGTGTTCTAGTTACACCTAGGCTAGACACACAGCGGAGGGGTTCTCATCCACCACCTAGACCACAGGGTCCGCCTCCAGTGACCCATCTTGACTTGAGGGCCGCCATGGCCGAGCAGGTACAGCAGCTAAGGTTCGTGGACTTTGAGGTGTGGTTCCCGCTGAGGAGAGATGATAGAGCATCTGAGGGTTTCTACACGCCTCTGCAGGAAGATTTCTACAATGCCTATCTCAACAGTGGGGCAGTTTTCAGATCTCAGAGGGTGTGCCACATTGATTCTATAGTTGTAGCAGCTAGAGAGCACATTCGTCCCTATCTTGCATATCTACCAGGGCTGTCAGATCTGATTGGACGAATAGGATTATATGTTCCATCTTGGGTTCATCAGTTCTATGCTTCTCTCTTTATTGACCTGCATCATAACTTCATACACTTTGCATTCAGAGGCAGAGACTACCGGCTAATGAGTACTAGGGTCAAGGAGATACTGATGCTTCAGGAGCAGCCAATCAGACTTCATGAGGTTTGCTCTGGATAGACATCGCCTCCCAGACGTCCACATGGTGGTAATGTGCCCCCTACTGACTTGGTTTGCCACTGCTTCACCGAGCCCTTCGGCAAAGGATCACATAGGAACCCTAGTGACCTCAATCCCACTGCTCACATGCTTGAGGCTATTATGAGGAGGACACTGCTTCCCAAGATGGGATACAGAGAGGGCTTGACTCGTATACAACTATGGCTTATCAACTCTCTGATGCAGCAGACAATTTTTTATATTTGGGATCTTCTTCTGTCAGAGATGGAGGACACTATAGCTGAGGGCTTTAGAGGTCATATGCAGCTGCCCTATGCTCACTGGATCACATTCCTTATCCACAGAGCAGTCATAGTGAGGCCGCCAGAGATGCTTGCTGAGTACAGTGGTGCCACAATAGAGTTCCCTACCTATAACATGACACAAATGATTCGGCATAGTACACCTACAGCACCTAGTCAGTCGCGTCGTCATCCTGATGTGCTAGAGTCTGTAGCCTAGCAGGATGATATCATCAGGGGTATTGCAGCTAATGAGGAGGAGAAGCTTGAGCAGCAGGAGGGAATGGTCGTGAGCGACCCCAGTGACAGTTCCGATGATGACTACTAGCCTATCCCTCGGATGCCTCCTCAGCGACATGACCATGAGGCTGGCAGCTCTAGTTCAGCGCCACTTGCCCCGCAAACAGACCCCTCTCTCCTTGCTATACTTGAGCGGATGAGGCAGGATCAGGCTCGCTAGGCATAGGAGACAGCTGCTACATTTGCTCAGTTCCAGACTCGGCAGGATGAGTTCCAGTGCCAGCAGCAGGCGATCCAGCAGCAGCAGCTAGCTATACATCAGTAGACGTAGGCTCTACAGTAGCAGCAGCAGGCCATGCATCAGCAGTAGATCATTATGCAGCAGTAGCTTCTTAGATTTATGCATCATGTAGTGACAGCTATTGGGGCTCCACCGTCACAGCCTTTGCCCTAGCTTGGTCAGCCTGCCACCACTTCCACGACTCCAGCGTTATAGCCTAGTGGGCTTCCGAGTCAGGGACAGGCACCAGCACAGTTTGCTTCACCGACAGAGCAGGTGTCCCAGTGGTTTGCTACGTCACTGCCAGCCCCGCAGTTCACACCGTTTCGTACGGGCTTCACACCGGCAGACACGTCCTCGCTGCTAGTGCCAGAGACCTTAGTGTCCAGGAGCCTTGGTGCATCCTTCAGTGAGTTGACAGGACACCCTACACCGCCAGATCTACATATCCCTGTCCCTACCACCATTGCTCCAGTGATAGGCACGACAGAGACACTCCCTTCCTCAGTGGCATCATCAGAGCCAGTTGTTTCAGTCGTACCAGCACAGCCTACAGCTGCTCCTATTCTTGATCTGACCTAGACTGCCTCAGCATCACTTCTAGCTTCAAAGGGTCAGACAGCTCAGAGCTCAGGGTCAGATGATGATGGCACTCAGTTCTAGCTCGCTCCTCGTACCTCAGCGCCCGGCTCGTCCGCTGCAGCCCCGCCGACCAACCCTTAGGTTTTGGTGTTTGATGCCAAAGGGGGAGAGGGTTCAAGTATGTTAGATTCAGGGGGAGCGACGTATTTAGGGGGAGCTTAGTTATTATATTAGCTTATCTATTACATTTGGAGTTTTTATGTGTGATACACTATTATGCATTCGTCATGTGTTTACTCTTATGCATTAAAACTATATTTATGTGATAGTGATATCTATGTGATCATGATATATGACATGCGTGCTCTCTACTTTGAATTATTTGTATGTCATATCACTTATGTTATGCTCATTTGCCTTTGCTTCTGTGTTTTACTCCGATGCAAATGAGCTTTATTACTTGTACTCATGCTTATTTCATATCTTTTGAGTACCTCATGTTGGCTTGGGTCATATAAGCTTGCCTAACACTTTTGTTCCTATTGACAAAAGCTTATATGATCCAAGCATGTTAAAAACCTCAACTCATTCACATACTAGAAGTGGTATTGTCATCAATCACCAAAAAGGGGGAGATTGAAAGCATCTAGGCCCCTAGTTGGGTTTCGGTGATTAATGACAATACAAGATTACTATGACTAACGTGTGTTTTGCAGAGGCAATTAAGTTAGGTCATGGTAATGGAGATCGATTGGGCAATCAAGGTGGTCATGTCCCTACGATGGAAATCGTTTCGGTTTTCAAAGGATGGATAACAAGGTTAAGGATGGACTAGTTCTAAGTGTCAATTGGAGTTGGAGAGACACTTAGAGTAGTTTAGGACTTTGTTTTTCTTTTGGCCATACTATTAAGGGGGGTATGGACGGGTAGCTTGACCTAGGTGAGTCTAGTGAGTTAGGTGTGGTGCACACTTGTTAAAACTAGCACTAGGTAGCTCCTAAATATGTCTAAGATCCATTGGAGCAAACTTCATTCACATATGATCGAGAGTTGGAAGTGAATGGAGGGTCAATTACTAACCGGACGCTGGCTCTGGTTTGACCGGACGCTGGCTCAGGGTTCGGTCAGTTCATTTGACCAAGGTGATTGCGTCTGGCGTGACCGGACGCTGAGAGGTCATGTGACCGGACGCTGCGTCCGATCGACTCTAGTAAGGTTCCAGAGAGGGAAAATCATGACCAGACGCTTGCCGGCGTCCGGTCACACTATAAACACTAGAGTTCGGGGTATACTGACCGGAGCATCCGGTCACCCCACAGAGGCACATAATAGTTCGTTTTTCAGCCCTTGTTATAAATACCACCTCCACTCGTGTGTGGGGGCACTTTTGCTCATTCCAACAGCTGAGAAACACCTTAGAGAGTGCCAAGAAGAGCAAGGTCCTAGTGAGGTGATTGATATTTGAGAATCCCAAAGAGAGCCCTCATTAGCAAGATCAAGAGTAGCAACGTGTGCATCCACCCTTCTTATTAGGCTTGTCATGGTCAAGTGAGAGTTCGTGCATCCACCCTTCCTCATGTTCCATGTCTTTGAGAATTTTCCCTGAATTTTTAGAGGTTTCGGAGTATTTTTCGTTGCTTAAATAATAATTCTAGACTTTTCTAGAATTATTTTATCCATGAAATTAATTAATTCCAAAAATAATAAATATCTCATTTTTTCCAACGCACAAAGCCCATGTGCAATAATCCTAATAAATCCTAAAGGCCCATGCATTTATTTACTAATGGGCTTTAATGATTATTTAGGCCCATTAGTAAATGTGGAGGGTGCAACATAAATTAGTACTATATTGCTAGTTGATGTAGATGTGAAGAGTTTTTCTCCCTATAAATATGTGTCAACCCCTTAAGCAAAGAATACCAAAATTACCGTAAGGGGGGCCTCTAGTTTGAGAAATTCCTCGTGTAGTAAATTAGATTTTTCTCTTTCTCTCGTCGTCATCGTCGTCGCCGCTGCGCTGCCTAGCCTGGCCATTCTCTCCTTCGTGCAACAAGTTGAGCCCACCCCTGCGCAGCTGCTGTTACCATGGCCGCGTGGTGGCTATACAGGAGGCCAAAGGATGAAGACGAGGTAATTACGAAATTACCATTAGTTAGTAATATCGTTGTCGTATATTCGTTTTAACTCCGTTTTGAATCGTTTCAATTGCGTTAGATTCGTATCGATGTGATCTACATGCTAGTGTCGTCATTTTTCATGTCAAGTGACTTTTATATATATGCTAAAATATTAATTTGATTAATATGCATGCAACTAGTTTTTATAAATAAAAGCAACATAATTATATACAATGCTCTTTTGCAAATAAGTTTTAACATGACTAGTTGCTAACATAAATATGTTTCTAAATTATAATATGTTTAGTCTAAACACACATATCAAATTTGATTAGATGTTCTCACATGTCAGTTTGTATTTCCATGTTAAAGTTGAATTGGCATAAATGATATCAAAATATTTATAAATAAAATATGATTAGCTTCAACTCAGTTTTTAAGTATAAATATAATTTGTTTAATCTAAATAAATGCTACTCACATAGTTTTTCCTAATTAACATAAATCAAGCTTATAGTCTTCTCTTTTCTTTTATAATATAAAACCCTATAACCGTTTGTTTACAACCATAGTTCCGATTAGCGTGTTTTTCGTGTCTGTGTGTTTGTAGCGACGTGTAGAACATCTTTAAAACCTTTTTACTTGATGTTTCATATGTTTAGTGTACTGTTCTAATTTAGTTCTATTGTTTGCTTCGTGTATGATTGCATGGATGCTTGTGTGGTGCTTTATGATCATGTCCAGTCGGTGAGCTTTGCATTGGTGATATAAAAGAAGTGGGTGATCTAGAAGAAGTTCTTTGGATGTTACAATTCAATAAAAAAAGGATCTAATTTTAAGGCAAATATAGCATGGGATCTTTCTTGTTGTCTTATACACCTTAATATCATTGTAATCATATGCATGTGTCTACCTGGGCAACTATAGTAATTTTCATAGCTATTTGATATCCTGGATTCCTTGATTCCTATGGATTATTGCATTGGGTAGTATGATGCTAGTGCTCAACTAAAGCCATGATCTTATAACTTCACTAATGGTATATGTAATAAATAATAAAAGATGCTTTTTAGCAACATGGAACAAGGGGGCTAGAACATTGGGTTGTTTTATGGTGCTCTAGATTCTTCTCTCTAAGGACTTTTCTGTAAGTGATCATCCGGGACTTACAGTACAACTGTGAGGGCTACATGGCTCTACCTTTAGCTCAGTATGAGGACATTTTCTAACTTGTTAGTGGTTATCTTTGTTGGCGTAAGAATGGCTTGCCAAATTGGGTATACTACGGCCTCTATCTCCTTGAATATAGGTTGCGCGTCATTGTACCATCGGGAAGGGGGGCTCTACATCTATTTGCCGAGTGAATCTAATGGCCCTAACTTGTTAGACGAACCTTTGAAAGACTTCATAGTGAACCCTGCCGATCTTCCTTAGTAGTGGGTTAAGAGGCTCACGACCTCGGGCAAAAGGGTAAATCACGACTTATAGTGAAAGTATACAACCTCTGCAGAGTGTAAAATTGTTATAACAACCATGCTCATGGTCACGAGCGGCCTCGAAACATTTACGGAATAGATGATGAAGATGCTCACTAATGATTACTGTTTATGTTATTCATTATTCATGTTTACCTGATCATGTGTTTATATGGGCTTGTGAATAAACTTGTTGCCATCCAATTGATAAAAGATGACTCATTAAAATCTAATTGCAGTTAAACAGGTGTCAGCCTTTTGAGCCTCATGAACCCCATGTATGTTATATTTGTTGAGTACGAGATGTACTTACGCTTGCTTTATTTTTCACATATATGGAAAAAAAATCCCGGATGGGATCCAGATTGCTAGAGTTTGAAGAAATTAGACTTGTGATCAACCAGTCAGTTGTCCCTATGGAATTGGAGTCTTCACCCAAAGATCGGAGTTGTCTTTCCGCTATTTGCTGTCTAAGGTTATATCCTTTATAATAAGTCTGTTATATTTTGAGCATTGTCTTTTGATATTACCATTATTTGTAGCTATATGTGAGATTTGATTTTCTGGGCTCACATATGGTGTGTATTTTGTTCTTAAAATCGGGTGCTACGTTCACAGAAGTACAAGAAAATGTTACTGCTACATACGTACAGCAAGCAATATCATGCTTTGAATCAATCGAACATGCCTTTCATTGACAACGTACTCCTACACACTATGTCAAAAAGCATTTCTAGGGGCGGTTGTAGACCATTTGTAGGGGCGGTTTGCCCAGCCGCCCCTACGCAAGGGTCTCTACAAATCATGCATTTGTAGGGGCGGTTCTCAGGCCGCCCCTACAAATTGAATTGTAGGGGCGGCTAGTGTTTCCAGCCGCCCCTATAAATCTATTTGTAGGGGCAGCTCTTATGACCAGCCGCCCCTACAAATCTATTTGTAGGGGCGGCTGTAGTACCAGCTGCCCCTACAGTACGTTTTCCCGCAAAAAAATCAAATTTTCAATTCAAAATCACTTTGCTGAACGTCCCACAACCAACGTTCCGAACAGCGTTCGCGTTGCCGAACGCCCCGCGACCAACGTTCCGAACCGCGTTCGTGTTGCCGAACGCCCCGTGACCAACGTTCGCGTTGCCCAACACCCCGTGACCGCGACTACAAGCATAAGAGTATTCTATAAACTACAATTACAAGTCCAATTCACATGAATATATACAATCCATCATTAAATATACAAATTCCATACACATTGTTATCAACGTCCTAGAGCTAGCCTTTCAGTCTCACAAAGGTGTTGGTACTGAGGATTTGTACCTAAGTCAGACTCTCGGTCATGGTAGGCGCCTCTGACGTGTACAATCTGGTCCAATGTGAAGTTGCAAAGGTCGCCGACGAGCTCTAAGATTGGTCATCCTTGTATGGGTCTCTTTTCATTCCTTTCTCTTCTCTCCACTACAAGAAAACAAGTTTCAGTTTAGTATTTCATACCATTTATGAAGTCTTTATACTACGGGTGAAGAGGTTCAAACTTACCCTTAAGGGGTGTCTCCTGTAGGCACCGGTGTTACCCATCATAGAACATATATAGTATCCACAATGTACACTCCCAGGCTTCTGCTTGGGGCACTGTGTGTTTTGCATATGAAAATGTTAAGTAATGCTTTTGATAGCCATGTAACGGAGTACTGAAGAAGTAAGTTACATTTACCGCACATAGTGTTTTTATAGCCAGCTTTTCCTTCCTTGCTGGATCATGCCTTCCATGATGATTAGTGACATAGAACATAAATGCCCTGTTCGAATTATTTTAGCAAATACAACTTGTTAGTATCCAAAAGTGAACGTTACAAGTATGTATACAAACATATAAGCTAATGAGGATTGTCGATATGTATACGTCTTGAGAATCGATATGAAGTCTTTGTATGTCACTGTGTCCTTATCTAATGAATCAAAGACCCATGCCATGCTCCTCCCGATGTCGATGGCTATACAAATCCAGTGGTTGCTGCATGGATTTAATCATAGAACTAGATAAGCCCTTTTGTATCGAATGAAATATATCGAACAAAGCTTTAAGTATAGAGTTGAGCTTACTTGAAGTTGTATGGTAGCCATATAGTAGAGTGGTGTTGGAGATTTTTGAAAGCCAAGGCAATGTATGCCACAACCTTAAGGGACTCTTCCCTTAGCTTTGCACTACGGATGCTCTCTTTCTCCCGAAGAGTCTTTGCAGCTGCTAGCTCTTTGGCATCCAGTGTCCACCGTTTAGGGTAATTAAAATTTGTTTGGGCTATAGCTTGAGGGTCTACATACCCGGCTTTCACACTTTGCATTTGTTTGACAATGTGCACTTGCATTCTACAAATCACGGCGTGGGTTAGTTACAACAAAATTCAAAGATTACATTCATATCATATCGGGAGGACAAGGACTTACAGGCACCACGTGCGAATTAGATTCATCTCCATTTCTCCCAGGTGAAAGCATGTGTGCATGTCATTGAAGTCAAAGACAATTTTCCCGGCTGGGCTTCCAAATGTGCCGGTGGGAAAGCATGCTTGTATGATATCTATGCTCGTTGGGAGAACACGCAATTACCAATCATGGAACCTTCTCATTCCAAGTGGTAGGCGCTGGATGTCCCGGTTTGGTAGGAAGGGCTTGCCTCTTTCATATTTTTTCGGGCAATCCTTTGACCATTCGATGGCATCAACATTTGGATACTGCTTTGCAATTTGGTGAAGTTTGCTACTGACGACCTCCTCAGAACCCCGTGATGGGACTTTTTTAACTTAGTTTTTAGGCTTGAACTGATCATGGGAATACCACTTGGACACCGACGAGACGTCTTTGATCGGAACATAAACTGGCCTTATGTGGATTGGAATCTTCTTTTGGAGTTCCCATTCAGGCATGTCCTCATCTTCTTGTGCATCACCTTCTTCAGGAGGCACTCATTGTTCATGTATCGGTTGTGCTTGTTGAGAAGACTGTGGCATCTCATGATGCACTTGCCCGGTACGAGCTGGAGAAGGTTGTGGCATCTCATCAGGCACATGCTCGAGAGGAGGCGGGGAAGAATGTGGCATCTCAGGAATGTGGGGGTCACGAGACGGTGAAAATATCTCCTCGGCCTCAACAACTCGCTCCAAATTTGGGAGAGAGGGAGGCGGCGAAGAAGCAGTCAATATAATGTCCCATTTGTGCCAGAGGATGAACTGCCCCATAACGTCTTCGAGTAACACCAGCCCCTCGGGAGTTGCATAGTCTATCCTCCACTGCATGAACTCGGGCTTCACTGTATGCACCTCGACCCTAGTGTAGGCTGACAGTATCTTATTATTGTGGTGTAAGCCACCGGGAGGATGTGCAACACCCGTTGCCACCTCCATCACAGTGTTTTGCCGGCCGCTGAGAAACACCAAGGTGCAACTAGTAGGTTCCCGTATGAGATCGACTGAGGTTGTGGCTGCAGTGGAACCTTGGCTGCTAGGAACTTTCGGAGGGCTGGTAACTAATGCCACTTCTCCTGGTGGCATCACTAATATACGTGGCTCCGTAGACATTCCTTGCTCCTCCAGCGCCTTCGCAACTAGAGCCTTCACTTGGAGCTCAAGACTAGTCTCCCGGTCTCGGCCATGTTTCTTGTATATGTGCCTGTCCTCTTCGAATCCTTGCTTCCAGGTCATCCTTTTCCCTAGCCCCCAGGTGCGGCCTATGTGCTCCTTGTTTCCCAAGCCAAGGCTAAGCTCGTCCCTCTCTCTGGAAGGATTGAATGAGCCCGTCTCTTTGTCTTCAGCATATTTCAGTATCCTTGATACCGCCTCTTGGGTCTCCGGCTTATCAAACTTAAGATTACTGCCGGATGGTTCTGTACTCCTCGCATATATCCAGTTCCTTGAGCGTACCTTCAACTTTGTCACATCGATATTCCCAGCAGCTGCGGCCTCTTCATCTATCTTCCTAAACTGCTCTTCCTTGGCATAGTAGCCACCGGGGCCTAGATGATGGTGGTGTTTGTTCCTCTTCGCTAGCTCGGTGTTACGAGCACTAAGCTCCAATGCCTCCGCTGAAGTCTTCTGAGCCACGAGCTCCTCCCATTGACTAGGAGTTATTCTGCCGAACTCGTTGAAGGGAGTTAACCCCTTTTGGATATACTTCGTGTTAAGCTCCGACCTCCAACGTCGAAATGACTCTCCCATCATCCTGATAGCATTTTTTTTACCAATTCGTGCTTACCCTCCGGAAATCTAAAATTGACCTTCAGCTGTCTATCCCATAGTGCATTCTTTATGTTCTCTGGTACCTCTTTCCAGTTAGGGATTGCTGGGTTCAATTTATCTCTTACTAGGGCCCCAATCGCATTACAGAATCGTCCTCTTAATTCCTTCGGCTCAAGGATCTCCCCTGCTGGCCCAACCTCCGTTATCACATAGCAAGCCTTATCTGGATATAGATTTCCTTTTCTATCCCCTCGTTTCCTCTTAGGCTTGGTAGTCATGGTTGTGTCTTGAGTTTGTGGAGCAGAGGCATCGTGATCCGTCTCTGTGGTTGTTGCCTCTGCTCTCCTTTCCTCTACTCCGTCTTGTCCAGCGAGATGTCGCGGACGTCGACGTCGTCTTTTCTGAGTTTCAGGAGGGACTTGTATATAGGACAGGTCAAAGTGTTAGCAGAGGTAACACAGCCAAAGCTTTAGCAAAATTTACAAGCTAAGGCTTCTTCCCTACCTCGTTGTTCGGGTCAAAATCCTTGTCCAAATCTTCCTCCGTTGGCCTCCTTCTTGCTTCAGGTGGGAAAGGATCCTCGGGACTTTCATATCCCTCTTCTGACTTATCATCCTCTTCTTCTTCGCCTTCAGCAGCCTCTCCTTTGGGGCCTTCCTCCTCGACACACTCCTCCTGAGTAAGCATCACTTCTAAATCCTTTTCTACCTCGTTATCGAACTATTCCTGAGTAAGCTGGTCCTCTAGTGGTTGCTCCTCAAGGGTTGGCTGCTCATCATGCTCGGAGCATCGAGCTGCACGGTCTGTTGTCCGCGACATTATTTCGCGCTTTGTTCTAAAAGATGCAAGAAAGTGTGCTTTAGGTACGCGAGAAGGTATAAGAAATCAAAAAGGTATATAAACCAAAGTAGTCCTATAAAACAATAATATAAAAAAAACGAGAAGTAGCAGTGGTAGAGGCCTCAGAAACATGTCAATCATCATCTGATCTTGAACTTGGAGCATCAAGGCATCATAACAGAGAAGAGAGGAGAAGGTAATGTAGGGGCGGCTGCTAATGATGCCAAGTTCCTCACAAGTTCTTGATCATCAGTTCATATTCCATATAATGTATGGACTTAGACAATTTCATCATCGGCAAAACAAAGGAGGGGAGAGGAGAGGGAAGATTTGGTAAAAAAAAAGCAACAGCTGCTTAACAAACACAGAGAGGAAAAGGTGTAAAAACAAGCAGCTGCTACTTCCCAAACATAGAGGATAGAAAATATGGCAAAAATAGAGGAGAGGGGAGATTTGGTAAAAAACAGCAGCTTCTGCTTCCAAAAAAAGCAACAGTTGTCATACTGCCATCAGAAGTAGTAGACAATAATAGTAGGGAACCTGTTATTTAAAAAAAGTAAGCAAGAACAGAAATATACTGTGTAAGTCTATAAATAACAAGGTGTAGATAAGCAAGAACATGCACTTATATAGAGAACAGAAATATACTGCCATCAGAAGTAGTAGGTAAATGTGCTAAACTCATAGAACATGCACTTATATAGAGAACAGTCATAATAAACTGTATAAAAGAAGAAAAAGAATGTGTAGCAATGCCGCTGTGTTAGATTATTTGGTCAAACCGTTACAAATATTTTTTCCTCAAATGCGCAGAACTGCACATTATAGTATTAGAAAAGGAATAAAAATTTCCACACAAGGAAAGCTAAGATAAAGGGTAGAGGATGGAAAGGGAAAGGAATTAGAAAATGGGAAAACACTACTCCTGGCCTCTCATGACTGGCCACACAGGGGGAAAAAAACTACTGCCACAAAAAAGATAAGTTTGTGTAATTGGTGGTAGTATTTATATATAGCATACCAAACTGTAAGTGCTGAGCTGGAATGTTGATTTTGATTTTTATGCATGGTATTGTTTCAAATCGTGGTACCTTGTCATCACTGGCAAGGCTCACTGATGTCTGACGTGCGACTCAAGAGCAAGACCCTTCGAAATGTATGAATCCATGACAAGTCAAAATCATACTGCCTGGCTTTTTTTACTATGTCCATATGTTTCCTTAATTTGTTGATTCTGGTTTCCAAACAAAGTCATACTGTATTTAATAGTTGTTTCTTCAGACAAAGGGATGGCCACATGCCATATTTGTGTGCTAGTGCAAACTGAATACATGGCATCAGAAACTGACCTTAATTTTTTGATTTCTGAGATGTTACTTTTCTGTTGACTGCATTAGTAAAACAAAAATGAAATATAAATATGCTTGCAACCATATAGAGATCAGTTCTGTAGGGGCTGTTTGCTTGGTTTTCAGGCATTGTTGCCTGGTGCGAGCTGTGTACCCAGTCATCTGATTTTGAACGCCCCTAAACCCTTGGCAGTATGACTAGTATTTAGTAAACCAAACTGTAAATGCTACTGGAATGTTGGTTTTGATTTTTGTGCATGGTATCTTTTCAGATCGTGGTAGGCTGTCATCACTCATCACTGGCGGGGCTCCCTAATGTCTGATGTGCCTCTCAAGAGCAAGACCTTGCGAAATGGATTATCCATCACAAGTCTGTTGGTGGTGGCTTCTTGTAGAGCTTCTGCTATTAAAATCCTTTATTTTGCAGTTCACTTTGATCATCTTGGGATGTGTGTTTTGTATTGTCTGAGTCTTGGGTGGAGCCAAACTTCATCCGAATCAAAGCCCTGATTTCAGAGCAAGAATTGTAGAATGAAAATGAACCAAGAGAGACTTAGCAAGAATGTGTTTCAGTCGAATATTCCAGGCTTATTTCAGTGTTTAGTTGTTGTTTAGTTAATGCTCCATTCAGGTTCAGCTACATGGAATTGGATTGTGTGGAGTCTCTGTCATTGTCCTTTCCTGAATATTTAACATTTACATTCAGTGTTGTGTTGGTTGGCGTCGACAAGTGGTTTACATGTTCTGTTAAAAGGGTGGTGACAGTAATTAACATGAATATCTTCTTTACTTTCCTTCGTTCAATGATGACTTTTAAGCACCTGCCGTGCCATCTATATTATTTAGCTGCTCTGGGAGTTGAAGCATATATTTGTCAGACGGGCAGTGGAATTTGTATGATAAATTGTGAGTCCAGATGATTGATATAGCTCACTAGATGGATTATCTGGCATCAAAATTATTCCTGTGACTAAGGTAAGACTTTTTTTGAGAGATGTTTTAAATTGAAAACTATGAAATGTATCATGCCTGGTTTACATCACAGATGAGTGTCGTCTGAGTTTACATGGGCTTGGAATTGTTTCCTTCATGGTAAGCTGGCTGTACAGTATTGGACCGTTCTTCTCCATAGAGATGGAAGATTTGGGCTTTAGTGGCAAATTCGAATATTCCGGCGCACAAGACCTCCATTTGCTTTAGAATTTTAGTTCCAGGGCAAAGAAGTCCTGCCTTATATTATATCGAGATAATGTGACCTTTTTTAAAAGAACCAGCAAGGACTTTGTCGTATTTATATTAAAAATAATAAAGTAGAAATGATATGGAACCATACAATTCTAAACTTGGGTTCTTTCATCATGCAGACATTTTGTGTTTTTTTTAAATCTACATATATCAAAGAACGTTTGCACCATGTTCTTCCTTAACATGGTCTGATCAGAGCAACATTTTTTGACAGATTTGCAACCCTGTTTACTAGTTTATATTACTTGTACTGTCCTTATCGTCTACATGTGCATCAGCTTTAAGGCCATCTGACTAATCATTCCGTATAGCATTTTTGTGAGTTTATACCACACATGGAAATGAAGGTGTTTGGTCGGTGTGACAAATTCTATGTTTGGTGGGGTACCTAGTTCTAGTTGTTTTGCTCGCCTGACGATCCTCTCGAGCAACCTCCCATGACCCATCAGCTCAGCAAAAATTTCTGTAACGGAGGGATAATAGGTAGATGGAAATGACAGAGTAATTTGGCACTGATCTCCGTAGCAAAAGCAGGAAGGATGCCTTGAAATGCATATAGTTCAAAACTAACTTTCAGTTTATTAGATTAGATGATCCTGAAGCCATATGCTAGCAGAGAATCTCTAAGTTATCATCCACACTAGATATATGAAAATGTCTTATCAAATATTTCAGTCTGTTTGATGGAAATAGCAGCAAGGATGAAGAAATACTTTTTCTTTAATTCATGAACACATGATAAACAAACTTCTTTTCATGGGAGCATGGTGCATATATGGCTACAAGAAGAATCAGAACAGGGCACTAACTAGTAATTGTGTGCAAAAGCCCCCAAAACTCAAAGTGATTACACCAAAGCAAGGCAACAAAGTAATATGGACAAAAGAAAAACGATGAATACCTGAAAATGAGTCGTCGGCGTGCGGGGGCGGGCGCCGGGGGCCGGGCGCGGGAGGACGCTGGGGGTCGGCGCGCGGGGGAGGGAGTCGGGGCAGGCGGGCGCGGACGCCGGGTCGGCGCTGGTGGGGCGGGCGCCGGGGACCGGTGCGTGTCGGGCGTCTTGGGGGCGGGCGCCGGGGCGGGCGCGGGACGCCTTGAGGTCGGGCTGGCGTGGCTGGGAGGGCACCGAGGGGCCGGGCGGACGCTGGGGTCGGCGTCTTGAGGCGGGCGCCGGGGCTTGGGGCCTGGGACGCCGAGCGCCGGGGACGGTCTTGGGACGCCAGCGCCGGGCGCCGGGTGGGCGAGGGCGCGGGCGGGCACGGGATCAAGCGGCGAAAAACCCTAGGCGCAAGGGCAGCTCGACAAATACGTCAGGGAAAGAAGACAGTGCCAGGCCGACTCCGTCGTCGGTTCTCGTATTTATACTCCCTCCTATTTGTAGGGGCGGTTCCTGATCTAGCCGCCCCTACAAATGCATTTGGTCAAATGAAAAAACAACACTTTGACTCTAGTATTATGAACTCTAAATGACTTCAAATTGAAAAGTTTTGAATACCAAGTTTGTTAAACGAATCAATATCTACAATTGTTGTTTTGGTCAACTTTCCATTTGAGAAAGTTTGGACGGTTCAAATTTGTGACTTTTAAATTTCAACACCTACAAACTAGTTTTCGGAACCCTAGTTTATCTCAAATTGAAAAGTTTTGAATACCAAGTTTGTTCATCTCATCAATATCTACAATACTTATATAGTCCATTTTTTCATTTGAGAAAGTTTGAACAAAATGTAGTTCAAATTTCACAAATATGTGACATAGTTTCGAAAAGTCTACATGAGATTCAAGAATTTGTGACTAGTGTTTGATAAAACTTTCTCAAATGGGAAAATGAGCTATGTAACAATTGTAGATCTTGCTGAGATGATCAAACTTGGTATTCAAAGTTTTTTCATCTGAGGTCATGTAGTGTCTCATTTGAGCAAGTTTGACCAAGTCAAATTTGGTCAAATGAAAAAACAACACTTTGACTCTAGTATTATGAACTCTAAATGACTTCAAATTGAAAAGTTTTGAATACCAAGTTTGTTAAACGAATCAATATCTACAATTGTTGTTTTGGTCAACTTTCCATTTGAGAAAGTTTGGACGGTTCAAATTTGTGACTTTTAAATTTCAACGCCTACAAACTAGTTTTCGGAATCCTAGGTTATCTAAAATTGAAAAGTTTTGAATACCAAGTTTGTTCAGCTCATCAAGATCTACAATACTTATATAGTCTATTTTTTCATTTGAGAAAGTTTGAACAAAATGTAGTTCAAATTTCACAAGTGTGTGACATAGTTTCAGAAAGTCTACATGAGATTCAAGAATTTATGACTAGTGTTTGATAAAACTTTCTCAAATGGGAAAATGAGCTATGTAACAATTGTAGATCTTGCTGAGATGATCAAACTTGGTATTCAGAGTTTTTTCATCTGAGGTCATGTAGTGTCTCATTTGAGCAAGTTTGACCAAGTCAAATTTGGTCAAATGAAAAAACAACACTTTGACTCTAGTATTATGAACTCTAAATGACTTCTGGATGTTGCAATAGAGTGGATGTTCAAATAGAGTCATCTGGATGTTGCAAAGGGTAGTCTCACACACATGCATAAAATGTAGTCTCACACACATACAAAAATATGTAGCCTTACACACGTACATAAATATATAGTCTCACACGCATGCATAAATGAAGCCTTACAAACACACACTTACACAAACACTCCACGTTCAACAACTAGCTAGCCCGCTATAACGACTTTCTCCTTGACACCTTTTCGTTCCCATGGCATTATATCTTTGGGGAGGTTCTTTTCCACAACACTGATCTTCTTAGGAAAGTCTGTGAATAACGGCATCTCATCATAGTTATTGTAAGCTTCAACATCGTCCACGCCATCAACTCCAATAATATGTTGTTTCCCGGAGGCAACCACGTGCTTTTTCTTCTTCTTCGGGGGGAGGTTACTTTGTGGGTCAGACATATAGAAAACTTGTGCGACACGTGAAGCGAGCACCCAAGGGTCATCTTGGTAGCCTAGATTCTCGAGGTCCAGGACTCTCAATCCGATCTCGTTCAGTTGGTGTTGTTTGATCCAGCGGCATCGAAACAGGGCCACCGTTATATCCCTTCCATAGTCAAGTTCCCATATCTCTTCAATGATGCCAAAATATTGGATCTTTCACCCTAATCCATCGAGAGCCTATATTCGAACGCCGCTATTTTGGTTCACATATTTACTATCCTTTGCGTGGGTATAGTACGTGTACCCATTGATGTCATAAGTATTCCAAGATGTCACTTGTCTCGATGGCCCCTCCGCCAACCTACTGATGGTAATAGAGTCTATGGTTTCTTCAGGCGGTATGTTTTGGTCCTTCAACCATATAGTTAGTCGTTGCTTGTGCTGTTTCATGACCCAATCATCCGAACGGCCATTTCTCTCCGCCATAATGATAGCCAAGTGTTCATCAATATATGGTTGCATCAGTTGTGTACTCTGCAAGACACTATAATGCGCCCGACTCACCTCTTTGTAATCATGGTCGATGAACACTTTTCTACCACTGGTGCCCTTCCTAGCCAGCCTACCCTTGTGACGAGAATCGGGTTTACCAATCCCTTTCTGTACTTTTAGGTACTCTTGACAGCACTCGATGACTTCTTCAGTACTGTAACCCTCTATCATGGAGCCCTCTAGGTATGCTCGATTATGCACGTATCGACTTAAAACCAACATGAACCGCTCATAGGACCACATTTCATGCAAGTAGCAAGGGCCAAGCGCCTGTATCTGATGAACCATGTGAATCATGAGATGTGACATTATATAAAAAAAAGCAGGAGGTAAACACATCTCCAGTTGGTTTTGTGTCTCCACCACAAATTCATGTAGGTCACTCAGCTCTTCCTTGCCAATCGTCTTCTATGAGATCTTCGAAAAGAAGTAGCACATGCGGGTGATGGCCATTTTCAAGAACTCTGGCTTTATAGCCCTGATTGCAATAGGTAGAAACACTGTCAGCATCACATGGCAATCGTGAGACTTGCAATGTGTTATTGACAAGTCCTTCATCGACACTAGCTTCTTCACATTTGCTGAAAACCCAGTCGGGACTTTGATCCCCCTCAGGAAAGTGCATATAGCTCTCTTCTCGTCTGGTGTTAGGTTGAAGCACGCCGCGGGCAGAGTGTATTTTCCATTAGCCTCAGGTACCGGGTGAAGCTGTGGCATCATGTTAGCTGCACCATGTCTTTCCGTGCTTTCAGACCATCCTTTGACTCGCTTGTGTCCATCAAGGTAGCAATGAGACTCTCAAAGACATTCTTCTGCACGTGCATAGCATCAATGGCATGGGGGACCTCCAAGTCTGGCCAATAAGGTAGATACTGAAAGAAGATCGATTGTTTCTTGAAAGGTACGCCTTCGATAGGAGGTGTGCTTCTATCTCTGTTCGTCCCATCCGGATTCTTCTTTCCATAGACGATGCGTAAGTTTTTCACCATTCTGTACACATGTTCTCCGTTATGACGTCTCTCCGAAGGGGGTTCAATCTCCGAGGCGTTGTCATAAAATCTAAAGAATAATTTGCTGCGGTACTTGTGACTTGTCTTTAAGAAGCGTCGGTTCCTTAGGTAAACTATCTTCTTGGATGCATCCAGGTAAATCCATGTAGTACCATCCAAGCAAACCAAGCATCCCGTCTTCCCTTTGATCTGTCCAGACAAAACAAACAGAGCGGGGTAATCATTGGTAGTAACAAATATTATTGCTCTACATATGAAGTCCTCCATTCAGAACGCATCGTACATCTGCTCCCCATGCCTCCATAGTCTCTCCATTTCTTGCATCAAGGGCTCGAGGAACACGTCTATATCAATGCCTGGTTGTTTAGGGCCAGAAATAAAAATAGTGAGGAGAAGGTACTTTCTCTTATGACACAACCATGTTGGGATGTTGTACATGGTCAAGATCACTGGCCATGTGCTGTGGTTGCTCATCCTCTCATTGAAGGGATTCATTCCATCGGTGCTCAGGCCAAACCGTACATTCCTTGGGTCATCGCTGAATTCTTTGTGCTTCTCATCAAACCTTTGCCACTGACTACAATCAGCCGGTTGTGCAATCTTATCATCATCCACCTTGCGCTCATCATCCCACCATGTCATGAGTGCGGCTTCTTTAGGGTTTAGGAACATACGTCTCAAGCGGTCGGTCACTGGTAGGTACCACATTACTAGGGCAGGAATTCTTCTCTGTTTTGCATTGTTGCCTAATGGAGTGTCCTCTGGGGGCTGAGATTCTTGTACCACCTTTTTTGTACCCTTCTTATTCCTCTTTTTCCCCGTGGATGGTTCGTCCCCACCGTAAAGGTCATTGTTCTTGTACCGGCTGGCCCCACACCGGGGACATTTATCCAATGACTTGAACGTTTCACCACGAAAAAGTATACAGTGGTTGGGGCATGCATGTATTTTTTCAACTCCCATTGTCAATGGACTTATGATCTTCTTCGTTTGGTATGTGTTGGTGGGAACTGAGTTTGGTTGTGGCAGCACCCATGACAGGATATGCAATAGATCATTGAAACTACAGTCTGACCAGCCGTACTTAGCCTTCAGGATGAGCAGCTCAAGCATGAAACGTAGCAATGTCCAATGTGTCGGACAACCCTTTTCAACACCATACATAGTCTCCTTCGATGCTTTTGTCACTCTTTCCAAATTTTCTAGACCTTTCGGGCTATTTAGTAAAATCTCTGGTCCAAGGGTTCGAATCATGTCATCTAAATCATCTTCAACCCCGACATGTGCTGCACCATCATTATTGGCACCACCTTTGTCGTTACCATCCCAACCACCAGCATCACCACCTTGTTCATTGCCAAACTCGAAATCCATTTGTGCATCAAGCTCGGCTGAATATTGGGACAGGGATTCTATGGTTTCATCGTCGTATTTCTCCTCATCCTCGTCGTTAACAATAATCGTTTCACCATGATGAATCCACACTGTGTAGTCCTCAACAAATCCTCGTATAATCAAATGTGATCTGATGATAGTCACATCTGTCCATGCCATACGGTTCTTGCAATCTTTACAGGGGCAAATAATTGTATCCTTATTTTCTTTCAATGTCGTTGCATGCTTCATTGCGGCTTCAATAAATTTATCCACCTCTTCACGGAAACCTGCCTTGAACCTTAACGAACCATACATCCAAGAGTTTCTGTACTCCATCTTTTACAACAACAACAAAACAAACATTAAAGAACTACTTATTCAGATATATATAAAAATTAATCAAAGTAATAATTATTTGAGAATAATTGTATATACCTCAGATATATATGAATATAAATCTAATATAATTACATGAAGCATACAAACACACCATGGTAGAGGAAAATTAATTAATGGACCATTTATCCATAAATAATTAAAATACATATTTATTGATTACAATAAACAATTTCAAAGACAACAATTAGCAATAATTATACTTTACCCAATATCTTTCGTACAAACCCTAGTCCAATTTTATCAAACATAAATTTACAAAAACGAAATTAATAAAAAACCAAACCCTAGATCTAGATCACATGCACATGAAACATCCATAAAACTAACTAATGGTTCACTAAAATCAAGAAACATGGACCAAATAAGGGTATGGTCTTGTTCCCCTCCCTAATTTATCCTAGTACATTTAAAAGTTGGGTCTAATTTGCTCATAAATAGCTCAAGCACCATAGAAGAGAGAGAAAAACAAAACTCTAATTATTCACTAATCAACCATTAAAACTTCAAAAAAAAAGTATGGAATAGCATTTTCTTACCTTCTACAACCTCTCCACCAAAGGATTTGAGACCAAAACCTTCCCCCCTTAGTAGAGCAATTTTTGGGAGGTGCCCAAGGCCTCCCCACCTTTCTTTCACGGGTTGGAGTGAGTGACCCAAGGAGGAAGAAGGTGCTGCCTTAGTTTTTTATGAGGGCCATTTGTAGGGGCGGCTGGTGATTGAGCCGCCCCTACAAATAGGAGCTATAAATACGGGACCATTTTTAGGGACGGCTCAATCACCAGCCGCCCCTACAAATAGCATTTCCAGGGGCGGCTGTTGATTGAGCCGCCCCTACAAATCAGACCCCATTTGTAGGGGCGGCTCGTAACACCAGCCGCCCCTGCTGTTCTATTTGTAGGGGCGGCTGGTGTCTGGGCACCCGAGCACGCCACTGTAAGGGCGGCTCCATCACCAGCCGCCCCTACAAAAAAATCGATCCGTTGCTAAAAATCGTTTTCTACGTAGTGACACATAGGACAGCGATGCTGCACCGTGACGAGGAGCAGCTCCAGGCACTTGCCGTGGAAGACGTGGGAGCACCATGGCCACGCCGCGAGGCCATGCTCCAGTGCCTCGTGGCAGATGGCGCACACCTCCCCTGTGACGGCGAACCTCTTCATCCGCTTCGCTGGCCGATCGCCCCCACCACCTGACTCACCGTCATAGCACACCGGCACCAGCAGGTGCTGCTCCAGACAATAGGCCATGGGTGACGAGTCGTTCTCGCGTGCCAGCGCCTCAAGCGCCTCACGCATGCGCTCCGGGGTACGGTCCTCGCCCCGGAGCACACCCACGTCGACGGTGACCACGAAGTGTGTGGCCCGTGCCAGGACGCACACTGGCATCACCGCGACGAGGCTCGACCATAGCGCCTGGAGCTGCATGTAGTACTGGTGCGAGTAAACGTCAGCCGCCAGTGTGGCGCCGACGAGGCGCAGCGAGCTCACTGGGTCGGTGGCAGCGACGGGGAAGGGGACAAGGTACCGGACGTGGTGAAGGTCCTTTCCAAAGTCGAGAACGGCTCCAAGTCCACTGCTCTGGGTCCCCGAGAAGAGGGTGAGGCAGTAGTGCACGATGATCACCCCGCCTTCGTGGTTGTCCTCACCGCCGGTGCTTGCCTGTGCGGCGGACGTGTGCATGAAGTTGGTCGCGCCCTGGAAGGAGGCGAACCGGGTCATTTGGCTCAGGAACATCAGAGGTTCCGCCACCAGATCGGTTTCACTCCTGGCCGCATCGTGGTCCCAGAACCTCACCTGATTGTCATGGTCTTCTATCTCGCTGTCACTGTCGCTCAGGTCATCATAAGCCTCACCGTCCTCGTTGTCGTCGCCAAGAACCGAGGCGTACGACGACGACGGGAGGCCAAGAATGGCATAGTCGTCGAAGCTGGTAGGGTCGTCGTCGAACACGTCGCCCAACGGTGGCACGGGCGGTGCAGCGGCGACAGTGGGCTCCTCCGCGGGCAACGTCCTCTCGATGCCTTGCGAAATCACGCACTCCTCCTCCATGGTCTTGGCTTGACTGTCTAATCTACATATCACTAGTACAATGCCCGTGCTAATGCAACGGATTTATCTTGGAGACGCACATGAAAACAACCAATATTTTTTTTCCATAGTTCAACCAATGCATTGCACGTGTGTTAGTTTCCTCAGCAAGCAAGTACCTGGATGCTGAAGATGAGGGCCAGAATGTACGCCCAGCCGAAGACGGAGATGATGCTGATGCTGCAGAGGATAGCGATGGGGCCGTTCTTGTCGGCGTTTTTTTGTCTCCTCCGTCAGGTGCGCCGCCGCGTCGTACCCGTTCAACGAGGTTTAGGGTTCAGGCGTCTTATAATTTGGGATCAAATTTTTTGAATAAGACAAGCGGTCAAATTTAGGATCAAAAAAGTCAAACGTCTTATAATTTGGGATGAAGGAAGTATTACAATACAATAAAATATATGACTCAAAATATATGAAATCAATTTCCATGATTCACTGTAACCATCCGACAAAATAGCGAGGAATCCAACACAAGCAGTCCTAAACTCTAAAATCCGACAAGTATAAATTTGATCACAATTGACAATGGTACTGCAGATGTTCTTCAATTCTATCTGAACCTACTGGTATAGATAGACAAAATCAAAATTGACAAATAGTAAATTAAGCTACTGAACCCTAGAATCTGACAACTACCTATGTCTGAAAATATTTGGTGCTCAGGAATTAAAACGCTAAAAACATAACTTACCCTGCATTCAGGCTGCCATAATTTTGAACAGTATCAGGATGAATCGCTTGGCAAAAAGCAAAAACTAAAAATGCCATAATTTTGAACCCTAATCCGGCAGCCGTCAAAAACTAAAAATCTATCCGCAAGGATTGCCCAAAAAGACAGAAAAAGAGACACGAAGAAGATACATACCATCCGTCCATCCCCAACCTCCATATTTTTTTTCTTGATTTGCCCTTAATCCCGTTAGCACTGTAAAGAAAAAGGAGAATCTTAACCAGAAAAAATCTTATTTTTAACCAGAAAAAACTTGAAAGGCAGAACTCCATCAGTTCTTCAGTTCTAATTCAAAAGGCACAAATTGATTCTCGGGCATTGCGGCACGCCTCCGGACAGCCAACACCCGACCCCTCCCTGCTCCGCCCCACGCCTCCCAGTTGGCCAAGTCCTGTGGCGCCATGCAACTTCCAGCGACGCCGGCCTGCAACCCCCAATCCGCCTCCCGCCGTGCCGCCGTGTGCAACACCTCCGGCCAACCCCTCAGGCCCTCCTGCTTCGCGACGTGCCTCACCTCTGGAAAAGGCACGCGTCGTCCCTCAATGTCCAGCCCGTCGGCCGGGAACCTTGAACAGATCCTCTGCGCACCTCGGAGCCGGCCGAGGCAAGGCCTAGCGCGGCCAGCGGATCCCTCGGCAACCCCTCCACGTCCACGTCCGTGTCATGGCATCCTGGCGCGGCCGATGGTTTGGTCTAGCGCGGCCGGCGGTGAGGCGAGCAACCCCTCCACGTCCACGTCCCTTCAGCCGTCGTCGCGGAGCATGGGCAGAGGGCGGGCAGTGTGAGGGATGCTCGAGGGTGATGTTGGCACATACAGTGTCACTGCCTGCACTGATGTAGCACGCAACAACTCTCCTCGAAGCATCTTCAGACTGCATCCCACTATTCGCCCCATCTTCCCGTATCCACCTGTGCAGGCCTGCATTTGCAGCCGCCCCGCACTGCAGTCTCGTTGCATCCGCTGTGCAACATCTCGCGGTTTCACGCTCGCGCAGGGGCGCGTGGCCTCACGAGCTGCGGCTGCTGGCCTAGTGGCATCTCGAGCGATGGCTGATGGCGCACCCGAGTGGCGCCTGCACATCTCGCGGCGGCGGCGGCGGCTTCGTCCTCACAGCGGCCGACGAGATCCAGTTACGGCATGTCCTCCCCCTCGCGGAGGCGCACGGCGACGCAGACCCAGATCCAGTGACGGCTTTGACTGCAACCACCTCACCACCCGCCTGCGCTAGAAGGAGGGCCACGCCGACGTCGTTGAGCTGCGGACGCTGCACGCCGGCGCCGGCAACTACGGATCCGGCGGCTCCGGCGGGCCTCTCGTGCGACGTCGCCGCGTACGGGAACGGAAGGAGGGAGCAAGTCTGTCGTTCGAGTACAGCTATAGAGCTACCAACCGCCGCCACTGTACGCCGCACGACCAACCCCAACGACTGCAGAAGCGGCGGCGTGGATCCGGACCGAACGGTTGAAGGGGGGAACGAAAAAGCAAGAGAAGGCACCGGCGTCTGCGCGCGTGGGTGGGGTGGAGCGGTGGAGTGGGGAGATCGGGGGTGGGAGATCCAAAGAATATCGGCCGTCGGATGTGGTTGAGTAAGGAGAGAGAATGAGTGAGAGTTAATTTGGTGCGCACGTTTTTAATGTTATCTTTTTCTGTGTGCGTTTTATGGGGTGGACGTAGTTTAGGTCATGACTGTAGAAGTGGGATTTGTTTGGTGGTTGTAGGATAATTTGAAGTGGTGTATTATAGGGGTAGAGATAGAGATAGAGATATTTATATTGACAAACTAATCAGCTAGCTTAGCATGACTGTCTTTAATGTGCAAAAAGACAGTGGACAACCAGAACAGAATTCATGTGTTCTCACACTAATTGCGTGTTGCGCCATTTCTGCTAGCAACTGATAATATTTCATAATTAGATTCATTCCTACACCAATGAACATATATTGCAGACATATAGCTAGAGTTTCCTAACCATATATAACAGGGTGCAGAAACATATATTTGACAATGCACATGAATGCTTCGGTACCATGAAGAAAAATGCAAAGGGATGTATTAATCACCTCTTAGGGTTTAAGGAAACTCCTTCCTTTGCCTTCTTGTCCTTCCCTTGACCTCTTGTAGCAGGATCTTCTTCTCCCCTCTGTGGCAGCAAACTTCTAGCGCCTCTTTAAATCAGCAGCAGATCTGCTCTCATCTTGTGGCCTCCGGCTTGCTGCGTGAAGAGAGGTGACGTTGTGAGTGGATCTGCTTGAGCTGAGGCAGTGCCGGTGTCAAGTGCAGTCGGAGGGGCCGGCGTCTGGCGTAGTCAGAGGGGGTGGCGGTGGTGGATGGATAGGAGGGGAGGGCGGCGACGACGGATGCAGATGAGGGGCGATGGCGGCGGATCCAGTTGAGGGGCAGTGGCGGCGGATGCAGGTGTGGCTGTGGCGCGTGGCGGGGGCAGATGCAGGGGAGGGGCGGCGACGTCGACTGTGGTAGAGCCCGTGCCGAAGCAAAAGGGGGCGGCATTGGATGCAGCGGGAGGGGCTGGCGCTTCGCGGTCACGGGCGGCGGCGGGCAAATGGGCCTAGGGTTTTTGGGGTTCTTTTATATACTTCCAATTCATGGATGAGCCCACTAGAAAATAGCCCGGGTTTTCTCCGCGCCAAGCCATCTCACGCATGCGAACAAAAAGGACGCACTATTTTTTTCACTATTTCTGGGGACCGATGTCTCCTGTTGGTCTATAGCCGACAAGAACATAATTTCTGTCTGTTCAGTCCAAGCGTCAGGCTGGCGGTTTGTGGGAGCCGACAAGAATCCTACATGTGTTTCCTGTTTGTTTTTTGAAGCCAATAGGAGTTATCTTTATTCCTGTTGGCTTCCTAAAAACCATCAGGAATTTTCAGAGCCGACGGGAATTCTCTGAAGCCTGGTAGTGACGGGCTATAGTTTGGCTAGATGGAAATCGACTAAGCTCTGAAAGAAGATGCCAAGGTTATTATTAACTTTCTTAAACAAAATAACGGACGCTCCGCCCAAAAAAATATATAAATCTCTGATCAATTTTGACTAGATTTATAAAAGAAATAGTAATTTATATTAAATAGATTTAGGTCTCGTCCATGGCTCTGAAATCAGCATCTTCTCTGCAATATTTTTCCATACCTAATAGATCTTGACAACTGAGGTCACGGGTTTGTGGGCAATAACCTTGATAAACAAGCTTTGAAACTTGAGCCATTTATTGCTACTAGGATCATGACTTCATCAGATATGTTTGGTGTTTTTTATTTCAGCAATATGAACCTTCTTCGCAGGTAGTCCTGCACAGGTTCTTTCTTATCCTGCTTGTAGCTGAAGAGGTCAATTTGTAGTATGTGGCTAGGTTTTTTTTGAGAAAACTAGGAGAGGAACTCCAACAGTTAAACTCATTTTATAGATATGTCTGTACAAAAGCGAAAAGAAACTTTAGAAAGACTAAAAACAAAAAAGCTAGTCCCTAAGAAGAGATTTCTTTAAGGACTTGCACCTAAGCAGAGAGAGAGAGAAAGCGCTCCTCCCGAAGACTAAGCTTCCAACGCCCAAGAGAGGGAGACTTGCCATAAATTTCTCATAGTCCAAATGCACCAGGCAGCCACAATAACAAGCTCCATGAAAATAGGCGAACCAAATGAGGCTTTAGCTAGAACAAGACGATCTGGTAATGATGCACTATGAGTCCGATGAATGCCCCCATTAGTCTCAAAAACACCAACCACTAAAAGGCAGTCAAAGAACAAATGTTCCACTGTTATAGGAGGGCAAACTGAAGTGCTTTCTTCTAAGTTCCTGGTATTGAGTCTGTCCAGAAGAAGGAGCCAGTAAAAGAACTTATGTCGATGAAGTATGTAGCTAGGTGATACCTATGAAGTTTAAATACAATTTTGTTTAGATGTGTTCCTAAGAATACACTTAGCTAGGTTGTAGGTTGGCATACCAGCTTTGTGTTGTATTGTCAGCGACAATTACAAAGGTCTTCACGAGGGCCACTTTATCTCCAATTGTTGTGACTATTGCCTCCTAACTTATGATGAGTGGGAGGGCTTTGGCTAAGCTCACAAGGTTGCTATGTCAATGCAAATGGCCAAGAGTGTGAGCTTGAGCCGGCCATGGGGCTTAAATAGAACCCCCCAACCAAATAGAGCCGTTGGGATCACACTGCAATGCCTCCACGAGGCGATCGGACGCATAGGTCGGGTCGACCGGACGCAGGACCCCAGCATCTGGTCCGTGGATCTGCGCCACGTGTTCCTTTCTTTGATTCTCCACTACGTGTCGGGGACCAATACTAGAGTACCCTGAGAGGAGGAGCTAATAACCATCAACATTGAGTCATCCGTGAGATCAAGAGCGCGACTACGCCGCTTGCCAGGCTCTGCCTCGTCCGGCCACCGAGGCCATGGGTCCTGCCTCGTCTGACCCCCGAGGTTGGCTCTGCCTCGGTGGGCGCTGCGGCCGTGGGCCCTGCCTCGCCTGACCTCCGAGGGTTGGCTCTGCCTCGGCTGACTCCCGAGGGCTGGCTCCGCCTCACTCGACGTCTGAGGGCTAGCTCCGCCTCACCCGATGTCTGAGGGCTGACTCCGCCTCGCTCGATGTCTGAGGGGTGGCTCGGCCTCGGCATGATTCGCCGCCCTCATGGACGGATCCCTCTGTAGCGGAGCCAGGAGATCTGTAAGGACGAGGTCCCTCGGCTGGTCCCCCCATCTCAATGTTAGTGTCAAGGGGTCGGGAGATCAATTGAAGAAGAGGCATGAGGAAAGCAAACTTACGAAGACAATGTAGCCGAGTTTCGGCCACATTGGAGGGTGCCTAGGCACCGGGTACACAAAATCAAGGGGAGCGCCCACGTCATCCCACGAAGGATCCATTGCCTCCTTGATGCGCTATGCGACTTCGGAGGGGGAAAGCGCTCCCTCGGCAAGCGTCGTCCCGTCAAATGACACCTCGGGTGCCATCGCGTACAACGGGAGCGCATGCCTCATCAGCGGCGCCACCCTCCTCGTGTGGTAGGCCCCGATGATGCCCGACCCCTTCAGGCCTCTCTCCTTCAGAATGTGGAGGGCGGTGAGGTGGTCCTAGATCTTCTTCTTGTCCTTCTCTGGGACACCCCACTTCCTCCACGAATCCGGGGCCTCGTTGATTAGGCGCCCGGTGAACTCTGACTGGGGGGGCGGCTGCGTCATTCTTGAGATAAAACCAATGCGAATGCCACCCCTTGTTGGAGGTCGACAGACGCATCGACGGGTACTCGCCGACCCTATTGTTTCGGAGGTGGATGCCGGCGCATCCCATCGGCATGTTCAGCTCCTACTTCTTCTCCCTCTTCTTCTGGAGGGTGACGATGAAGAAGTACCACCATAGATCAAAGTGGGGACCAATCCCCAGCAATCCCTCACATAGGGCAACGAACGCCACCATGTGTTGGATCCCGTTGGGATTGAGGTGCTGCAGCTCTATCTTGTAGTAGTGCAGCAGCCCTCGAAGGAATCTGTGAGCAGGGGTAGCAAACCCCTGCTCATGGAAGTGCACGAACGAGACGACATAGCCGTCGGGCGGCGACGGCATGTCTTCCTCGCCGGGCAATAGCCACTCCTCGGCTGCATAGAGAAGACCGCGGCTGACGAGGCCCTCCAAGTGCTGGAAGGTGATGTCAGAGCGGCACCACGGATCTATTGGAAGATGGGGGTGGGAGGATGCGAGCTCGACGGTGGCTGAGATGCGGATGCGGGAGGCCTAGGCAATTGCCGGTGGAGGTTGCAGATGCGAAGGCAAGGAGGCAAAGTATGAAACCCTGGGGCCAAACCCTTTGGTTTTATAGGGGCGACGGATGCGAGGAAACCAACCGTCCACCTAGATCTCCACGCATGCCATGATCTACCACAACGCCACGCCATGGGATATGCGCACGCAATCCCTATCCTTTCCTTCGGAAGACTCGCCGAACGTTTCGCCTCCACAGGCGGACCAGGCCTCGTTACGAGTAAGAGGAATATGGATAAAAAACGCCTCTACGGCCTGTCTAGGCCTAGGAGTTAGATGGTTGGCCTATCAATGGGTCCAATAGCCGCTCCAAGCACCCCTACAATAAGGGATGGAAAGGGATGGGCCCCGCAAGCGGCCAGTACCCAGACACACGAGCGCCACGGGCATCTCAGCCCATGATTGAGTCTCAGCCGGGCTGACCATTGCCGGATCCCCATGAACGGGATGTCGGGTCCCCAATCAAATTATCCAGCTAACGAACCACCAAATCTCAAGACCATACCCGTGAAGGGTCCGACCTTGGCAAGAGGGAATCACCGTTCCTCAGGACATGCCGTGGGTGACAAAAGAAGGCCAAGGCCTTCAGAGTACTCCCTTTCGGAAAAACCTCTGAAGGAGTATTCTACTCCTCCACAGGCTCGGGGGCTACACCCACCAGGTGCACTCGCGCGCACCCCCTGGCAAGTCGAAAAATCCCCCAGACGATTCTACTCGAATTGCCCGAGAGCTCGGGGGCTACTGTCAGGGACCAATACTAGGGTACCCTGAGAGGAGGAGCTAATAACCATTAACATTGAGTCATTCGTGCGATCAAGAGCATGACTACGCTGCTTGCCGGGCTCCGCCTCGTCCGGCCACCGAGGCCATGGTGACTGCCTCATATGACCCCCGAGGGTTGGCTCCGCCTCGGTGGGTGCTGCGGCCATGGGCCCCACCTCGCTCGACCCCTGAGGGTTGGCTCTGCCTCGGCTGACTCCCGAGGGCTGGCTCTGCCTCGCCCAATGTCTGACGGCTGGCTCCGCCTCGCTTGATGTCTGAGGGTTGGCTCCACCTCGCCCGACGTTTGAGGGCTGGATTCGCCTCGCCCGATGTCTGAGGGCTAGCTCTGCCTCGCCCGACGTCCGAGGGCTAGCTTCGCCTCGCTCGATGTCTGGGACGGCATTACAACAATGCGTGACTCCTGGGCCGGCCCAGATACCTAACAATAAGCTAGAAGAGTGACCCAGTCTCCAACTGGATGGCCAAGCCAAGGAGGGGACGACGCTCGCTTTTGACTCCGACCCGCTTTTCCGACCAGGAACACGCCGAACCTCTGCTTATAGCTCTTCTCCGACCGACACGGTCGGAGCCGACTGGGTAAGGACCCAAGAATCAAGCGGAGCAGATAAGGCGAAGCGCTCAAGTCAACCGCAATACCGAGGACCGTACCCTACACACCTGCAGGACAGTACTGTCAGGCCATGCCAGAAGGTTGCTTTGCAACCTTCTAGGCATGTTAGAGCCCAAATAGTGTTGTAGGCGCCGACATTTGCCTTACAGTGTTGTGGGCGTCATCATTTGCCCACGGGCATGGATCCTTATTGAAGCTCATGACAACCACTATGGTCTAGAAGGTGTGACCCAAGGTCAAACTTCTGGAGTCATGTAGGGAGCGGTCACATCTCAGCATGACCCATCCCTACAACATGTCATTCCAGGGAACTCACATCGCCCATAGTGACAGACGCGTGGTCACTGTGCTGCCTACTCTCTATATGGCCGCTGATCAGCACGCTGGTTCACCGCACCGTCCGCCAGGGTGGAGTGAGACGTGATGACCCAATGACAATGCCAGGGCGTGGCATTGTCAGTGGACAGGCGCCCAGCATGGGACCATCCCTATCACCGCCTGCCATGTCAGCGGGGCCCGCATGGAGGAAAAGGAAGACTCGGAGACCCTGAAGGACTTCCCTTGCCTCTCATTTTCCTCTTTTCTCCCATCTGTAACCCATGCTCTCCCTTGGTCTATAAAAGGGAAAGCAGGACACCCCACTAAGTGGCATCGATCCACGACATCACACATCACACCGCATCACAGTAGAACCACTAGCATCGAACCCCAAACACATAGCTAAGCAGCGACCGAGCTCTCGGCACCTATTCGATCTTTCCATCAGAGGCCTGGGACCTTCCCCTCTCTCGCCCGTTTTTAACCCCTACTACAAACTTTTCAGTACTAATAACACAAGCAGCAACCACGAACTGGACGTAGGGACATTCTGCCCAAACCAGTATAAACCTTGTGTCTTTTTAGCACACCATCTGGGCTAGATGCGCAATAATACAAATTTACTCATTGGTGTTTACTCGAAACACCGACACCCCGCGATCCCAAAGGTCAGATTTGCCCACGCCAGCACTCAAGTGACGACCAAACACACAGGAGATGGAACCGGATGCACCGGTGCCAGCCCTGCTTGTGCGCGCTCCCGTGCCATCACCCAACGACCGGACGTGCCACTCGACGCGATAACCTAGCATCAGATCGTTTCCAGTAAGCATCTAGAGGTAATTTTTCGTGATCGGACACGTCCTCTTAAGTGTGACCGGACCCAGGCTAGAGTCCGATCCTTCTCCTCTATGCGCCAATGCTTCGCGACTGACGTCAGTGTATGTCACCTTTTGACCGGACTTAGGACCTACTCGTCCGGTCACTTTCACTGTTTATCGTCCGGTCAAAGGACCGATGGCAGCCTTCACTGCGCGCCACTAACCGAATGCAGCTGCTGAGTCCGGTCGCTGCTAGAGCAGTGTCCGGTCACCTCGAGACATCCCCTTCTCAACTCCAACTTTGCCACCCTTGATTAAATGTGCCAACCACCAAGTGTATCCCCTTGTGCACGTGTGTTAGCATATTTTCATAAACATTTTCAAAGGTGTTAGCACTCACTAGAATCTAAATGCATATGCAAAGAGTTAGATCATCTAGTGGCACTTTGATAACTGCATTTCGATATGAGTTTCACCCCTCTTAATAGTATGGCAATCGATCCTAAATGTGATCACACTTGCTAAGTGTCTCGATCACTAAACCAAAAAAGGCTCCTATCAAGTTTCACCTTTGCCTTGAGTTTTTTGTTTTTCTCTTTCTTCTTTTCCAAGCCAAGCACTTGATCATCACCATGGTCACACCATCATCATGATCTTCACCACTTGCTCCATTACTTGGAATGTGCTACCTATCTCATGATCACTTTGATAAACTACGTTAGCACTTAGGGTTTCATCAATTCACCAAAACCAAACTAGAGCTTTCAATCTCCCCCTTTTGGTAATTGATGACAACCCTTTCACAAAGATATGAATTGAAATTTATTTGAATCCATGTTGCTTGCCCAAGCATATTTACTATGTGTAAAAGAATATGGACAAGTTTCAATAACCCCCATTGGTAGCATTTGCTCCCCCTATATATGTGCTAAGAGTTTGGATTGAAGCTTGCACATATGCATGGATTTGAGTTGTAGGAGAGTAATGTCTACCAAATGATGCTAAGGTATAAGAGATGGACCTTTGAAGCGTGATACCAATTGGAGTGCACCAATATACCATCCTTAGCACCATTAGTAACTACATATACACAAAAACTAGAATACCTCGTGAGATCAACATTAGAAGAAAGGGTCTAGTTTTCACAATATAAGCACAAATCTAGTTACTCAACCTATGCATGCTAGTTTTTCATTTCATCATTTAAACCTACAACTAGCATACACCACACAAGCATCGAGTTTTAAACTTAACTTGTGCCATGCAAACAAACATATGAAATGCACACTCAAATGCATCAATCAAGTTTATGAGCTTGCTCCCCCTACTTGTGTGCTCAAATTTTAATTGATCCCCTTACTTTCTCATATCCCTTCCCCTTTGTTAAAGTTCTCCCTCTTTGTCATCTTTTAAAGTTCCCCCCTTTGTCATTTTTTCACTATCTTTGTGCAATTTCTCCCCCTTTGTCATTAATGACCACAAAGGTTCAATTTTGCATGGGTTAATATTATCAATGTCAATCAATGGGGTGAGGATCATTTTCCTATATTTGGTCCAATCTAGAACACTTGCCAAATATATTTAACTCGGTTTGATCCAAGGACAAGCTTCTTCACACCTCATTTCAAGGGTTATCTTGTACCATGTTGAGTTGAACACTTATAGCTCATTTTCTAGATTAAACACTAGGTTCTCAAGCCCACAAACATGTCATATGCTACCACTAGATCAAATCAAGCATAGAAGCAATAGTGGTACCATACAAGCATCAAATTTATTTTATTTTCATAAATGAGCCTAAGACATATGAGGAATGACTAGATGCACTAAGCAAGTTCTTAGCAAAGGATGTATGCATGCCAATCAACTTTTATCTTAGATTGCTCGAAGGAGAGGCATGTCATATAAGTGGGGATGCATCAACACATATTTGAGAAATCCAATATGTTCAACTCATTCCTTAGCTTGCAAAACCTTTTCTCATCCAATGGCTTGGTGAATGTATCAGCAAGTTGGTCTTCGGTGGTCTTCGGTGCCCACACTCTCAATGCAAATGTCCCCTTTTGTTGGTGATCTCTAATGAAATGGTGGCGGACATCAATGTGCTTTGTTCTTGCATGTTGAACTGGATTGTTGGTTAGCTTGATTGCACTCTCATTGTCACAAAGCAATGGCACTTTCTTGAACTTGATTCTAAAGTTATTCAAGGTAGCCTTCACCCAATGTATTTGTGCACAACAACTACCAGCTGATATGTATTTGGCTTCGGTGGTTGATAATGCAACACTATTTTGCTTCTTTGATGACCATGAAACAAGTGATCTTCTCAATAATTGACATATGCCCGAGGTGCTCTTCCTTTCAATCTTGCATCTCGCATAATCCGAGTCGGAGTAACCAACTAACTCAAACTTTGCTCCTTTGGGATACCATAAACCAACATTTTGTGTATGCTTTAAGTACCTTAATATTCTCTTTGTAGCCTTCAAATGACTTTCTCTTGGTGAAGATTGAAATCTTGCACACATGCACACACTAAACATGACATCCGGCCTTGATGCGGTCACAAAGAGTAGGCTTCCAATCATAGACCGATACAACTTTTGATCCACCATGTTGCCACATGCATCACTATCTAAATTGTCATTTGTTCTCATTGGTGTACTTATGTCCTTTGCTTCATTCATATCAAACTTCTTGAGTATGTCTTTCATGTACTTGCCTTGACTCACAAATGTACCATTCTTCAATTGCTTGATTTAAAGACCAAGGAAGTAACTCAACTTTCTAATCATGGACATCTCAAACTCATTAGCCATCATCTTTCCAAACTCTTCACAAAAGTATTGATTGGTTGAGCCAAATATGATGTCATAAACATAGATTTGCAACACAAACAAGTCTTTGACAATCTTCTTGGTGAAAAGAGTGGTGTCAACCTTCCCCATCATGAACTCTTTAGAGAGTATGAAGTCCCTCAACCTCTCATACCATGCTCTAGGTGCTTGCTTCAAGCCATACAATGCCTTCTTCAACTTGTACACATGGCCAGGCTTCTTGTCATCTTCAAAACCGGGAGGTTGCTCAACATATACTTCTTCATTGATGTAGCCATTGAGAAATGCACTCTTGACATCCATTTGATAGAGCTTGATGTTGTGGGCACAAGCATAGGCTAGCAAGATTCTAATTGCTTCCAATCTAGCAAATGGGGCATATGTTTCACCAAAGTCAAGACCTTCAATTTAAGTGTAACCTTGTGCTACCAATCTTGCTTTGTTTCTTACTACTATCCCATCTTGATCTTGCTTGTTTCTATAGACCCATTTGGTTCCAATCACATTGTGGTTCTTTAGTCTCTCAACTAATTCTCATACTTGATTTCTTGTAAAGTTGTTCAATTCTTCATGCATAGCATTCACCCAATCAACATCCTTCAATGTTTTATCTATATTCTTTGGTCAATGGATGACACAAATGATAAATGCTCACAAAATGAAGCCAATCTTGATCTAGTTTGTACACCTCTAGAAATATCTCCAATGATAGTGTCCAATGGATGGTCCCTTGCAATATTAGTTGGTTGGAGAATAGGAACTTGATTGCTTACACTAGCTTGATCATTGGGTTGAGATGATGTACTAGCCCCTTGATCTAGTTCATTGTCATGAGAGCCACTTGAACTTGCTTGATTAATGTCATCTTGCACATTTGATTTTGAGAGCACTTGCACTTGATCATCTTCATCATCAATCACTTGCCTAGGCCTCAATTCACCAACATCTATGTTCTTCATGGCATTTGAAAGATGAATGCCTCTAACATCTTCTAAGTTCTCATTCTCATCTTGTGAACCCTTGGTTTCATCAAATTCGACATCACGAACTTCTTCAAGAGTACCATTTGCCAAATTCTAAACTCTATATGCTTTGTTTGTAGTGGAGTATCCAAGTAAAAATCCTTCATCATATTTTTTGTCAAACTTGCCTAATCTAGTGCCTTTCTTCAAGATATAGCATTTGCAACCAAAGACCCAAAAATATGCAATGTTGGGCTTTCTACCATTCAAGAGCTCATAAGGTGTATTCTCTTTCAATGGGTGACAATACAAGCGGATGCTACAATAGCAAGCCATGTTGATAGCTTCGGCCCAAAAAGATTGACTCACATTGTACTCACTTAAGCATAGACCTTGCCATATCAATGAGTGTTCTATTCTTCCTCTCAACAAGGCCATTTGATTGTGGAGTGTACTTGGTCGAAAAATGATATCTAATTCCAAACTCATCAATTTTAGTATTCTTGAACTCGCTACCATTGTCACTTCTAACTCTTTTGATGGTTGTTTCAAACTCATTGTGAATGCCCTTGACAAATGATTTGAATGTTGTAAACACATCACTCTTGTCCACTAAAAAGAATAGCCAAGTGTATCTTGTATAGTCACCCACTATCACAAAGCCATATTTGTTTCTACCGATGCTAGTGTATTGTGTTGGCCTAAACAAATCCATCTGCAATAACTTAAACGCTTTACTAGTGATCATCATGCTTTTCTTAGGATAGGTGTTTCCAACTTGTTTGCTGGCTTGACAAGAGCTACAGAGCTTATCCTTCTCAAACACAATATCTTTCAAGCCTCTAATCAAGTCATGCTTAACCAATCTATTCAATTGTTTTATTCCAACATGACCAAGCCTTCTATGTCATAACCAACCCATAGTAGACTTTGTGAACAAGCATGTTGACAATTGATCTTCACTAGCATTGAAATCAACCAAGTATAGATTCTCATATCTAAAGCCTTTGAAGATCAAGTTAGAGCCATCTACACTTATGATCTCTACATGATCTACCCCAAATATGCATTTGAATCCGAGATCATACAATTGGGCCACGGATAGTAAATTAAAGTTTAAGCTCTCAACTAGCAACATATTGGAAATGCTCATGTCATTAGATATTGCAATCTTACCAATCCCTTTGACCTTGTCTTTGCCATTGTCACCAAATGTGATACTATCATAACCATCATTGTCATTGGTGTTGACTGAGTTGAACATTCTTGCATCACCGGTTATGTGTTGAGTGCACCCACTATCAAGAACCAATGCCTTCCTCCGGCTTTGTAATTGACCTACAAAAAAGATCAATTCTTTTTAGGTACCCAAACTTGCTTGGATCCTTAAAGGTTAGTGACCAAGCTCTTTGACATCCAAATGGCTTTCTTCTTTGAGTACATCCATGGTGCACCAATGAACTTAGCCTTCACACCAATTGTACCCTTAGTAAACACATAGAAAGAATCAAGCTTAATTGAGGATACATTGGCTTGAGGCCTCTTTTTCATGCACTTTTGCTCTATATGACCAACTTGCTTGCAACTAGTGCAAAATCGACCATTGTTCTTCACAAAACTAGTCTTGTGAGGAGGCCGCCTTGCCTTTCTTGGGGGTATAGCCCAATCCCTCTTTGTAGAGAGAAGCTCTTTGGCTGTCCAAGCACATAAGCAAGCGGTCCTCACCACCATCGGTCTTAGCCAAGGTGTGATTGAGCTCTTTTACCTACTTCGTGAGTGTCTCATTCTCAACCATTAGTGAGGCATCACAAGTGAAACCATCACCACTAAATGAGCTAGAAGTGGATGTGCTACAAGAAGGGTTAGCGGGGGCAACAGTGATAGACTTATAGAATGATTCATCAATTATATCACAAGTTAAGCCTTTGTCACATGTTATAACATGTTCCTTCTCATTTTGCTCATTAAATAGAGAGGAATGAGCCTTTTCAAGCTTCTTGTGAGCCTTGACAAGCTTCTCATGGGCTTCCTCTAGCCTCTCATGAGATGCATTGAGCTCATCAAAGGCTTGCTTAATGGCTTTTAGTTCCTTTCGCAAGACTTTACATTCTCTTCTCTTAATGTCAAAATGTTTGTTAGCATCATCTAACATGTCAATTAATTCATCTTTAGTGGGTTCATCATCATCACTATCACTTTCATTTTTATCATGTTCCTCATCATCACACTCATCATCGGATTGTACCTTAGTGGCCTTAGCCATGAAGCATGATGGAGTGTCGAAGAGAGAAGGCTTCTCATTAATAGCAATGCTTGCAAGAGCCTTCTTCTTGGTGGTCTTGTCATCATCACTATCATCATCATCACTTGAGGAAGCATCACTATCCCAAGTGACCACAAATGAACCACCCTTCTTCTTCTTCTTGAAGGTCATCTTGTCCTTCTTCTCCCTCTTATCCTTCTTGTCTTTCTTCTTGCTTTTCTTGTCATCATCATCATTGTTGCTATTGTATGGGCATTGAGCAACAAGATGATCCTTGCTTCCACACTTGAAGCATCTTCTTGACTCTTTCTTGTTCTTGGATGAAGACTTCTTCCTTCTAGCATGGTAGCCCTTCTTCACCATGAACTTGCCAAATCTCTTGACAAAGAGAGCCATCTTCTCATCATCATCATCATCCCATGAGCCATCATCTTCAATTGATGTTCTTGCTTGGCCTTGCCCTTGGATGATGAACCAGCTTTGAATGCCACACTCTTCTTCTCATCCTTCTTCTCTTTGTTCTTTTCTTCTTTGCATCCTTCTTCACTTTGTTCTTTTCTTCCTTCTCATCATCATCTCTATAAGGTGACATGATATCGGTCATGATATCTCCTAAGATTTGATTTGGTGTCATTTGTGTCCAAATTGGTCCTCACTAGCAAGGTGACCAACATGCCAAATCTTGTGGGTAAGCATCTCAAGAACTTATGGGAGAAGTCCTTGTCTTCCACCTTCTCACCAAGTGCTTTAGGATTATTGACAAGCACTTCCATCTGATGAAACATGTCTGGCACACTCTCATCTTCCTTTATCTCGAAGCTAGCAAATTTCTCCTTGAGAATGTATGCCTTGGCACCCTTTATTGCCTTGGTGCCCTCAAATGATTCTTCCAACTTCTTCCAAGCTTCATGAGCCATCTCGATGTTCTTGATTTGTTCAAATGTTCTCTCATCAATAGCATCATGAATAGCACTAAGAGCAATATCATCGTTTTGGAGAAGCACTTCTTCGACCGCGGTGGGATTCTCTGAATCGGCTATCTCAATTTTGGTCTCCACCACCTTCCACACTCTTCTATTGATTGGCTTGATATGAGTGGTCACCTTTGACCTCCAATAAGGATAATTTGTGCCATCAAATTGGGGTGGCTTCTTGGTGTTGTTGATTTGAGCCATTTTGACACCAAAGGTTGTTAAGCCTCAAATCACGGTGACCATGACTCCGATACCACTTGAAAGGTCCTAATGGCTAGAGGGGGGGTGAATAACCTATTAAAAATTGAGATAATTCCTTATTTGACACTGGGAAAATGAGTCGTTCCTTTCTTGGCCCTGAAATTTTCTTCGTTCCCTATTTGACACTCACTTCAACTTTCATCCCTAATTTGACACTACCGTCAAATCCGTTAGCTAACGGTGTTAACTGGCTGTTAAAAAGACATTTTGCCCTAGAAAAAAAAAGCGGTGAAACAAATTTGAGAGAAAAAAAAAAGCTGCGCCCGCCTCGATGCATGCGCCAACCGCAAAAAAAAAGCAGGTTTTTTTCTCTCAAATTTGCTTTGCCGCTTTTTTTCTAGGGGCAAAAATGTCTTTTTAATGGCCAGTTAACACCGTTAGCTAACGGATTTGACGGTAGTGTCAAATTAGGGATGAAAGTTGAAGTGAGTGTCAAATAGGGAACGAAGAAAATTTCAGGGCCAAGAAAGGAACGACTCATTTTTCCAGTGTCAAATAAGGAATTCTCTCTTAAAAATTCTACAACAACACTAAGGCAAGTGATTAGTAAATAAGATGGTGAAGTAAATTTTGTGCTAGCAGTATACTTGTGTGCAAGCCACCTACCCAATTCTAAAATCTATTATCTCTAGTATATCACAACAAGGCTTAGTCACTAATTAACACCTAGGTGAGCAAGCTAGCAAGAGAACTACAACTAAGAGCTACACTAACTAGTTTCAATTACCACAAGCACTACACAAGTAAAGGCATAATGTAATACATGAGAGTGGTAGAGAGGTATACCGCCATGGAAAGTGATCAATCAATGAATACCAAGGAGACAATCAAGACACAATTATTTTTCCTCTGAGGTTCACTTGCTTGCCGGCAAGCTAGTCCCCGTTGTGGCGATTCACTCACTTGGAGGTCCACGCGCTAATTGGTATCACATGCCAAACCCACAACTGGGTGCCACACAACCAACACAAGATGAGGATCACACAAGATACAAGCAATCCACTAGAGTACCTTTTGGCTCTCCGCCGGGGAAGGTCAACAACCCCTCACAATCACCACGATCGGAGCTGGAGACAAGCACCTTCCTCCACTCGATGATCCTTGCTGCTCCAAGCTATCTAGGTGGTGGCAACCATCAAGAGTAACAAGCGAATCCCGCAGCAAAACACGAACACCAAGTGCCTCTAGATGCGATCACTCAAGCAATGCACTTGGATTCACTCCCAATCTCACAAAGATGATGAATCAATGATGGAGATGAGTGAGAGGGCTTTGGCTAAGCTCACAAGGTTGCTATGTCCATGTAAATGGCCAAAGTGTGAGCTTGAGCCAGCCATGGGGCTTAAATAGAGCCACCAAACAAATAGAGTCGTTGGGCTCACACTACTCTGCCTCCATGGGGCGATCAGACACACAGGTCGGGTCGACCGGATGTAGGACCCCAGCGTCCGGTCCATGGATCTGCGCCATGTGTTCCTTCCATTGATTCTCCACCGCGTGATCCCAATGGTTAGATTTGCCTGTGCCAGCACTCATGTGATGACCGGACGCACAAGAGATAGGACCGGACGCACTGGTGCCAGCCCTACTCGCGCGCGTGCCTGTGCCATCACCCAACGACTGGACGTGCTGCTCCCCGCAATAACCTAGCGTCAGATCGTTTCCAGTAAGCATCCAGAGGTGATTTTTCACGACCGGACGCATCCTCTTAGGTGTGACCGAACCCAGGCTAGAGTCCAGTCCTTCTTCTCCTCTACGCGCCAATGCTTCACGACTGATGTCAGCATACGTCACCTTCTGACCGAACGCAAGCCCTGTGTGTCCGTTCACTTTCACTATTTAGCATCCGATCAAAGGACTGAGGGCAGCCTTCACTGCGCGCTACTGACCGGACGCTGCTGCTGAGTCTGGTCGCTGCTAGAGTAGCATCCGGTCACCTTGAGACAGCCCCTTCTCAACTCCAACTTTGCCACCCTTGATTAAATGTGCCAACCACCAAGTATATCACATTGAGCACTTGTGTTAGCATATTTTCACAAACATTTTTAAGGGTGTTAGCACTCACTAGAATCTAAATGCATATGCAATGAGTTAGAGCATCTAGTGGCACTTTGATAACCGCATTTCGATACGAGTTTCACCCTCTTAATAGTACGGTTATCGATCCTAAATATGATCACACTCGCTAAGTGTCTCGATCACTAAACCAAAAAAGGGTCCTATCAAGTTTCACCTTTGCCTTGAGCTTTTTGTTTTTCTCTTTCTTCTTTTACAAGCTGAGCACTTGATCATCACCATGGTCACACCATCATCATGATCCTCACCACTTGCTCCATTACTTGGAATGTGCTACCTATCTCATGATCACTTTGATAAACTATGTTACCACTTAGGGTTTTATCAATTCACCAAAAACAAACTAGAGCTTTCAACGAGCCCGCGCCCCCTCTCGACCGGTGGCTACGTCTGGCCCTCCGATGGCCAGCCTCTTCCCCATGGCCTTGCTTGCCTCTACGCCAGCGCAAGGGTGGTCCACCGCCAAAATGGGACCCTCTTTAAGGGGTGAACGCAGGGCTACAATGGGGGGAAGTCTGGCCAGTGGCCCAGAAACCACGCCATCGCTCAACGATGGCTCCAACCGTGCAGAAGAGCACGCAACACTCGTCGATGGCCTTAGGACGGTGAGCCCCATAAGAGGTTCGCTACACCAAAGAACCATCAAGATCAGATGGGCAAAAATCATCAACAACCCCAGCAAAAAGGAAACGGGGGGGACATGGCATACCTGGTGGAATGTTCCACAAAAGTTGGAACAATGCGCCTTTCCACACACGGCACCACAGGCAGAGACGCGACAGGGGGTGCCACATCAACAACACTATGGGACACCTTTCCACACACAGCACCACAGGCGGAGACGTGGCAGGGGGTGCCACATCGATGACACTGTGGGACCAAAAGCCAATGAGCCTCCCTCGGTCACAGTGGTGCCACTCGCATTCTCCACATCGCGCTCCCCAGCAGTCTCTGCTTCCACCGTCTCCGACACCTCCAAATAGGGCGCCGGGGAAGCAGGATGCTCAACTCCCGCATGAAGAAAGGGGAGCCAGGGAAGGTCTCTATCCTCCCCCTAGACTCCTCCAAGGGGGTGCGGCAACCCTCATCGTCAACCCTAGGCACTGCACTCATCACTGTGGTATCCTCGACGTCCTCCCCTAGATGGGGGCCTCATCCCTCACCAAGGAAGGGTTGACGAGAGCTAAAGAAAGAGAGCTTCGATCGCCATCCGTGGCAGCATGGGAGTGCTTGGGACTCGATCCCTGTGGCAGCAACAGAGCCAGGTGCCTCCGGGTGGTACCTTCATCTGAGGCACCCGTCAAACAACCAGCGCCGCTCGGTTCAGCGGCATCGCTAGACCTCTACGGGGCATCGGGGATGCCTTGAAGAACAGCTAGGTCCTCATCCTCGTCCTCAGCGTCTTCATTGTCGTTGTCACCATCATCATCTAACGGCGAGACCCCACGCTTCTGGCACGCCTCATGCTTTCTCGCCTTCTCACGATGAAGGCGTTTCTTCTCCTCGGCAGCCGCCTTCTCCCATGCGGTGCGCTCGGTGCCCCTTGGATAAGGAATGTGAAAGCAGGAGACGGATGAGGGCACAGGCTGCAAGAACAAGACCAATAATATTGATGGCCCCGAATGAAAGGAAGACATGAAGAGAAAATGAGGGCTAACCAGATTTGGTCGATAGGTGGCCGAGAATGCCTCCACGGCTTTCTCGCCCGTGACAACGGTTGCAGGAGTGACCAACCTAGCGACCCACTTCAGGACCTCACTAGCCTTGAACATCTCCATGGTCCCTCGGATCGAATCCTTGATTCTAGCATAGTCGCATAGCAAGCGTGCACACCGCTTCAGAGGCTGAACCCATAGCTCAACCATGGTCTATAGGACCACAATGCTATTCAGACCAGCCAGCACTCGGCCTTCAAGGATCTTCAAGATCTCTAGCACCTTCTTCGACCTATTCCTATTGCACCCCAACTCCATGACTCTAGCCTCACTAGCGCGGTGATGGAAAATTGAGGAAGGGGGCGGCAGCGTCATCATGGATGTAGAACCAATTCTCGTGCCAGCTGGAGTTTGAACTCCTCAACGGCAGACATGAGTAGCTATGGGATGCACCATAGCTCATCTAGATGTTCATCCCACCCATGGGGGCAAGCACGCCGCCATCAGAACCATGCGCCTTGTGGCTCTTGACCTCAAAAACCTACCAGAATAGATCCTTGTTGGGCTCAATCCCCAAGAAGGCCTCATAGACGACTATGAAGCCCACCAACTGCAACACCACATTAGGAGGAAGATGTTGCAGCTAGACACCATACTCACGAAGGAAGTCATGAAAGAAATCCGACATTGAGACCGTGAATCCACGCTCGTGGAAGTTAGTGAACGACACCACCTTGCCGGGCTGTGGGAATGGAAGGACATCTCCAGCGGCAGGCCTCCACCCAGTGACCTCCTTTGGCGGGAGGAGACCCTTCTCCACTAGCCACTATAGCTTCGCTTCCATCACCTCCGAAGGTACCCACTCACCCATTTTGTAGCATAGGGGAAGGCAAGGAGGCAGTGGTGAAACTAGAGGGGGGTAGCGGCTACACCGTGTGACGGTGGGTGGTGGCATGTGACCTAGGTAAAACTCTCAAACCCAATCTCCCGATTCCCTTTCTCTCTTTTGTTTGCAATAGATGATGGAGAGCAAGAATGAAGGTAAGGGACAGGCATAGACAGAAGGGGCCATTTATGTGGCGGCGCCTAGGGACACGAATCGTGCCTGCGTGGAGTCCGCCTAGGGTTAGGCCCCATAGACCCTCAGGAAATGAGGTGTCATGTCGTAGCGTATGATTACATGCGGGGGCACCATCAAGTCATGATAAAAGCCAGGGAGGCCGACCGCCCCTAGGATTCACATGCAGAATGACCTTCCATCATCATGAACGCACAACATGGCACCCGTTCCCACACAAGTGGCTGCCATTAAGTCGCGTCGCGACTAGGGAAGCAGTGGTCCCTTGAGTCCACACGCAGAGCGGCCACATCGCCCACGACCCCGTGTCGTGTTTAGGAAACCTTCTCTCTGGCCACTCCTTAGAAGGGCTCGAGGCCACAAAAGAGATAGGGGCATGATGAGATGGGCCCCAGCGGCTCTTATCGGTGGTGCGGAGCCTCACGACCATCTCTTCCTATGTTCGAGTCATTCGGTTCAAAGTCGCTCGGGTTGCCCCCTCTAGGGGGAGGCATCTTGCCTTCTGGCTGCTGCAGAGGCGGTTGAGGACGGATGGGCCTGATGGCTAATGATTTAAGGGACGTCTCTCGACGAGGCATAGCTGAACTCCATGTCGATGAGGCGCACTGCTCCAACCATGTGGTTAAGGTGGACAAGGCTCTCCCCGCGTGGGGCAAAAATAGACCTACCTGTAACAAGGCATCACGACCCCTTAGGGTCAAAAAGACACTGGGAAAAAGTAGTGGGGTCCCTATGACCCCTCTAGAGGACGAGGCCAAGCCACCATTGAACTCCTCCCTACATCTTGGGTCCATGACCCGTGGCCCACTCTACGACCTCACAAACCAGTAGGAGTCAATGACCCTATGGGAAGAGGTCGACCGAAGCGACAGCCAAAAACCTTCAGTGACACCTTCTCTCATAAAGGCGACGTTCACCCCAAGAAAGGAGGCCACAACCCAGACATGCATGATCGAGGACATTCTGCAACCCCAGAATAGGGAGGCTATCCCATGATCACGTTGACATCCGCGGGCGAGGTCGTGGTCCGATAACAATCGGAACAAACACGGTCACGCAGGCTATGGTACATTCAAGGCGAGAGCACTCGAACTGAGGCCAGTTGACAACACCCCCACCTCATGTGGCGGTGAGCCAACAACCCGCTCGGGGGTTACAACCTCGAACTTAAATACTCGACCCTGAGCAGACAGCTCGGGGCTCACTGTGACCCCTCAAAGGCATTGCGACCATACCAATAAAGGATTATTCCTTATTTAAGGTCAGCGATTACAAGCACGACCTAGCCATGTACTACATCAAAATCCTGATGATACCAACACGGTGGAAAGATCGCAACCTCCCAAGGCCATGATGCCAGAAGGAGGCTTGCGGGGCGCCCCCTCCACCATCGCTCATCCGACGAAAAGGGACACCTCACAAACCCCCTCAAGCATCATGACCTATGGAGCTGAAGGGATAGGGCAAAAGGCAGATAGCGCCATCTGCTCTGAGATGAGGATGGAGCGGCTAAACCATCCAAAGCCTAGGACCACCTCGCACACTCGAGCCGAAAGATCTCGAAAGGTGGGGAGGCCACAAGGCTATGGATTTGGGGGGGCGTACCAACTCGTCCTCCCCTATTCGCAAAACTCCTTCTAGCACCAATCGTTAGAGGGAGCACATCTAGGTTCCAGCCAGTAAAATCAACCCCTCAACAGGTCGCATGGTCGAAACCTCACAGTTTTCACGAATTTCTCTCTTCCCCTCTCTTAAACTCAGCTTCTCAAAAAGGAACTAAGAGCGATATGTAGACATGGCTAAATGTTGTTTGAATGGTAAGGAGGCACCTATTTATAGGCCTAAGGGCGGACTAAGCAGCCTGAGGCCCCCGTGCCTTGTGGCACACCACGGGAGGCCGCAGCCAAAGTTAGATGTCCGTGTCAGGTCAGGAAAATCGAGACCTTCCCAAAGGCAAGGCTGGTACAGCGTCGACAAGACCACTTGGCCCCGCCTGGCTCACGAACCCCGATACGTAGCACACTAACATGGCAAGGCTCAGCAGTTGCGTATCGCATCGTCAGGGTGTCCTGACAAGGCGGGACGAAACAACCACGTACCGCATTGAACGCACTAGCCCATAAGGGGTCGAGCGACAAAGCTCGGACAGGCTATGACTACGAACCCACACTCACCACATACTCATCTTAGAACTTTCATGATCACTTCATGATCATAAAAACACTCGAGGGTTACTGTTGGGGTTATGATACCCCAGGTATCTCAAGGCACCGATTAGTTAGCCGCTCGGGCGGCCCACAATATATCGGCCAGCATAAGCCCAAACGATCGAGGCCCAGCTGAGGTGAACAAGCCAGACCAAAAACTAAGGCTGGGGCCTGCCACAACCCTTTCCTTAGTCGCACGCTATGCAGCCGCTCATGACCTCTCACCATCCCGACCCCTGGGAAGGGACGGGAGAGATCGAGCCCGCTAAGCGCGCCTACTCTGACAAGAGCAGGCACGCAGCACTAACCCCACAAGGATCGAGGAGACAGCGGTCACCTTGGTCCGGTCAGACACCATCCCTGCACCACGCAACAGAGACAAGACAACACTGCCAAGCGGTGATAGTAGGTACAGAGAACCATCGCCCAGATATGATCCAACAAGACGTGTGTACGATCTCACCCACTACGGGATGGGATCCATGATGATGGCCTTGACTTAGAGGCCATCCAAACCAACGCGGGCCACAACCCTAGAACTCAGGATCGTGGCCACCAACTCCACAAGCAGCAAGACGATCAATGACTTGTGGGTAGCTACCAACTCCTATACGATGCCCCGAAGATCAGGAGGCGATGACAAAGGCCACGGCGAAACCACGCCGCACAGGATGGCTAGCGAAACACCACCGTGCCTATAGTGCCGCCATGACCGGCATAGTAGCACCACGTCACACCATGCTACGACGTGGACACAAGACCATGATGACAGCCACGCCAAGACGTGCACCACAAGACGGTGTTGCTTGCAAGCCAAGCTAGCTAGGCCCCTCCTGCAGGCTCACGACCCCTTGGTCGGGAGAACCTCTTTCTTTGTATGTGACTTGGCCCCAGACTCTATATAAGGGTAGTCAGGAGACCCTTCCATCCATCTCCATTCTCATCAGACTCTCAATACTCTCATTCGGGCAGTCCATCTCCTAGCTCTAGCTCTGTCTCCTACCTCTTTCACCATTCTTGCATCCCCATTGTAAGAATTTCAGGGCATTCAAGCGATGAACACGCACTCGATTATCTCTGAGACTAGATATAGGGCTCCGGCCTAAACCAATATAAATCCTTGTGTCTTTTGGATGTCACCATCGTCTTCCTAGTGCAGCGCAGCATTCGTATAAATTTATTAGTCCGGTTTACAAAACACCGACATAACAAATCAAACATCTAGTAGAACCTGTCATGGCTCAGTCTCCCTGCTTCTCTCTCACGTGATCTACTATTTCTATTCATCCCCTCCAACTATGAGATCGTTAAGACACCTTCTCCCCCCAAATCTTTCCTTTTTTGTGAGGGAAGGGAGATTATATTAAAATTTGGCACAGTATATCCCCAAATTACATATAAAAAACTAAAATAAAAAATACATAATGTTCTATCCAGATTCTTCCATCTTCTTCCCCAATGGAATTCCTCGAACATCGGAGCCAAAGTGCAGTCCTCATACCAAATCCATTGACCAACGCCTAAACATTAGACATGCCGCAAGATCCAACGCTTCAGAACCCATCCAAAACGCATCTGAATTTATGGAAGAATATCGGCAGTTGCATCATTAGGAGCAGCATAGGATGCAGATTCATCACATTCAAACCTTTATTTCCTCTCTGTGACCAACGACGATGAGATCGATGACCCGGAGTAGCTATCTTCGTTGGGGGCGCCTAGAAGCACCCATCCATTTGCAGATAATGGCCACAACTTGACTGCTTGCCAATGAAATCGACGCTTGCAACGGCGATCTCGTCGTGGCAATCATCGAAGTCATCACAGGAAACACGATTTTGACCAAAAAATCATCTGATTTCGTCGAAAGATTTATTTGGATTAAACGCTAAGCAATTGAAAAAACTGTGGGAAATTAAAGAGACGAGTCACCCACCCTTCTTATCAACAGCAGACACACCGAAGAGGATTAAGGAGAGGGGCCCTAGGCGTGGCGGCCGTGGCGGTGGGGTGGTTGCGAGGAGCCGGCGTTGCGACAGGTGGCGTGGCGGCGGCAGCGGCTTGCGCTTTCATGCGCATATGACGTGCCTAATCTGTACCATGGAATTGCACAGCAATTACTTGTTTCCCCGGAAAAAATGAAATCTGGTGGGGAATGCTCCTCCCCCAGTTTATGTCAACAAAAAATCAATTAATAAGTCGTTCAACTGATACAATCATATCAGTATTAACAACTACAGCATTTCTCTAATCTCCTTTCCCATGACAAGTTACAAGAAAAAGTTACTGCTACGTACAGCCGGCAAAATCATGCTTTAATTTGAATCAATCGAGCATGCTGCCTTTGATTGACAACATACTCCTACACATAGGGCAGCGATGCTGCACCGTGACGAGGAGCTGCTCCAGACACTTGCCGTGGAAGACGTGGGAGCACCGTGGCCACGCCGCGAGTCCATGCTCCAGCGTCTCGTGGCAGATGGCGCACACCTCTCCTGCGACGGCGAACCTCTTCATCCGCTTCGCTGGCCGATCGTCGCCCCCGGCCGACCCGCCGTCGCAGCACACCGGCGCCGGCAGGTGCTGCTCTAGACCGCAGGCCATGGGCAACGCGTCGTCGTTCTCGCGCGCCAGCGCCGCAAGCGCTACGCGCATGAGCTCCATGCGCTCCGGCGTGCGGTCCTCGCTCCGGAGCACGCCCACGTCGACGGTGACCACGAGGCGGGTGGCCCGCGCCGGGACGCGCACCGGGATCGCCGCGACGAGGCTCGACCACAGCGCCTGGAGCTGCACGTAGTACCGGTACGGGTAGACGTCAGCCGCCAGCGCGGCGCCGACGAGGCGCAGCGAGCTCGCTGCGTCGGTGGCTGCGACGGGGAAGGGGACGAAGTACCGGACGTGGTGCAGGGCCGTTCCGAAGTCGCGCACCTCGACTCCGTGCACGCCGCGTGGGGTCCTCGAGAAGCGGGTGATGCGGTAGTGCACGACGATCGCCCCGCCTTCGCTGTCCTCCTCGCCGCCGGGGGATGCCTGTGCGGCGGAGAGGCGCATGAAGCCGGCCGCGCCCTGGAACGAGGCGAACCGCGTCTGGCGGCCGAGGAACGTCAGAAGCCCCGCCACCAGGTCGGTTTCACTCCCGAACGCATCGCCGTCCCAGAACCTCACCCGATTGTCATGATCTTCGAACTCGCTGTCGCTGTCGCTGCTCGCTGTCGCTCGTCGTCTCATGTTGTTGTAAGCCTCACCGTCCTCGTCGTCGTCGCCAAGAACCGAGCCATACGACGACGCCGGCAGTGCAAGAATGGCGTAGTTTTCAAAGCGGGCGGGGTCGTCGAACGCGTCGCCCAGCGGTGGCACAGGCGGCGTGGCGGCGACAGTGGGCTCCTCGGCCGGAAACGTCCTCTTGCTGCCTTGCGAAATCACGCTCTCCTCCTCCATGGTCTTGGATGGAGTCTCCGATCGAGTGAGCGATTTCAGACAAAACCGTGAGAGACCTGTGGAACTGCCAGTTTTGTAGGGTCTACGCGGAGCCTCCTTCGGACTTGGGACTCGACCGACTCCGACTCTGGAGCCTGGACGCGCGAGTTTGGCACTTTGGTGGGATGGGGGCATGGGGCCCTGATCCTCCGCCAACAACGTCGCCTTGCCGCCTTTCTAGGCCATGCCCTCGCCGCCGTCCATGGTTTTGGAGACTGCGATCAAGCGACCTGACCAGATTTTGTAACTGACTCCGACAGTCCGACTCCGGACGGGCTATAGCCTATAGTTATCTTCTTCTTTTTTTGAGCAAAGGCTATAGCCTATAGTTTGGCTGGATGGAAATGGACTAAGCTCTGAAAGCAGACCCCTGGGTTATTATTATCTTTATTTAAACAAAAAAAACCGGACGCTCCATCCAAAAATATATATATATATCTCTAATCAAGTTTGACTAGATTTATAAAAGAAATAGTAATTTATATCAAATAGATTTATTATGAAAATATAGTCTATAATTAATATAATGATATACTTCCTCCATTCTAGAATAATTGTCATTTAGGGTGTCAAACTGTTTACATTAGCAACATTTATTATATCTTCAAATAAATTTATTACGAAAATATTTAATTATTAATATAACAATATTCATTATGCACCATATGTATGAATGATTTTTCATATATATTTATTTGGTCAAAATTAAAAACGTTTGACTTCTTGGGAAAAAAGAATGACACTTTAGGGGTAGAAGGAGTATTTATTAAATATTATAAATATTAGCATTTTTGTATATATTTAATTAAACTTGAGATTGATCGATGCGGAAGCCCTTGGGCCCAAAGCATTGTAACTATGGTAACATTCAAGGCATATGAATCAAACGATGGGTTGTGTCTGTTGTGGTGGTGGTTCACTTTTGAAGGCATATACACATTGTTTGGAGGTTATCGAGGGTTTGTAGTTTGCTGCTTTTGCTTTCCCCGCTGAACTGTAGCGGTTAGGTCTCGTCCATGTCTCTGAAATGAACATATGCTTTGCAATATTTTTCCATAACCTAAGAGAGTTTAACATCACAGGTTTGCGGGGAAAACGTGGTGGCCTTCGATGTGGTGAGACCCTCTCTGTTCTTGATGTGGAGAAATCGTGTATGGGGGACGATGAGACCCCTTCCTCATGTGAAGAAACTTCATAGTGGACATGGCGTCAATGCGATTGGAAGAGGCAGGTGGTAGCTGTGAGATTGTGTTACTCACGTACTGCCCTTTTTGGTTGGAAGAGACCTTGTGTGGCAAAATCAAACTCGGTGACCAGGAGAGACTTATTGACCAAGAGCATACATTGTTGGATCTTCAATGTGGATTAAGGGTTGCGTTTTAGCAACCAATACCACGAGATACATCTCGACATCTCCAGGGATTTCCCCTATCTTAGTTAAGCTATTTATATTACTTACTGTTTGTAGCTTCAACACGTGTTTTGATCATGTGGCCTTCACCTTCCTAGATTAGTTATAGACTAGTTGATAAAATTAGCTCTAGATTGAAAAACTCTTTGTGGCCTTCATCTTTCTAGATTAAGGGTAAGATAGAGCACAATAGAAAAAATTAAGTGCACATCATCTTCCTAGAGTAATGTATGATTTTTTAGTGATACTTTAATTTGATCCCTAGATTTAAGTTAGACACCTAATTCACCCCTCTTGGGGTGCTCGCGGGACCTAGCATGCCATCTCGCGTCATTAAGGGGCGGTTCCTCTAGCGGGCCAGGGGCCATGCCGTCTAGTGGAACTTGTGGCAGTAGCCATGGCATACGAGACGATTCAATGTTCACCTAGTACACGATGTGCTCGTGAAGTGCGTAGGTTTGACTCAGCTCCACCTGCACTTGCTTATGCATCTGCTTGGTACTCACAAACTCCTTGTCTAGCTTCATGTGCCGCTTTGCCTGCACGCGGCGCTCATCTGTCGCCGACCATCTTCTTTGCCTTCACTTGCCACAACTATTTGCATGCCTCTTCCTCCTTGGCCCTCACTCCGGCCTGCACCTCATCGCCAAGCTCGCTTGAGACCCTTCGTCCCTTCCCTGAACCCGAAGTCTCGGCGGCGATAAACATGGATATAGTTTTTTCACACGTGAGGAAAAAAGTGAGGGAGCGATTTCTAGTGATTGGGAGCGCACGAAGTCCGCAGGCAACAAACTCATCAATGGCTTTTGAAAAAAATAGTACTTATGATTGAAAACTATTATAAATCGAGCTTGACAACGAGTTCAAACAATTAGAGATGTTTCAATCTTATACCAATTTTCACACCAAGGGTGCGTTTGGATCGTGGCCAAAGCGCGCAGGTCACCCCGCCGCAAGTGCGGCACGCCGGAACTGCTAAACACTCCCGCTGCACTTCGCCAAAGGTTTGGCGCGCGGCATGCCTACTAGTTCAAAACGCACACCACAACTCGCTAACTGTCTGGTGGCCGTTTCGTCCGCCACACTCGTGGCGCGCCCACAATGTGGCAGCAATGGCTATGGTGGGAGCCAAACGCACCCCAAGTCATGCACTCCCGATCAAAGAGTGGTTGGCTCCATATATCAATGCACTGTTCGCTTGGCTGATAAGCCATGACTGAAAGTACTGTTAATTGATTTATTGTGAGAAAAAAAATATTATTCATTGATCGAAAAAATACGGCTTATAAGTTCTTTCGAACCAAACACACTCTCAGTCAACGACAGTGGCATAGTCAACCACTTCTTCCTGGTGGACCTGTTCGGCAGCTCGGACTAGAGCCTGAGACAGAGCACCCTGATCCCGCTGGTCCTTGGGTTGCGCCACCGCGACGCGCGCTCTCGCCGTACCTCCGTCCTCTCTCCTTCCCAAAAGCCTAACCCATCCGGCGTCCGCCTCCATGGCGAGGCCCTCCTCGCCTTCCCCTCCCGCCTCGGCGCGCAAGCGGTCGCGCTCTCCACCGGAGGCGGCGGCGAAGCACGACCCCCGCCCCGCCGCGGCCGCGGCTGCCACCGCCACCGCTGCCGCTGCCTCGCCGGCGGGGTTCATCTTTATGTGCAACGGCGCAACGAAGCCCGAATGCTACCGGCACAGGGTGCTCGGCCTGCCGCGCGGGAGGCTGGACGCGGTCTCGCGGATCCGGCGCGGCGCGGCGGTCTTCCTCTACGACTTCGACGCGAGGTACCTCTACGGGCCCTACCAAGCTGACTCCGATGGAGGGCTCCATCTCGTCCCCGCCGCCTTCCACGGCCGCTTCCCCGCGCAGGTTGGTTAACTCGTTTGTGGCTTTGCGCTTCCTCTCTCCAAAGGCGCGGGCTTTTTGGTGGTCAGTTGGGAATGGGGTGGAGTAGTACTGCTTTTTAATCATGAATTTGGTTTAAATTGTTTGTTACAATCGTTGGGTGTTCTACGATTCTTGGGGATTTTCCTAGGAAAATAAAAACGATTCTTGGGGGTGTTAGAATGGTTTGTTGTGAGATGGTCGCTAATTTGGAATCGGGAGTGCAAGGGATGTGGACGTGAAATTGGGGGAACTGAACTGAATCGTATGCTAAATTGGTAAGATTGACAATTAGTATTTGCTACTATCGCCTGAAAGGTCGTAGAGTATGATGAAACAAGAGTCATGGTTTCCAATTATGAAACAGAAACTTTACAGTCTGAGGTTGATGGAATTTTGGTGGGAGTCTGAGATATACTATGTCTCCCTTATGATGTAATGCTGACTTTTGGAGAAGCTGAAATGCTATGTTCCCCAGTCAGATGGGTGGTTTATGGTCTCATGTAGAACAGGCTTGCTCTCTGCATCAGTTTGGATTTAGTGTTCTAAGAACATGCTAGATGGATATGAAGATGTGTTTTATCATTTTCCTCTTGTTTTCTGTTTGGCATTCTTCATTTTTGTTTGCTGTTGTGTCTGTGACGATATTTGTCATCCTATCCACAAAAGCAAGGGATGCAGATTAATATGGACTTTGAAGGAGTAGAAGCTTATATTTTATTTGGACTCTCTGATTTAAAGCATAGGCACAATTTTAGATTTTTTGAGTTGCACTTCTTAATGCTCACCTATGTATATTAGAAGTTTGTGAATCTAAATGGCCTTTCACAGTTATTTTTTTGAGGTCACTAAAAAGAAGTTATATATTTGGTTTGTTACCAGTTTCTGCTACTACCATCTTATGGAGAATAGATTGTTTTTTTAGATAATGGGAGAATAGATTGTTTCAGGGAGACCAGTTTCAAATGAACTGGCTGTAGGCTTAATTAATGGCAAGGAGGATCTATAATGGTGACCTTTTACTCTGTAGTTCAGTGTTGTCCTTGAATCCACACAGATCATCCCACTGCTGTTGAAGTTGTGAACCATTGGTATCTATGGGGACTAAAAGGTCTAAGGTTTAGAGTGGATTTAGAATTCCTTTCAATGTTTTCCTTCTAAGGCAGTCTTGTTGAGGCCTGGAATGTGGTGAGGTGCTCTTGGTGGCACATGTTTGCCTATGTCTCTAAACATTTCAAGGGTCCTTAGGAACTTGTCAAAAGAGCTCTCACTATCCTGGACTCCTGCTTGTTTGTGTGGTTGGTTATGCACAACAAATGCTCGATTGCTGGCGGACGAGCCAGTGGCTTGGTGGTGAAGCCGCTTAGTGGGACCGCCACCCACCTGAGTTCGATTCCCGGTTGGGACGACTCGGGTGTCGCACCTCGGGATTTTTCCCGGATTTGTTTCCTGTAGGTCCTGGATATTCGTGTGGCTCCACAATGGGACTACGACATGCCCGTCGTCTACGAGGTCCGTGCGGCTTCGGTGATCTCCAGAAGGACGCGAGATGTGTATAGGTTGTAGTTTCTAGGGGTGTGCGTGTGTGTGGTGTGAGTGCGTTTAGTAGAGTTCAAATACTACAACTTGCATACTAGGGATCCAGGCTCAAAAAAAATGCTCGATTGCTGATCGGCTTGCCCAGGGTGGCCTTGCTCATCCTGCCTCCTGTCTTCACTGTGACCAGGCTAATGAAAACATCAACCACCTTCTCATCTCTTGTGTTTTTGTGTGCCAATTTCGGTACAGCCTACTCCAAAGTGTTGTGTTGAAGAGTCTCTCTACTCAGCTGGAGGACTTATCCTTTGATAGTTGTCGAATGTGGAAGTTTTGATGGATGGACATGCCAGAAAAGGACTGAACTCTCTCATCATCCTAGGGTCTCAGACAATTTTGGAAACATCACAATCAACTTGTCTTTGATGGTGTCTCTCCTAATCTAGCTAATGCTCTGTTGCTCGCTAGGGTGGATTTGTATTGTTGGGGCATTTGGCAGGGGCCAGGGGCATCTCCTTCCTCCTTGCTCTTGGCCCAGAGGTTGGTTCTTAGGTGGAACCTTTGGTTAGGTCAAGGTTGCTTTTATTTTAAGGGTGTGATTTTTTCTAGTTATCTCATTTTGGTGTGTGTGCATGTGTTTGTATTTGGGCTTTTGCTCCTCCTCTCCATTCTTCTTGACAGCTCTCCTGCTTGTTCGAGAAAAGCTATCTCAATCAAGAGCTAACCTTTTTATGCTGATTGATTGCAGAAATTTTTCGTTTCCTCTAATATTTTTTCATTCCCTTATGCATATTAATTGCCAATTTAAACATTGTAATGTCATCTAGCAATGGAACAAAAGCCAACAACTTTTGTTTTTGTGTGCAGGTCAAGTTTAAGATTGATGGTGATTTCATGCCTCTCCCTGAGAGTAGCCTAAGAAGTGCCATCAATGACAACTATGTCAATGGGAGGTTCAACCCAGAGCTTACTGCTACACAAGTAAGTATGGATGAGCAAGAATCAGCATTTGTTGTGTCTGTGAAGAGAAATGAATTGTATTGAATATTGTTATGTGTGGCTCCTTTACATTATTTCTGACCGCCAACCTTCAATCATACCATTAGATAGAATAAGGACGGACATCTGCATACATGAACCTGCTGTGCAGTTCATATGATGCCTGGTTTAACTGGTATATGTTGGGGGTTAGTAGACAAAAGGACAACTATCCTTCCCTGACATATTAGACGTTTAAGACTTTCCTTTTTGAATTTGCTCATCCATCACATACAAATGTGAACTCAAGTTGATGCTGAGATAGATTTTTCATTTATTGCTATATAGCATGTTTAAATTTTGAGGCCTGAAGTAGTGAAGTCTATTCTTTTTAGTGCCCTTTATTCCCATAAACAAGGCATATAGGATGTTATGTTTATTTCACTGGAGCTTGGGTGTTCTGTATTGTTGCCATAATAGGTTTTCTGATTGTATTTAGGCTGTTCATTTGTGATGTTGCAATGTTTTTTTTCTGAGAAATAAGAAATTGTATATTAAGAAAAGAGAAGGGAAAAACTGAGGCATGATGAGAGCATTTTCATACATTGTTTTGTTCTTTTCTCTTTTTTATAGAAATTCTCTTCTATGTGTTATGGGACAAGTTATCATTATTGACCTTGAGTATCAGTTTAGCAGCTAGCAGGAATATGATATTGTCTTCTATTTTACCTTGGTATTTGGTATGAACTTATATAATACATGTAATGAGGCTTCATATGCTGATGATTTTCTGTTGTAGGTTGAGAAACTGAGGGCACTATTTCAGCCAATTACTTTACTTCCTGAATCAGCACCCCGACATGATGTTGATAACAGGCCCCCACCCCCACCTGGTGTTGATCCACATGATGTTGATAACTGGCCCCCTGCTCCTCCTCTTCTACCTCCTTCAGCTAACCCGGCACAACCACCTGCTTATGTGCATCATCCAACTCCCTATATTGCTCCTCCGGATGCTCATTCGATGCCACCTGAAGCCTATCCACCTCCATGTCCTTACCTGCCTCCGACTGCTCCAGGTATGGTAACAGAAACTGGGTATGGTTATGGAGATGGATATGAAGCATATCGTCCATTTCATTCTGCCTATCGGTATGTGCAAACGCCACCTTCATGTTCTCTCTATGCCCAATACCCTATGCCAGTGCATGTCTCAGGTCCCGCTTATTCTACTGGTCCCTACTATGCTCCTTATCAGAATCATCCATATCCATATGAACATGGTAGTGTGAATCATCATTACCAGCAAAGCACATATGAGAGGTACTCATTTGATATCTTAATGAACCTTAGTACTTCCTGTATGTTAGTTCTGTTACATTGTAGTTATTTTTTGCAAACCATGTTGTACATGTGACCTCTGCTGGCAACAGTAATGTCTGAAAAGCATATTATTCAGCTGCTGAATATTTAATGAACAACTACTTGCTTAAACAATAGAGAAACAAATTTTACATTCTGCAACTTGCAAAAATCATTAATTGCATTTTTGCCCTCTTCCATTTCAGAGCCCCCTATTATGGGTCCGGTTGGGGGTTCCCGAGGTGAATCAACCCCAGGAGGCTGGCAGCAGCGCGCCAGGGTACCAGTGATTGTTGTTTCAGTGTTTGAAAGCATGATCTTCGAAGCAAACAACACCTCACCTACGCAACTGACTCTCACCATCCACCCTTTTTACTGGGATTCAGGTTGTATAAATGTTGGTGTCGCCCAATGTTCTACTGACATGTTGGGTGTGATGTGCAGCTGAGCAAGTGAGCATAGCTCCTTTTGGTTTTCTAGAGTGGTTCTACTGGCTGCTACCTGTTGCTGTTAAAACAATATTAGCTTAACGAAAATATTTCAAGCTGTTGGCGTGGAATTCAGTTTTTAATGTCTAATGGACTATTGCACCTTCTGGACCAATGTTTTCTGATCGGCTTATCGTTCCTAATCGGTCTGGTACCGATTAGGGCGATCAGGACGATTAATCGACCTCTGATCGGTCTAATTGTCCATATAATTGTCCAGCATATAGCAGGACTATATAAGTATATATTATATATGTATGTTATATATATAATATACCATATACTATATATTTATATAGTAGACATCGAGCATATTTCTAGTTAGTTGGTTATTTACCTATGAGATGGAGCTCAGCTGCGCACACAGCGGGAGTGAGGAGTACTGAGGAGAGAAAGAGTGGGGGTGAGGTATAACCGTATATAAGAGAAACCCTAATGGGCCTGGCTCAAATAAATATAGCCCAGTAAACTGAAGTAACCCATCTGCCTATTTAGTGTTGATCGGCAAAGAGACCTAATCGAACGATTAATCACGAGTAATCGATGATTAATCGGACGATCAGGTTTCTGATCGCTCTAATCAAATCGGAGGGCCTAATCAAGTGCTAAGTACTGATAAGGATGATTAATCGCGATTAATCGGACAATCAGAAAACATTGTTCTGGACTTAGCATCACAACCCCCGCTGTTATCCTGTCATTGATTTTACATTTCCAGCTAGTTGTATGTTCATTTACAGGGAACGACCTGTACAGTATTAGGTTGTGGCCATCCACAATCTTTGGGATTTTATCAAAAGTATTGTTGACAGAGACCTTCGATATTCACAATTAAACTCTACAGCAACTGCGGCATGCATTTTGTTTATTGAGCAAAAGAACTGCACGGTCTTACTGCTTGATGTGAAGTTGATAGGAAAAAGATAAAAAAAAAAAAATACAACATCCTTATCAAAGAACAGGAGGAAATAGACACCTCGAAATTTTATATGAAGTACCAACAATATTACAGTTACATACTAGCTGTGAAAGCATGAAACAGAGCGAAAAATGATTGGATTCCAGGTCTCTCAACTCAATTCTACCTACTGATTAGGATACTGTCACAAGTAGGGAGAATCCATCTTCTGGTCATCCCTGTCATTGCCAATCATCATTGGAGGCAGGCCAGGATCAGGGCGTGGAAATAGTAGTTTCAGCCGAAAAGCGTCTACACCATTTAGATAGTATCTGTACAGTCTCTTTGCTCGAATAAACCCCAGGCGACCATAGAGAGCAAGGGCACCCTTATTAGTAACTTCTGCTTCAAGTGTCACCTGATCGGAAGGTACAAGTTGGATGTCAAATACTTGAACATTTGGGAAGGATGTTCATATGCAAACTGCATGTTAATCTAGGGTCTAAGCTCAAACTTATTACCATCTTTCTAGCTGAAGATGTTATAAACCCTTTTTACACAAAAAAGAAATGGAAAATACCAAAATAAAGATAGGTGACAAGCTCTCACTTCTAGGAGTTCTCCAAGTCAATTGGAATGTTGGGAACCAAAAGAGAACGTGAAATGGCAGTAGTAATTACCTCCTCACAGCCAGACTCCATCATTACCCGAATTGATCTAGTAACTAGCTCAGTTGCTGTATAAAGACAAATAGAGATTTAGTTACTTTGCTTGCTAAGATCAGCCAATTGAAAAGGTGAAAATAGCTAAAGATTTGGTACCAATTTACACACGAAAACTAGGATACTCATAATGACGTAATTATCATTCCTTTATTAGAAAACTAACTTGTGCTACACACACTGCATAAGAAAAGCAACCCGCCAATGGACTAATTCAACATATAAGTGCTGAAAGGATAGATAATTCCAAGGATTTCATCATCAATGTATGCTAGAAGAAAGATTCTCAATAGAAGGATCTGTCAAAATATTAGTCCTATGTGAAAGAAATTATCAAATAAAAGATGTTAACGTTCCTCACCATAATCACTAATCATTTTCTCTATTCTCTTATCAGAATCAGTGATTCCCTGATGACACCCCACACTGAACTACCATACATATGACACTGGAACAGAGTGACCATCCAAAATTCTGCAATAGCACAAGTCAATGCCTAGCACACAGTAAAGAATGCAGGCAGGATGGGTTATTAACGTAACCCGCCAGTCTGCCATGCAAATAACTCTTTGTGGCTGTTGGCCTGTTGTGGGCCACCAGCCAATAGTTTGCGGACCATTACTGTTCAGTCTCCCAACCTCATTGGACAAAACTCACAAGAAGTGCCGCCGCTGCTTCTGTTGGCATCGCCCTCTTCGGAATCCTACTGCTACCACCGCTGTCCCTGTTAGTGTCGCCCTCTGCCTGTTGTACCTCTACGCCTATGCAGATTGAGATGACGTTTGCGGCCATGGCAGCTGGTGGCAACATGGCCCTTGTCCAGCGCTCCTCTGCAGTGGAGGAAGAGGAGAGGATGGGGTGATGAAGCCTCCAAGATCCAGGCGCTGGTTTCTGGGGCATGGGACGTCTGGTTGCAGGTGTGGCTTCCTTGTCTGGAATTTTCTTCCACACAGATGGGTAAGGAGTTGCTTCGTCCTCACCTCTCTTTAGTCCTGTGAAGTGTATAGCATCACTGTGCCTAACCCACTGGCCTAAGTTCTTGTACATATCTGAGCTAGATTGCTGTAACTTGCACTCAGTTACACAGGCCATTTTACACAAATTGCTTCACTCTCAAATTAAAGCTGAAACTGTATCTACCTTACAACACCTGCTCTATCCCTATGTAGAAAGCCCTCTTTTCTAGTATTCGCTAGAAAATTTCCTCCTAGGTATTGGTATGGTATGAGCAGCATTACCGGACTTTAACTTGCAAGGGAAATGCATATTCACTAAGATAGTCAATGTTTGTCCTCTTTGTGCCCCAGTGGTGAGCCTTGACAGCTGCAAAAAACGTGAATGACTGCAAAAGCTTGAAGCTTTCATTTCATAGGCCTTTATATGAACTATCTTCAGCAGATTTGTTCTGGTTAAACCTTCAATTGTTTTTGGCATCAATGATTGACCTTCCATAATTTCTAGGTTGTTCAAAGTAATTATATTTCAGCACATGTTTAGACTTTGGACTTCACATTATAGTTTTGCAGTTTTGATGAAAACCTTTGTTTCTGAATTTTCCAGAACCGAAGAAAGAAGGTGCTAGGAGGAGCATTGTTCGTTGCAACTTCTTTCTTTTTTTTTCTAACTTTTCCCTATTGTTGGTGTCTGAAGACTCGAGATCATAAGCTTTTATCCCAGTGCCATATTGGGGACATTATTAGTATTCGCATAAATCCCATTACATGCCAGCTGAAATGATATTGAACTCGTACTGAAATAGCTATCAGTTGTTGTTCATCTATGTATCTATCCAGAATTTTGTTTGATTAATCTATTGTCCAATAGCATGAATTACTATTCTGTTGGGGCCTTTGTGGATTATGATAAATTTGTTGGCCAGATTTTTTTCGATTCTCTAGCAGCAGTATGCAGTATGTATTTCTATTAAGAAGGCATGTGAAGCAGTAGTGGCAAGCAAGCCAGCAACACGTGCTTTGGGGGTCATGCGGGTCTGTATGTATCAGCCACCAAGTTCATAGAACACAAGTGAGCGGAATTGGAGGACATCCACAAACCTGCTAGACTAATTAGTGGCAAGTTGTGGCTTTCCTCAACTTGCCCTGCCTACAAGTCTATACAGTATATACATACAGTAAATGGAAAGTACTTGGGCAAAGATTGTAAACTCCTTTTCTAACTAGCAGTCTTTCTCAAGTACAGTTTGCCAAAGAAACTCATTTATTATTTCAAGAAAGGGTCCACAACAGTCATATGACAGCATGCCAATTGTCAAAAAACGATCTAGCAGCCAAGTAAACATTTATATGCCTGCTCATGTTGCAAACCAAGGAAGCGGAATATTCATACAGAAAATGAAGCTTCTTTCTGGCACAGTTGGGCTACCCTTTTTCTCAGTTACGAATTTGTGATATAATTGGACAATGCCAGTTGGATAACACAAGCAAGTTCATACAACATATTGATTGATCGTTTGTGTACACATAATTGAACAGCGCATTAAGGTTTCTGCAGTCTAGTACGTAATCGACCTATCCGGGCACGATCATTCCCTGTCTAGAAACGATCTAGAATAGAGGTGAAAGCAATTCATCAAGAGCCCAAAGCAGCAGTAACAAAAAGGAAGAAGAAGTGCGTCACCTATTCCCCTCCCTCGGTAGGGCTTGAGGACGACGAGCATGGCGATGTAGCCCCTGAATGCACCCCTGTGCTCCCCCATCTTGCACACGACCGTCCCCACGCACTTGCCATCCCTGGCATCGAACGCCTGCATCGGCCCCCCATCCCCGTTGCCACCCAAGACGAAGAACCAGGAGAGCGTCAAATCCGGCACGACCGCGGCGCGATTCGAGAGGGCGCGGAGGGGAGAGGTGGGGGGAGAGAGAGAAGGGGAGGCGCGCGTACCAGGAAGGTGAGCTGCGGCCAGAGGTAGACGAAGTAGCGGTAGGTGAAGATGGAGTAGGGCTCGCTGAGCTCCTCGTCCACCAGCGACATCACCAGCGGCAGGTGCTGCTCCCCGCCGTAGCTCACGTACGCAATCTCCCCGCCCTCCGCACCCCCGCTTCCTTCGCTACCGCCGGCGGCGGCGGCGGGGGAGGAGGAGGCGGCCGACGACATCGCCGCCGTCACGAGTGATGGATAATGTGTGAAATAACGGAATCGTAAACGACCCATCGAAACAGGGTAAAAGTCTATACATCTCGGCGTGTTGGGCCTGGGCCTGGGCCGGCCGCAGAAACTATCGCGGGAGGCCCGCCAGCGCCAGGTCCGGACTCGTGATGAAAAAAAAAATGAACAGAACCGGACTAGGTTTCACCGGCTTTCTTTTCTTCGGTTCCGTTTGCCTCGCGTTCCCGCGCCTCTCTCTCTCGTTAACTTTTTACCATTATAACGGAGTACGCCTCCTTAGATAGGAGCTTTAGGTTTTGCGCTATGTTTTTAGTAGCGGAGAGATAAAAACGATACATATTTACCACTTGTGCTCGCGTGACACGCCAGCTCCGTTGTCAAACTCGGATTCGAATCAGCAGACTCAGGTAAAATGACTGCTCCTGCTCCTGGCTTCTCCCTCCCCGTTACTAACACACGAGCCCCACAAGTCATATTCTTCTTCGACTTCTGACCATCACCGTATAGCGAGGAAGGGGAGGGGTTCGTGCAGTCCATGGCAGCTAGCCAAGCGTTCCAATTAGCCATGAGTGAGCTCCTCCTCCGTCCCGCAAATGTTCTCTGGTCTCTCCATGCAGGCGAACCTTTGCGCGTCGTCTCTCTCTCTCTCTCACGGCCTATTCGTTGCGCAGGGGCGTACAAGTACGTGTCGGAGCTATGGAGGAGGAAGCAATCGGACGTGATGCGCTTCGTGCAGCGCGTGCGCTGCTAGGAGTACAGGCAGCAGCCAGCCATCGTCCGCCTCACCAGGCCCACCCGCCCCGACAAGGCCCGCCGCCTCGGCTACAAGGCCAAGCAGGTAGATCTCCCCGCCTGTCGCTCTGTTCTCTTGCCTGCCGCGAGATAGTGATATGGATATAGGTTGGTGGTGGGCTTGCAGCCGTTTAGGATTTGATCTTCGCAGTCATATCTCCGTTTGCTAGTTTGTGTTTATAAGATTTTCACGGGTGTGGGTGGACCATTTCTACTATAGTTTCAGGCGATAGATCGTCGTCAGCGACGACGTCCATGGGCCATCACCACACAGTGAGGAAGGTGCTCTCCATGGCGATGACGGGGTGGCCAACGCCATGTTGCGCGCGGCGAACCTCTACCGCTCCCTCTCCGACGCGGAGGGAGCGCGCCTGCTCGGCCCGCTTTGCCTCGGCTCCCACGCCGTGCGCGCGCTCATGCCCAACGACGACGCGCGCCTCCTCGCGCTCGCGCTCACCGAGAAGCTCGACGCGCTCAACCGCGTCGCGGCCGTGGCCTCGCGCCTCGGCCGCCGGTGCGCGGCCCTAGCACTCATGGGCTTCGACCACGTCTACACCGACCTCCTCGCCGGCCGCTCCGACGCGGGTGCGTTCGCTGTCGCCTCCGCCTCCGACGCCGCGTCGCTCGTGCGCAGGCTCGATCGCCTCGCTGCCGCGCTCTACGCCGAGCTCGAGGCGCTCACATGCGCCAGCTGCGCGCCAACCGGAACTGCGCCGTGGCCACGCTCTCCTGGGTCGCCGACGCAGCGCGCTGCATGGAGGACACCTGTTAGCGGGCGGTGGTCAGGGAGCAGAGCGCGTGAAGCTGTGCAGGCCCAGCATGCGGAACGCCGGCCTAGGACGTGTGCCGTGCGCCCTCTTGAGCCATGACATCATGATGATGTCCGTTCTTTTTTTCTTTGCAAAATAAAAAATAAATATCTTAAAAATACAAGTATACATATCTCTGTCTGCGGCTATCCTGAGCCGTCCATCCTTTAATCTATGGCAATGAGGGGAGGGGCATGACTGACTTTTCGTATGGGACTGCTTACTCGGATCCGAGCCGGACAACAGAGCTGGCGTGCCACGCGAGCATAAGTGATAAATATATATCATTTTTTTCTCTCTGCTGCTAAAAGCGCAGCGCCAAACCTAAAGCTGCTATTTGAGGAGGTGCCAACCGTTATAATAGTAAAAAGTTAATTATCCCCCCCCCTCTCTCTCTCTCGCTCACTCGCTCTCTCATCGAGCAACTCGGCGACGACCGCCGCCGCGCTACGCTTGGTGCATGTGCTTTGGTCTAGCCTCGACGGGTCCTTCGCCAGGTCTTCGTCGGGTCCTTCGCCGGCGACGAGACCTCCCTGCTCTTCCCTTCCTGCTGTGCGAAACCGAGCACCCAAACCCTAAATCGATTTGGGTATTTGTTTCCGGATCTGATTTAGTTACAACTTTATATATGTATTATTGCTACTACTAAATTTGATTTTTTTTCCAGAAGTTATTGGGTGTACCTATCTATACACATGTCAATTACTACTCGGTCCGCCCCTGGGCTTCAAGGTGATGGATCGACTTGTTCGGCCACTCAAATACAGGCCTCAACTTGTCAACAAGTGGATGACTCTGATTGTGCTGAAATAAACGCATCTCAGGTCCAGCTTCCAGAGGTATGAAATGAGGTCCTGATACTGATAGTGATTATTATTAGTGGAGAACTCATTATGTTTGCTGGTGAATTTTGGATTATCAGAGTCTCTTAGTCCATCTGGTCCAAAGTTGCAGAGCAAATTAGGTCTGGGGTACATGTGTTTAGAATTGCGATCATGTCGCCTCCTATGGTGATGGTTATTGGTTATGAATAGGACTCTTCTGTATTACGAGCAGAAAATGCTGCCCGCAAGATCTGCACAGAGAATATGAATTTAATTGCTAATTAGATTTTAAGTTGTCTTTCCAGCACATTTTTTGAAAGCATTGTCGCTACAACCATTTTATGTTCATAAGTTCTCTGTCATGCTTATTTGTACAGGATATCCTTCATCGAATACACGCTCTCATGAAAATGCAAGATGCCGCCCAGGCTGCCTGTGTGTGTCGTAGTTTTCTGCGTTCTTGGAGATGCTACCCAAATCTCGACCTGTCTATAGACTCACTCGGCATAATGCAAGATGCATCTAGAAAACATGAAACGGCAATGGAATTTGTCAGTAGAGTCGACCACATTTTGCAGAACCACTCTGGCATGGGAGTGAAGATATTTAGCCTTGAAACTTACCCTTGTTCCGATCTCCATCATAGTTATGTTGATCGCTGGCTTCAAGTTGCCTTTACTTCTCGGATTGAAAATTTCCAACTATCAATGTTCGGAGGTCAGGACATAAAGTACAACCTCCCTTGTTCTGTCTTTTCTAGTGTGCAGAGAAGCTCCATTCAGCCTTTCTCTCTCTCTGTATGCTCTTTTCACTCTGCTGCACAAGTTGGTTGCAAGAGTAGCTTGACAAATTTGGAATTGAGTTCTGTCCATGTTACTGGGGAGAAACTATATGGCTTTCTGTCCAATTCTTGTGCTTTGAAGAAGATTTATCTTTCCAACTGCAAGGATATTATCTGCTTAAGGATACCTTGTCTGCTGAAGGAGCTTAATATCCTAAATGTGTTTAGCTGCCTAAATCTGGAGATCATTGAAAGCAATGCCCCAAATCTCTCCATTTTCTCCTATGTAGGGGACCAAATACGCATCTCACTTGGAGATGCACTTCAAGTGAGGAAACTTACCTTCCACAATTACGATTTACCTGGTGCCCTGTATTATGCTAGAACCAAACTTCCATTCATCGCACCAAATGTTCAAACTCTTGCTCTATTAACAAGAGATGAGGTCAGTTTGATTCTTACTCGTGTTCGAGATAAAAAAAAGTTTGATCCTCCTAAATTTATTGTTCTACAAGTGAAAAGTGTCATAAAATTGTTGTATGTTTACATTCTAAGTACTCATACTTGGTACACAACGAATATATATATATATGTGTCTTCTGCTTAATAAATATTTGGGGCATCTCTTTTTTCAGACAGTCAATACACCAATGACATATGGTATATTTCTCCAGCTCAAGTACTTGGAGATAGTGGCGTGCGCACCAATATTTACCCCAGACTATTATTTTTGCTGGCTGGTTTCTTTTCTTGATGTTTCTCCAGCATTGGAGACCTTCATCCTACGTGTAAGTATTAGTACGTGTAAATGGTCCTTAAGGAAGACAAATTTAGCTATTACCCTTTGAGAATCTCTTCTATTTTATGCACAAGATTATGAGGGCCAGACTAATTGAAAATTTTGCAAAAATGGGACACGAAACATCGGGCGTTTGCAGATTTGACACTAGACCCACATTCATAGACATAGATGGACTCACTTGTCATCCACCCGAGTGTCATCATAATCAAGAAGTCAATCTTTCGAGTGTCATTTTTGCAATTTTTTCATTATGGATGATACACTGGTATATCTCTGTGCAGATTGATCTGCCAACCATAAGACCTGATTCTATCATTGAAGACTCAGGTGGTGATTCCTCACGACCACGGTGCCTTTCAGAATGTTGCCATGACCACCTGAAGAATGTGATGATAACCGGCTTTTGCTCTGCAAAGAGCATGATCGAGCTTACGATCCATATTATCGAAAAAACAAAGTCATTGGTGTGTCTCACATTAGACACTACACGTGGGCATGACCGTAGGTTTAACAAGATTGACAAATGCTGGAAGCTGAGTCAGGATGCACTTGTGGAGGCTGAAAAGGCCCGTGTTGCCATTCAGAGATATGTCGAGGGGAGAGTGCCTTCGTCTGTGAACCTAAAGGTTATTGTGCCGTGCAGCAAGTGCATATGCTGACAAACATTAGATGTTTCCAGGCTGTGTTATGTGAATTGCCTCCCTATGTATGCACACAAATGTATGGTTTTGCGGAATGTGTTAAGAGTATAAAACAGCATGAATATCAAATGCAACTTCTGTTTAAACTTTGTGTCTTATTTGAAGTTATCCATATTATGTTTTTGTTGCTTTTTAGCATGCTCGAGGAATACTCAGGCTCGTTCTGTGGTCTGGCTAGCTTCAGCTCGGCTCCTTCCTCTATAACAAGGAAGTGTTTTTGTCTCCTCCCAAAACGAATAGGAGCCGGTGAAGTAGCTGTTTTTTCTTCATTATCTTTGGTCCACGCAAAGTATTAAGACCTTGTTTGGTATAGCTTCAGCAATTTTAGAAGATGTTTTGCCAAATGGATAAAAAAAAGAATAGCTCATCAAGTGGAGCCTTTGAAAACCTGGTCTCACAAAAGGCTGAGGAGCCAGATGCACTTAAAAATACAAGCTTCTCTCGTTTCCCTCTCGCCTTGGTGGACCTAATATAATGGTCTCACATAAGGTTGGAGGTGTCGGATAGGGAGTTCAAAATAATACTAGCTTTTCTCATCTCTCTCTCACTCCGGTGGACCCTAGTGTGCACCCCCATATTTTTATTGGGATAACTAGATATATGCCCGTGCATTGCACAGGACCATAATTTTTTGTCCACATCTATTGCGGCCAAGAGATTTTTTATGAGCACCCATTAACCTATGTTGTTGCAGAACCAGAGCTGCAAGCATTGCTCCTTACTAGAAATATGACACAGCTCACCATGCTCCCGCTTATGAGCCACATAGTAGGATTCGCCTGCGGGGAATGAAGCATTGATGATAGACCGTTCCATTGTGGCACAAACCTTCCTAGAAAATTAGATATTTGGCATCGCTATTGTTTTCGCAAAATAGCCACTGAGTACGTATGTCTCTCGTGTTCCTTCCATTGCACCCTTTTTTCATTATTTTTTCTATTTCCTTTTTTTCCCTTTTTTTGCGTACGGGGCTGGAGCTGGAAAGGTCGCATCTCTTTGTCTCTACGCGACGGGCGATGCTTCCTCTTCCGTACGCGATGATGGTGCCCGACGTGACGTCGCCGCTAGATGTGCTGCTGCCTCTTGGCATGGTGCTGCAGGTTGACGCGCTGCCACCTCCCGACACGGCGCCGCCGCCTGACGTGATCGCCCTTGTGAGAACCATGAAGATCGTGCGATGTACACGGCGAGTTCGAGCCCATCGCAGCTAGCCGCGGGATAGTAGTTGGCGACATACCGACTTCACACGGTACAAGCACCTCTCAGGCTATGCTTCCATTTCTAGGAGGACGTAGTCTACGCAGACTCTGTAGACGTGGGCGGAGGCGAGCAGACGATCTCAATGCAGACTCCGTAGATATGGGCAGACATGAGATTGAATTGGCAAGCGACAATGACTCTTTACCTTTTGAGCCTGTAAGTGATTGCTTTGTTTTTGAATTAACTAGCACTTAGCCTGTACGTGATTGCTTTGTTTTGGGCTTGTACATGATTGCTTTTGGGGCGAGTTGGCTGCGTCGGTTTAAATAATTGGAGATGTGGCTGCCTGTTGCGTACTCTATTCCAATGCGGACATGTAGCGAGCCACACGACGATAATACTGTGCGCGGTGTGTCCGACACGGTGTCGAAGTCGGCCGATAGGCAGCTGGAGTGAAGCGATTGATTAGCACATGATGATGACATTAGTTATTGTTTAGGTGTAGAGATAAAATAGAATAAGAACAAATGTTTCCTTAATTTGTAAATAGGAAAACTCCATGTTCGAACAACATTATTATCTACAGATCCCCCTTAGAGCAAGGCTCATAATACAACCGGCTGCTGGCTTTAAGGATCTTTGCAGCTCATCTCTCAGCCCACTCATAGTCATATAGTAGCAGCTCTTTCACTATTAATGCATGCCCCACATTTCTCTCTCACAGAGTTTCTTGGTTCTCGTGTCCAAGCCAGTTGTAAGTTTACAATCCGCTTTTACTCTCTCTCATCTCCTTTCTCCTCCACCTCACCATTCAGCCTGCTTATAGCCGACTATTATACTTTTTCTTATGTACCTATCCCTATGGGAAATCGTGCTTTAACTTTTCAAGTTTGACTAAGTTTATAGAAAATAATATTAGCATTTATGTCTCTAAATAAATTTATTATAAAAATATATTGTATAACTAATCTGATGGTATTTGATTTGTATCATGAATGTCAGTATTTTTTTATATAATTTTAGTCAAAGTTCAAATTGTTTGACTTCTTAAGAAACGAGAATTGCATTCTTTCGTGGACAGACATGAAGGCAAAAATAGTGAAAAGACCAAACAACCTTCCACATTTGTATTAAGTCTGTATTACAACAAATGCATAATCAGTAGCAGGATATGGAAAGTGCTCTGAAAAAAGGCATTAATACACAACTTGCTAGCATTGTGGATAAGAAAAGAAGCATGGTAACGATTGTTAAAAAAACGAACGGATCAAAAGAGAAGCTAACATCTTAAAAACATAACTGAAAAGACATTATGCATAGCAAGGACAAGTTAAACAATGTGCATATGACCCTTTCTTTATTTTCTATTCAATTCAAGTTATGTGGAACAGTACCCAAACTATATTTTTCGTGTACAAAGGGGTTGTTAAGCTGTCTAGACAAATTAGAGTTTAGGATATCTGGAGATGTTGACCATCCACTTTAGATTTCAATGTAAATTTTTCTGGGAACACATACTATGTCTCGTAGTCCGAAACTTTTGCTGCAGCAACATACTATTGACTGACGGGAGAGGCATAGAACAGAGCAGTTTATTAGTGAGACAAATATCATTATGCAACATTTCTGCGCAACAGAGAGTGTCAAACAACAGATCTTAATATTTTTTCTAGATGGTATTCACCAAGACAAAGCTAAGAAAATTGAATTTACCATTTTAGGATTTTTATTGAATTAGTTACGCGTTTTACAAAATGTCACGTATTTAATAAAATACAAAACCACATTCTTTCAATTAGACACTCGAAAATTCTGCTATGCAACCCCATCATTCTCTGTTCTTCCCCCAAATCGAACGCTGGGCACACGGCCCGACGGCGCTTGACGGCAATGGCGGGCGACAGCTCGGGAAGCGACCGCAGCATCACTACGGCCGATGATGAGCTCAGGGGAGGCCGTTGGTTCACCTGTTCGTTTGGGCTTGTTTGGCTGATAAGCCATGGCTGAAAGTACTGTTGGCTGATTTGGTGTGAGAAAAATACTGTTCGTTGGCTGAAAAAGTACGGCTTATAAGTCAAATAAGTCCAAACGAACAGGGCTGTCTAAAACAGACACAATTTCTTAACTGAAGTAACAGTTGCCCCTGTGGTGTTTAAGGAACATATTAGACTTACTAGAAGAGAGATGGTTCACTAAACATTTTATTGTCTGTCAGGTAGGATTTGATGCTTTCTATTTCTTCCGGATTGATTACCAAGACCGTGATACATGGAAGGGAACAAAAGAACTTTGTATGGAGGGGCTCAAAGACCTTGGGCTCATTGGCTGATGTAAGTAGCCTCTTTCTTTCTTTCTTTTTCAGAATACACAGGAGAGCTGCATATCTTTGTATTGAGAGGAAAAAAACGGTCCCTTACAAAATTAGCCTCCTTACTCCAGATCGAGCCGTAAGGAGGCTATGAAGTATATGGCTGAGCAAGAACTATAAAAACACAGAAGGAAGGACCTGATCACACACCCTGATAACTAAGTTACCACAACACCCTGTTTCTTTTTCAAAAGTACTTGATGCACCTCGATGTGTGTGTGTATATATATATATATATATATATATATAGTCTATAGTCACTACGGGAGAGACAAAATTCCCCGAGTGTCGCTGGCTTCCCCGAGTGCCAAAAATCGGACACTCGAGAAAGAGGATCTTCCCCGAGTGTTGCACTCGGGGAAGAATTGCACTCGGGGAAGAGAGGCTTTCCCGAGTGCCTCGAAGAACCCGCACTTTCGGTAAAGAGCAAAGACTCGGCAAAGGCACTCTTCCCCGAGAGTGCAACACTCGGGAAGATCGACACTCGGCAAAGAAACATGCTATTTGACGGTTCACCCCGCCCACGCCGTTAAAACTTAAAAAAACAAACCCCGAGTGCCTGTCACGGCACTTTCGGGAAAAACTCTCTCCCAGAGTGCGGGGAAGGCACTGGGAAAAATCCCTTTTTTTTTTTACCTCATTTTTTTTTGAGAGCCTTCCCACATTGTTTAAAACTGCAACATGTTCATATTTGTGACAATTTTGACTTATTTTGTTATATTTATCATAGTTTTTTTCGTTTTCGTTGAATTTTTTTCATAGCCTCTACATGCATACTGAATTTGAGCTGCAGGTGCATGAAATAATGGAATTTGGTGATTCAAAAATTATATTAATGATATTTGGTGTATGTTGATGCCTTATCCGAGAACTTGTTCGCATGAAATATCGACCATCTTGTTGGATAACATAGCATCAACAACTTGTGGGAAAAATATTTAAATTATATAAAATCGAGCGAATCACCAAAATCACATTATTTCATGCACCGTAGCTCAAATTCAAGTATGCAAAAAATTCTATGATAAAAAAAACTAACGAAAATATTAAAAATAAGTCAAAATTGTCCCAAATATGAACATGCGCTAAAACAATGTGGGAAGGCCTCACATGTGAAAAGATAAGGTAAAACATCGTGAAATAGGGGAGATTCCCAGAGTGCCTTCCCCGCACTCGAAGAGAGTTTTTCCCGAGTGCCGTGACAGGCACTCTGGGAAGACTTAAAAAAAAGGCCCAAAGAAGCCTTATCTAAACCTAACCGCCACCCCACCCCCCAAACCCGCCACTAGCACCGGCGCTACCTCCAGCCGCCACCCACTCTGCCAAAAAAAAAGCCAGCGGGCCTTATCTAAACCTAACCACCACACCCACCCAAGCAAAGCCACTGCCAGCCAGCCCGCTACTACCCCAGCCGCCCCCTCTCACCTGCCTTGCCCCCCAAGCCAAGCCCCAGCAAAGAGTTCCAGCGCCCAGCCCTCCGCCTGCGCCGCCCCAGCCCACGCGCATGCCAGCCCAGCGCCCCAGCCTGCCCAGCCCCCAGCGCCAGCCCAGGCGCCCATGCGCGCCCGCCCAGCCCCTGCAGGCCCGCACGGTCAGCGCCCAGAGTCCGAGACGGCGCAGGCGCGCCCCCGTACCGGGCGTGCCCCGTGTGCCCTGCCAAAGGTGGGTCCTGGCCCGTCCCGGCCGTGCGCGCCCCCCCGCCCCCGAGGCAAGCCGCCTGCCCCCTGTCCCGTCCGTCTGTCTGTGTGGAGCCCGGCCCAAGGCGCTGGTCGGGGGAGCAGAGAAGGAGGAGGTAGGTGGAGGAAGGAGGAGGAGGAAGAAGAAGGAGAAGAAGAAGGGGAAGGGGAGTAGAAGGAGAAAGAAGGGGAGGAGGTGCCTCCGTCGCCACGTCCTGTTCCGTTGTCGGCGTCTTCTTCTCCACGTGCACGTCCCGCCAATGCCCAAGGTATACGAACCGTCCCGTTCTGGTTGTCGGCCATCGCGCCGTTTATGTGTTGACGGCCTTCGTGCCGGAATTGTGGATGTGTGGGCCATCGTGCCCCAAATGTGGACGTCGGCCATCGTGTCAACGATTTTTCTTGCAGGTTATCGAAACCTCCCTATCCAGGGGAGGTTCTGCCGAAATTTTGTACTTATAGTGCTGTTTTTCTTCTTTTACAGAGCAGGACCTGTCGCAGGGGAATCGGAGCACCTAGGCAACCCCGATCGTCTTCGTCGGCGCTGCGGTCCTACCTGCACAGCGCCGACTCGCCACTGCACCGACTCGCCACTGCGTCGCTAACCTTTCTCCACCGCCACCCTAGGTATAAGTAAGCTCTTTTCCTTACCGTTGTCGTACGTAGATCGGTGTAGCCCAGTTAGGCGTCTCCCGTCCGAAACAGATATGATTGGAGGTATGCGGATCTCCACATATCTATGACCGTATCTATTTCGGATTGTCCAGGTGTAATTGGACAGCCCGCGGATGGGTAGATGGGTTAGTTTCCATGTTCTGCTCGGATCCGAGACGGAGTTTTGGCACCACCTCCCTGTTGTTCTCTAGATACACACTCTCCTTCCGGGGCGTGTATCGGGAGAGCAGCGGGTAGGTGCTTTGCCGAAATTTGTCTCGGATCGAGTAGAGCATGGAAACTAACCTCATCTACGCATCCACGGGTGGGATTAGGACCTATCCTCACCTATTAGACAGTAGGCACGTCGTGCAGATGCGACTTATGGTTACTTTACTCCGCTATGTGTATATGCTAGAGGATGGATACCCATGAGTGGATGTACACGGGACGCCCAAGTCAGTCTCAAATCACCCGTGAATGGATGGATAAGACCGAGAAATTCTTGGACCATGCATTTAAGGCAGCTAAGGGAGCGAGAGACACGTTCTGTCCCTGCAGCGAATGTGAAAACAAGAAAAGAAGAACAAGGGAAGTCATGATGAAGCATCTTTGCAAGTATGGATTTATGCCAAACTATACCCGGTGGGTGCACCATGGTGAACCCTACCGTCCTAGAGAGGAGGTAGTGAGACGAGGCTTGGAGGCATTTGATGGTGATGGTGGGGTATCTGGATGGTTAGGTGACTATGCGGATCGATGTTATTGAAGGGACGTCGGAGGACGAAAGGGGAGGATGGGGAGGAGGAGCCAGAGCCAAGCGCTAAGGTGTTCTTGGACATGTTGGAATCGGCACAGAAGTTCCTACATGAGAAGACATCGATTTCTCAACTGGATGCCATTGGGCGCCTATTGGGGTTGAAGTCACAGCACAACATGACTCGAAAATGCTTCGATGATATGGTGGCAATTATTGGGGATCTGCTTCCGGCGGGTCATCAGCTACCTCCAAACTTGTATGAGTCAACGAAACTCCTTCGGGCACTGAAGATGCCGTATGAGCAGATACATTGTTGTCCAAAGGGGTGCGTCCTATTTAGGAAAGAACATAAGGATGCAAAGTACTGTCCAAAGTGTAAATCCTCTAGATATGTGGAGGTAGACAAAGGTGATGGCAAGAAGGAGCAGAATGAGAGGATCCCCATGAAAGTCCTACGACACCTTCCGATCATACCGAGGCTCCAACAGTTATTCATGAAAGAGGAGTCCGCGAAACAGATGAGATGGCACAAGAATGGTGTTCGATACAATAAAGACTATGCGTAATTTGATCTTCTGATGGCTTGTAGGTGATTCCGAGCTGGTGCGCCACCTTTCCCGATTGCTGGGCTGCTATAGTGGACAGATGGTTGGACGCGGACTGGCAGAAGGCACACCAAGAGAAAAGCGAGCACCGTATGCTGATGCCAGGTGTACCTCACCATCAGGGCAGCGCCACCCTCAGCAAATACAAAAAGACATATGTAAGTCTCCACCACTTGTCTAATCTAGCCGCGCTCAATTCTGCATGATTCCTAACCACATGTTGTTGTCTTTCTCGCAGGAGGCGGCGCACGGTGGCCAGCCAATTGGCCAACTCACGGCGTATGCTCTGGCCCACATGGGCCCGGCAAAGTCCAACATCGAGTACAACCCGGATGCGGGCCCAGAGGCGTACACCAACTCCAGCGTCCACACCCGCCTCAGTTCGTACACGGAGGCATCAAGGTTAGTCCACGGGTCGGACTACGATCCGAGGACCGAGGAGCGCCTTGATCCTGAGCTAGTGATGAGGATTGGGCAAGGCAAGAAGCATGGGCGGTTTTACATGGGCGACGGCATCCTTGAGACGGGCTGTACTTCTCCTCTCAACCGCCTCTGACGTGCGAGCACGAGCTCTAAGCGTGCCCATAAGCCAACGCGGCCGACAGTGATGGCTTCAATCCGTAAGTATTCCAGTTTCATTCGTCGTTCTTTTTTACTTTTACGTTCCTTAGCTCGCATTATTGAAACATTGGGGTCAAATGTTGCGGTCGAGCTGCAACAACTTCGGACTCGCCAGACAAGTTTGCTGGTTGAGAGGGAGGCTGAGCGGGCCGAGCGGGAGTCCGAGCGTCAGAGGGTACAAGCTTTGGAGGCCCAGCAAGATGGTTTGCTCAAGTTCGTGCAACAACTTGGGCAGAAACAAGGTTGGGAGATCCCAGCAGAGCTGCTTGCACCACCACCACCACCACCATATCGTCGAGAGTCTACTCCGGTGAGTATGAGTACGGATGTTTTACTTTCTTTGCTCATGCTTAGTGTCAAACCTAGTGATGGCCTTCGTGCCGGATTTGTTGATGTGTCGGCATTCGTGCCGGATTTGTTGATGTGTCGGCCTTCGTGCTGGAAATGTGGTTGTCGGCCTTCGTGCCGACGTTTTTTTGCAGGTTTTGGAAACCTCCCCGTGCAGGGGAGGTGTTGTCGAAATTTTCAACTTTTCTTTACACTCCTTATATTTTTATCTTGTCACTCACGTGCAATCTCCTCTCTTTTTTGCAGCATCAATCGGGTGGGGCGTCGAACCATGTCGAAGGGTCGCCGGCATCGCACGTCGGGCCATCCCCACCTGGACCGTCGCCGGGATCGCACGCTGGGGCGTCCCACCCCTCAGTCGCCGTGAGCCGCCTTCGGAGTCGTTTTTTTGTATTGAACTTGTGAACTTGGAATATTGTGTACTTTTGAACGTGTGGTTTGTAATATATTGTGGATTTCGGACAAATTTGGTCGTTTGTGATATATAAATGTGGTTTGTGACATATTGTTGTTGATTTGTGGTTTGGTTTGTGATATATATATATATATATATGCTTTGTTGTTTACATGGAAAAGCAAAAAACAAAAAAAAAGAATTTTAGAGGTGGCTTCCCCGAGTGCCTGTGCTGTGGCACTCGGGGAAGAGGGATTTTTATAAAAAAAAAACAAATTTCTTCCCCGAGTGCCTGAACTTCGGCACTCGGCAAAGAGTATTTAAAAAAAAATTCAAAAATCTTTCCCGAGTGTTGCACTCCGGGAAGAAAATCAAAAAAAAAAAACAACGTCGGCCGCCGGCCAACGGCGTCAAGTCTTCCCCGAGTGCCAGCACGGCACTCGGCAAAGCCTTCCCCGAGTGCACGATTTTTGACACTCAGGGAAGGCGACTTTCCCGTGAGAGGATTAGCCGGAGGCTCTTCCCCGAGTGTTGCACTCGGAGAAGGCTTCCCCGAGTGCAACTGGGCCCGGCACTCGGGGAATCCAGCGGTTCCTGTAGTGAGTTGGCTACATAATACCGTATTTTGTAGCCAGACCAAAACTATCACCAGCGAACCATGGTCACCGGCGCGTGGCTTTGACTTGGTGGTCCGTGGTCCCCTTCTAATCAATGCTTGCATGGAGTCATGCCGTGATTCAATCCCTTACTCCGTCCATTCATCCACCGCATGGGTCCCTTCTAATCACGTTGCTTCCTTTTTTTCCGGATCAATCACATTGCTTCATTTTCGGCCTGCAACAGACATTCCGTCCGCCTGCAGAACTCACACCGTCCGCCGTCCTTCGGCCTGCAGTGCGCTGCTCTTCGCTGCATATGCCGATTCATCCACCAGTGTTGCAGCTGGGCCGGTCTGGCTCCTGTTCTGGATCTGCCGCCGATTCATGCTCTGGCGACTCCGCCATTCCGGTCTGCTCTTGTTCGTCCGTCTTCATGAGGTGAGCTCCCGGCACCTCCGACTAGCATCCCCGTGGCGAGTGGCGAGCAGCTGCGTTTGGGGCTGCGGTGTCGTCCCTTGCTTGCCCCTGCACGACGGAACCTGGAGCATGGAGCACCCATGGGGACACCGGTACTTTGAGCAGATCGTCACCGGCAGCGGTACGTGTTGGGTCTGGGCTCTGGGGAAAAAGGAGCGCCTCGCCATGTTTCCGGCTCTGTGACACCTTCTGATTTTTCGTTGTTTGTCGTCCCAGAACTCCAGAAGCAGTCCCAGCAATGAGCGCTCATGGATTTGGCATCTGCAGCTGGTATCTTCCGCTCGTGGATCTGCTGCTCGGTTCATGAAGGCCACGGCCTACATGCTACGTGTGGCCAACGACGAGCTGCACCAGAACGACGGTGTACTATCGCAAGCTTTGATATAAAATTGTTGTAACTATCCATTCTAATTACTGTTCCATACTATTTGAATTATCATGATTAATTTATGGTAAATTTGTTTATTTGTTATGGTAACTGCTCCCTGTATCATCATCATATCGAAACATGGTAACTCCCGATGCTAAGTATGGTAACAATATATTCAGATTACGTTAAATTAATCTAATTGCTAATAAAGCTTTTTTTTCCTGTATTCGATGTTATAGTAACTAGTTATCAGAAACCATCTGACGTCAATTTGTGCTAAATTGCCATGCTAATTATCGTAACAAATCATTTGCGTGAGCCTGGAACATTGGCGCACTAATTATAGTAACTAGAAATTCATCGTAACAAGATCATTTGCGTGCGACTGGAACGTTTGCGTGCTAATTATAGTAACTAGAATATATTTTTCTACTATTTTTTTGTGGACAAGGTATATTCTAGTATTATCGTAACACGAACATTTGTGTGCGCCTAGTAGACAAATTAAAGCTCATAATCTATTCTCGTAAACTTGCATGCATGGTACATTTTCTACGCCATTACAGTAACAGGCTCGTCTGAATATCATGACGTCAAATCATGCTGACTTGCATTGCGGTAATTGGTAACTTGACCATTCAATTATAGTAAATAAATATATACATTCCTGTACTTGCTGTCGCCTACAGCCATGGACCTGTAATTATCGAAGCGGTTTGGTACCATTTTGTGATGTTGAGATATATGATTCGCCCGGTACAAGCTGGTGCTATACCGCATGTACCATTTGAAATATCGTAACTGTCTTATGGTAAAATGGTCTTAATACTATAGTAACTACTTATCATGAACCATTTGACTCTCATGTAATTCTCGTATCAAGAAACTCGAATTCTCGTAATTATTTCATGGTAAACCATTGTCTCAGTTACAATATAGTATAGTTCTAGACTTCATTCATTCTCGTAACTGGCCAACTAGTTACATGGAACAACCAGAACCTAAACAAAGTAACTCATCATGTAATTGTCATATGAAGCCAACTCGAATTCTCGTAATTATTTCGGTTCTCGTAATTCACATTCAAGGTTCATTCTCGTAAATTACACTAAATTCTCGTAAATCATAGTTGTCAAATTCACAAGGATAGCAAGGCATAGATTCTAGTAAATCACAATCAATGGTATATGTTTTCTAGTAAATCATTTACTTTTTTTTGAACATAGTAAATCATTTACTTAATACGATAGGTTTGTATTTGCTTTTAGTATTCTCGTAATACTTGCATGCATGGCACCAGCTGTACTAGTACACCAGCTTTGTGTATTCTCGTAACACATCTGTACACGCTTTGCATGCATGGCAATGGCACCGTGTGAAGGCGTGAAAATAATTATTCCAAATATCCAGCGTCATTAATTACTGCAATTACCTGCAGTGTTGATCCCGCATGCATGCAGCTGGAAAGGAAAGCAGTAACGCTTTGGGGCTGGCCGGCTGGATCGGATGGGCATCTGGTGCGCTCGGTTGGCCTGGCTACAGAATAACAAACTCTATAGCCGGCTACAGAATAGTCTCTCCATATATATAATATATATATATATATATACTTCCATAATGCAATAGATGCTAAGTGTTAACCCACTTCCAACTTTTGACACACTTTGTTATGTTTCTGTTTTAAATCTGTGTGTTTCTTTCAGATCTTTGCTGGCATCTTTCCAAAAAACTATGAACCACCTCCTGGTGATTTTTATTTTGAAGTTAATGCTGATTCCCCTGTTGTCCAGGTTTAATCAGAAGTTCAGTGCTATAGTTATTGTGTATTATTCAAGCACTTAGCATGTGCCAATTCCTGGTTTTCCTCTACAAAGGATGATCCCCTTCTTTTCGATTACAATGTTGAAGAACGAGTAAATGATTTTGTTGCTGCAGCTGTAGCACAGGTATATTTTTTTCTTGAACATAGCACAGGTACATTCAATTATCAGTATTTTCATCTTTTGTGCCGATGCACTTTCTTTGTGGCTATATATACTGCAAGGAGGCTGGTAGTTTTTTGGTTGATGCTACTACACTGCCCATTTGATTATTCAAATGATAAAATTTATGACTTGTGGGAATGCAACTAAGGTGTTCTTTGCTACTTTCAAGATTGAATTATCTGAACTTTGTGTTATTAGTGGTTATTTGGACTAAAATAAAAAGGGGCACTACGCCAGATTTGCACATCACTGCCAGCCTTATCACTGTCGGATTTGTGACAACCGACAGTGATGCACCTTCACTGCCGGTTATGAGCTTGAAAATGAGAAAATGATTGGGTTTGGACTATAACCGGCAGTGAAGAACCACGTCACTGCCGGTTTGTGGCTTTAACCAGCAGTGTTTTGGTGGCCACTTATCACTGCCGGTTCAAGCCAAGAACCGACAGTGATTGGGCTCTATCACTGTCGGTTCTAGTCAATAACCGACTGTGATAAGCCTACAGCACAAAAAGGCTGCAGCCGTCCTCTTCTTCCTCCTCTCTTCCATCCCAAAAACAGAGGCGCGCGTTTGGGCCCTTCCCTCCATTGTTGCGGCTGCTCTTCACCATGAAGCTAGCGCTTGGATTTTAAAGAATGGCTTGATCTTTTTGCTTTAAGGTTAGTAACAAACATCCACTACTTTAATTTTGTTGCTTAATTAGCTTCGTTTTTATGGCTACATTGCTTGATTCTCATTCTAGTTCTTTCTCCATTCTAGAGAGCACTTTTCCAATTGGACATTTGTGCAAGGCTCAAATTGTGGTGAATCCATCATCCAAAAGGTTGGTGTCTATGAACACATTTAAATTCCTAGCTAATTATTCTATGGTGGTCAAGATTATCATTGTTAGTATGTGATGTTATAATTAGTTCTTAGAAGTAGAGTAGAATAGTTGTTCTTCATTATTGTGCAATAATTGTTTTTTACTATGATTTTCAATTTACAGGGCCGGGGCAACCAATTTTAATTTTCCAATAATTAATGTACAATAATGTTTTCCAAAAATGGTACTTTTGAACTACAATTGTTGTTCATGAAGCTCGATTTCTTATTAATTCTTTGTAATTACTGTCTCAGTATTTTTTTATGCAGAGATGGATCGAGAGTGGATGCATCTGTCCCGAACGGACAAGCGGTACATGCATGGCGTCAGCCAGTTTATCACCGATGCCAAAGCCCATACTGGGAATGGGAACCCTGTCTTCTGCCCATGCAAAGATTGCAAGAATCAAAGGAACTTTCGTCAAATTGAGTTTATACGATCGCACTTGATTAACAGGGGGTTCATGCCAAACTATACGATATGGACTATGTATGGCGAGGTTGGTGTGAATGTTCTGCAGGAAAACGATGATGATGTGGACATGCCTGACGTAGCCATCCACGATGCTAACGAGGAACCCGGTGTCAACACGGAACCTATGGCCAAAGTTAATAATGTGTTTAGGAACACGCTAGCTGACGACACCGAGGATAACGATGGCATTTCTCAGCTGCTACATAATATAGAGACCGGATGTCTTAGTGAAAGATAGCTGAGAAAGCTAGAGAAAATAAGACAAGATGGCAAAACACCATTGTATAGGGATTGTCCAATGAGCAAACTGGAAGCCGACATCATGCTGTTAGAGTTCAAATCGACAAATAGATTGAACGATAAAGGCTTCGATCAGTTGTTAGGTATAATAAGGAAAATGCTCCCAGAAAAAAATGAGTTGCCAGAAAAGACATACTTGGCCAAGCAAATGATCTGTCCCATCGGTCTCGAGGTTGAAAAAATCAACGCGTGTTCTAATGATTGCATATTGTACCATGGAGAAAAATACAAAGACTTGGACAAGTGCCCCAAGTGTGAAGCTCCACGGTACAAGGAAGAGCCATCAGATGAGGGTACCAAGACCAAAGGAGGTCCCGTAAAGGTCGTTTGGTATTTCCCTATAGCTCCCCGAGTGCATAGGCTGTTTGCATGTGCAAAGTCAGCCAAGCTGTTGCGCTGGCATGGCGAAGAGCGTAAGAAAGATACAATGATAAGGCACCCTGCCGATGGACATGACTGGAGGACTGTCAATACTATGTTCTATAAGGACATCGGTGGAGAGGTAAGGCACCTTTGGTTTGCTTTGAGCACAGTTGGGATGAATCCTTTCGACCAGGTTAGAAGCAATCATAGCACCTGGCCAGTGATGCTCTGTATATACAACCTTCCACCTTGGGTCTGTATGAAGTGGTCATACATCTAGATGCCACTACTGATCCAAGGGCCAAGACAACCTGGGAATGACATCGATGTGTTTCTAGAACCAGTGATCAATGAACTAGTGGAGATGTTTGAAAAGGGTGTGCCGGATGTTTGGGACGAGTACAAAAAGGAACATGTCACGATCAAAGGAGTACTTATCACTACAATCACCGACCTGCCAGGTCGAGGTTCGTTGTTCGGAGAGAAGACAAAAGACTATACTGGATGTGTCGAGTGCTTGGACGACACCGATGTGGTAAATCTGCTAAATAACTCAAAGATAGTTTATATGGGACACCATAGGTTTCTACCTAAGGATCACCCTTATCGCAGGAACAGAAAAGATTTCAATGGTACTATTGAGAAACGCTTAGCTCCAAAATATCGAGATGGGCCTGCGATACTTCAAGAACTCAACAAACTGGAGGTTGTCCTTAGGAAGGGGGACAATGCAGTAGCAACGCCTGATGGGAGCATTTGGAAGAAAAAATCAGTTTTCTGAAAACTACCTTACTGGCCATTTCTGAGTGTAAGCCACTGTCTTGATCTCATGCACATCACTAAAAACATGTGCGCTAACACTCTTAACACCTTGATGGACACCGGGGGGACATCGAAGGATTCACTAGCCACATGCCTGGACATGCAACACTTGGGAATCAGGAAGGAGCTGCATCCCGTGGAGCTAGAGAATGGCCAGTTCGAACTTCCGGTTGCGTCATGGACATTGAAGAAGGAAGAAAAGCGTGCGCTTATTTCTTTCTTCAATGAACTCAAAGTCCCAACGGGCTACTGTGCGAACCCGAAGAGGCTAGTGAACATGAGAGAACTCAAGTTCAACTATGACCCTATGAAGGCCCATGACTGTCATGTTGTTATGACTCAGCTGCTCCCTATTACCCTACGTGGTATCCTTCCCCAAAGGTCCACGCCCCAATCATAAAGCTTTGCTCGTTCTTCAACATGATCTCAAAAAAGGTCATTGATGTGTCCACGCTAGAGCAGCTGCAGCGGGACATAGCCGAAACTCTCATTAGGCTTGAGATGCATTTCCCACCGACTTACTTTGATATCTCATTGCATCTGCTCATTCATCTTGTTGACCAAATTAGAGCCCTTGGCCCAATGTACCTGCATCAGATGTTCCCTTTCGAAAGATTGATGAAAGTTTTCAGGAGGTATGTTAGGAACAGATTCAGGCCAGAAGGGGGCATGGTTGAAGGATGGTCAACGGAGGAGGCCATTGAGTTCTGCATATATTATCTGAACATCAAAAGGGTCGGAGTTCTAGAATCTCATCACGAGGGAAGACTACGTGGCAAAGGAACGATAAGGGAGAAATCTGTTATAGTAGACGACCCTGTTTCTTTCAGACAGGCACAGTTCGCTGTTCTCCAGCAAGCTGAGGGTGTGATGCCATACATTGACGAGCACAGGCAATCGCTGCAAACTCTGTATCCGAGCAGGTCACAGGCTTGGCTGGATAAAAAACATAAGGAGGAATTTGTCAACTGGTTGCGACGTCACTTGCTTGGAATAAAGTTGGGTAATCAACTGGACGCCTTAGCCAAGGGACCTTCGAGTACATATCTTAAGTACTAAGGGTATGGGATCAATGGATTCACATTTTACACAAAAAAGCAAGATGGAAAGAGCACATACCAAAATTATGGTGTTGGTTTTGATGCTCACGATGAAAATGGCAACGTGCAGGCGACATACTATGGTTTCATAGAGGAGATATGGGAGCTAGCCTATGGTCCATTGAAGGCAGTTTTTTTCGCTGCTAGTGGGTCCAGCTCGAGGAAATCAACACTGACAGTGAAGGATTCACTACCGTTGATCTCACTAAGACCGCATACAGAGACAACCCCTTCGTCCTTGCAAGAGATGTTATGCAAGTCTTCTATGCAAGGGACAACAAGACAAAAGGAAGGCTAAAAGTAGTCCTAGAAGGGAAAAGGAAGATTGTCGGTGTCGATGGAGTGACGGACGAAGAAGACTACAGGGGCTATCAGGAAATGCCTCCATTCGGGGCGAACGTACCCCTACCTATCCTTCAAGAGGGTTACGAACCTGCTTACGTACGGCTTGATCACAATGAGGCCCTCATTGTTGATGCACCTAAAGATAGTTAGATTATTGTTAACTATGTAATCATTATGCACATAACCGTGAATGATGTTTTATCCTGATGAAACTCTCATCTCCTCTCTCCTCCTCGTTAATACTCTGCCAACTCAGCAAATATGCCGACGTATCATAACAATTAATGAGAATGAAAGTTATTTAAAACTACCATTGAGACTGACCTTATTACTATTCAAACACTCGATTAGACACCGGGCGTAACATTTCTAAACTTTACTCTCTAAATTTAAACACCAGCTAAATATAAATATAAATATATATGTCTAGACTTCCGATAGAAGGACATTGGGGTGGCCATTCTCTTCCGAGCTACTACTAGTAGTGAGGGATCCATAGCTCCTCAGCGCCACTGGTCCCCAACCAGTTTGTAGTCCCTGCTCGCAATACTCGAAGGAGCCCAGCCCACAGTCAGCATTGAGCAAAGGTGTAGTAGCTCCATTCCTCCTCCAACCTTCATTGATCATTGATGTATGTGCTCCTGGAGATGTGAATGAGAATGCCTGTGGCTTGTGTGTTGACTGTTGAGTGATCCATTTACTTGATGTGTGTACTGTTCCAGTCTCCAAATCAGGCCGACAGGATAAAAGACAAAGAACAACTAATTCTAACGTAATCCCTATTCTAGCGTAGTGGTTAAGGCTCCAAACTAAAAACCCCAAGACCTGGGTTCGAATCCTAGGCTCAGGATTTTTTTATATTTTTTATAAAAGGCTACGATGGCAGGCTCCAAACCGACAGTGATTTTTTAAATATTTTTTACGAAAAGGCTACGATGGCGGCAGGGCCCTTCACTGCCAGTTTTGGTTTTAAAACTAGCAGTGATAGCGCTGCGATGGCAGGCTCCAAACCGACGGTGATTTTTTTTATATTTTTTACTAAAAGGCTGCGATGGCGGCAGGGCCCTTCACTGCCGGTTTTGATTTTAAAACCGGCAGTGATAGCTTCTATCACAGTCGGTTGCTTGAACCAACACAGAAGGCCTCATTCACTGTTGGTTTTTAATCTAAAACCGACAGTGATGTGTAGATGCTCCTCACATGCCAACAGTGCTTCCACTGACCACAATAGTTGGAACACTGCTCCCACCTACACCGACAACTTTAGTTCAGAAATAAAAATGTACCACGACTGCTAGCCCCTATAAAATAACCCTCGGCCAGGAGCTAGCCTCTCCATGCATGTTGGTTTCAGCCAGGCCTTATCAGCCATGATACAATGTTTTCCTCTCATAACAAACCACATATATCGTTATGCGTCGTAGTCCACCAAAATGGTGCACACAAGAGATTGGAGATGCCACGAGGTTCATAGAGCCATCCACTGTGGTGCGCATCTGGAAAAAGGCCATGTACAGATAAGGCGGATTCATCGATGCCACCTTGTCATCTCCAACCGGTATAGCTCGTAGACCACCTCGGTGCTGCTGTTTGACCCTAGTTGGTGCTAGAGGAATGCTACTGATGTGGTTACATTATAATGTGTTGATACACATTGATTGTAACATTGACCTATACGCAAATAGGTCTTTGTTATCGTATATGGAATTTTAGTGTAAGGTCTTTGTTATCGTATATGTAATTTATTTCTAATATTTTTGTTATTTTTTGATGTATTTCATTACTATCTAAATAAATATATCATTGTTGTTAAACCTTTTCCACTGTACTATCTAAATAAATATATCCTTTATATATATATATGCACCTTCACTGTTAGTTCTACTTACAAACCGGCAGTGATATTAACTTTCACTGTCGGTTCTATTTAAAAACCGGCAGTGATATTAACTTTCACTGTCGGTTCTACTTAAAAACCGACAGTGATGTCCATGCCCCCTATATAAAACAAACCGCCGGCCACATACATCGATCCCACCCACCCACGAACTCTCACAGTCTCATTTCTCACGTTTCACTCTCACTTCTCAAGAAATCCACTCTCTCTACGTGATTTGGTCATGGCTCCTGCATTTTTCAATGGTATTGATATGTTGTCTTCTCCAATATTCTATCTATATTCATTTGATCTATATTTATATTCATGTTTGTTTGCATTCTACATTTATATATATTCTTATTCCTTGCATTCGATCTATATTTAATTATGTTGTCACATTTTACTTGGAAGAATTTTTGTGCATATATTTTATGTTCATATTTTTTTGGCATTTTATTGATCAGGTGGTATGAACAACGGACCTCCCCCACCACAAGAACCAAGTTTCCACCCTAGCGATGAGCCATTCGCTCCTAATGTGGCCATTCCATGGTTCCCTGTTCCAGCTATTGTATGAAATATTTTCCAACATCTTTTGTTTTTTGATGCTAACAAATAAGTGTAATTAGTTTAATATCATTGTTGCATACATATATGTTGAAGACTATATCCCCTGGCTGCGAACAACACTTAGCTGGTTCTTTATCTCGGACATCGTCGAGAACAAGACATCTAATGCAAGTGGTCGGCTATGGACGTGTGATCTCAGTTTTTCCATCCCTTTGAGGGGTGCAAATCATCGGAACCATATCCACGAGATGGGAAGACAGAACCCGGACGTGATAAGCGCCCAATTTAGTGCTGTGCGCATCTATTTAGAGGCACTTCAACGTGTTTGCTATGATGTGCCTGATTTCTCGCACTTCAAGGCACTTGCTTTGAATGCTGGTGATATCTCCGTCCCACAAGCAAGCGAATGGTTTGCGAGCTACAACCGTGCAGATGTGGTAAAATGGTCACTTATACCTGAGTCATGGTTATTTGTTGTTTATTATTGTAATAACATTCTCTAATTTTTTTTTCTTTTTTTTCTGCATGCAGATTACGCTCCAAGACCTTACCTATGCTGCATGTGGCTTGTGGGCCATTCTAGACCAAGCTACGGAGCAACTCGGGTATGATTGGGACTTCTGCAATGGAAACCTCGGCCAGCTCACAATAGAAGGATGCCAATACTGCATAAGGATTACTAACAGGGACAGTGCTCGTTCAGTAGGTTACATCTATGGCTGACTATTCTTTCGGTATTGTGAGGCACGAGAGAGTGCACTCATATAGGCATTGGACTTCATCGATACAAGCGGATACATAATCCGTGACATCAATTACCATATATGGCTACAGAGGCCTGTTAGTGTGCGTGGCCCGATCGAACTCGGTAGTGATTCAAATAGTAATTAATGTTTATTTAGCTAGATTTTTAAGGTCATAGTTTAATTGGATTCTAATTTTAGTTTGTACGGCTTTGTGTGTTTAATTATTGTCATGCATATAATTCGTGTAAGCTTTTGGGCTACTAGAAATATACATTTCGGTGTTGTATTGGTCTTAAAATTTTTCTTAGGCTTGCACGTGCCACGTGTGAAGGAAACACCTAGTTTGGGATTTTCCGAGGTTTAATTGAATTTCCGCCGATGACACCGATTTATTATAGGTTGAACTGAGTCTACCCACGAAAAGATCCGGAATGGTGCCAAACCTTTACACAGGCTCTAATGTGCTTAAGGGATAAGAATTTTGTGGAGGTCGATGAAAAAATCTACTGGGTCCAAGATATAATTCACCCTCTTTTGTCTCATTCAGCACAGAGAAAAATATATTACTAAAAAAATGATCAGAAAAACCTCAGATCTTATTTGGAGCCTTAATTTGGGTATACATGCTTGCCAAAAAAAATTCCAAACCATTTTAACATAGGTGAAGTATATATTCTTCACAGAGGTACATGAGTCCTTTCATCGAACCATGACTATACATATAGGTTATCAATGTTTCTATGGTTCATACGCTTTCCGGTGTCGTATCGGTCTCAAACTTTTTCTTAGGCTTCCACGTACCACGTGTGAAGGAAACACCTAGTTTGAGATTTTCTGGAGATGGTTTGCTACTTTCTGAGGTTTAATTGAATTTCCACGCGACGACACCGATTTATTATAGGTTGAATTGAGTCTACCCACGAAAAGATCCGGAATGGTGCCAAACTTTTACACATGCTCTAATGTGCCCTAGGTATAAGAATTTTGTGGAGGTCGATGAAAAAATCTATTGGGTCTAAGATGTAATTCACCCTCTTTTGTCTCATTTAGCACAGAGAAAAATATATTAATAAAAAAATGATCAGAAAAACCTCAGATCTTGTTTGGGGCCTTAATTTGGGTATACATGCTTGCCAAAAAAATTTGCCATTTCGACATAGGCGGAGTATATATTCTTTACAGAGGTACTTGAGCCCTTTCATCGAACCATGACTACACACATATGTTATCAAGGTTTCTGTGGTTCATACGCATTCCGGTGTTGTATTTGTCTCAAACTTTTTCTTGGGCTTGCACATGCCACATGTGAAGGAAACACCTAGTTTGGGATTTTTCGGAGATGGTTTGCTACTTTCTGAGGTTTAATTGAATTTTCGCATGACGACACCGTTTAATTATAGGTTGAACTGAGTCTACCCACAAAAAGATCCGAAATGGTGTCAAACTTTTACATAGGCTCTAATGTATCCTAGGGATAAGAATTTTGTGGAGGTCAATGAAAAAATCTAATGGGTCCAAGATGAAATTCACTCTCGTTTGTCTCATTCAGCACACAGAAAAATATAATAAATGAAAAACTGATAAAAAAAACCTAAGATCCTGTGTGGGATCTTCATTTGGGTGTACATGCTTGCCAAAAAAATTTCAAGCCATTTCGACATAGGAATACACAAGCTTCTATTTATTCAGTATATAAAAGAAATTTTTTAATATATATAAACATCACTGTCGGTTTGACAAAACCGGCAGTGATGAGATGAAACCGACAGTGATGCTGGTTATCATTGTTGATTTATTTTGAAAACCGGCAGTGATATATAAAAAATTAAAAAAAATTATGCCAGCCCTCGGGTTCGAGCTCGGGTCTCGAGCTGCAGAGTTCTAAGACTTAACTGCTACGCTAGTATAGCATGTGTGCTAAGGCTAATTTATTTTTTCTTTTTGAACTTTAGACCGCTTAATAAATTATAATATTAAACAAAAAAATTGGGCCGCCTAGGATTCGAAGATGGGTCTCGGGGGCTAAGTTGCGGGGTATTAACCGTTGAGCCAGTCGGAGGTATTCGAAAGAAATGAAAAAGTTATCCTACTTAACCCCTAACTGCCACACCCACATCACTGCCAGTTTGAGGATTGATCCGGTAGTGATATTTCCTCGTCACTGTCGGTTTAGACTTACAACCGGCAGTGATGAACAATTTTCCAAAGTCATTTAATAATTTATAAAATTGAAACAAAAAATTTGGGCCATCTAGGACTGGAACACGAGTCTCGGGGGCTAAGTTGCGGAGTCTTAACCGTTGAGGCAGTCGGAGGAATTCAAAAGGAAGGAAAAAGTTATACTACTTAACCCCTTACTGGTACACCCCCATCACTGCCGGTTTGAGGAATGGCCCGACAGTGATGGTACCTCATCACTATCAGTTTATTATTAGAACCGGCAGTGATGAACAATTTCCCAAAGTCATTTAATAATTTATAAAATCAAAACAAAAAATTTGGGCCGCCTTCGAATATGGGTCTCAGGGGCTAAGTTGTCGAGTCTTAACCGTTGAGGCAGTCGGAGGAATTCAAAAGGAAGGGAAAAGTTATACTACTTAACCCCTAACTGGTACACCCCCATCACTGTCGGTTTGAGGAATGGCCCGACAGTGATGGTTCCTCATCACTGTCGGTTTATTATTAGAACCGATAGTGATGAACCTCATTGGTATATAGCAAGGCGCGGGTTGAAATCTTCCAAATTCATTTCAACCCCACACCAACCCCTCCCGTCGGAGCACCACCTCGCACCGATGGGCACCACCGTTCCCCATGCACCCGTCCACTGCGCCCCGCGCCGCCATTCCCAGCCCCATGCTCCTATTCCTCAACGCTGATGCCCGTGCACCGCCCCACGCCGGAGCACTGCCCCGCACCGAGCACCGCTCCACGCCATCGACTGCCCCACGCCGGAGCACCGCTCCGTTCGTGCCCTTGTTCCTCGTCCACGACTCCGGCCATGCCCCTCCTCCTCCAAGCCTGCACTCCCACCGCCGAGGCCTTCAGGAGCGTGCGGACAGCTGCTTTCCCACCCCCACGGTGAGTGCGTGGCTCACTGCCGTCTTTGTGTTTGATGAAATGCCCCACCGTCTTTGTGAGGCCTCTCAGTAATTGACCAAGCTCGAGTTGAATTTGTTAATGAAAATGGTTATACTGAGCACATGTCTATTGTTGAAATATGTTTGTTATATAAATCTGAGCACATGTCCATGCCAATGACGATTGATTATATTATGAGGATTTCTCTATACCAAGCACATGTCTATGCTTATGATGGTTGTTTTTAATCTGAGCATTGATCCATTGCCAATGGAGTCTTCTTACTTCTTAGCACTGTCCATTTCCTATGATGTCAGTGCCGATGATAACTATGTTTAATCTGAGTGTTTTCTCTCGTCTATGATGGCACTTAGACTAAGGTTATGATGCCTTAATTTATTAATTGGACTGAGGCTATGGTCATGTGCAATGATGATATAATCATAAGTTGTAGTAACTATTACTGAGGCTACAAACATGTGTGCTATGGTCATGTGTTGTTATCTTTTTGGTTATTTTTAAGCTTCCTTTTATAAATTATTTTGTTCCCCTCTATTTTTTAATCTACAACAAAGGCTTTAAGCCTGCTTGTACAAAGAACTGCATTTGGGAAGCTGAGCTCAACCTGTACATTGCTTAACAACGTGCATTAGTAAAAAAGGTCTATATCTAGAAATGATGTTGCTGAATTTCATTTGTAGGAAAAATAATCTCTATAGGTAAAGTGTCAATTGATTTTGATGGAATGTATAGCATGCTTAAAAAAGGCATCTATAGATGTTTGTTCCAGAAAAAACAAGTTAAAAACAACTTTTAAAAACCCGCCGCGCCTGCCCCCGTCGCCGGCCGCGCCCCGCCCTGGCAGCTCCCCGTGGCCCGGCCCCCCTCGCGTTGGCCGCCTAGAGGTGGCTGGCTGGTGCCGGCCGGCCATTTCTGGCAGCGGCGGCCATGTCCCGGCCATCCCTTCCCTGGCCGCGCCGCCCGTAGGAGCAGGGGAGGTAGGAGGAGCAGGGGAGGAGGGAGAGAAGGGAAGGGGAGAAGAGGAGAAAGAGAAGAGGAGGAAGAAGGGAGAAGGGAGGAGGAAGAAGGAAGAAGGAAGAAGGGAGGGAGGAGAGGAGAAGGGAGGAGGAAGAAGGAGAAGGGAGGTGGAGAGGAGAAGGGAGGAGGAAGAAGGGAGGAGGAGCCCCGGCCGCTGTCCATGCCTCGTTAGCGGCGATGCCGTGCCCTCAGCGCCCCGCTCCTGACTCCGCCCACCGTCGACGAGCACACTAGGTTCGCCCTTCCCTTTCTATTCAAATCGTGCAATGGATGTCGACCATCGAGCCCTTGTTAGTAGTAATAGTTGTTGTATGTGGTTTTCGGCCATCGAGCCGTTGTTTGTGGATGTTGGCCTTCGTGCCGATCTTTTTTACAGGTTTTTGAAACCTCCCCGTGCAGGGGAGGTTCTACCGAAATTTTCAATTGTCACTAATGTATTGCCTTTTTATGCAGGAGGAGGCCTCGGCGGAGGGACCTCGGTGACCCCGATTGTCTTCGTCAGCGTTGCGGGTCTGCCTGCACTGCGTCGCGGTGCCACTGCACTGACTCGCCATAGCCCCGCTAGCCTAACCTCACCGGCACCCTAGGTATAACCCCTCTATCCGTATCATGGTCTTAGGTCGCTGATCCCAGTTAGGCGTCTCCTGTCCGAAAGAGATACGGTCGGAGTTATGCAGGTCTTTGCATATCTGCGAGCGTTTCTCTTTCGGATTGTCCACGTTTTTTGGACAACCCACGGATGCGTAGATGGGTTAGTTTCCATGGTCCGCTCCGGTCCGAGATGGTGTTTCGGCATCACCCCCCTGTTGTTCTCCGGATACACACTCTCCCTTGCAGGACGTGTATCGGGAGAACATCAGGGAGGTGCTACCGAAATTCCGTCTCGGATAGGAGCGGAGCATGGAAACTAACCTTATCTACGGATCCGTGTGTGAGATTAGGACCTATCCTCACCTATTAGAGAGTAGGGACACCGCATAGATGCAATTGATGGTGACTCATATGTGCTGATATGTCTGTTAAAGGATGGAGGACCGTGAGTGGATGTACAATCAAGGGATCCTACCCCGTATGAACATGATACCCTTCTTTCAGAGGGTGCAGGAGCTGGGAGGCCTGATTTCATTTCTTGGTTCAAACAAAAGGTCGTACGGTCGTCGATATTCCTTAGTAGCTCGTACGTTCCAATAGTATAATGATGTATCATGCTTGAGCTTGCAGGCGCAAACCAATGCGTCCATGAGTGACGAGTTGAGACAGGTTGCAAACGGCTTCAAGTTAAGGGTGAAGTCATATACTGGTTATGACATGAACGGATATCGCTTCCACACGTCAAGACACGAGCAAACTCGGCCCGGTCAGAAAACCACCAACAGCCAAGTTTTTATGCCGGGCACTAATGGCGTCGAATACTACGGAATAATTGAGGAGATCTATGAACATGAATATGAGGGCCGGGTACCTCTTACTCCTGTCATATTCAAGTGCCACTGGTTTGATCCTGGACGAACGAGACGGACCCCTCATCTTGGGCTAGTCGAGATTAGGCATGATTCCGTCTATAAAGGAAAAGATATCTATATTGTGGCTCAACAGGCCGTGCAGGTGTATCATACGCCATACGCGTGCCAAGACAAAGACCATCTTAAGGGTTGGTCTATTGTGCCCCAGGTATCTTTGCACAGTAAACTACCTATTCCAAACGATGAAGATTACACCTTCGACACAAACACATATGATGGAGAGTTCTATCAAGTAGATGGGCTACAAGGGAGCTTTGAGATAGTCTTACCCGGTGTGACGACCGCCATGGAAGTAGACAATGAAACGGTTGATGACGAGGACCCTGGAGATGTAGTGCTAAATCCGAAGGACATTCAAATGCTTGAGCGATTCCATTTAGGCAAAGACAATGAAGAAGACACAGAACCTTCGGATAGTGTTGCCCATTTGGACAATTTTGACAGTGATGATGAGACCTATGACCCTAATCATGAAGATTATTCCTAAACCTTGTAATACTATGTTTTTTTATTAAATTTTGTTATGTTTATTCATTTTGAACTATTTGACATGTATGTACTAACGCTTGTTGTTCATTCTTTGTACATTGTAGGTGACAGAACAAAGATGGTGGGCAACCGTTCACCGAGGCAGGTGCTCTCGGTGTACCAGAGGCTACGCCCTCCTGTTGGAGGCAAGGGGACGTCTTCACCCCCAGCGGCGAGAGCAGGCCCGGGTCGCCCCAGCACGGGGAGGGGGAGGGGGAGGGGGAGGGGCTAGGGTTGCCCTAGGAGGGACCCGCCTCCTCCCCCGGCTCTCGACCAGCCGGAGGACCCGTCTCCTACCCCGGAGGACCACATGGTGGCCACGGGCACGACCATAGACACTTCATCGGGGGACGAGGGGACTCAGCAGATGGAGGACAGTTCTGCTCAGTCGGCTCCCTACCTATGAGGTCCCACAAGCCTTCCTCCAGTTCCGCTTCCTGACCGACGCCCACTGGTTCGTCCTATGGGAAGAAAGTAAGTAACTATAGATGTTATCACTAGTACTTCATATGATACATTAAAAATCAAAAGAGAAACTGATAATTTTTCTTAATCACTTATGCAGGGGCTGGCTAGTTCTGTCGGGTGCTCTTGACCCCCCACGCACCCCCGCTACCGTCCTGGGATGTCTGTGCAGGAAACACTTCCCTGGCCTTGTGGACTTGAAAGAGGGGAGGTGGGAGCCGGCCTGGTCGTGGGACAGGTACAAGCTCGGCTTGGATGACGGGCAGGACAACAAGCAGGAGCGGGTTTTGGCGGACTTTTGGGTAAGTGTCTCACAACATAGCTCAATACATCTCCTCCATTGGTTATGTCTTTTATTGAAATAATGAACGGATACATCGTGTTTGTATGCAGAGGTACTTCAAGGCCGAAGATGGTCGAGAGACCCTGGTGGATCAGACGGCACACAGAGCCTGTAAGAAGTACGGCGGCGACATGATTCACGAGGAGCGACTCCAGGCCCACGTCAACTACTACAGGTCCATCAAGAAAGAGCCCCTCAACAAAATCGGTGCAAGAAAGGTGGCGCTGACCAAGGAGCAGTACCTTCAGGTAGGTGAATAATATTGATTCGTTTTGAGATTTAGTAGGTCCAGAATTGATCTTCTTATATGTCAAACACTTGATGATGTGTAGGTGCCGGCCTCGTGGTGCATGTCGCATAGATCGGCATGGTCGAGGATCATGGACAGGTACCTTGACCCGGCGTACATTGCAAAGCATGAGCAAGGCAAGCGGAAGCGGGCACTGAGGACCGGTCCAACTCACCACCAAAGTAGCCGCAACCTCCCCGCATTCAAGCGGCACTTGTACGAGATGTCATTTATCTATTCTAACGCTCAATTTTTCCTGATTTCTAATCATCTTGCCATCTTTCTCGCAGGAGGTGGCACACCCAGACGTGCCGGTGTCGGAGTTTGGGGCATGGGCTGTGTCCCACATGGGCCCGGTGAAATCCGCTGTCGTCTTCAACTCGGATGCCACTGCCCAGGCTTACTCTGACCCGAGCGTCCACGCTAAGGGTAGAGACTACGCGGAGGCGGTTAGAGCGCTCCGTGGCTCAGATCACAATCTGAGCACTGAGCCCCTTGAGACAGAGGTGATCGTGAGGCTGGGGCAAGGCAGGAAGCACGGGCGGTTGTGGATTGCAGACGGCGCCGACTCCTCGAGCTCTGCACCCTCTCTCTCCGACATGAGGGCACGGAGCATGGCCAGAAGCCTTCCCATACGTGCACGGCCTACTCCAATCGCGGGTCGACAAACTTCAGGTAATTCCGGTTTCACTCATCGTACATTGAATGTTACACACATTGATCAGATTTGCAATACTAAAACATGTGATTAAAACACTGTAGGCCGAGCTGGCAGAGACAAGGGAGACACAAGCGCACCTGACCACAGAGCTGGAGGCCACGAAGAAGCAGATGGCGGACATGTATCAGATCATGCAAACCATCGGGCAAGCATCGGGTGTCCAAGTGCAGTTGCCAGCTCCAGCTCCAGTTCGACACTTCACTCCTGTGAGTATGAAAGTTTAATGCGTTCGTGCCGTTGGGATTGTCGGCCTTCGTGCCGTTGTGATTTTTGGCCTTCGTGCCGTTGGGATTGTCGACCTTCATGCCGTTGTGATTGTCGACCTTCGTGCCGTTGTTTCTTGCAGGTTGGAAACCTCCCCGTGCAGGGGAGGTGTTGCCGAAATTTTCAATTTTGAGTCTAACACATGCAATCTCTTCTCTTTTGTGCAGCCTCCGTCGGCGGGTTCAAACAATCCCGCTACCGTGTCACCGGCGGCTGATCTCGTCAACCCTTCGCCGCAGTCCAGCCCTTCACCGCAGTCCGGGGGGCCACACCTGCAGTCTCCGTCGGTGCAGTAGGGATGTTGAACTTTGTGATGTTGAACTTCTAATAATAAACTTGTGATGTTGAACTTTGGTGCATTTGTGATGGATTTATTAAATATGCGTGTGCTTGTGATATATAATACATATTGGTGATATAGATGTGATGATTGATGTATATATATATATATATATATATATATATTGTCTGTTACAATGGAATGTAAAAAAAAATTGCAATTCTCGGGGTCTTTGCCGAGTGCCATGGGCAAGGCACTTGGCAAAGATTTTTCAAAAAAATAAAATAAAATTTCTTTGCCGAGTGCCTCGCCGCGGCACTCGGCAAAGTATTTTTTTTTAAAAATTCAGAAATTCTTTGCCGAGTGCCTAAACAGGGGCACTCGGCAAAGAAATTATTTAAAAAATAAAAAAAACTTTGCCGAGTGCCTGGGCAAGGACACTCGGCAAAGTAATTTTTAAAAAAAAATAAAAAAAACTTTGCCGAGTGCCTGGGCAGGGGCACTCGGCAAAGTACTTTAAAAAAAATAAAAAAAAAACTTTGCCGAGTGCCTGGTCTGGGGCACTCGGCAAAGTAATTTTTTAAAAAAATAATTTTTTTTTTGCCGAGTGCTGGGTCGGGCACTCGGCAAAATAACCGTTAACGGCCGGCGCCGCAACGGCCGAAAATATTTTGCCGAGTGCCGCCCCAAGCACTCGGTAATTTTTTTTTTATTTTGCCGAGCGCCCGGATAAAAAGCACTCGGCAAAGACCCTTTGTCGAGAAAATTTTGCCGAGCGGACTTTGCCGAGTGCTACACTCGGCAAAGCCTTTGCCGAGTGCAAAGGGCTCTTTGCCGAGTGTAAAAACACTCAGCAATGCCGCGGCCTCCAGTAGTGATGTCAAGGCTTACCTGGGCACAACGCCAGCAAAGCCCAAGTCTTGGCTTGCTTTTCCTGTGTCTGTACCACCTCTTGGTTTCAATACATAATTTGTCTCAAACTCGAAGAAATCAGGTATGAGGTCTTTCTTCTTGGTTCGAACCCACTTAAGGATTATTACTCGAAATCTCTTTTTAATTCTCTATGTATAATCCAGCGCATATCTCTTCGAAGTCCACTCAGTACTCACCTCAAGGAAGTGAAATTAGTAATCTACAAGTTGGTCAAGGCAACTTGAAACTTCAGTATAATGCAGCTGCAGCATTATCCCTGTACTCCGATAGTAAGACTCTGCTAATGTGCCACTGGATAATCTGATGTGTGCACTTCTTTTTATTTGGTGCTTTGAGTGCCCAATTGCCCATAAGATTAGCCATGGTCCAGTGTTATAGACTTATCATTAGTAGTTTAGACTCCCAAACATTATTTTCCATACCAGGTCATTTGCACATTGCTTTGTATTAAATAATGACTTTTGTTGAGTTTTTAGCTGTGATCTAAATATTCTGTACTAAATTACTACATTAACAAAATTTCAAGGTTCAAGCAAATTTTGAGCAGAAATACAAGTATTACATTGGACAGGATGTGCTCGTGAATTCTGGTTCTTCCTCCTGCGAAGAGTGAGCTTACAAGTGCTTACCCCCCAGTCTGATGAGACTTCCTTTGATGATTGGTGGGACAGAAGTTCAAATGCAGAGCTGTTCACTTAAGAAAGGGCCTCAACTCCATCATTATTCTGGGAGCATGGACTTTGTGGAATGTTCATAATTGGTGTGTGTTTGATGCTGAATCTCCAAACCTATCTAGAGCTCTGTTGCTCGCTGGTGAGGAACTTCTCTATTGGAGCTTGGCAGGGGCACGAGGTATCAATGACCTCCTTGCCCAGGGGCTGAATGAGAGTTAATTTTTGGGTCGAGGTCGCCTTCTTTGTATGTCAAGGGCTAATCTATTTAATTTGGACATAGTGGTGTGAGTGGATATGCCTTGTATGGGTTCTTATCTCATTTTTTCTTCTTAATATAGTGACACGTAGCTATGCTGCGTGTTCGAGAGAAAAAAATACATTGGACAGGATGGAAATGGAAGTGATCCTCGAGTGCACTAAAGATCCCCTTTTACCAAAAAATAGGATTTACATGTAATGGTGTTAATTCCTTTTGTCCTGTACTAAAGGCTTCTGAAGCATGCATATTCCGCCCTAATGGCACAGTTCCAGTCAAGACTGATGGTCAGGTGTGATTATGAAGGGATCAAATGGCTTCTGGAGCATACATATTCTGCCCTAATGGCACAGTTCCAATCAAGACTGATGGTCAGGTATGATTATGGAGGGATCAAATTTTGTGTGGAATGACATTTAAGTTGCAGCATCTGTTAAAGGATTTTAAAGAAAGTGACATGTGCCTTGTTTAATTCTACTTTCTCAATACAAGGTTCTTCTCACAGTTCTGCGTGGGCCCATATTGGATGAAGTGCACCAGCAGATAAATTCATGGATATATCAGGTTATTCCTACGAGAAATGCTTTTCTGAATCATCATCCATGCACCATTTATCTTCTATTTGTTTATCTTCTTATTCAAAATCTTTAAAATCTTTAGTGGATTTCTAGCTCACATTCCTTACATAACTTAGTATGTAAGACATTAGCAATGCTATTTACACTTAAATCAAGTTGTTTTGAGTAATCTGTAGGATTTGCCTGTTATTATCTGGCACATTTCAGTCATATACATGGTTTTTGTATGTTTGAAAGAGAGATTATCAGTACTAAAACTTTGAAGTTTAATTATGTGTTTTTTTGAATCTTGGTTGATCAAATAGTGATTATCCAATATTCTCTTGTTCCTAATTCTTCTTTTCTTTCCACAGATTACCAGAGTTTACAAGGGGAAGGACTATGTGGAAAATGAATTTATAGTGAGTTCTCTCCCAATAAGATGTTCTTTGCATTGCTAATGATGATTATTTTTAAACTTCACAGTTTGTGTCACATGTGCTTCTACCTTTTTTTTTCTCTCTCTATTGGCATAAGATTTTAATGTCTTCTGAACTGATAGTTCCCATGCATAGGTTGGGCCTATACCAGTAGATGATGACAAACAAAACATTTTACGCTGATTCCAGTGGAAAAGATGTAGCAACTGAAATTGGAAAAGAAGTAGCAACTAAAATTGTTACAAACATGGTGACAAACAAAACACTTTACACTGATTCCAGTGGACGCGATTTCATCAAAAGGGTATTGCAGCACTGGTACTTTTTACCTTTTATTTATTCTCTCCCAGCAAGATTTTTGTTGTCCTTTGCATAGACTGTTCTTTAGAAATGATTTTGTTAGTGATTCCTCTTCTAGTTTAGAACCTGTAATGTACTACTGAAAATTCATGGCATAATGGTGCAAGATTATCTCAAGATTTATTTCATGAGGTATTTTTTTTGCAGATAAGAGATTATCGATCGGAGTGGAAGATTTAAGTGCACCAGCCTATTCTGGAAACTATTATCCTGTGAGATTTGGTTTGTTCTCTATCTCTATGTTTTTAAATGAACAAGTTCAATAGCATCAATAAAATGGTTTCCTTTTATCGGAGTCAACTTTCGAAAGCAGTCAAGAGTGGCATTTTCCACTCAGTTGATTTAGTATTGAATTGATTATTCTCTGTTACTTTTCATAGAGAATTTTATTGGTTATTTTGGTCTCGATTCAAAGGCTATTAATTTTACTGAAAAATGGCAACACCAACACAAAATGTTAGCTCAATCAGCTATTTGTGCACTGCGGCAAAAGAAATTCGATTTAGCAATCTTTACAAAATTTTCTGCATAAGAGGTCGCTGATGATTATAAAAAGGGGTGAAGATGAAACATGAGCAAAACGTGTTTATTTCATGTTCTCTTATCACTCTGTAGTTATGAGAAGAGGTAGCGATCTTTAAGAAATTAGAATGCTGTTACAACTCTTACATGTAATTTCTGTTGCGGAAATTTGTAAAAAGATAGGTGATTATGTGTATCTTTTCAGGTTAATGTGGAGGATGACAGCAAAGAGTTGTCTGTACTGGTAGACAGGTCAATTGGAGGTTCCAGTATAAAGGATGAACAAATAGAGCTAATGCTACACAGGTCCAGCTGCAAAATAGAATGATTATAATAATCTAGTACTTCCTTTTTGTCTACCTGTGTGTGACTAAACCCTCAGTCCACCCTGTATAGGAGGCTACTCCACGATGACGGGCAAGGCGTCGCCGAGGCGCTAAACGAAACAGTCTGTCTCAACAAGCAATGTGAAGGACTAATTGCAAGTAAAATGGACTATTTTCCTGATACCATTTTAGATAGAGGTAGTCCAACTTTACTAGATGTATTGGTATAAGAATGAATACATATCATTTTTTCTGTGGAAAATATCTCACTTGTCAGGATAGATCAATTGATAGCATGATAACTACAATAATCCAGTGTCTCAAAAGTAGCTTGATAATTACAATTAAGATTTAAGTCATAAGGAGAATAATATTCTGTCACAACAAATCAATTTGTTATATTGTGACTGCAAGCATGCTGTTTCATGCAGAAATATAATGCGAAATATCTCTTTGAAATTTGAACAGATAGAAGGAAAGTACTATATAAAAATAGATCCACAAGGAGAAGGAGCTCGGTGGCGTCGGACATTTGGCCAGGAAATATACTCCCCTCTCCTTGTTTTCACAGAGCAGGTATGGGGCGAAACTTGCCATATTAACATGATTGCTCGACAAGCCATTCCTGTGTTCAACATGCACCTACTTGTTTTCCAGGCTGGAGGTAACTGGGCGAATTCGCATGTTGCAAAATTCTCTGCCATGGATTCAACTTACAGCTTGCCTGATAATGTTGCAATGCTTACCTTTCAGGTACCTGCCTCTTTATACCACTGTCGCCATAATGTGCTAAAAAGTGAAAAGTACACGCTACGGATGGACTTGTTGTTCCGGGCGGTAACGGCCTTTAGTCCCGGTTATCGCGCCGGGACAACGATCCCGAGACTAAAGGTAGAACCTTCAGTCCTGGGTCATCGAGCCGGGACTAAAGAGGGACCTTTAGTCCCAGTTGATGTTACCAACCGGGACTAAAGGGCCTTCAGCCGAGCAAACCTGGCCGCACCCTTTAGTCCCGGTTGGTAACCCTGACCGGGACTAAAGGTTCATTTTCATTTTCTTTTTTTTGTTTAATTTATTTTCAGTTCAGTTACACATATTTGTTTAATATATAATATGTTTTTATGTACGTATTCTACGCTGCTAATATAAATACACGCACGTATATAATTACATCTAATTATCATCTCGAGCATTATTATATTCGAATAAAGTATGAAACTATATATATTATAGATATATATGTATATATACAACACTTTAATAATCTTGTTCTCAAAAATAACGATATCAATAAACATTTAATTTACATCATTAGTTCCTTAGGATCAAAGTAGAACTCGCCGTTGGGATTTAACACTTTTTCTAGAAGATATCCTGCTATTGACTCTTGAACTGCTTTCAGATGATCTTTTTGCATGACCCTTCGTTTCAATCATTCAGTCTTGCATTTGAAATAAAAGGAAAAGTATTAATACATATATATATATTCATTTAAAAATAAATAAAAATTTGATATATACGTAGTCTGAGGACATCTTCAGGAGTTTTTCTTATGTGTGCAGTGATAAATTCACAAACGTAGTATCCACACAAGTTATTACCTGGTTGCTGCCGCAAACACCACTGTACGAGAAGAAGATTATTCTCATCATCTCACACGTAAATTGAAGTACGATATAGTAATTAAACACGTGGGGAAGTATATATAGTACAACTTACTGGTATTTCAACTACATTAAGTGGTGCCTTGCAATCCTTGCGGTGTTGCCGAATAAACTCTTTCCAAACACTGTGCGACCAATAATGTACTATCGTTAATAAATTATGGCAAAGTCTATTCAATAATAGTTGTGCGCGAGAGATCGAAATTACCCCTGGATAATGTCTATCATATCTTGGTATAGTGCTCGCTCTTTTCTCAATGAGTCCAAGATTACTAACCGACTTGAGTTTAACTCAATGACAATGAGTATCCAGTGAAACCTGCATTGGTTTATACACACACATACATGCATATAAGTTGTATTGATATTACATAAAATGTGTAGACTACATTATTATTAACACTTACTCAAAGTTGTACGGGAAAAGTATTGTTGTCTTGTCGTGCTGCTTCACGAAGAACTTCATGATATTCGTCTGTGCTTCAGATACCCAGTGCTCCTTGACAATAATATCGGTTTTGAATACGATATAAGAATCAATGAAGCCAACACTGGTGTCTTGTATTCTTTGGAGCTCTAACATCTGGAATCTGTATATAAATATAAGTTATATGTGAGGATAATTATATACACGTACCCATGGAAGTGAGTTTATTAAATAAAAGTAAGAATCACTTACAAACAAAATGAGCTAATGATTGATTTGTCCAGAGCGTCCAAGTGGTACAGTTGATGCAATTCTTCGAAACTAATATGTAAGATATCATCGCCACGAAAGTAATGATGGTCTCTAAATCTGACAAAGATCCACTGCTCACCCCTGCCACACGCCTGCATGTACCACTTATTGAGCAAGTACATTTGCGTACCCAATTCATTTAGAGCCGCAGGGTTGTACAGACTTTTGCCAAATTTATAAGTCTTCCAGGTATCAACTTCCAGGTTCTGGATTGGAGCTTTGCCCGTCACTTGATCCAAGGTTAAACTAGTTTGTTCAAAAAAAGCATTAAGGTCTTGAACCGATACTTCTCCAGAGTTGTCTGGTCAATAGATTTCTATGTTGGAACCATATTCATTAGCAACAAGATTTTGCATTGCTTGCTTCTGTTGTCCGAGCTGTGGGACATCCTTCCCTAATGCTCTTTTCCTTTTCTTATGTGCATCATGTGACTTCACGAGGGAGCGGTCATAGTCTGATAGTGGCGGAGGCTTACGAACTTCAAGCATCTTTTTTCTTGTGAGCTTCGACCTTCTGCCTCAGCTGATCTCGTGGTATGTAAAAGTATGATTTCTCCTTAAGCTTCGCTTGTCTCTGCTTTTGGATATCTATAAAAAAATCTTTCACTTTTTTTGTCTTCTTCAGCTGCTATTTGCTCATCAGTCTTTTCAGGAAGTATTTCTTGAGAAATAACTCTTTTTTTTGGTCTTCTTTGCCGCCAGGACCTTAGACGTCTTTGTAGTGCATCGCTGTGGAGGGGGTGGGGGCGGTGTTGGAGACCGGCGTGGAGGCGATGAGGCTGGTAGAGGATGTAGTCATTAGGACATGCGCTGCTTTACATACGAGGTATTCATCCAAATTCTCGTATTCATTGCCATGGTAGAGGATGCAGTCATTAGGACATGCATGTATCTTCTGGATTTTTAATCCCAAAGGGCAGACAACCTTTTTTGCTTCGTACGTAGTGGTGGGCAATTCATTTGGCTTCGGAAGCATCTTCTTTATGAGGTTCAATAAATTCCCAAATGCCTTGTTGGATACACCATTCTTTGTCTTCCACTGTAGCAATTCCAGTGTTGTACCCATCTTTTTTTGCCCCTCTTCGGCCGTCGGGTATAGCAACTTCCTATGATCCTCAAGCATGTGCTCGAACTTAACTTTCTCTTTTTCACTTTTGCATTCTTGTTGTGCATCACGAATGGCATCGCCAAGAGCATCATCGAGATCATCTTCTACCGCTACCTCTTCTTCATCTCCCCCCATTGTAGTATCATCAAAGGCACCATACTGAGCAATAATGTCATCAATGTCTAAATCTTCTCCTTCACCTTCTTCCATCATGACCCCGCTTTCTCCATGCTTAGTCCAACATATATAGTTTTACATGAAACCTGACTTAAGCAAATGTGAATGAAGACTCATTGAGCTTGAATATTCCTTTAAATTCTTACATATGGCACATGGACATCACATGTAACCATCCCGCTTATTTGCCTCGGCCACACTTAAGAAATAGTGCACGCCCTCAATAAAGTCTTGGGAGCGGCGATCAGCATTGTACATCCAATGGCGTGACATAATCTGCATTACACAACAAATTATGAAAACCTTGAACATAATTAAGTATTTTATTACACAACATAGATGACACACACATGGTTGATTAATTAACTAAGCCTGGCTACAACGTAAGCAATCCCAACTATCACTAAACAAACTAAAACTACAATGCACTTCAGTAACATAATTATTTCGTGACCGTACGCAACTAAAACAGACAAATCATTCTTCTGTTGAATATCAATAAGCTTCTCCTGCTGCCTCACTGCCTCATCATCAGAAGCCGCTACCTCAAACGCACCCGAATTCTGCACGTATGTAGCATAATCTTCCTCCCAGTACCAACCATCGCATCCATTGCCCTCCCACTGAAATTAAAGCCAAAAAATATTTAGTCAAAAATATTCAAGAAAAGAGGTCAATTAGCCATAATAATCAAATGCGTAAGAAACTCACATCGCGATCCGGGCACTTGTAGAAAACACGACCCTTGTTGGGTCCCTGTCTCTTGACTCGGTACTCCATCACAATCTTCTGCTTACACTTGCCGCAGATAATGAGAGAGAGTTCTGGCCTCAATCGTTTCGCAACCGAACGAGAGGCTGAGAATCCGGTACCAGTTGTCATCTACTTTCTATACTTATTTTTGCAAACTAGTGTAAATTTCACATTTTCTAAAATAATATATTTAAACAAAACTAAAATTATTTATTTATCTAACTAAACCATGAAATATGTACTATGTATAATGATAAAATACCAAACTATCAAGTGATTTTACTATTGTAAATCATCATGTGATTTTGAGCTAGAAATGACATAGAAATCACATAGCTCAAAAACATGTTTCAATAAATAACCATCCGTACTAGTTGATCTTGCTTACGTGATCATCTCGACGAGCATTTCTCCACCGGACGGCACCGTACTTGACCAAGGAAGAGCTCCGATTCTACGAGGAAGGCAACACAGTCTTCCACGACCGTTGCCGCTCTCCCTCGTAGAATCAAAGCTCCTCCTTGACGTCCGTTACCGCTCGGCAGAGAACATGCTCGCCAAAATGAACACGGTCCGCAAGTTCAACTAGTACGGATTTTCTATAATTTTCTAACTATTTTCTAAGTTTTTTATTTCATGGAAAATTGAATTCTAAAAAATAAAAGGCATGATTTCTAAGTATTTCATTTCATGGAAAAAATAATTCTAAGTGACCTGCTCGATATCGGCGAGCTCGCGGGCGTTTAGGTTGCCGAGGATAGTAACATTTGTAGATGACATTTGTAGGTCTGAAATTATCAAATGGAAAATTTAATTCTAAAAAATAAAAGGCATGATTTCTAAGTATTTCATTTCATGGAAAAAATAATTCTAAGTGACCTGCTCGATATCGGCGAGCTCACGGGCGTTTAGGTTGCCGAGGATAGTAACATTTGTAGATGACATTTGTAGGTCTGAAATTATCAAATATCCATCAAATTATAGCTCAAAAACATGTTTCAATAAATAACCATCCGTACTAGTCGACCTTGCTTACGTGATCATCTCGGCGAGCATTTCTCCATCGGACAGCACCGTACTTGGCCAAGGAAGAGCTCCGATTCTACGAGAAAGGGAACACGGTCTTCCACGACCGTTGCCGCTCTCCCTCGTAGAATCAAAGCTCCTCCTTAACGTCCGTTACCGCTCGGCAGAGAACATGCTCGCCGAGCTGAACACGGTCTGCAAGTTCAACTAGTACGGATTTTCTACAATTTTTTAACTATTTTCTAAGTTTTTCATTTCATGGAAAAATTAATTCTAAGATCACGTAAGCCGCCGGGGACGAGGATGGCGCGTGCTCCAGCAAGGACGAGCGAGGCGTGATTTTGATGAACTAATTTAACTTTTATTTATCCAAACATATATGCAAATCATCATATGATTTTGAGCTAAAAATGACATATAAAATCATAATAAAGTCCAACATATAAAGTTACATATGCATCTATATTGCAAAATGAGATAAGCTACTGATAAAACATAAGAGATTAAGTTTGTTACCTCCAAAATCAAAGAGCAACACCAATGGAGGGGGAGAGAACAAGAACAACAGCAAGCTGAAGAACAGAGGCAGTGAGTTTGAATGGAATGGCTCGGGCTCAGGGAGGAAGAAATGAGCTGGTGTATAGGCCGGGATAATTAGTCCCGGTTAGGGGGCTAAACCGGGACTAAATATTAATATTTATTCCCGGGGCATCACCTAAACCGGGACTAAAGATCCCTGCTCCGCGGACGACCGTTGGGCAGGGACCTTTAGTCTCGGTTGGTGACCCTTTAGTCCCGGGGACAAAAAATGCCGAGGCTAATGTCAAATTGGGACATCGTTCTAAAGTCTGTTCTCCCATATGGCTGTTAGAATTTAGAAGCTTCATTTTCCCTTTTTCTAGAGTAGTATGTTCTGTGCATTGGTGCCCAGTCCTGCTTGGTTTGATCGATGACAAAAAATGACATGAAACCATGCACCCTTTTTAGATATATATCACGACAAGTGCAAAACTGCTGTCTAGATTTATTTCTTTGCATATCAGTACTGCATGTATATATATCTGTTTAAAACTTGGTTATATCTGTCAAATGTTTGCTCATTACACAGGAGCTTGAAAATGGAAGTGTTCTACGGTTTGCTCATCTATATGAGGTTTTGCACTGTATCCTTACTTTCGGTTGTTACAGGTCAGGTAAACCTATTTTCTTTCCTAAGTCTTTTCCTATGCTGTTGTGCACATAGGCCGGGGGCAGGGAGCACAAGGATCTTTCAGCTTTAGCGAGTCTTGACCTCAAGAGAGTGTCCCCAGCTTGTCTTCGACACACTGTTCTTTGATTTACACTTATTATAGTCTTCAACAGCATTCTAACTCAGATTCTTGATCCTCACTCCAGATTGGCAAGATCATCGAGACAAGCTTATCGGCAAACCAAGAACGCACAGCCGTTGAGAATAAGCGCTTGAAATGGAAGGTGCAAGATTTTGCTGCTGACGAGAAGGTGGTCCGGGGTGGTCGTGTGGATCCTTCGAAGCTTGTGTTGTTGAGCTGGGGCCAATGCAGATCCGCACATTCATCATCAGCTTCGATCACAACATCAGTGACAAGCAACTGCTCTGATCACTGACGAATAGGTCTGGACGGCGAAGTCAATGTTGCACTTTATCTTGGCTCTCCTTCGGTTAGGAAATAAAAAATAATGTGGCCAGGCCGGCCATGATGTCATTATGGCCTGCTGTGGGTCAGGGTAGTCACACCGGTTCTCAAGTACTCCCTCCGTCTAAACAATAGAGTCGCTATGAAACCGTGCTGATCAAACTTTTTCAACTTTAACTAGATTTATAGAAAATACGTACAATATTTAAATAAGTTTATTGTGAAAGCATATTCAATGATCTACCTAATAATACTAATTATGTACCATACGTATTAATATTTTCTTAAATATATTTGGTTAAAGTTAAAAGTTGCTGACTTTTTAGGAAGCGAGAATGACTCTTTTTTTTTGAGAGAGGGAGTATAAGGCTAAGGACCTGTTTATAATTTCACTGCCTGAATTTTTAGATTATTTCAGGCAACACTCATGTACTACTAATTATAGTACAAGTAAATTGTCACTTTTGTAGTTTGTTATGTTATTTGTCTTTGTGTTATAACATATCAAATTTTTGTCCTTGTCTGACTAGAAATAATTGTAAATTGTTAAATTGTCTTTGTGCCAATACATATAAGATTTTGTCAGGTTTATGGTTTTGTCTAACAGTTTTTTTTATTATCGGAACAAAAAATTGCAGATTATGTTTACAAAAATTGCAACGACTGCAATTTTAGTATAAAATATATGCAATAACCCTCGGCTGAAACAAAACTAAAATTCAGACACTTAAAATTTAGCAAATCCCTTATAATTTATATATAAGGCAAATTTAGCGTCAACATGTGCAGCGACGCCCGTCAACATGTGGATGAACCGCCGACAAGAGGTTTCAATAACAGTACGCCTAGTGCAAGACCTGTCCGGACGCACATCAGAAATTAGCACCCGCGTACTGAAAACAGCATCGTGGCCTATCCGTTCCACACCCGGAAACGAACTTGGCTGTCGCCATATGCTCGCTTGGGCCATTTTGCCCCTGCGGTGGTTGGCTCTGGTGGGCTCACACGCCATTGGAAATTTTCCCCATGCGTTAGGGTTTTAGTGCCCTTTATTCGGTCACCATCTCCTTCACTCGCTTTCGACTCCCTCTCGATCGCTTCCTCGCTCACTCCGCCTCCTCCCTCCCATCTCTCGGGTGTGGCAGTGTGGTTGGACCACGACGTCGCCTCCATGCTTGGGGCCTCTCTGCTGCTCCGCCTTGTCAGCAGTGTGGAGCCTTCCTCGCCTTCGTCTCCAGCAGTCGTTTGAGCGCACAGGTTCTTCTTCCCCGTCTCTGAGCTGCTGGTGGGTGGAGTCCTTGGTGGTATTCGACACTAGATCTGCTTCCCTGTAACCACCTTTCACCTCTTCTTCAGTGCCTCCCCCTCCTCCCTTTGTCTTAATTAAGCAAGGTAACTGACCCCTTCAACCCTCTAGTAGCCGCGTTTCACCTGTGATGTTCGATTAGTTTCATGTGGTCCTTCATGGTTAGGGCTGCGTGATTTATCTGCTCGTTTTTCTGATACATTTCATATGTAATGTTTCATTTTGGGTGATTCTATAGTGACTCATTCTTTGATGTGCTCATATGTTATTGTAGATCTGCGGTTCTTTCTATTACGTGCTAATTTCGTCCTCCCTCGCACTTAGATCCTTGATCTCTTGTTCTAGGGTTTACTGTTCACCTGTTTACTGAAACATGGTGGTACTTGGGCATGTTTGTTTCACTGTATTTACATGTCGATGATGTTAAGGATGAGCCGCTGGGTGGCTTCAATCCATGAAGCAGCTGTGACTATGACTCGTTGCCCATTTTTTATGAGCTTTGTACTAGTGTGCACATTTGGAAGCCAGCAAGGCATGCCTGAGTTCTAGAACTTGTAAATTTTAATGCTTCCTGTAGATGGATGCCAACCAGACTAGGTGTGCTATGGCCTCACAGGCTGCTGCTATGGTGGTTGTTATGGTTGCTTTCTTATCTACCAGACTGAAGAGAGTTAGGAGGGGCACTGAACCAGTAGTTTATGGTCCTAGGCTTGCTGCAGATGAGCATAGATAGAAGAACACCTCTAGTTAATCTATAACTCCACTTATACAGAGTGTTTGGCCTACTAAGGATGACTAGAGCACCTTTCTTTTCTCTGTGCAACCTTTTTAGGAAGAGGGATTTTGTTCATGATAGCATCAATTCTAGTGTGGAGGAACAAGTGTCTTTGTTCCTTCATGTAGTTGGACATAATCATAGGTTTAGGGTCATCCACCAAAGCTTTAGGAGGCCCATAGAAATAATTAGCCGCCACTTCCACCAAGTGTTGTATGCAGTTGGGGAATTAAGGTAACTAGCTTAAGTCAATGTTTATTTGTAGGTTTAATTATTAATACACAATTGTTCTGATGGCCACTGGTATTTCTATTTAGGACCGCACAGGTGCCATTATTGATGGCACCCATGTGTTGGCAAGGGTGCCTAGGTACATACAGGATGTCTTCAGGGGTAGAAAAAGCAACCCCACACAAAATGTTATGGCTCCTATTGACTTTGACCTAAAGTTCACTTATAGCCAGGTGGGAGGGGTCTGCACATAATGCATTGGTCTTGGCTGATGCTATTGAAAGGATGATGGGTTGAGGGTGCCTGAAGGTAAACAAACTGTCCATAATGCAATAGCAGCAATTTAGGTTGCTCTTACTGAAAGGACCTTGATGTCGCCTAGAGGAGGGGTGAATAGGCCTGTTTAAAACAAACTCGCAGCGAAAGTTAAATTCTAGGTGCGGCACTGTTGCTCCCAAGGTGTAGCACTGCCTCGCCTGCAGACAAGCTCGAACTACAATTCAAAAACTGCCCAAGAAAAAGTAGATCGAGCAAATTGCTGATGTTCCTGGGGTAGTGTAGAGCCTATTCCACCACCTAGATGTTGGCGGAAGTGCACGAGCAAGTAGATCAGGACCAAACCCTAGAATCACCATAAATACAAGTATAGCAATGCAAATCATAAGAACACAAGTGAGACACCGATTTATCCCGTGGTTCAGCTCGTCACTAAGGCTTGTCTATGTCCACGTTGTTGAGGTAGCCACAAAGACTTTGGTCTCTTTCAACCTTATCCTCGTTCTCAAGTCAAGAGAATTGTAACACCCTAAAAATTGCTCCTTTTGAAATAGATGTAAATTGAGTTAATTTTGAATTTTTTGTGCTTATGAAAACATAGGAAAATAAAATTTTTCATTAAATTAAAATTTATCATAAGGCTTAGCAACATTGTAGTGCATTCATGCTGGTGCATTTGTATTTTTGTAATGAGTGGTTTTGGTCTAAATTCAAAATGTTTCAAAGTGTTTTTGAAAATGATTCAAAAATAATTTTGAAATAAAGAAAAGAAAAGGAGAAAGCTTTCCCTCTCTCTTGTTCTGGCCCAGAGCAGCCAGCCCGCCCTGCTCTCCCTCGAGCCCACCTCCTCCTTCCCCGCTTGGGCCAGAGCACCGCAGGCCCAGCTTGGCCTCTCCCTCTCCCCTCCGAACCTCTCAGCCCAGTGGCAATAGGCCGTCCTGGCAGGAGGCCAAGGCCCACGTGCAGCTGCATCCCCACACACCAGCCGCTGATAGGTGGGCCCCACTTGTCAGCGTCCTCGCTGTCTTCTTCCTCTCGTGGCTGAGCAGGACTCTGTTCTAAGCAGGATTCCACCGCTGCCCCGACTCTGCCCGATTTGGCGTGCGCGCCACGCCTTCGCCCCCATAAATAGTAGCCCTACGACCACCGCCTCCCTACCAAGCCCTAGAGCAAGCCGCATTGCCTCCACCTGAGTCATCGCGCTATTTGAATCTCACCGAGAAGGAGCTCACCGCCGCCATGCTCGCCTAGCCACTTTGATGCCACCGTAAGCCGATCCCAAGATTCGCGTTGAGTTTGCGAAGCCGCCGAGCCCCTTATTTCTTCTTTTCTCGCTCTAGCTCACTCACGCTGCATCGCCGAACCTTCACCGGAGCTCGCCGTTCGCCCCACCACGCTATCCGATGCCATAGACCCATCGTCGACCGCAAGAAGGCCCTAGGTGAGTTCACCGTCTTCTCCTCTTGTTCCCTGTGCTCTGGGCTCATCAAACCGTGGCCTCTAGGGCCCAAACCGAGCGCTTCGGCAAGCTTCTTGCCGCCGGTAATGGAGCTCCGCCGCGCCGGCTTTCTTCTCCGGCCGGTGACTCTCTCCCTCCCCGATTCTAATCTAAGCCGTCCATCTTAGATCTAACGGCCATGATCGCACCATTTCGGTTTGGCCGATAGTTTTTCAAAAGAGCCCTAGCATTTTTGTAGATTAGAACCCGTTGTTCCAGTACTTTTGCTAAAGAGACCCTCGACTTTTGAATAATCTAACCCGTAGTCCATGGCGCACTTCTAGAATACGTTTTCCTATTCTGAAAGCGTAGTTTCTTTCTAGTAGATTCAAAATACGTTTTCATCTATTTACAGTTTTGCCACTATTTTCTCTAGGCCATAACTTCTCCGTTTTAACTCCGATTTGATCCGTTCAAGTTGCGTTAGATTCATAATTGAGTAATCTACATATTTATACTATTGTTAAATATGTTTTCAACTTTTGAAATTTGAGGTTAGATTTAATCTATTATTTTATTAAAGAAAATCTTGGTTAATTCATAACTTCTTCGTTATAGCTCTAATTAGAGTGCTTCTCGCGTTTGTGTGTTCGTAATAATGTGTAGAATGTCTTTAAAACCTTTTCACTCACTATTTCATATGTCCAGTGTATTGTTCTAATTTAGTTCTATTGTTTGCGTCGTGTATGATTGCATGGATGCTTGTGTGGTGCTTTATGATCATGTCCAGTCGGTGAGCTATACGTGGTGAATCAAGAAGCAGATCTTTGAAGCTTTGGACTAGAAGAAGGATAAGAGTTTAAGGCAAGTATAGCATGGGATCTTCCTTGTTGTCCTATCAACTTTAATATATTTAATTCATATTGCATGTGTCACCTTGATAGGGATTCCCTAGAATTGAACTTATACCTTGTCTCCTATGGGATATGCATTGGGTAGCTTTGCTAGTGCTCAACTAAACCATGATCTTGTAACTGACTAATGGTATATGCAATAAACATTAAAACATGACTTTTTAGCAACTTGAAAATAGGGGGCTGGAGTGTTTAGCTACTTTCTAAATGCTTCAGATTCCTCTCCCTAAGGACTTATCTATAAGCAAACATCTGGGACTTACAGTACAACTGTGAGGGCAACATGGCTCTGGCTTTAGCTCAGTATGAGGACATTTTCTAGCTTGTTAGAGGTTACCTTTATGGCATAAGAATGGCTTGATGAATCAGGTATAGGACAGCCTCTACTCTTATGTGTATAGCCGTGATGGACTTGTGCCATTCGACAGGGGGGTTCCTATATCTGTTTGCCGAGTGAATCTAATGGCCCTAACTTGTTAGATGAACTTTTGAAAGGCTTCATAGTGAACCCTGCCAACCGTCCTTGGTAGTGGATCTAGAGGTTGGCCACCTCGAGCGAAAGGGTAAATCACGACTCATAGTGAAAGTGTACAACCTCTGCAGAGTGTAAAACTGGTATATCAGCCGTGCTCACGATCACGAGCGGCCTTGGACCCTTATGGAATAGATGATGACCACTGATGCTACTGATGATAAAGATGCTCACTAATGATTATTGTTTATGCTATTCATTATTCATGTTTACCTGATCATGTGTTTATATGGGCTTGTGAATAAACTTTTTGCCACCCAATTGCTAAAAGATGACTCATTAAAAGCTAATCATAGTTAAACCAGTGTCAGCCTTTTGAGCCTCATGAACCCCATGTTATATTTGTTGAGTACGACATGTAGTTACGCTTGCTTTACTTTTTATATCTTTCGAAAAATCCATCATGGGTACCAGATTGCTAGAGTTTGGAGGAATTAGGCTTGTGATCAACTAGACAGTTGTCCCTGTCGAATTGAAGTCTTCACCCGAGTTTCAGAGTTGTCTTTCCACTGTTTGCTATCTAATGTTATATTCTTTATACTAAGTACATTATATATTGAGCATTGTCTTTTGATATTACCCTTATTTGTAGCTATATGTGAGATTTGACTTCCTGGGCTCACATATGGTGTGTATCTAGTTTTGTTCTTAAAACCAGGTGCTACAAGAATGAACTCTTAAGATGAGGGGTGATTTCACTAGCTAATTGAGGTGATTACAAACCTCCTGGGGCTGCCACACGAGTTGGAAAGCTCCACGGGCGATGCTCTAGCCGGCTAGGAGCAAGCTCCAAGAGTAACAAACACAATCCACTGGCTTGAATGTGAACCAAGTGTTCTAGGAGATGATGAACAGTTGGGGCTGCTCTCTAATGCAGTTTGGAGGCTCAAACTCTCTTGGGTTTGGAAGGGAATCAAAGAGAGAAGCTTGAGGGGCTCCAATGGTGAGTGAGGGAGAGAGAGCTGCTTTCTTCTATTCTTGTACGAGCTGAATGAGTGGAGTGCTCCAAGAGAGCCGTTGGGGACGAAGAGAAGGGGTATAAATACCCCCTGCTCCCAACGGTCAGTTCAGTCATGGTAGTGCCGCGGCTGAACTGTAGCAGTGCCGCAGTGCGGCAGTGCCTTGCCTAAACTACGGCAGTACCTCAGTGCGGCAGTGCCTCACCTACCAAGCAGTACAAAAGATAGGATTGAAAAGCTTGCTATCTTGGCTGAGGCTTTAAGGATATTTGGTTGCACATTAAAGCTTGTGCATTGTATCCCCCTTTATAGTAAGGTTTTTCCTAAACTCAAATTCAAAATATCAAAGAATTTAAACACCTTTAAGTTGGTCACCGCATCCTTTTTATAATTGGGGGCTCCACCATCGAATGTATTGTCCTCATTCCCATTATACCTTGAGCATGTGACTTGAACCATTTCAACACATGTGCGTTCAATCAATGGCTTCAAGTCACTTCCAATAATGATTTGATCCTCAACACAATATGACTCCTCATAGCTCGATTAGTTCCTCGAATCAATGCAAGTACTCTCTTCTTCACCTTAGCCATGGTACCTTGGTCCTCAAGCCATCGCTTGCCCTTCACCTTTGCTTAGTCCCTCGAAGCCCTTTCCTTGCTATCTTCACCTTATCAAGCCATACTCAAGTCACATCATATTAAGTATCCATTGAAAAACCATTTCTTCAATAGTATGATCCTTTCTTGAATATCTTCTAGATATGAATGTTGACATCAATCAAGCTTTAGTTTGATTCACATAAAGACATATATGAATCAACATAAAAATGGTCAAGCCAATTCACGATTCCTGATATCCTCTTCATTTTGGCTTGACACTCCTAATACTCACATCAATATCTATGTTCATACTTCTAGCTTGATCAAAGCAATGCAAAGTGATTTTCCAAATCTTCATCCATAAACCAACATAGAGACTGACTTATATCCAATATGAGTTGTGTCCTTTGTCATTTAAACCTTTCCTTGGTATTTCTTCACTTATGTATTCTTGAGTCATTCTTCAATCCTTGATCAAAGCTAATCCACTATCAAACTCTTCTTGTTCATGCAAAGCAAGCCATTATAGAGACCAATCCAAAATCATCAACTCATGTCTCATTTGCCATTTGCCAAATATGCTTGCTTTCACATGATGCTATGATATCCCACAACATAAAAGCCATTTTATTGATTCCATTTGCATTGTTGTCTTTTGCTTGAACTAGAATGTTTCCACAATCTTTCAATACAACAATACACAATTTGGCCTTCATTACAACACTATGTGGCATATCATCAAGTTTGCCTTCTTGTTGAACCTATATACACTTCTCATTCCACAATCTACAAGTGTATGCAATAACCTCAATTTCCTATTCAACACTTAGCAAACTTGTTAGACCTTTAATGGTGTTGTCATTCAATTCACCAAAACCCACTAAAGGGCTAGATGCACTTACACTTACATTCACACTAGTCATTCCTAGAATTTATTTGTAGGCAAGTTGTATCTAGTGGATGCCGGTTACGCTTGTCGCAATGGTTTCCCACCACCTTAGAGAGGTGTCTGTTACCATTTGTCTGAGTATGGGGTGCCATTACCCTACAAATGCAAGAGAACTATACAATTTATGACACTCCTAGCTAAGAGTGACTACTGAGAGAGTTTTTGGGACTTTGAAGAACCGCTTCTGCATAGTAGACAACAAGCCCTTCCACACTTACAGGACCAAAGGCAAGGTGGTTCTTGATTGCTACATTTTACACAACTAGATCCTTAGCTTTGGCACTGATCAAGTGGTCCTGATTGAGGATGAGTGGCTATCCAACCCTCCACAAGCTTCCCAAAGCTAGCTAGTTCATGAGTTACAGACCCAAGAGGCCACTGGAATGGTTGCTGTGAGGGATGCAATCCTAGATTCCATGTGGCCAATAGGGGGACTACTAGGATTTGAAAATTTCATGTAACTATACTACTATTTGTAATGAACAAAGGAAACCTTTGTATGGTACCATGTTGTAGTGCTTATGACAATTATGTACATGTGGGCTTTGTTGAGAGAATAACCTCTTCAATATTTTATCCCTTTCCATTTAATGTCTATGCTACCATGTCTATAATTTGTTTGTGCCTACCTTGTTTCCCAGTAATGTGAGGCATGTTTCATGAGTTACCTTGCTAGTTGCCCGAAATAGGATGACTGGTCTTGTGGTGTTGAAGTCCCTGCTGCTGGATTTGGCACTACATCTTCCCTCTTGCCCCATGGTGTTGGGTCTACTGCTAGGGTTGGGTCTGCTGCTGGGGTGTTTATGTCCCTGGGTCTGGGGCTATGGGTGGTGCCTCTCTTGTAGCTGCTACTGCTCCTGTTGATGCCCTTGCTGGTGGGGCTGCTACTAGGCCACCTATGAGGTGGACCAACAACTCTAGTGGCTTTGTGCTGCGTAGGATGAGTCAACTCATCCAAACTGGGGCAAGGGATGTCAAGGGTTTCAAGGACAAGGATGTCAACCAAGTAGCAAAGGCCCTTAGGGAGTACTCTGGGGAGAAGGTGACCTCCACCTAGGTGTACAACCACCTTAGGAAATGGAGGTAGAGGTGGGGAAGGATCTACATGTTGAAGGACCTGAGTGGGTGTAACACCTGTGTTTTTGCATCATGTTAAAATCCACTAAAAATGTGAACTTTTTAAAATTTACAACAAATTAAAACCATGACTAGTTATTTTTCCACAAAACCGTTTTAAAAATGTTTTCCGAAAACCCTGCATCAAAATTCACCATATGCATTTAGGTTAGAATGTTGGAATTACTTGAGTGCTTGTGTGTTCGAATGCTTGTTTGAATGCTTGCTTGATTGCTTGTGTGTGATTGCTTTTCTGGAATTTATTTGCGGCACCAAAATAACCTTCCTTAATTATCAATTGCATTCTTGAATTATTTGAAAACTTTTCCTTTATATAATAGAGGTAGATAGTACATCATAGATATAAGAAATATTTATTCTCTAGGAATTATAATAGCCATTGCATTAATAAATTATAGATTTAATTATTCCTTTTAATAATCCCTTCTGAATTTACATTTAGTTAATTTATAGTTATATATATTAGGAAAAGCTAGAATTATGGAATCACTACTTTCTATCATAGCTATAAAAGAATATAGAATATATTTAGGAAATGCATCATGGATATTAGTATTACATTCTTTTGTTCATTTTTTGGGAAAATAGAAAGGATTTCTTAAATGAAAAAGGGTTCCTAGGCTCAAACTTCTCCCTCTCCCACTTCTGGCCCAGGTGTGGCGCACCCCTCACCTCTCCCCTTTCCCCTTTGCCCGTAATGGGCCGGCCCAGCCAGCTGGTGTAGCCTGTCCCTTCTCTCCCTTCCCCCTCTCCCTGCGTGGGCCGGCGCCAAGCCTACGGGCACACAACCCATCAGGCATAGCAACAGCCCATTCTCTCCTCTCTCTTCCTTTCCCCGATGTATGGGGCCCGCTTGTCATCTTCTTCTTCCCTAGGAAGTCAACGAGCGCTCTATGCCGCTGTCGCTGACCTACTGTATCACACCGCCTTCCCTCGTTGCTGCCTTCCCCATGTGAATGGATGAGGACGCCAGCTCACCTCCGGCTGTTGCCAAAGATATTTCTCCGGGCCACCGTGTCGGCGTTTTGAGTTGCCACCGACAAGTAAATTTCTAATATTGCGTGTCTGGCTCGAATGGTGTGCTTAGAGGACACGAGGTTTATACTGGTTTGGGCAGAATGTCCCTACGTCCAGTTCATTGCTGCTGCTCATGTTACTAGCACTAAAAGTTCATAGTAGGGGTTACAAATGAGCGAGAGAGGGATAGGTCCCAAGTCTCTTGTGAAAGGAGTGAACAGGTCCTGAGAGAGCTCGGTTGCTACTCGGCCAAGTGTTCGGGGTTTGATGGGTTCATGATGGTTCGATCGGATCTAGCCTGAATCGATATGATGTGTTGTGATGCCCCTTATGGGACGCCCTGCTTTCCCTTTTATAGGCCAAGGGAAAGCATGGTTACAGTAGAGGAAAAAGAAGAACGAGAGAGAGAGAGAGAGAGAGAGCCGAAGGCCTTTAGGATCGTCGGGTCCATCTTCTCCTTCATGCGGGTCCCGACGGCCCTGTAGATGTCAACAGGGACGGCTTCGCACCGCGGTCCTGTCCATCACTAGCGCTATGCGCAGGCATCATATGCCGGTTATGGCGCTCCACTCCGTCCTAGCGAACATCGTGGTGAACTGACACGCCCGTTAGTGTTCATACAGGGGTTAGGCCGAACAACATCGGTACGCCCGATGCTGTTCTTAATGTGAATCCTTGGGTATGGCCATTAAGGCCATGTGTTACATCGGGGTGTGCTGGTCTCTTCCATGGTGTCAGAGCTTTGACTCTGGCCCATACGCTTGGATTTGGAGTGGTTGGTGGTAGCATGGGTCTCCATTGGGTGAGACAGAGCCTGTGGCCTTGGGGTCGGGCGAGGCGGAGTCCTCCCCTAGAGGCCGAGCGAGGTGGAGCGCAGACCCAATGGTCGGGCGTGGCGGAGCATAGAACCAAGGGTTGGGCGAGGCGGAGCGTAGGCCCAAGGGTCAAGCAAGGTGGAGCGTAGACCCAAGTGTCGAGCGAGGCAGAGCCCGCACCCTCAGGGTCGGGCGAGGCGGAGTCCTCCCCTAGAGGTTAGGCGAGGCGAAGCACAGATCCAAGGGTCGGGCGAGACAGAGCGTAGACCCAAGGGTTAGGCGAGGCGACGCATAGACCCAAGGGTCGGGCGAGGTGGAGCGTAGGACCAAGGGTCGGGCGAGGCAGAGCGCAGACCCACGGGTCGGGCGAGGTGGAGCGTAGACCCAAGGGTCGGGCGAGGTGGAGCACAGGCCCAAGGGTTGGGCGAGGCGGAGCATAGGCCCAAGGGTTGGGCGAATCAGAGCCCATAGCCTCGGGGTTGGGCGAGGCGGAGTCCTCCCCTAGAGGCTGGGCGAGGCGAAGCACAAACCCAAGGGTTAGGCATGGCGGTGCCCTCTCCCAGAGGCCGGAAGAAGTAGAGCTTGCACGCCGAGGGGTCGGTTGGAGCTGTAGTCACGCTCTTAACTACTCGGATGAGTCAATGTTGATGGTCATTAGCTCCTCCTCTTTGGGTACCCTAGTATTGGTCCCCGATAGTATCCCCCGAGCCTACGGAGGAGTAGAAAACTCCTTCGGAGGTTTTTCTGAGCGGGAGGACTCTGGTGGCCTTGGCCTTCTTTTGTCGCCCACAGCGTGAACTGGGGACAGTGATTCCCTTTTGTTGAGATCAGACCCCTTGGGGGTATAGCCATGAGGTTTGGTGGGTCAGAAAAGGTCCTTCCCTAATTTTGACCCCTTCGGGGGTCTATCATTCTATGACCGTGCGTTCGGTCTCCTTGTGAGCCCAACTTTCCTCGAGACCCCACGCGTAGCGGGGGACCGATTGAGGATCAGCTCATCTTTGTGATCATCACCCCATCCACGGTTTCCGCAACCGGAGGGGCTGAGCCATGCCATAATTTTCCTCTATGGACGAGCCACGGTGCTTGGTGAGTTGTTAGATGGCTAGTCCAAGTGGGGCCCCGGCATCCCATTCATGGGGATCTGGCTCGGGTCAACTGGTGACTGATTCCAAACCCTCGGCGGTCAATCCATATAGTTCTTGGATCCGTTCAACTAGTCCCGAGGGCCTTCTGCCTTTCTTTCGAGGAAAAAACCATAGATCGTATCCAGCCGAGACTCGAACGTGGGCCGGGATGCCAGCGGCACTCGTGCGCCTAGGTACCGGCTGCTAGTGGGCCCATCACTTTCCACCCCTCACTTCAAAAAGGCGCCCGGAGCAGTTGTCGAACCCATTGGTGGGGCAACCTTAGAACTCCTAGGCCTAGACGGGCCACAATAGAGTTTTTAGCTCCATATCCCTTACCTGTGATGGGTCGTGGTCCATCTAGAGAGGCAAAACACCCGATGAGTTTGCCGAGGGAACGAACAGAGATTGTGTGTGCACGTACCACAGCAAGACGTGGCGGCAGATCATGACAGGCATGGAGATCTAGGCAGGTGGTTGGTTTCCTCACACCCGTCGCCCCTATAAAACCAAAGGGTTCACCCCCCGGGTTCCATACCTTGCATCGTTGCCTTCGCAGCCACAAGCATCACCGCCAATCGCTTAGGTTTCCTGCCTCCGCATCCCCGTCGCCGTCGAGCCCACATCCGTCCGCTCCCACCTCCAATGGATCCATGGTGCCGCTCTGATATCACCTTCCAGCGCATGGAAGGCCTCGTCCATCATGGTCTTCTCCACACATGGGCCTCGGCCGAGGAGTGGCTGCTGCCTAGAGAGGAGAATCTACCATCGCCGCCCGACGACTATGTGGTGTCATTCGCCCACTTCCATGAGAGTGGGTTCGCGACCCCACCCACAAATTTCTTCGGGGGCTGCAGCACTATTACAAGATCGAGTTGCAGCATCTCAACCCCAATGGGATCTAGCACATGGTGGCGTTTGTTGCCCTGTGTAAGGGGTTCCTAGGGATCAACCTCCACTTCAATTTGTGGAGGTACTTCTTCGCTGTCATCCTCCAAAAGAAGAGGGAGAAGTGCGGCAGGCAGGAGCTGCATATGCTGATTGGGTGCGCCCGCATCCAGCTCCAAAACAATTGGGTCAGCGAGTACCCACCCATGTGGCTCTCGATGTCCAACAAGGTGTGGCACTCATAGTGGTTCTACCTCAAGAATGACGTCGCTGCCCATCTACCGAAGTTCACCGTGCGCCTGATCGAAGAGGCCCTAGAGTCATGGAGGAAGTGGGGTGTCCTAGAGAAGGACAAGAAGAAGATCCGAGACCACATCGCTGCCATCCACATCCTGAAGGAGAACGACCTAAAGGGGTTAGGCTTCATCGAGGCCTACCACGCAAGAAGGGTGGCGCCATTGATGATGCATGCACTCCCGCTATACGCGATGGCGCCCGAGGCATTGTTCAACGGAACGGCGCTGGCCATGGGGGTGCTCCCCAACTCGAGATCGCGCAACACATCAAGGAGGCAATGGAGCCCTCATGGGATGATGCAAGTGCCCCCTTGATTTTGTCTTCCCATTGCCGGGACATCCTCTGATGTGGCTAGAACCAGGCCATGTCATCTTTGTAAGTTTCCCCTTCTCTTGTGTTCTCTTCAATTGATTTCCTGACCCCTTGATACTAACTTTGAAAGGGGTGGGGCCAGCCGAGGGATCTCATCCTCATGGATCACTCGGCGCTGTTACCGAGGGATTCAGTAGTGAGGACGGTGAATCACACTGAGGGTGAGTGGCTGAGGAAGGTGAAGGAGGACAGGAAGAGGAAGAAACAGCGGAAGCTACAGGTGTAGGAACGAGTTGAGGACACTGATAGTGATGATGATGATGATGATGCTGATGACAAGGTAGCCAATGACATTGAGTGGGACGACCTGGAGAACGAGGATGCACTGACAAGTATCGGTTCATCCTTATAGGTGTCCGGACCCTTCCCGTTCCATAGAGGGGAGGGTACATCTGGGGAGCCGGCGGAGATGGGCCATACCGTTGGCCCACCCTAGGAGCCAACAGGGGTAGACAGCTCTGTCGCCGTGCCCAAGGTGCTAGCGGAGGTGGGTGGCTCCGCCGTCACGCCCCAAGAGCCAAGAGGAGTGAGCCCCTCTGCCTAGGAGCAGGCGGTGGGCTCAAAACGGCCTCGTTCTGACGAGGTGGAGCAAAGGTCAGGGGGTTCGCCCCCCAAACGCATCTGCCGCCCGACAGCGCTGAGGTGAGTTGTCAGTTCATCTATTTTTCCTATTTTAGTTGGATTTCATCATGACTTGTGTTTTTTGTCCCTTACAGCATCGGCAGGCAGCGCAATCCTTTGGCGCTAGCGCCGAAGAAGAGCGTCGCCCTCCAATTGAGGCGGCAACCATCGGCTGGTGTCACGTCTGTTTCGGGTGAGAGCGGCACCAGTGTGATGGCATCGTAGGCCGATCAGACGCTACCCACGGTGGTGCCCGTTCCTTCAGTGGGATGGGCGGACATGGGGGCTCAAAGGGTACCTTCGGAGGTCGCGGAGCAGCCAGCGATGACCATGATACCGCTGTCGACGACGGGGTGGACAGGGCTACCGACCGTGCTCGTGGCACTGACTGTGGTGGGTGTGACCAGCCAGTCGTGACCCTGCCAACACAGGTGGAGGTGGCAGTGGCCGTGATAGATGGGTCACAACCGGGCATGACCCGGGCCTCGACGGCCCAAGCAACGGCGCTTGGTATGGACCGGATGGAGGGGCACGTGGCCGAGGGGTCCCCGGGAGTCATGGTGGTGGTAGAGAGGTTGGCGTCCACACCGCTAACTCCTTCCATTGCCGGAGGGGGTCCCTCGGCGGGGACATCACGACGAGAGGGGTCAGCGGCGCTTGGGACCGGCAGGGAGTCATCCCTAGCCCTGACGTCAGTAGGCAGCAACTCACCCGCATGGGGAGAGCCCCTACTCCAGTGGACAAATCCACAGGATCCAACATCGACGCTCTTCACCCTCGATGATGCCGCCGAGAGCATGGAGCGGCAGAGCCTCGATGTGGAAATCACATCTGTGCTAGAAGCCTTGGACCATGCTAGGGGTGCCTTCCGCGACGTTGTCGTTCCCTTTGGCTAGGTATTTGCCTGATCCTGCTTCTTGCCCTTTTCTTTCTCTATATACTTTTTATATTCTGACCATCGTTTCCCTGCAGTCCCTCATAGCTCGCAACCAGGGGAAGTCTCGGTTCCTTCATCAACAGAAGGAGACCTGGGACCGCCTCATCGAGGAGGCGTGGCTATGGGGGGAGGTGACCCCTCAGCTTGTTGCCGCCCAGCAGAGGGTGGCCAAGCTGACTCCCCTCACCGAGGAAGCAGACAATCTTCGGTCGTGGGTGGTCGAGGCCCGTCGGGACGCTAACGAGGCCAAGAAGGCATTCGAGGCCCTGTTGGTGAGGTCATGGAGGGACGAGGAGGAGGCCGCCAAGGTCAGGAAGGAGTGGGATGAGCTGCTCTAGAAGGACACCGAGACCCGCTAGTAGATCCTTGACCTTCTGGGTGAGGTTGAGAAGGAAAGGAAGCTGAAGCTGGGGGCTGAGGAGAAGCTCGCGGCCCTAGAGAAGAGGGCAAGCCTGGATGCCGCAGTGGTCACCCGACTATGCAAGGAGTCAGATGAGCTGCTCCAAACCACATAGAGGCTCCACTCAGAGTGTGGCATGGCTCGCGAGTAGCGCTACCAGGCCTTCCAAGAGCGTGACCAGGCCTGCCAAGAGCGCGATGACGTGTAGCAGAAGGTTAGCTCCCTCTAGGCCGAGCTCAGAAACGTGAAGACCCAGAAGCTGGAGGCCGAGAGCATTTCTACTGGGCTGGCTGTGGACCTCGCCAAGGCGAGGAGGAATCTTCAGGTAGAGAGCGACGAGCTTGGTATCCTAAGCATCGCCCTCGGAGTGGTCTGCGACGACCTTGAGGTGGTGCGGTCAGAGGGGACCAGCTCGCTCGTGCCTCGTGCCGTCGAGATCAAGGCTCGGGTGCGCCAGCTCGAGAGGAATGCCCTTCGTGCTGGGGTTAATCAATCCTTCGTGATTGCTCATTCTCATTATGGGGACAGCATCGATGTGGAGATGATGAGCCATGACTTCGCGCCCGGCTATGAAGTCCACGAGCTGGAGGAGATGGAAGCGACAGTGGCTCCCCTTTTGCAGGACCTAGTGGACAGGATCGAAGGCATAGTTCTGCCCTAGAGGGGTTAGTTAGTTCAATAGGTTGGGCGGTCGTTCCTGTAATAAGTGAACAAGTTCTGACCCTTCTGCATCGTTTGAACAAACTTGTCATTTTATTTTGTTTGATCAAATCTGTTCTTTTGTTTTGGTGCGAACAAATTTGTTTTTCCTCCCTTTTTATATGTGAAAAGGGGTTCATGCATTCCAACCATAGAGTTTGAGGTGTAGGAGGGAAACAATGATCATGCTAGTAAGCAAGAGTGCCGTAGCCGCTGGGGCGTAGGTTTCTTGCTGTCCGACCAGCCTTACTCAGTTGTTTGTTTCCGTAGACCTTGCCACTAGGTTTCTCAACATGAGGAAGGGGTTGGGCATGGTGACTACTTTAGAAAGGGTGTATATATACCCTTATCAACCCCCAAGTGAGACCCAACTCCTTGCCGTTGCTGAGGTTGGGTGTCACTGAAGATCAAGGAGAGGATAGCGAAACTAGTAGGAGAAAGCATCTCTTGTTTTATAAACGTTATTCTTAGTTTTCGCACGTACCCCCTCCCTAGGATCTAAGCCATCATTATGCGACCATGCATTCGGTCTCCTTGCAAGTCCAACTTTCCTCGAGCCCATCTACGGTTTTCGCAACCAGAGGGGTTGAGCTAATGTTACTTGCCTTGATGGCTCGAGTGACGTGCTCGGTGAGCTCACTAATGGGCATGCTCGAGTGGAATCCGGGTCCGTCATTCATGACAGGGTTGGCATAGCCCTCATGTGGCATTCCACTGCTCCTTAACCCGCCTCCTAGTAGATGCCCGGGTTGTTTCAGAGAGCGACTCAGGTGGCCCGCTGGCCTCTCCTCGATAGAGATTCTGTGGGCATGGCTCGAGGTCAGGATTGAACAAGAAGGTTGAGATGACCCTGTCTGCTTCTAAGCAGGTCGAGCGAAGGCCGCTGGGGCTCATCTATGTTTTCTCCCCTAGCTCTGGTCGATGCGAGGTGGCCTCGAGCCCTTTGTGGGCCGGCCTTCAAACCCCGGTCAGTTGGATTCATGAGTTAGGGTCAGGCGGCTCGAGCCCCCGGGCCTCATTGGGCTTGGTAGGGGTCGACCGAGTTTCATGTGTCACCTCGTCCGTGATTTCTGCAACCGAAAGGGTTGAGCTAATGACACTTGCCTCGATGGCTCGAGTGTCGCACTCGATGAGCTCGCTAACGGGTATGTCCAAGTGGAATCCGGGTCCGTCGTTCGCTAATGGGGTCGGCATAGCCCTCATGTGGCATTCCACTACTCCTTAACCTGTCTCCCGGCAGATGCCCATGTTGCTCCGAAGAGCGACTCAGGTGGCCCGCTGGCCTCTCCTCGATGGAGATTCTATGGGCTTGGCTCGAGGTTAGGATCGAACGAGAAAGGTCAAGATGTCCCTGTCCGCTTCTGAGCAGGGTCGGGCAAGGGCCGCTAGGGCTCATCTCGGTTTTTCTCCCCTAGCTCTGTTTGATGTGAGGCTGCTTCTAGCCCTTCATGGGCTGGCCTTCGAACCTCAGTCAGTCGCCGCTCATGTCGAATGAGATGACTACCGCTTCATGATGCGACGCGAAGCGTTGTGATGCAATAATTGCATATGCAATACTTGGATGTATGAGATGAATGTATGGATGAATGTGTGAATAAATGTATGAATGAATGTATGAATGCATGCATGAGAATTGATGAATGAATGCTCATGTACTAGAAAAGTAAAGTGGGGGATGGTAAAGTTACCTCGATGGCTCGAGTGACGAGTTTGGGGCGCTCTTACCAGATATGTCCGTGTTGGGTCCGGGTCCATCGTTCATGATGGAGTTGGCGTAACCTACATGGGGCATCATGCTTTTCCATACCCATCTCTCGGTAGTGGCCCGAGCTGTCCGACCGACTTAGGTGACCTACCGGCCTCTCCTCGATGGAGATTCCACCAATGGGTCCCTCCAAACCTTCCAGGGAAGGTGGAGGCTAAAGCTTGGGGTGCAAGGGCAAAAACTCTAATCACGCAGGTCAGCAGAAACGCCATAGCCGCTGGGGCGTAGGTTTCTAGCGGTCCGACTAGTTTTACTCAGAGTTTGTTTCCGCACACCTTGCCTCTAGGTTTTAGCTTGAGAAAGGGGTCAGGCTTAGAGAATGTCTACCGAACAAACACCCTTTGCCAGCCCCATGTGTGGCCCAACCCCTTGTCGTTGCTAGGGTTGGGGGCTTGATAGCGAAATCAATAAGAGAAAACATGCGTAAATTAAGGGTGACCCATCTCTCGGTAGTGGCCCGAACCGTTCGATTGACTTGGGTGACCCACTGGCATAGGACTTACCTCGATGGCTTGAGTGACAGGCTTGGGGAGCTCTTACCGGATATGTCCGAGTGGAACTTGGGTCCGTTGTTCATAATGGGGTCGGCATAACCCTTGTGTGGCATTCCGCTGCTCCCTAACTGTCTCTCAGCAGCGGCCCGAGCCATTCGAGCAGCTTGGGTGACCCACTAGCATTGGGCTTTCCTATAGAGATAGAGGATGATATCATCCCCTCCAAGAATTTAGTTAGGCAGATGAGCCATGTGGCGAACTTGTAATAAGTGGACAAGCTTTTAAATTTTGTTATGGCCTAACAGATTTTTAGCCCTTCTCCCCTTTTCATATAAAAAGGTTAGTGCGTTCTGGCCTTTTCCATCATTGAGGCTGTAAAGCTTGAGGTGCAGGCGAACAAACTCTGATCACATTGGTGAGCAAAGATGCCATAGCCGCTGGGGCGTATGTTTCTTATAGTCCGACCAGTTTTACTCAGAGTTTGTTTCTACAAGCCTAGCTTCTAGGTCTCATCGTGAGAGAGGGTTAGGCACGAAGAATGGTTGCTAGGCGGATAGACTCATAAATGCATACCAACTCTTTCTGTAGCTAAGGACAAAAAGCCCGGGGTGCGGAAAAAAACTTTGATCACGCTGGTGAGCAAAGACGCCGTAGCCGCCGAGTCGTAGGTTTCTCGTAGTTCGACCAGTTTTACTCAGTGTTTGTTTCTGCAAACTTCACTTCTGGGTCTTAACGTGAGAAAGGGTCGGGCGTAGAGAATGTCTTTTGGATAGATACGCTCTTACTAGCCCCTAAGTGAGGCTCGACCCCTCGCCGTTGCTAGATTCGGGTGTCACTAAAGATCGGGCAGTTTGAAAGTGAAATTGATAAGGGAAAGTGTGCATTTATTAAGGGTAAAAGTGACATTGCTGTTCAATGTTCTAGGCATTGATGAAGACTTTGCCATCGATGGTCTTGAGCTTGTATGCGCTCGGTCGGAGCACCTCCGCGACGACGTACGGTGCCTCCCATGGCGGAGAGAGCTTGCGGCAGTTCCTGTTGCTCTGGACGAGGCGGAGCACCAGGTCCCCGACGTTGAAGGCTGACCTGCATTCGACGGCTGTGGTACCAGCGCAACACTTGCTGGTATTTGGCCGAGCAGAGTAGGGCGACGTCGCGCGCTTCGTCTAGCTAGTCCATGGCATCTTCGAGGGACGCATCGGCGCCCTGTTTGTCATACGCCCTAACCCTTAGCGCTCCATAGTCGAGGTCAGTCGAGAGGATAGCCTCGAAACCATAGACCATGAAGAACGTTGTGTAGCCAGTGGCCCGACTAGGGGTCGTCCTCAGGCTCTAGAGCACCATAGGAAGTTCTACAACCCATCGTCCACCAAATTTGTTCAACCGGTTGAAGATTCTAGGCTTGAGGCCTTGTAGGATCATGCCGTTCATGCGCTCGACCAGCCTGTTCATGCGGGGGTGCGCCATGGTGGCCCAATCGATGCGGATGTGGTATTCATCGTAGAATCGGAGAAACTTCTTTCCAGTGAACTGGGTGCCATTGTCCGTGATAATGGAGTTCGGGACCCCAAAGCGATGGATGATGTCAAGGAAGAATAGCATGGCTTGCTCAGACTTGATTGTGGAGATCGGTCGAGCCTCTACCCACTTTGTGAACTTGTCTACGGTGACAAGTAAGTGCGTATAGCTCCCGGGTGCCCTCTTGAGAGGTCCGACCAAATCGAGTCCCCAGACCATGAATCGCCACATGATGGGGATCGTCTAGAGTGCTTGGGCCAGCAGGTGGGTCTACCGGGCGTAGTACTGACACCCTTCACAGGTGCACACAATATGTTCAGTGTCGGCTACCGCGGTTGGCCAGTAGAAGCCTTGTCAGAATGTGTTTTTGACTAGGGTTCTAGACACGGCATGGTGACCGCAGACCCCACCGTGGATATCACTTAGCAATAGCTTCCCTTGCTCGATGGGGATGCAGTGCTATAGGATCCTGGTGTGGCTCTACCTATTGAGTTCTCCATCAACAATGGCAAAGGACTTCGTTCAATGTGCAAGCCGCTGAGCCTCCATCTTCTCCATCGGCAACGCCTCGCAGAGGAGGTAGTCGAGGTAAGGTGTCCTCCAGTCGGCCAGAGGGTTGGGCTCTATTGTTGGATCTTCATCAAGCTCCATGACCTCAGGGTCGGATGGAGCCAATGGCTGGTTAACCCCCAAGCCTAGGGCAGGTGGCCCATCACTGGCCTATTCTGGCTCCTCATAGCAGATCGAGGGCTTGTGCTGATCGCTGGCAAAGATGCCCATTGGCACCGGCTCTTGGCCGGACGCCTCTTTTGCCAGTGTGTCGACCGCCTCGTTGAGATGCCTTAGGATGTGGTTGAGCTCGAGACCGTCAAACTTGTCCTCTAGCTGGTGGACTTCTCGGCAATATGCAACCATCTTGGCATTGTGGCAGTTCGACTCCTTCATGACTTGGTCGATGACCAGCTAGGAGTCACCCCAGACATCGAGGTGTCGGATACCCAACTCGATGGTGATGTGTAGGCCATTGATGAGCACCTCATACTTGGCCACATTGTTGGAGGAGGGGAAATGGATGTGAACCATGTACCTCATGCATACCCCGAGGGGCGAAACAAAGACCAGTCCCATGTCAGCGCCTTTCTTCATCAGTGATTCGTTGAACTACATCGTCTAGTACTCCTAGTCGACGACTACCAGCGGCATTTGGACCTCGGGCCACTCTACAACAAAATTAGCCAGCACTTAGGACTTGATAGCCATCCGGGGGGCATATGAAATGCCTTGACCCATCAGCTCGAGTGCCCACTTTGCGATTCTTCCTATGGCATCCTAGTTTTGGACAACCTCGCCGAGGGGGAAGGACGTCATGACCGTCCCCGTATGTGACTCGAAGTAGTGACATAGCTTCCTCTTGGTGATAAGGATGGTGTACAGGAGCTTCTAGATTTGGGGGTAGCAGGTCTTGGAATCGGACAAGACCTCGCTAACAAAGTACATGGGATGCTGCACTTTGAGGGCGTGCCCTTTTTCTTCTCGCTCCACCACTAGGGCGGCGCTGACCACTTGCGTGGTAGCCGCAATGTTGAGCAGAAGCGGTTCTCCATCGGTCGTTGGGACCAGGATTGGGGCCTTCATCAGTAGCTGCTTGAGCCTGTCAAGTGCCTCCTGGGCCTCGGGCGTCCATTCAAAATGGTCGGCCTTCTTCAGAAGCCGGTAGAGGGGGAGACCTCATTCACCAAGGCGTGAGATGAAGCGACTGAGTGTGGTAAGGCACCCTACAACTCGCTGTACCCCCTTTACGTTCTGAATCGGGCCCATCCTTGTGATGACCGAGATCTTCTCCGGAGACGATGAAACCTAGCAGCATACCCCTCGGGACCCCAAAAACGCACTTCTCAAGGTTGAGCTTAATGTCATTTGCTCAGAGTTTTGCGAAGGTCTGCTCAAGGTCAGCTATGACCTGGTTAGCCCATTTGGACATGACCATGATGTAATCCACATAGGCCTCAACGGTTCACCTGATGAGGTCCCTGAAACACTTGAACATACAATTCTGGTATGTAGCCCCCATGTTCTTCAGACCGAATGACATTGTGACGTAGCAGAATGATCCGAATGGGGTGATGAAAGATGTCGTGAGCTGGTCGGACTCTTTCATCAAGATTTGATGGTACCCGAAGTACGCATCAAGGAAGCAAAGGGTTTCACACCCTGAGGTTGAGTCGACTACTTGGTCTATGCATGGAAAAGGAAACATATCCTTTGGACATGCCTTATTGAGACCCATGTAGTCAACACACACTCTCCATTTCCCACTCTTCTTTCATACAAGAATGGGATTGGCTAACCATTTGGGGTGGAATACTTCCTTGATGAACCCAGCCGCTAAAAGCTTTGCAAATTCCTCACCGATGGCCCTGCACTTCCCCTCGTCGAAGCGATGTAGGCGCTGCTTCACTGGCTTGGATCCTAGCCTAATCTTCAAGACATGCTTAGTGACTTCTCTCAGAATGCCTGGCATGTCCAAGGGTTTCCATGCAAAGATGTCTCTGTTGGCACAGAGGAAGTCGACGAGCGCGCTTTCCTATTTAGAGGAAAGCATGGTGCTAATGCGCACTGCTTTGTCTTTGGAGCCACTGGGGTCTATGAGGACCTCCTTGGCACCCTCCATAGGATTGAAAGACCTGGCCAACCGCTTGGGATCGGGTGCTTCTTCAGCGACCTCCTTCTTGATGTCCGCAACCTCCCTAGAGGCGACGATTGCCGTAGCGTGTTCGTAGCACTCGACCTCACACTCATAGGCGCACTGGAAGGAGGTGCCAATGGTGATGACCCCGCATGGTCCTAGCATCTTTAGCTTTAGGTAGGTATAGTTGGGGATGGCCATGAACTTCGCATAACATGGACATCCTAGGATGGCGTGGTAGGTTCCATGGAACCTGACCACCTCGAAGGTGAGGGTCTCCGTCCTATAATTGGACGGATCCCTGAAGGTGATGGGTAGATTGATCTGCCTAAGTGGCATAGCCTGCTTTCCAGGCATGATGCCATGGAAAGGTGCTCTGGTCGGTCGAATGCGGGATCGGTCGATGCCCATGGCATCGAGCATTTTGGCGTACATGATGTTGAGGTCGCTGCCTCCATCCATCAGTAACTTGGTGAGCCGCTTCATGCCGATAATCAGGTCTACCATGAGCAGATATCTCCTCGGTTGTGGGACGCTCTCCAGGTGGTCGGTCAGATCAAAGGTTATGGTGGACTCTAACCATAAGAGGAAGGCAGGCGTGGCTGGCTCGACCATATAGACCTCGCGGCGCGCAAGCTTCTAGCGGCGCTTGGAGTCATAGGCCGCTGACCCTCCAAAGATCATGAGACATCCATCCAGTGTCAGAAAGCCGCCATCATTCCCCTTGGCATCATCTGCGGCCAGCTTGGGGTTCTCCCTGTGCTCCCCCTTGTTGGAGGCTCCGGACAAGAACCGCTTCATGGGGCCGTAGTCCTTGTAGAGATGCTTGACGGCGAAGGCATGGTTTGGGCATGGCCCTTCGAGTTGCTTCTCAAAGTGGTTGGATATACCTTCTACAGGCTTCCGACCCCCCTTGCGGTCGACGATGGCCATGAGCGAGCCGTCGCGCCGCTGCTTGCTCTTCTTGCTAGGGCGGTTGGAGGTGCCTTCACTAGCATCCTTGTCCCACTTCACCTTGCCCTTGAGGCAGTCAAAGATCGCCCTGACTGCCTCCTCGCCTAAGGCATGGCTGGTGGCAATGTTGAGGAGCTCCTTGGTGGTTTGTAGACCCTTATGTCCTAGCTTGTGAACCAGGGACTCGTAGGTAGTCCCAGACAGGAAGGCTCGTATGACGTCGGCGTCGGCGACGTTGGGCAGCTCGTTGCACTGCTGGGAGAAGCACCGGATGTATCCACGAAGGGTTTCTTTGGCCTTCTATCGGCAGTTTTTGAGATCCCATGGGTTCCTAGGATGCTTGTACGTGCCATAGAAGTTTTCCACAAAGATCTCTTTCAGGTCCGCCCAACTTTGGATTCTATTGGGCGGAAGGTGTTCAAACCATGTTCACGCCGAATTGGCCAGGAACAATGTAAGGTTGCGGATAATGAAATAGTCATTATCTGCTCCACCAGCTTAGCAAGCAAGCAGATAATCCTCGAGTCACAGTCCAGGGTTTGTTTCCCTAGAGTATTTTGGGATGTTGGTTGGTGGTCGGTACCGTGGCGGGAAGGCAGTGTTGAGGATATGTCGGCCGAAGGCCTGAGGTCTCGGTAGGCTGGGCTCGGTCTTCGGTCCTCGCTGCTATCATAGCGTCCGCCACAACAAGGGTGGTAGTCGTGGCTAGCTCCCTCCCTCGGATCACCGTGGGCACGCCTACGGGCATCGAGGGTGTCACGCGCATCACGGTAGCGGCCAAGACGCTCATGTACTAGGACCACGATGTGCAGTCTACCACCTTGTGGCGCTTGGTGGACTGACGCATCCTTGTCTATCGGCCCGACGGTCTTCGGGTGTTGTGGGCCCCGGAAGCCCCCAAAGCAAGGCCATCGTAGCGACGATGTTCTGGCTCGCTCGGGCAAAGTGCGGGAGTGCTTCATCGTCATCGATGATCCTCTGATTCACATCATGGGCCATGGCGCGTGCACGCCCACCATCTCCATAGCGTTTGATCTCTTGATAGAGCTCCACGCGTTCCTACTCGAGCTAGAGTCGTGCTTCCTCGAGCTCTTAATGTTGGGCCTTCAACTACTCCACCCATAGGCGAGGCAGGGCACCTGTATCCCCCCCGACCTCGTCATCGAGGTCGTTCGTTGGGGTAGCCTCTTCCTTGTTGATGCTTTCGACGTGTCCCTCAGGGTTACCCAGCATGAAACACTCACGAGAGGGGTGATGGCTCCCATTGCTAGAGTCAGAGCTAGAGGTCAACTCCGATTCTCCCGTGAGGAGGTCGTGGAAAGACACCACGACATATTTAGTCATCCCCATGAACTCATCGTTCATGGGGGATGGAGGCATGTGTTGTGCCACAGGGTGGTCAACAGTCTCTACGGCGTTGTGGAGACCGAACAGGAGCGCCGTCGTGGCACTCCGGGGGAGGTATTTTGAGGAGAGGGGCTCTCCCATGGCAAGTTGTGCCATGATGTTGCTGAACGAGAAGGTGAGGTGGTGTAGGTCTTCCCAGGATGGTCGGGGTCCTAGGAAGGCGCCAAGCTGGCGCTCTAACCTCCCGTAATCGAAGCCGAGGAGCTGGTCTCTCCCAAGGGCGTGGGCCTTCGGTGTGTGCAACTGTAGCTCCTCTAGTACCTCGGTGATCACACCAAGGCTGGTGGAGTGGAGAGGTTGGATGGCAGCGGGAGCCTGTGCCAACTCTCCTTCCATCATGACCATGAAGTCCAGGTCCCCAAAGTGCACGTGCGTGCCCTGGACCCAGCTGACGTTGCGACTAGCCATCCGAGGCCTGGTGTGGATGTCGAGACACGCAAAAGGCCCCTACTTGGCGCGCCAACTATCGGTGTTTCAAGTTGCCACCGACAAATAAATTTCTAATATTGTGCATCTAGCTCGGATGGTGTGCTTAGAGGACACGAGGTTTATACTGGTTCGGGCAGAATGCCCCTACGTCTAGTTAATTGCTGCTGCTCATGTTACTAGCACTAAAAGTTTGTAGTACGGTTACAAACGGGCGAGAAAGGGACAAGTCCCATGTCTCTGGTGAAAGGAGTGAACGGGTGATGAGAGAGCTCGGTTGCTACTTGGCCATGTGTTTGGGGTTCGATGGGTTCATGATGGTTCAATCGAATCTAGCCTGAATCGATATGATGTGTTGCGATGCCCCTTATGGGACGTCCTGATTTCCCTTTTATAGGCCAAGGGAAAGCATGGGTTACACCGAAGGAAAAACAAGAACAAGAGAGAGTGAGTCGAAGGCCATCAGGATTGCCGGGTCCATCTTCTCCTTCATGCGGGTCCTGCCGACCCTATAGATGTCAACAGGGATGGCTTCACGTCGTGGTCTTATTCATCACTAGCGCTATGCGCAGGCGTCATATGCCGGTCATGGCGCTCCTCTCCGTCTTGGCAAACATCGTGGTGAACTAACATGCCCGTTAGTGTTCGTACGAGGGTTAGGCAGAACAACACGGGTATGCTCGATGCTGTTCTTGATGTGAATCCTCTGGTACGGCTCGTCAAGGCCACGGGTTACATCGGGCTGTGCCGGTCTCATCCCTGGTGTTAGAGCTTTGACTCAGGCCCATATGCTTGGACCTAGAGTGGTTGGTGGTGGCATGGGTGTTCGTCGGGCGAGGCAAAGCCCACGACCTTGAGGTCAGGTGAGGCAAAGTCCTCCCCTAGAGGCCGGGTGAGGTGGAGCGTAGACCCAAGTGTTAGGTGAGGTGGAGCGTAGACCCAAGGGTCGGGCGAGGCGAAGCGTAGGCCCAAGGGTCGGGCGAGGCAAAACGCAGACCCAAAGGTCCAGCGAGGTAGACCTGTAGCCTCGGGGTTAGGCGACGTGGAGTCCTCTCGTAGAGGTTAGGCGAGGTGAAGCGTAGACTCAGGGGTCAGGCGAGGCGGAGCGTAGACCCAAGGGTCGAGCAAGGCGGAGCAAAGACCCAAGGGTTGGGTGAGGCAGAGTGTAGGCTCAAGGGTTGGGCGAGGTGGAGCGCAGACCCAAGGGTCGGGTAAGGCGGAGCGTAGACCCAAGGGTCAGGCAAGGCGGAGCGTAGACCCAAGGGTCGGGCAAGGCAGAGCGCAAGCCCAATGGTCGGGCGAGGCGAAGCGCAGGCCCAAGGGTCGGGCGAGGTGGAGCCCATGGCCTCGGGGTCGGGCGAGGCGGAGTCCTCCCCCAGAGGCCGGGAGAGGCAAAGCGTAGACCCAAGGGTCAGGAAAGGTGGTGCCCTCTCCCAGAGGTCGGAAGAAGCGGAGCTTGCACACCGAGGGGTCAGTTGGAGCAGTAGTCACGCTCTTGACTACTCGGATGAGTCAATGTGAGGGTCATTAGCTCCTCCTCTTCGGGTACCCTAGTATTGGTCCCCGACATGCCGCCTCATCCCACCTATGAAAGGACCGGCGTGCCCACCGCCTAGGTCGCCCATCGAGCTCGGGCAAACCTCTCCTCTATAGCCGAGATTGCTTACCCCTTACTCCCCCTTCCTGCTACTGCTGTGTGGCTTTGCTGCCTGATGACGAAGCCGCTCGCCGGAGCCACGAGTCACTGGAGCCAAAGCTGCCGCCGCCATTGCCGCACCACTGCTCTCTCCTTGCTCCTCTGCTTCCCCCTTGCCACGCTCACCGCTGCCGCGCTATAGCGAAGCATAGTCATTGCCCCCACCTCCCCCTCCACTTCGCTCCCCAATCACTACCATCGCCGTGCCCTATTCTCTCCCCTTCTATTCCACCAAGTAGCACCGCCACCGCCAGTGCCCTATGCCCTGCTTCCTCCTTCTCTCCCTCCCTACCTTGCTTTCTCTCCCTTTCCCTCTCTCTCCCTCGGCTACTGGTTGACCAAGTGACGAAGGCGACTGATGCCACCTAATCCTCTGAGTCAAAGGAATCCGAGGGAGCCGGCCACGTCGCCTTGGCCAATGTGGGCACCCTACCTCGCACCGCGGGCCCTGGGCGTCAATGTCCCGGTTCATCCCCCCTCCTTCCTGTAGACTCGGTTCATGTGAGCCAAAAAAGCAGAGTGCATGGTCCATAGATTGGTCCATGGAACACTGCGGTACAGCAGGCCGGGCCCACCACCTGACCCACGCGTCAACCACTAGACTAGGGAGAAAACACTAGGTGCACCCGGGAATCATACACAAAATAATAAAAGGTAAGTTTATTAATTACAAAAAAATTCCTTGAAAATTTCTAAATAAACTAGAGTCACCCTAGAGCATACCTAGATAGTTTGCCACTCATTTTCATTAGATAAAATTGTAGAAATAATTTCCATGTTCCGTTCCATTCACGTGTAGTCGGTAAACTTTAATAATTTATATCTTCGTCGTCTTAATTCCGAATTGCATAATTATTTGACCATAAACCTTCTAAAATAAAACCCTACATAATCAGGCCATTTCTCCTAAATTTTGGTGCCCATATAAATTCTAGTTTGAATGCTTTCCTTTCCTATATTTAATTAGATACTAATAATAGTAGTAGTCGCCACCGTAGTAGTAGTTAACCCCGCATATATTTGCGTATGTGTATGCACCATGACACATACCCGAATATATCCATACCCAATCACCTAAAATAAGTAGATGCCTATACATACATAGATATGCCCGATACCCGGGTATACGCCTATGTATGGCTAACCCTAGCAACCTAGCTACTCAAATCTACTTAACCATGGGTGTATACGTATGCATAAGCGTATATGCCACTAACCCTAGCTATAACCTAGCACACCTAGTTAGCCCTAGGCACAAACATATGCATGTGCGTATGTGCCACTAACCCTGGTGAACCTGTAAGAGTCAGACGAGTAATCTATGATGACTTGGTCAGACTTTATCTTTGAGGTTCACATAATAGTGAACCCTAATAATGTGGTCTGGTTTTCCATCAAACCAACCACCCACCTTAACCTAACCCATAGAAGCCCTATCCTATGGATGGAAACCTCTATCCAAATCTTAATTCAAATTGACATAATAATGATAACCTAGATAATAACCCATCACCTAATAAGGACCAACCCATCTAGGATCGTTTGATTGCTTATGCTTGTTTTACATGCCTTGCTTGTTATTTTCCCTTGTTTGTGTTTCTTGCTTGTCGATGCTAGACCGCATCATATAGAAAATGTGAGAGAACCCGATGGAGTCTAGAAGACAGGAACATGAGACATAAGAATCAGAGAAGGATATAATCGTCAGCAAATGGAGGCAAGTCCTAACACCCACCTAACCCCTCCCCTCTACACTACATGTCATCCCTTAACCACCTCCCTTCCACCACCACCACATATTGCTAGCCTCCACCATAAACCCTCCACTATCCATCACCACTAAATAATAACCCAACCTATATTACTTGAAACCCCTCATGAATTAATGAAACTATAATTATAAACTTGATTATGATGATATGATAAGGTAACGTTACCTAGATATGATATGAGCATTATGAACTTGAGAATAACAACTATGGAACTTGAATGGTAAAATTTAACTAAACTCCAACATGGGGCGAGTGGGGGTAATTTATGGAGGTAAATTGCCTTGGCAGGAATGCCTAGAGAGGATTCCTATGGGAGATACTCACCTCGGTCACATAAGGACCGGTTCGTAGTCCCTCTCACCTACTGAGATATTACGTACAACCACATGTATATATGGGTAGACTTGATCTCACACCCTGTTAGATAGAAGTATAATTTCTACTAGGAGGTCGGTGTAGGTAGCGGAATATCAGGAGCAGACATGGGGGATAGGTTTTCTTCCATGGTCCAGTTGGTGTGGATGCTATGTGATCTTCCATGTTAAGCTTTTGAGATTTTGACCATGTTCTAGCCCTTGATTATTTTGGCCATGTTCGAGCCATGTTGTTTATTGTGATGATTAGGTATCATCATGTTTGATGATTAGGTATCATCCAAAATTGTGTTTCCAACCCCTAAGAAGTCGTGGTAGAGTTACATGGAAATCTAGGATAGCACCCAAGCAGGTATGAGGTCTCGTTAGACCTATCTAAGCCATGACAATGGTGTCGGACTATGTCTATCCTGTGGGGAAATTTGTACACCTCTATAGAGTTTTACTAAATCTATTCGAATAGCCACATCCTTGGAATGTTCAAATGCTAGGATGGCATACTATGATTAGACTTCGACAACCATGATGATCTAGTAAGCTGTATTTTGACTAATTTGGTAAACTATAATGCACCCCGAGAACTGGTGAGAATGGTAATACTTTGCCAGGATCTAACCTATAATTATAACTACTTCACCCTACTACTTTCACCTCAACCACCATAACCACCTCCACAATATAGCCTTTCCCTTCCACCTCACCTCTACCCAAAGTTTAGGGCTTGCTGAGTACTTTATGTACTCAACCCCCTCCAATCTATGTTTTTAGGTGAGAAGCTACAGGAGCATCTACCTGGATGGAACTTCTAGAGCTTTGTAAGGATAGGATACTCGGAGTATACTCGAAGCAGAGCCATACGAGAGAGCTACGCTAGGACTATGATGATTGGAAAATAGGAGTACGTTGTAGAAATAATTCTAGGGTTACGTCTGCACTCCAAGTTGCCTATAGAAAATGGAGCCACGAAGACATAGGACCGCTGTCTTGGAACTCTGATATACAATAGAAGTCCATTGGACCAAGCTATGTAAGCCTAAACCATGTAAAATGTTTCCCCCTTAGCAATAAAAGTATGGCTTTTGATATCAATCTTGTTGAGTTGTGCGTATCAACTACTGATCTAGGGACTGATACATGATGCACAGAGGACCCTAAGTTAGGGGCCTGACAGTGGGGCTCTTTGGGATGACACCAAGGCCATTATGCTGGACCATGACCACTATGCTGGCCATGTCAAGGTACTTTGCTTGTGCAACTTCATACTATATTTGCTATGTCATGTTTAATGCTTATTACTAGACAAACTTGTGTATTCTTTATTTTTTGTGATAATGCAGAATCATCCCAAGGATGTTGAGTTCCTCAACACTCCACTTAGGTTCTATGACCATATGGAGACCATCTTTGGTGGTGTTATGGCAACAGGCCATTTTGCTATAGGGTCCAATGAGCCTCTAAGGCTGAATAGCATCTAGACTGATAGTGTAGTCATGAAGATGGAGGGGGTCTTGAGAGCCAGTAGGTAGATGAAAAGGCTAACCATGGGGAGAGCAACAAGGCAACTAAGATGCTCACCTCTAATGTGGGTAGTAAGAGGAAGAGGTCTGATCTCTGGCTGACTGATCGATTACTTGGTCTAATGGTTCAATCCCTTTTACATGAGCCCATGCCAAAACCTTATATACCATAGGGAAATAGGAGTACAAGTTATATGGTTATGAGCTTTTTTAGGTTTTGAGTCCTCCCTCTGTCTCTAGTGGCACCAAGCGCCATCTTCTTGTTGTAGTGGGAGGGAAGGGGGACAATGCCCCTACTACCTCTGACATCCTCTGCCACTTCCTAGAACTAACCGTCAGATGCTTTCTGTTGTCGTCATGACTTCCCTAAGCCCACCTTCTCATGGCGTCCTCGCACACTAGGATCCCCAATCGCATACAGATAGAGGCTGCCATACGAGCCCAAAGTCAATTGCGTAATGAGCGCACGGTGACCCTTGTCATCATGTTGTGTCATGCCCTAGGCGTGACACTACATAGGGAGTGGCTGGCATAGCCTTGTAGGAGCAAAGAAAATAGATTTCAAGCAGTGTCTGGCACCTTGCTGCTTTGCTCGCATGTTAGGCTCTGGATGCCAGGCAGATGTCGGGGTATATTCTCGGTGCTAGTCGAGAGGGGAAGCCTAGCCCAAGCTAGGCCAAATCTTATGGTCTATGTCACGACCCAAAAACCGCTACAATTTGTCATAAGCATCTAGAATATCAAGTACATCAAAAATTGGAAATCAACCTGTGCTTAGCCCAGCCAAGACCGAGCACTGCACGACTTGGTGGATCATCCGACATCACCACCGGACTATCCGTCAAGACATCTCACAAACTTGGAATAATTCTAGCCCGCACCTGCACTGAAGAAGTGTCCATCGCCATTGGCGGATTTTCTATCAGAGCCATTGCATAGCCAGCTTGCCTAGCCCCAACTAGAGGACGGCGTCGGCGACGAGCTGCTGCTCCCCCATGCCCTCACCTTGCTAGAGTTGGAGGAGAAGAGCCCCAAGCTTCATCTTCTTCAAGGTCAAGCCATAGAGGAGCCCAAAGGTTGATCTACGCCCTCAAGCCATCCCAAGCCGAGCTGCTACACATGGAGCATCCCCACGGCATGGTGAGCACATCCCCGAAGCCAAACATCATCTCCCCAACCTCCCATGGCCATGCCCATGAGCTTCACCTTCATCCATGGCCATCACTACCATGGATGGGGTCGAGCTCCCCATAGCCCATGCATGGCACATCCAATACTAGGAGAAGGTTCCCTACATCACTAGAAAGCCATAGGAACAAACTGCACTCGATTTGGAGTCCGGATGCCCTAGGAATCGATCTCAACATGTTTGCATAGCTGTTGTTCATTGTTTATCGGATGGTCCATCATTTTGGCGGAGTGTCTATTGAATTATAGCCAAAACCCGAGAGCAGTCTATGCATATCAGAAGGTTTCGATGTTCTGGCGGAGTGTCCGGTAATCACTGCACATGCGCACAACCCTAACTTGTAAAATCCATAGAAGATGCATTTGACCTTCAAAAATGGTGAAACGAGTTTCGTTGTGTTCCATAGAATATTCCCTATCACCTAACAATAAATATGGCACCAAAAGGCATACTTCATTTGGACCCAAAATAATGGATTTATAAATTATACACTAGAGACAGAAAACTCCCAGAGAGCCCTGGCCTTAGTTTTGGTATAGCGGAGCGTCCGACCACCATATCGGAGTATCTGCTGCTGCTTAAGGTTGAAAACCCGAGAACACCTTGTTCGTACCGGATGGTTGTTCGTATTTCTTAGCGTAAGCGAAAGAATCCACAAGCGCACGGATATACCGTTGTAGCACTTCACCCAGAAGTATTCAGTGTATTGTATTTTTCCCAAAGGAACGGATGTGTAAAGACTCTTAGCTAGTTTGCCCAAGATAACAATAAGAAATATAGCTTGGGTAACAAGGTTTTTCTAAGGATAGAGATCCTAAGTTAAGATAACTTTGCCACTATAGACTTACTTCGGGCACCGAATAACACTTGGTCTGCCAAGCGTTGCCGGCCTACAGCTCTATGTCATACCCAGATGTGGGGGATTACGAGGGATGGACAGGGCTGTCACCACCTGCTGCCTACCCCTCAACCATGGAGTACAAGGCAAACGAAGGTAACTTCTAGCTCAGACACCATGTCTACACTATTGGTTACTACTCTAGCGTGGCCAGGAACATCCATCTTTATGAGGAGTCCTCTACTAGAGCATCCATCACAGGGATGGATGACGAACCCGCAAGCTTTTAATGGACAAAGATAACTTTTCTTAAGATATCAATTCCAAAGTAAAACATGAACTTCTTACTTCAAGTAGTAAGATGATCGTAGAGGTACAAGTGGAGGAGTTGCTAGCTCTGACACTCTTTCCGCTAAGTGTAGCGAGTACACTAGGGGAGGTTGCTGACAGCCCCGGCACTTCTCCAACTCTTCCCTCTCTCACTCCCTATTTTATTCTAGCTAAAGCCTAGGTAGGAATGAATCTCTTCTTCTCCTCTTGCTTTCTTGTTTTGTGTGTTGTAGAGGGGAGGTTGCCCCTCTATTTATACAAGGAGGAGAGGCGGTGTTGTGGCTATTCCTAGCGTGAAGTCCATGCACCACCGCCTTCTGCATGGAGGCATGCCACTGCTAGAGCAAGGGGTGGCCAAGAAGCACAGGTGGGGAGTTAGTCACCCCTAGGGGTCGACCGCCACCTGACCAAGCCTCCTTGCCACCGCCTTCGCATGGTGGGTTGTGGGCTAGACCTGGGCTGCTCCTTGGTCGGTGTTGCACCAGGTTGAGTTGAGTTGATGGGCATCTTGGTTGTTCCTTTGTGCAAATCAGCGTCAGAAAGCGCCTTTTGGTGAAACCTTTCATGCATTTGTGTCCTGCAAAACAATATTCTCCATATACATGTGGAACTAGGTTAACAAAAAATGCCTATGTGTATAAGATTGCCAATTTCTCCTCTTTTTTGTGTCTCAATTGGTGGTCGGATTTTATCTTTAAGGACCGCTAACAATGGTCCGTCACACTTAATAGAGTATCCGGTGGAACTTGAACACTTAGCAGCCACCAGCATCGTATAGACCTAATTTGACGGATGGTCCATCATTATGGCAGAACGTTCTGTTGAATTATAAACTGAACACATGGAGGTTCCTAAGAGCACTGACCTAATACCGAAGGGTCCGATATTAGATCGGAGAGTCCGATGTTCCCAGTATTTCCTTTTCCCACTAAGTCCCATAACCACCGGACCGTCCGACTTTCATGCCGGACTATCCGATAACACAAACCGATAGTCCTCCAATGTATACCTGAACGATCACTCTTGTATCACTAGAAACAACTTAAATAAATATCATTGCATGACACCTCATATCTTGTACTCTCAACTCCCTCTTGCATGTTTAATATAATGTCCTGCATACATAAGTATCTCATACATGGCCATATATATAGGTACATGATATCAGAGAGACATCCAGCGATGTTTCAAGCTATGGGATCCTTTCTTATCCAACAGGCAAGCACCCCACTACTATCAACCCTATTTGGATACTTATTGAGTTTCATTATGAGTTATGCATTACATGCAGTCTTGGATAGTGGTCTCATTTACATTACACCTAGAGTCACTTCTTAATCTATTAGAAGCCCTTCACCTAAATGATGGGAATGGGAACACATAATTACTTACTTCTTAGTTGTTTGGGCAACGGTAGAAGTCGAGCATGAGAAGAGAACTCATACTCGCGCGTGTAGGATGTTACACCTGGATAACTAACTACTAAAACTAATGAGGGTACAACTTGATCTACCTTACTAATTTGGCTAAGGACTAATATTACTTAGTGTTATAATTCTGATAATAACCTCGATAATTATTATTCATGTGAGGGGTAGGTCATTGTGAGTGTGGGATCTCAAACGACGTAGCTCATGGAGCATTAAGGACCATGTATTGGGATACGTGAGTCTGAGTAACCACCCGTACAGACCACATGTCGTGGATGGGGTCGACAAGCCAAGTAACTAATCATGACTAGTCTATCCGTGAAAGTGGCAAGGGGGATGGCGCCGAGAAGATGGTGTATGTAACAACCTGGGAAACCATTACCGTACAGAAGCCTGACTCAAGGAACTGGCAAAATGGTGGAAACCTGACCCAGGCATTCGGTCGAACCTTTCATGTGACATTCTGGCCGGATTAGGGAAAGGTTGGAAGACGTGAGGCAACCCTTACTCTCGCGCAATGGTATGGTGGTTAGTCCCGTTCTTTCGTGTGGGTACAGTTGTACACCTCTACAGAGTTTTGAAAGCCTGAAGTCCCTCGAGACGGAATCATTCGGTTGTTCCTACTTTCTATACCCATGGTAGCGTTGTTGATGGATTGTGGACCTCTATGTGATACATGACTAATAACTATATACATTCGTTTTAAGAGTTAGAACATGGCATGTCATACTTATAAGCAATGCCATTGATTTTCTATAAATGTACAAATACCTAATATTACCTTTTGCATCCACCAAATATTATAAGTTGGAATTAAGCCCTGCGCGTACGCAATGTACTCACGGTGCTGCCGTTAAGTTATTTTGCAGGAATAGGACAATGGTGGCCATCTCACCCTATCGTTGGTGGCAAGGTGGGTGAATGGCATATGCTCTCCAAACTACGGTGGTGACACCCATGGGCAAGGCAACCACCCGTTACTAGATATATAATTGATTCATATTATAGCGATGTTGGTAAGAGAGTCGTTTGGTTCACACTACAATTAGTCTTACGTTGTATAATCAACTTATTATATTCAATAAGACTTGTAATATATGTTTTTGCTTAATTATTTTTGTGATCTGATGATGAGATGCAATCTTGAGTTGTAGAGGCTATTGTGGTATGATACTCAACCTGATCCTGAAGAGGAGTTGCCAAGGAGCGCTCCTAGGGAGTCACCGATGTTGGTTTGCTTAAATTGGGTTAGTCAAATGGATCACACTCGATTTAGGTGAATTAACACAGTGGGTCCCTACCCTCTGGCCCTTGCCCCTGGGTTGTTTCCCAGGGCTGAGAGCCACTAGGATCTAGCCATGCCCCCGAGTGCAGTTGACCTAAGCAAGGACTTAGCCCCTCGGCCCATTCACTAGGGTCCTAGACTTCTCCTGAAATGGGCCTTCTGAGGCCCACTAAGTCGTTCGTTGATGGGCCATCGGGTGCGCGCGATGGGGGTAGCCTGCGACCCCCTGTCTCATTAGTAGAATTAGTCAGGAGGTTAATTGGACTATCATGGTGCTAATCCGAGGGTTTAATCTTACCCCTATGTTTGATACTCAACAGTGCTACTACTTCTTCTTGGGGTCTTCTTCTTGTCGTTCAAATATGGTGCCAACACCCTATTTATAGTGCATACAAGAGGGGGTTCTTGTAGTGGAGTGTGAGGCGTTGGAGCCCCCTAGTGGGGTTAGTCAACCAGCTTGGGGAGGTTGATAGGTATCCAAGGTAGTTAACCGCCATTGCCTCTAGTCCAAACATGCCATGGTCGGCCCTCCAATCCAAGTGAAGCTCCTCCTCATCCCTTGGATCAGACTGACACCAAACCAATGCGATGTCATCAAACTACCTATGTGGTAGCTATTAGATGGTAATGAATCTCTCATGAAACTTCCACTGAGATTGGTCTAATATGAACATTTTTGTTTTGTTTCTTTATAATTGAACTTAAGGTTCTTACATCTAGATATAAAAAATTGGAACACACTTGCGACGTCTACATGTAAGAATACACATAGGTCATAGCTCATAAATTTTAAGAAAGTATAGACACTCTAATAATTATCAAGAACGATGGTGCTAGACAACCTGTAGGGTGGATCCTTTTCAAGGAAAAATGTCATAACGATGTTATGGTTCAAGATTGCGAAACTCCAGAAGTGTATTCGACAGCCAAAGGTTCGTGAAGTTTGTGCATGAGAGTCGAGGCTTTGAATTCGGGTCCCTTCAATTTTTTGAGGTTTGTGGGTCCCTTTCAATTTTGTGAAGTTTTATAAATTTCAGTGGGAGGGACAATTGCTACTTTCAATTTTGTGAGGTTTGATTCGTTTCGGTTGGAGCGACAATTCCTGCAATTGCTACTTTCAATCTTTTAAGATGTTTGTTTTATGTGTGTGCCTGCAAGCGCGTTGTTAACTAATTGAGGATCGAGTAGTGTAGAAAATAGAACACATATACATACATGTCAGTTGTCAGCTCTGAGTTTGAAACAATGTGGTACAAAGTGAGCGTACATACGCTAAAATACATGTCAGATTAATTGTTTAGAGTTTTTGCGAGACTAGTTTTACTAGCACGATAGGCGCAATGGATGCTTTGTTGTTCTTCGCATGGATCAGATTTACCTAGTGGGAAATAAAGAGGTAGCTGTTACAATAATGATATACACTGAACACACAACTGGTGTGAGGGTCATACTAACCTAAACCTGCCATTTGCATATATTCAATAAACTACAGAGGGCAATAGTTTACATGGACACGACATTCATGCAGTATGGAAACAACCATTAGGAAAAGAAAAGAGTAGTACAATGAGTTCATGCTGACACTAAGTTGACATTTGACTAAGGTAGATGAAAGTATTGCTAATGCTAGTAATCTACATAGATAGACTTTTTGTAGGAGCACCAAGATAAGCATATCTAGAAATATAGAGTTCCAATTGGTGTACGCCATCTACATATAGAAAGCCCTCGCATAGACACTTAAGCAGGGTTCCTTGTAGTAAAAGAATATAAGAGTAATAGTTCTAAGATGATGGCTGGTGCCATGACATTAGGCATAACAGTAGAGGAACATAAGAGCTATAGTTTTAAGATGATTAGTGCCATGACATTAGGCATAACAATCACTTACTATAGGGACAAAAGTGGAGGTGTTGGTCTATGGTTGAACATAAGAGAGGTGGGAGTAGAGTACTAGTGAGAGAGTGCCAAATGAGTCCAAGGACAAGGCCCCCCTCCGCCTTGCCTCTTTCCCCTTTTTATAGGAGAGGTGGGAGGGGTGGTTTTTGTTTTTCCCCTAATGGAGCTTGATTTTACAAAAGAGTCTCTATGTGCTAGAAATGGGCCCTAATCATTGTCGCATAAGCCCCTAGGCTATATAATTGGGCCTTAAACACATTAATGGGGTCCCTAACATATGATATACACCCCCGACAGTAGCCCCTCAGATATTTGGTTTTGATCAGAAGTACATGACCCAATAGTTGAATACAGCCAAGTGTGGCCCAATAACAACTCAGGCCCATCTATGAGGATCACTAAGAACTCCATCCCAAAACCCAGTGAAAAAAGGGTATGGAGAAAAGAGCACGAACACAACTCTTGTCTATAAAGAGATAGTCTAGGGATGATTTTATCTTTGGCTAGCCTTCAGTGGCAACCTTCACTCGAACCTCCATGATCCTGTATTTGGCAGCTTGCTCCTTCGCATGGCCTTGAGCCCTCGATACCTTCTCCTCATTACTGAGCCTTCGCCAAACAAATTACTGTATTTGAAGTAGGCAAAGTAGTCAACATAAGTGAGGTAGTTGTGTTACAATAGGCTAAAGAAAGTGTTACTAGCTCTCTTATAGTAACACCAACTTGTGTTAGGCGTACGACAACAATGATGACCTCATGGGCGTTGACAGTGAAGCCTTAAACTAGATTGATAGACATATGCTTGGGAAAGATACAGCTTTGATGCCGCAACAAAATTCAGAGAAGCTGGCTTACACTAGCCACAATGTAATCGATGCTCTGAAAAAAAACTACTTATGCCAACTTGACTTGATGCCAGGAATTATTAACCAGCACAACTTTCATCATTGACAAGATTAGCAAGTGCTCATGGGACCTCCTTTCAACCAACTCCATCCATTTTCATCCTACTTGCTACTATGTACTTCAATCATCAATGCCCACAAACATCTGGCTAAAGACAACATTGATGCATGCGCTTGACTTGGTGCCTAACTTTTTTAAATGAGCTGCAATGGCATGAACCGAGGTTTGAACTTCATGTCTCTCATTGCTGCTTGGGAGTGGCTGTCGCTGTAATCTTCGATGAAGCACAACAGAGTGGCATGGTCGCATGGTACAGATGATGAGACTTGAGAGAGCCGATTTGGTATGTGTTGGGGGAAAGCTATCCTGGCAAAGCTCCTACCCTAGCACTCAACCATCTACTGGCTTTGACTAGATTACCTCGCGGCGGGTATCCACCTTTGCCGCGAGGGTTTTGATTCATAATGATTGACCCGTGTTTTTAGGTGTCGCGCATGAAGGCCCGCCTCTTCGACCAAAGGACCACTGCGGGCGAGACGCTAACTGATGGCAATTGACGGACCCTCGCTCGGGACACATGAAGGCTAGGCGCCGGATGCGAAGAGGAAACCACCTTGAGGGCAGAGGCGGCCCCCCACGACAACTGGGCTTCAGGGTAGTTGGCCAAGGGTGTGGTCCAACAATACCCGAGGTTCAGGGTAGTTTACTGCCGTACCCTTGGCCACTGTACAACAATTGTCTTCTCGAATGTAACCCTAGCGTAATTTCACTGCGGCCTTGGGTGTGGTCCACAAATACCCGAGGTGCTCATGTAAGAAAATGGGCTCTTCTTTCCCGAACAATTTAATGGGCTTTTAATCCGCATTTATGCTTTGTCTTGTGCTCTGTAACCTTCGTTCATTCATTCACTCACGCCCACTCGATTTTCTCCCTATGGGAAACCCTCAGCCTCTCCCCACATGATCCTCAGCGAGGGCAAGAGGTCAGGAGTGACCCCACAGTTGGCGTCGTCCGTGGGGATCCTATCATACCACAACTATCAAACCAATGGTCGTTGGAACAAGGAGAACCAGCAACAACAACAGAGACCCTCCACCCTCGTATGGGGCAGAGACAGTCATAGGAACCTCCATAGATGGAGGTAGGGGCGCCACTCTACTCCAGACCACTGCTTAGTTGATAGAGGTCACGGATGAACTAGAAAGGCCTCTTCTGATTAGGGCCGAGTCCAACGATCAGCCCAGCCCACCCAGAGTCGACGAGGCTAGCATGGTGCCTCAAGATGACGATGAAGATGCCAAGGAGAGGGGCCTCGAAGCCTTAAGCCAAATGCATGAGGAGATCCGAGAAAAGATACGTTGAGTCGAGGCTCTCGAAAGATAGGCACGCCTACACGGCATCAGGCAAAAGGCGAACAAAGCTAAAGCGGGGCAAAGGAGGATGGATGAATACCTCGCTACCCTTGAAGCAGACCCTAACCGTCTACCTGAATGCAACAACCCACCTCCATCGCCACCACCTCCACCTTGTTTCCATCAAATCTACCCAGTGTACATCCCTCCAGCCATACAATACCAACCACAAAGAAATCCACCCCTGCCAAGGCCATATGACCCAAAATCTCCCCTAACCCAGATACTACAAACCAAAAGCTGGCCACTTGAATACAAGCCACAAAATCTACCAAGGTATGACGGAAGTGTAGACCCCTGACAATTCATAATGAGCTACGAGGCCGCAGTGGCAGCGGCAGGTGGAGACGAGTACACCATGGCTAAGTCATTCATAATCATAGCATAGGATATTGCCCAGAGCTGGTACAACAACCTTCTACTAGATTCGATTGACTCCTTGGGAAACCTCCATGAAAAACTATGCAACAACTTCAAGGGTGTTAACCCTTCGACCAACAATCCCATGGGACTATTCATCTGCACTCAATCCGAGAGAGAACCCCTTCAAGACTTCTGGCGAAGGTTCATTTAGCTAAGAGCCAGAACCCCAAACATAATAGATGAGGCAGTAATCCTAGTAGCAGTGAACGGAGTGAGACCAGGGCCATGTTCCTCAAGGCTGGCAAGAAAGCCACCAAAAACAATTGCTGAGTTGCATGAAGTCATGGAAAAATATGGCAGGGTAGACACAGTTTTTCGGTCCAAGACCGAAGCTCAAAGAATCCAGTTGCGCCCACCTTCAAGGCCGCAACAGTGCAATCAATACCCCCATAATGACCCAATCAATGTGAACACCATAGAAGCAACACCTCTGCACCACCAAAGATAGCAACCAAAAACACCAGACCTCAACAACACCCACCAACAACCAAAATGACAATAGAGACCATACTCAAAATAGTCCCCCGCCAAGAGACCCAGCGAAGCTCTACTTCCATTTTTGCGGGCCAAGAAAGGGGCACTCCACAAAACTGTGTGCTTGCTTCACAAAGGGAAAAGAATACCAAGAAGCGCAGTAGGCCACTGCATCAGGCCCATCGAAACTTGTCAACTACACAAGAAGGCAACCCACCAACCCCTCCGCCACCCCCACATCACTACGCGACAATAAACTATGGCATACGTTTGCAACACCTACCCCAACATTACCCAACCTTTGCAAGCTACAACAACCCTTATCATCAATATAGTACCTTTGACAACACCCAAACATCATTCAACTGCCAGAATCGCTAAAATACCCAACCATATACAGTTGCTCACCCCTACACCCCACCTCAAATGCACAATCAACATCCAGCTTTACCACCACCACCTCTACCTCCACCAGCCAACCCCATCGCACACAAGCCAACCCAATCAAACCACAATCAACAACCCAACCTCAACCTTTGGTGTGATCCTCGCGATCACCGAATGATCCAACGAAGATCATGGTAACAAGAGGCAGCGCAAGGAACACATGAGGTGGGTGCATCACCTCACAACAAAAGGTCCCCATAAGAACTCGCAATGGTCTCACATCCTAATAACCTTCGACAGCACATATCTCAAACTAAGGGACTACCCCCACACAGACGTGATGGTCATCGAAACAAACCTGGTCGGCTGGGTAGTAACAAGAATACTGGTTGATATCAGCAGCTCCGCCAACATCCTATTCACATCAACATTCGATAACATGAAACTTGACAGAAACCATCTTGAACCACCAGGCCATCCGTTGTATGGATTCAGGGGTAAGCAAGTAAAGGCAATAGGCAAAATCTCTCTTCCCCCCCATCGGTGACCAAAACAATAGCAGGACAGAGAATATAACCTTCGACGTGGTCGACATGCTATACAATTACAATGCAATATTTGGTCGAGGGGTCACAACCATATTCAGTGTAGCCCTCCACCCGGGCTATCTCTGTATGAAGCTACCCTCCGCCAAGGGTGTTATCACTGTATATGGTGACCAGGTCCTCATTCGAGTAGCAGAGGAAACTGCTACTCTAGGATAGAAAAACATACACAACCTCAGCAAGGAAATGCCACAAAATAATGAACCTTCGCCCGACGGACCGGAATAGCAAATCCAGGCAAAGCCAGTAGAAGAAACCAAGAAAGTACCCTGTTCAAAGGCAACACTAACAAGCAAGTTATCATCTCCGTGCTGCTAGATGAGAAAACTAAGACTGAGCTCATCAATTTCCTGCGTGACAACAACGACATCTTCGCTTGGTCGGCTGAAGACCTTCGTGGGAGTTGACAGATCCATCATTGAGCACAATCTACAAGTAAACAAGAACCTTCCTCAAGTCAAACAAAAGCTTCGCAAAATGTCTGAAGAAAGAAAACAAGTGGTAAAAGCAGAGGTCCAACGCCTGCTAGACGCTGGGGTCATCCAGCCAGTCAAATATCCAACTTAGCTATCTAACGTTGTACTCGTCAAAAAGAAGAACGGCAAGTGGAGAATATGTGTCAACTTCATGAGCCTCAACAAAGTGTGTCCTAAAGACAACTTCCCCTACAAAGAATAAGCACCCTCGTTGACTCAGCCATGGGATGTGAGCTTTTATCACTCCTCAACTGCTTCTCAGGCTACCATCAGATCTGGATGAATTAGGAGGATGAGGAAAAGATAAGCTTCATCACCCCTTTTGGGACATATTGTTTTAGAAGAATGGTAGAGGGATTACGTAATGTAGGCTCAACCTTCGCTCGCATGATAGCAGAGGTATTCAAAGAGGACAAGACAATATCAGCCTACATGGATGACATCGTTGTGCAAAGCAAGCTCAAACAGGACCACATCGAGGACCTCTATAGGGCATTCAACAACCTCCGCAATGCTGGCCTTAGGCTAAACCCCAAAAAGTGCATATTCAGCGTGAGTAAAGGAAAGTTGCTTGGCTACCTCATCTCAGCAAGAGGAATCGAGGCCAACCCAAAAAAAATCGATGCAATCCTCAACATGGAGACACCCACCTCCAGAAAGTTGGCACAGAGGCTAGCAGGAAGGCATGTCTCTCTAAACAGATTTATCTCAAGGTTAGAGGAGCGTGGGCTCCCATTTTTTGGAGTTTTGAAAAACACCGACCCATTGAGCTGGGGACCTAACCAACAAAAAGCCTTCGAAGACTTGAAGGTCTACCTACACAACCTCACAACCCTCGCGAGCCCTCAACCCAGCGAACCACTCCTTCTTTATGTGGTAGCCTCACCTCATGTCGTCAGTGCCGTGCTAGAAAGAGAAAAGCAAGAGGAGCACCAAAAGAAACAACTACCAGTCTATTACGTATCTGAAACCCTCGACAGCGCCAAAAAATTCTACATAGAAATGGAGAAAGGTGGCATACGCAGTCGTTATGGCCTCCAGAAAACTCAAGCACTATTTCCATGCGCACAAGATTATCATACCCTCAAGTTTCCCACTTGACAACATTTTCAAGAATCTAGAAGCAATAGGGCGAATCGGAAAGTGGGCCACAGAAATCAATGACTTTGTAATAGAGTTCGTCGGCAGAAACACAATCAAATCTCAAGCCCTCGTAGACTTAATCGCAGACTGGACACTTGACACACACAAAACAACGGAGGTCCCAGAACCAATCTGGATAGTACACACAGATGGTGCCTAGGGGTCTGTAGGAGCCAGAATCACAACTATACTAACCTCATCGTCTGGCATCAAGCTCAGATACACTGCAAGGCTAGAGTTCTAGTGCACCAACAATATCTCAGAATACGAAGCAATCATCCTGGCTCTATCAAAGCTTCACGCACTCTCAACGAGATGGGCAATAATCAAAACTGACTCTCAGGTCATCGCAGGCCACATCGAGAAAAGTTTTAAAGTCAGAGAACCCGAGCTACAAAAATACCTGCTCACAGTCTGCAGAATCAAAGGTTTCTTCCTAGGAATGATAACCAAGCTAATCCCCAGATTAGAAAATAGCGAGGCTGATGAGCTAGCAAAAGCCACCGCACAAGGCATCACCTTACCCTCTGATGTCTTTTATGATGTCTTTAATCAACCCTCGGTAGAAATGAATGTCAAAGCACCAAAGCTTATCAACGCAATACACAACGAAGGTTGGAGGGCACCCATCGTCGCCTACCTCAAAGGCTACCACGAACCAGAATCCAAAGAGGAAGAAAAGAGGATGCAACAAAGAGCGTTTGTACAAAATCATCAATGACGAACTATACAAAGCTAGTGTAACAGCCCTGCTACTCAAGTGCATCACTTTCAGCGAGGGAAAGCAGATACTAAAAGAAATACACGAGGGTTCAGGCGAATCATGTAACACCCTAGTGTTAAGCTTGCACTTTGCACTTGCATTTGCATGAGCATAAGCATCACCCATTCATTCATGAGCATTAGCATATGAAATTTCATTTCATTCACTCTATGTTATCACATGTGATGCTTAATTATACATGTATATGCTTGTGATAATGCTTGTCTAATGCAAGTGATTGTTGTTTGGTCACTAAAACACCTTAGACACACTTAGGATAAAAAATGGAACCAAGTTTATATTCATGAGTTGTCCAAAAATGCTTCTAAGTGTTAGTATTACTAGAAATGCCTTTATTAAGTGGATTGTTTGACCTAACTTGACTAAATACTTAGAGAGCATGCATGGCAGTGGGCCCTAAATAAAAGTTGTAGTTCATATCATGTAGGACAAACTTTGTTTAATGGTCAAGAGGTGAATTAGTGCCTAGCTTAGTCAAATAGAGCTCACAAGAATCAACGCAGTGTTGTTTTGGTACCCAAAAATTTTCCTAAGTCCTAAACTGGTTTTCAATTTCAATGAATGCTACTTTGGAGCATTTTCATTTGAAAACCATTGGGAATTAGACCAAACTCCTTTAAACAATTTTGTAGTACTCACATAGCCACAATGGTGAAAATGGTTGATCAAAACTCGCCATGGTTTGGGAGATCTAGGGGTCCAAAGTCGCGCTGTTAGATTGCCTGAATCGACACTTAGTCGATTTCAAACCGGCCGACAGTGGCCGACCGTACGCAGGCCGCGCGTGCCACGTGGCAGCCATACTCCAGTGCCGACCCATTTGTTAGGCCAGGGAGGGGAGAAAGACGCCACTTCACTGCTGCTCGCCCACCCTCGCCCTCACTCGCTCTGTCTTTCTGTCGCGCGCGCCCACCGAGCGGAGAAAGCATAGCGCCGCCACCATCGTGTCATTGCCGGCCTCGCTAGCGGCCACCGCAGCACCACCGCTCAATTCATCTTGCCCATAGCTCCACAGTGACGCCCTCTACATCATCGACCTGCTAACAGGCCCAGTCGAGCACAGGTGAGCCCCATTGTGCCATTGCCGTAGTCGCCATTGCCATGGTGTGCCGCCGAGCTCGAGCTCGCCATGGATAGACCGCCTCACACCTACACCGCTCACTCTCTCCACTATCCCATGGTCACTAGGTTTAGTAGATGTTGTAGCCGCCGGCCTTTGGCCAATGCAGGCCCCACCGAAAGGAGAACATGCACCATGCCACCGTGAGCTGGCTACGCCTCCGCCATGCGCACCACCGTGGCCGTGCTTGCCCGGTCCTCTTCCTCTCTCATAGTTAGACGTTAGAGATTAGCCTTAGGATGGTGAAGCTCAATGGGAATATGGATGCCCAATGCCGTCAACCGACTTACCGGGACGCCACAGCGCCGCCATCGCGCTCGCGCCACCATGCTACCAAGCACATGGCCGTGCCTCACTGGTGCATCCTAGAACCCAAATCCTAACCCTAGATCTCCGCTAGGTCACCCTCAAGCCGTAGCCGCACTTGTTCGAACTCATCATGGCCGAAGATGGCCGGCCCACTGCCGTGCAGCATCGCCGTCCACCATTATAGCCGCTGCCCTAGCTAGAGGCCGGTAGAGGTTCAACCATTTAGTGCGCCGGGTGCGGGTTAAAGAGGGGAAGCCGTTGGGGGTGAACGCGCTGCCAGAGACCTCGTCGTCGGTAAGTTCGCCGCCGGTCAAACACGCCCCTGCTTCGGTGTGGCTGACGCATGGGGTTAGTTGACTCCCTAGCCTGCGTGTTAGTGTCTTGGGGTGCAGTGCACTTGGTGCACCTAGATGTAATCTGAGTTTGAATTTTTTTTTTATTTTTTTTAGATTTGAATGCAAGCTTGAAAAATTCATAACTTATTCTAGGAGTGTCCAAATTGAGTGAACCAAATTTTGTTAGCTTCATCTTGATGAGTAGTATCTATTAAAAATATGAAACTTGGTATGTGCCACAATTTTATACCTTGTTTAAATTATCTTGTTTATTACCTCTTTAATCTTAGAAAATGCATAACTTGAGTTAGGGAGGTGCTAAAAATGTGATTCCAATTTTGTTGGTCTTGTGTTGATGTGATGTTGCTAGGAAAAATATTAAACCTACAGTGAGCATGCTTGGAATGTGACTTTTGTGATTTAACTTGATTAAATGCTAGTTTATGGGAAATTAGTTGTGGTAAATATATGTAACCAGTGAGCATGAATTAATTTTCACAATATGCAGGTCTTATGGTGAAAGTACTGTAGGAATTTTCACAATTGTGGTAAATACCATGGGTACTGTAGGAATTGCTTCTCTCCCGCCGTGGACAAGGAGTAAGACCGCGGGCAAGGCTATTCTATGTGGTCTTATCTATGACGCTTTTGTTGGACTTGATCACAAACTATCATGTATTTGAACAAGTGTGTGTGATATTGGTTTTAAAACTATATTGCTTTCGCTATTGCAGTTGAACTTGGTATTGTAATAACTATATTTGAACTTCGATGTATGTTGAGGTACTTGTGAACTTATGTAACATGTGGCTTGTATGTTGAATCATGTACAATCTTGGTTGTATGTTGGGGATTATTCGAGATCCTTTGTGATACTCGATGGACTACTGGTTTATATGGGCTCAAGTATGACAGTGTGATCGCTCCGGTGGTTGCCATTGTACTTGTGTTCTTATGAATTGGTTGGTTCTGTCACAGCTGGTATCAGAGCAAGATTCAACACTATGTGTCATATGTGTAAATAAAACAAAGGTTTTTGTTTTACAAAACCAGTTTTGCCAACTTATAGATATATATAGGTGTGTTCAAATCTGCAATTTGAATCTAGAGTGTGCCAGTGATCATCTCCTTTATGCCCAGTTAAGGATTCTAGGTGGCTTAGTAAGTACTAACTTTGGGGGGTTTACTTTCTACAAAAAAAATCGTCATCCATACGGCGTGCTATTGTATGGGTGCCATTCACTTGAATGGTAATATATGGATCAATATACCTCTATGCCCAGGTAAGATGATGAGTGGCAGGACCGCAAGATGTGAGCGTGTGGTATAAGGGGAGAGGTAGTTTTGATACTGAAGTATATATATATCTCATATATATATGGAAGTATTTGGTGGACTCACTATTTGTCTGCCCTACCTGCTGGCGCTAATGTTACTTGGGAGCAGTTCAAGACAGCCTTAAGGGGACACCATATACCCCTAGGGCTAATGAGGATGAAAGCAGCGGAGTTTATGAAGCTAACATAGGGGACAAAAACCCTCACTGAGTACATGCATACCTTGAACAACTTGTCAAGGTATGCGCCAGAATTTGTGAACACCGAGGAGAAAAAGATAGAGAGCTTCAAGCGTGGGCTTGGCACCAAATTGATGAAGACCATGACCAATTCTAGGTGTGCAACCTATAATGAATTTGTCAGTGATGCTCTCACCCAAGAGAATCAGAATAATCTACATATGGCAGCTAAGGGCCGTAAGAGGGCCTTTGAGGCAGGTGCATTAGTTCATCTCAACAGAAAGCTCCTATGGCAACGAGGCCTCAATTTCGTTCCCCTGCACCTAAGTTCAGGTCTCCCTAGAAGAAGACACAACCCAACCAGCAGCAAAAAGTGTATCACAAGGCCTTCACCATTGCCCTACCCAAGGGAATGCAGGGCAAGGAAGCTCAGCAGGGCCAAGAAACAACCAGCCGTGCTACAACTGCAATTAGATGGGTCACTGGTCTAGAGAGTGACCCTATCCTAAGAAAGGTAGTAATCAGAATTAGGGCAATCAGAAGCAAGCCAATGTTAAGGCATGCCCTGGGTATGTGCATTATACCGCAGTGGAGGAAATCCCCGTGGGAGAGGTTGTTATTGCCGATATGTTCCTTGTGAACCAACATCCTGCAATTGTTTTGTTTGATTCTAGAGCTTCGCATTCATTCATGATCAGACATTTGCATCTAAGTATGATCAGATGATAATTGTTGTAGATAATGGTGGTTATTTCATAAGTTTAGCTGGGCTAGTATCTCTACCAACCAGATAGTCAGAGATGTGCTCATCTCCATAAAAGAGAGGGAGTATACTACCAACCTCATAATGTTGCCATGGTTAGCATTAGATGTGATCTTGGGTATGAACTGGATGAGTGGTCACAGAGTTCTTATTAACACTTCAATGAGAACCATCATGTTGAGGGAACCAAAGGGGGGTAGTGCTTTTCTAGTGCCACTTCCTAGGAGTTTTGACCTTCATAACTTATCTTGTGCTATCTAGACCACGACTCTCTTTTATATCCCAGTGGTGTGTGAGTTTTTAGATGTACTCCCAGATGAATTACCTGGTTTTCCACCAGATAGAGATGTGGAATTTAGAATTGAGCTAGTGCTCGGTACAACACCTATCTCTAGAAGACCCTATATGATGCCACCAAATGAGCTAGTCAAACTCAAAATATAGTTACAAGAGCTTTTGGACAAGGGTCTCATTCAACCTAGTTCATCTCCATGGGGTTGGCTGGCTTTGTTTGTGAAGAAAAAGGACAAGTCATTACGGATGTGTGTGGATTATAGGCCACTCAATGCCGTAACAATTAAGAACAAGTACCCTGTACCATGCATCAATATCTTATTCGATCAATTGGCAAGGGCAAAGGTATTCTCCAAGATTGATTCAAGATCAGGCTATCATCAGATTAAAATTAGGCCAGAGGATATACCTAAAATAGCTTTCTCGACCAGATACGGCTTGTATGAGTATCTTGTCATGTATTTTGGTCTAACAAATGCTCCTGCATACTTCATGTATTTGATGAATTCGGTATTCATGCCTAAACTTGACAAGTTCATGGTTGTGTTTATTGATGACATCCTAATTTACTCTGAAAATAAGGAAGATCATGCCAAGCATCTAAGGATTGTCCTAACTAGACTAAAAGAACTTAAGTTGTATGCCAAGTTTAGCAAATGCAAATTTTGGTTGCAGAAAGTGCCTTTTCTAGGTCATGTGTTGTCGGAGAATGGAATCTCTGTAGATCCAACTAAGGTGCAAGAGGCCATGCATTGGAAGGCCTGACTTCGGTTCATGAAGTTCAGAGTTTTCTAGGGTTAGCAAGCTACTATCGTCGCTTTGTTCCGAATTTCTCCAAGATAGCCAAACCCATGACAAGGTTACTTCAGAAGGATGAGAAATTTGTTTGGACCCCAGAGTGTGAGGCTGCTTTTCACACTCTATGGACTTTACTGACTACCGCTCCTGTCTTAGCACAACACGATATAGAGAAACCTTTTGATGTGTTTTGTGATGCATCTGGTATGGGTTTGGGGTGTGTTCTTATGCAGGAAGGCTGAGTCATTGCTTATGCCTTATGTCAACTAAGGAAGCACGAGGTTAATTATCCAACCCATGACTTGGAGTTAGCAGCAGTTGTTCATGCACTAAAGATCTGGAGGCACTATTTGCTTAGAAATGTTTGCCATATCTATACAGATCATAAGAGTCTCAAGTATATTTTCACTCAACCTAAATTAAACATGAGACAGAGATGATGGCTAGAGTTAATCAAGGGCTACAACTTAGAGGTGCATTATCATCCTGGCAAGACGAATGTGATTACAGATGCCTTAAGCAACAAGTCTCATTGTAATTCCTTGGAAGCACTATTGGAAGATGGAATTAATCTCTTACATCCTACTGTGTTACACAATATTACTATCAGTTGCTCACTTGAGAGCAAGATCATCAAAATTCAGAAGACCGATGTAGGTGTGTTTCACATCAAGCGAAAGATGAAGAAAAAGGAAACCAAGCAATTTAGACTAGATGAGAGAGGTGTGCTATGGTTTAAGGATCGACTTGTAGTACTGAAGGATCATGAGCTTAGAAACCAAATCTTAGATGAAGCTTACTCTTCCAAATTGTCTATCCATCCTAGCAGTAGCAAAATGCATCAAGACATGAAAACATGTTTTTGGTGGACAAAGATGAAGAAGGAAATCATAGCCTATGTTGCTAGGTGTGATACCTGTAGCAAAGTAAAGGCAAATCATCTAAAACCTGCTGGACTACTCCAACCTCTGTCTATTCTAGGTTGGAAGTGGGAGGAGATTAGCATGGATTTTATTCTTGGACTTCCACCCACTCAGAAGGGTTTTGACTCCATATGGGTAATTGTGGACCGTTTGACCAAGTCTGCACACTTCATTCTGGTCAGGACCAATTATCGACCGCATCAGTATGCATAATTGTATATAGCTCAGATAGTACGTTTGCATGGGGTACCGAGAACCATCGTGTCAGATAGGGGATCATAGTTTATTGCTTGTTTCTAGGAGCACTTGCACAAATAGTTAGGCACCAACTTAGTCCAAAGTTCCGCCTATCACCCTCAGACATTGGGACAGACTGAGCGAGTAAATCAAATCTTAGAAGACATACTGAGGGCATGTGTGATCTCTTCGAAAGGTTCATGGGAAAATAGGCTACCTCTAGCTGAATTTTCCTATAACAACAGTTACTAAGAAAGCATCAAGATGGCTCCTTTCGAAGCCTTGTATGGTCGGAAATGTAGAACTCCTTTAAAATGGGTTGAACCCGAGGAGAGGAGGTATTATGGAATTAATTTTGTCAAATAAGCTGAAGTGCAAGTTTATATTATCCAACAACATATTGAAGTCACTCATTCTAGGTAAAAGAGCTATGCTGACAAAAGAAGAAGACCGATTGAGTTCGAGGTAGGTGACTATGTATACCTAAAGGTATCACCAATTAAAGGAGTACAACGGTTTGGTGTAAAGAGAAAATTTGCACCTTGGTATGTAAGCCCATACAAAAGCATTGAGCGAAGTGGAAGAGTGGCCTACAAACTGCAGTTACCTCTAGAGATGAGAGCTATTTTTGATGTCTTTCATGTTTCTCAGCTGAGAAAGTGTTTACGTGTTCCTGAAGAAAAAGTTGAAACTAAAGATATCAAAATAGAATCTGACCTAGCTTAGGAGAAGCCAGTTTTGTTATTGGATAGTAAAGAGAGAGAGTAACTCAGAATTGAGTGATCAAGTTCCACAAGGTAATGTAGAGTAACTACAATGAACAAGACGAAACATGGGAAAGAGAGGATTATCTACGTGAAGTTTACCCTGAATTTTATGAAAAATGGTAGGTCAATCAAATCTCGGGACGAGATTTCTATAAGGGGGGAGGGGCTGTAATACCCTAGTGTTAAGCTTTCACTTTGCACTTGCATTTGCATGAGCATAAGCATCACCCATTCATTCATGAGCATTAGCATATGAAATTTCATTTCATTCACTCTATGTTATCACATGTGATGCTTAATTATACATGTATATGCTTGTGATAATGCTTGTCTAATGCAAGTGATTGTTGTTTGATCACTAAAACACCTTAGACACACATAGGATGGAAAATGGAACCAAGTTTATATTCATGAGTTGTCCAAAAATGCTTCTAAGTGTTAGTATTACTAGAAATGCCTTTATTAAGTGGATTGTTTGACCTAACTTGACTAAATACTTAGAGAGCATGCATGGCAGTGGGCCCTAAATAAAAGTTGTAGTTCATATCATGTAGGACAAACTTTGTTTAATGGTCAAGAGGTGAATCAGTGCCTAGCTTAGTCAAATAGAGCTCACAAGAATCAACGCAGTGCTGTTTTGGTACCCAAAAATTTTCCTAAGTCCTAAACTGGTTTTCAATTTCAATGAATGCTACTTTGGAGCATTTTCATTTGAAAACCGTTGGGAATTAGACCAAAATCCTTTAAACAATTTTGTAGTACTCACATAGCTCTACACAATGGTGAAAATGGTTGATCAAAACTCGCCATGGTTTGGTTGATTTAGGCGTGGAAAGTCACGCTGTCAGACTGCCTGAATCGGCACTTAGCCAATTTCAAACCGGCCGGTAGTGGCCGATCATGCCGATTTCAGCATGGCAGCTGTATGCTGGCGTCAGCCCGTTTGTCAGGCTAGGGAGGGGAGAAAGACGCTGTGTTGCTGCTGCTTGCCCACCCTAGCCCTCACTCGCTCTCTCTTTCTCTCTCTCGCGCCCACCGAGCGGAGAAAGTGTAGCGCCGCCACCATCGCGTCATCGCCAGCCTCGCTAGCAGCCACCGTAGCACCACTACTTGATTCATCTTGCCCACAGCTCTGCAGTGATGCCCTCTACACCATCGACCTGCTAACAGCCCTAGTTGAGCACAGGTGAGGCCCCATTGTGCCATCGCCGTAGTCGCCATTGCCGCGGTGCACCGTGGACAGACCGCCTCACGCCTGCACCGCTCACTCTCTCCACTGTCTCGTGGTCACTAGGTCTAGTAGATGCTATAGCCGCTGGCCTTTGGCCAATGCAGGCCGCATCGGAAGGAGAACGTGCACCGCGCCGCCGTAAGCTGGCTATGCCACCGCCATGCGTGCCACCGTGGTCGTGCTCGCCTAGTCCTCTTCCTCTCTCGTTGTTAGACGTTAGAGCATAGCCTTAGGATGGTGAAGCTCAATGGGAAGATGGATGCCCAATGCCGTCAACCAGCTTAGTGGGACGCTCATCGGCACATCCTAGAGCCCAAATCCTAACCCTAGATCTCCGCTAGGTCACCCTCAAGCTGTTGCCGTGCTTGTCGTGGCCGGAGATGGCCGGACCGCCCCTGATTTGGTGTGGCTGACGCATGGGGTCGGTAGAATCCCTAGGCATGCGTGTCACCGTCTCGGGGTGCAGTGCACCGGGTGCACCTAGCTATAAACCGAGTTTGAAATTTTATTTTATTTTTTTTAGATTTGAATGGAAACTTGAAAAATTCATAACTTATTCTAGGAGTGTCCAAATTGAGTGAACCAAATTTTGTTAGCTTCATCTTGATGAGTACTATCTGTTAAAAATATGAAACTTGTTATGTGCCACATTTTTATACCTTGTTTAAATTAGCTTGTTTATTACCTATTTAGTCTTAGAAAATGCATAACTTGAGTTAGGGAGGTGCTAAAAATGTGATTCTAATTTTGTTGGTCTTGTGTTGATGTGATGTAGCTAGGAAAAATATTAAACCTATAGTGAGCATGCTTGAAATGTGACTTTGTGATTTAACTTGATTAAATGCAAGTTTCTAGGAAGTTAATTGTGGTAAATATATGTAACATGTGATCATGAGTTAATTTTCACAATATGTTGGTGTTATGGTGAAAGTAAGAAAAATATGAAAACTGTTGTTTAACACTTTTTACTATGCTAAACATAATTAAATGGTTATAAAGTATGTAACTTGTCATTTTTGTAGAGGCTGCTATACATATCCAAATGTCATGAAATTTTAACAGTGGTCTCTTGAGAGCATGTATGAGATGCTGTAATTTTTCTAGAATTTTCTATGCACTAGAAGTAGCAGTTCCAATTTTAACCTAGCTATGCTTAGCAAATCAATAAATGCTTTTAAGAAATTGTTAGGGCTTAACCATGATACTTTTGGTATGTTGATGATGGGTGTAATATGCTGGTACCATTAGTTGTGCCCCAAAAGGGAGGCATTGTACGTAGCTAGATAATTATTGCACTATAATTCACCTACATCTAGTTATCTTGGCTTGTTGCTTTGAATAAGCTTAGGATTGGTAAGTAGAGGCTTAAGCCAATTAAAATAAGTTGTTAGCTGCAGGTGATAGACATCTTAATGATGATGCAACTCTATCTTAGGTTGCTAGAGCATGGTGAGTGTATGTTATTTTACTAGAGAGGAGATATGCACCTACTTAGTAAACTAAAACTTATCTACTAGAGAAGAGATATACACCTATTTAGTAAAATAAAGTATTGCTATTCTCTTAATATATTGTTCGGATGCATCGCTAAGTACTTCATCCAGTCATCTATATCATCAACTGTGCATTCTTTGTATCTTATTGCGTGCTCATGCATATAGGATCGCCAGAGGCAACAACGCTTTTTGAGTTTGAGGCAGTGGAAGAGGACCAGTAGGAGGCCCAGTAGCCAATAGGTCTAGTGTAACACCCCTATGTTAAGCATTGCATTTGGCATCTGCACTTCATGATCACAAGCATCATCCAAGCATTCATGAACATGAGCATATAAAATTTCATCTCATTCTTATACATTGTCACATGAAATGTTGATTTATATATGTTTATGCTTGCAATCATGTATGACCAATGTATGAGATGGTTGTGAGGCCATGAAAACACCTTAGACACATCTAGGATGGTAAATGGAATAATGTTTGTATTCATGACCTAGGCCAATTTTGCTTCTAACTGTTGGTTTCATTTGAAATGCCATTTTCATGATGCTAGATTGACTAAAGTTGAACAGTAGCTTAGAGTGTTTGCATGTCTATGTGACATAAATAAAAGTTGTAGTACTTGGCTAGGGTAACAACTTTTATTTTTGGGTCATGGTCTAATTCAGTGCATAGCATGCTCAAAAATAGCTCACAAGTATCAACAAAATGTTGTTTTGAGACTTACAAATTTTTCTAAGTCTTGATGTTGTTTTTAGTTTTGATGTACCCCACTTGGGAGCATTGTAACTAGATAACCATTGTGAATTAGGGGATGCTTCCTAAAGAAAAATTGTAGATGGCATGTAGTTCTACAATTTTCATTAATGGAGTTTTTGCAATAAATGAACGGATTAGGAGTTATAGGTCGTAGCCACCACGTGGCGGCTGCACACCGGCGTTGGGCCGGCTGGTTATGCTCGAGCGAGCACTTAAGTGTCGTGCCCCTACTGCTCACTCTACTCGCCCGCTCTCACTCCCTTCTGCTCGCTCTGCCTTGCTAAAGCTCCACGCCGAGCTCGTTGTGCGCCGCTGCAGCTCCACCACAGCCACTCGCCGCCGATGTAGCCTCGCCAGCTGATTCGTCTTGGCTAGAACTGATCTGGTATGACCTCCACCTCCTTGAGCCACTAGCATCACCTATAGACCCTAGGTACAGTGCATTTTGCCTCGCCATTGCCGCCTTTGTCACCGGTGCACCGCCGCGCTCGTAGCTCACCATGGCCCGACCGTTCCACCGCACCGCATGCCTCCATCTCCTCTGGTCTAGCACCACGCTAGAATCTAGATGTTTAGGCTAGATCTAGGGATGACAACACCGCTTGACGGTGCCAGAACGAGTTGTCACTCCGCCCGCGTCCACCATGGCCGACGTGGCACTCGAGGTCGTCGCTGCCGAGTTGGCTCACCGTCTCCCTCCTTTCTCTCACGCCTTAGGTCGAGTAACCCTAGAGCTCGCTAGTGCCATGAAAGAGACCCACCTTCCACCGCTATCTAGCTAGAACAGCATGAGCACCGCCATGCTCTGTGCATCGCCTCACGGCCATGCACGCGACCAAGCACACCGACGCCACCCCGAACCCTCACCTGCACCAGGTAGCTTCGCTAGGTCACCAGGATGGAGAAGCCATCCTTGCCTAAGTGTGCCATAGCCAGAGATGGCCAGCGTACTGCCATCGATCTCTGTTGTTTGCCATGGCAGCCGTTGAGCTTGCTCCGGTGAGCCACCAAGCCAACTAAGCCTACCAGTTGATGTGCGGGTGTGAGATGAGTGCAGTGGTCCCCTGTTTTTGCTAAAATAAGCCTATGTAACTTGTCATTTCTATAGAGGTAGTTATACTTATCCAAATGGCATAAAATTTGTATAGTAGACTATTAAGGTCATTTGTAGGCTACTGTAATTTTCTAATAATTTATTTAGCAATGGAATTATTTATCCTTTAAATCACCTTATTATCTAAGGAAATTAATAAATGGATATAAATAAATTAGTTATGTTTAACCATGATGTTTTCTATGATGCTTTTGATGTATATGATCTATTGATGTTATTAGTTAGACTTAAAAGCAATTGATTGTATGCAACTAGTTAATTATTGCTTTATAATTCAACTAGATGGCTACATGTATAGTTTCGGTTTTGATGTTAATTTCATGGTGATAATGGTGTTTTCTGTAAAACTTGTTAATAACAAAGTTGTTAATAACTTACTTATATACCTTTTGTTCAAATTTCATAGTCATAGGCCTTATGGTTCAAGAATTATGGCTGTTAGAAGACTGCTGTCAGAAATGCTTGCTCTCTAGATAGATCTGAAAGATTGAATTTTTGACTTAGATAACTACTGAATCACATTAAGATGATTAAAACAAAGTTGTAGGAAATTTCATAAGCTTTCCTAAATGTCCATAATCATATTATTTTAATGTGTATAACTCCAGTTATGGTTAAAACAAGTGGCTACTGTCTTGTGGACCAGAAAATAATTTACATAAGTGTTTGTTTAGTTATTAGAGAAGAGATAAGCACCTACTCAGTAAAAAAAGGATGCAACTTGTTATTACTTTGATACAAAGCTGTTTAAAACACTTGGGAGGATGCATTCATCTCATCATATCATATTATACATTTGTGATATCTTATTTCATGCTCATGCATATAGGATCGTCCGAACAGATAACGCTGTTGGAGTTCAACGAAGAAGAAGAGGAGGATCAGCAGGAGATGCCTCAGGCCACAGCTCTTGGAGAAGAGGAACAAACTCTTGAGGATCTCCCTAAGTGCTCGAATCATCGGCCAACCTCTTTCCTCAAAGGCAAGCCCCGGAGCATTCTAAGTCTCCTATGTTTTACAAAATATCACTTAAGTCCTTTATGTTTGATGCATTAGGTTATAAGAGTTGATTAGAAACACTTAATGCATAGAACTCCGTTGTCCAGTTACATATACCTTTAACCCTGTGTAGATCCAGGATCGAATATATGCTTAGCCATGCTTAGACCAGAAGAAGTCAGGATGATTACCTATCACCTACGAGATATAGGTGGATACCGAAACACGGTTGGCTATATTTGCTATCAGGGAAAAGAACCATGAGGTAATGTAAATGGAGGCCAGGTGGAGTCTATGTGTAGGTTGACTCATGTGATTTCGTCTGTGTTGATTAAGGACTGTACCATTGTTGGCACTTTTGACAAGATTGAACGCATGCCTCTCACTTAGTTCGCTGAATAACTCGTTTCGACCATGAAGCCGAGTAGCTCAACTCAGGTCAGGCCCTATTCTATAAAAGTGCGCACTCTAGATGGCAGTAAGGATGTGCGGGGAGCCAGACATGAGCCCAAGGGCAGGGTAGTCCTGATCGTCTTGGCAGCTGGTTGTCCCTGATTTGCGGTGCTGGTCGAACCTATGAAATGTGTACCTGAGTTATACCAAAGGTGACCTAAGGTGACCATTGATCTAGTTTGCCTAGGTTTATGTTAGGAATAAATTCCCAGCTAGTTGAAATCGATTTGAATCGCCGTCTCTCCCAGACAGTGAGAAACTTGGCTAGCTCCAACATCATAGTAACTGTGTTATGGAATATGATGGTTCGGATGAACATGGAATTACTACACCAGCTATGGTTACTATTGTATGCTACTAAAGGATATACCACATGTTTGGCACAGGTTAGTTGCTAATTTGGAGATGAATAGCTATAATTAATTTGATGACCGAGTTATAATTGTACAACTGAATTTGTCCCTTTTTATGCAAAATGTTGTCAAGCTACCTCCACTTATAAACCCTTGCATAATCCTTGGAGTCACTTTATTTTTGGTTTATGATGGGTAAGTCTAGCTGAGTACCTTCTCATACTCAGGGTTTTATTCCCAATGTTGTAGATGGCACAGTTTATCATGGCTATTGCAAGAACTGCTTCTGTCCCGCCGTGGATGAGGAGTAAGCCCTAGGCAGGCATCTCTTAATAATCCTTCTTATATGCTTTTGTGGATGTGATCACAAGTTGGCACTGTATTTGAACTACAATGGCAGATGTTAGTTCCAAACTTTAATTTGCTTCCGCTACTATTTTACTCAAACTTGGTTTGTAATAACCTTAATTCGTACTCTGAATGAATGAACTATATTTGTGAACCTTATGTAACATGTGACATGTATGTTGAATCATGTACGATCTTGGTTGAATGTTGATGGTTAGTCAGGACCCTTCATGGTGCTTGACGAACTACCGTATTTATATGGGTTCAAGTATGACAGTGCGGCCGCTTGCGGGCTACCATTGTACTTGTGCTCTTATAAATTGGTTGGCTCTGCTACAGCTGGCATCAGAGCAAGATTCAACATTAATTGCCACATGTGTATTTAAAACAAAGGTTTTGTCTTCCAAAACCAGTTTCTAGCAACTTATAGCAATATATGTAGGTGTTTTAAAACCTAGAGTTTGAATCTAAAGTGTGCCAGTAATCACTTCCTTTATGCCTAGTTAAGGACTTCAAGTGGCTAATTAAGTACTAACTTGGGGGTTTTCCTTTTCATCATCCATACGACATGCTATTATATGGATGCCATTCATTTGAGTGGTAATGTATGGATCAAATGCCTCTACGCCCAAGGTAACATGCCAATCATCATCACAGTGGCATGACCGCAAGTTGTGAGCGTGTGGTCTAATGGGGAGAGTTAGCTTTGATACTGAAGTGTATATATGCCTCCTATATATACAGAAGTATTTAATTATGGGTTAGCTTCGATACGTCTGTATATGCATATTTATATGTATATATAGGACGTATTTACTTTCGGGTAGCTTTAATACAGAAGTGTACATATATATATATATATATATATATATATATATATATATATATATATATATATATATATATATATATATATATATATATATATATATATATATATATATTGCAACCTAGAGCCCAGATTTACATTTTGCATATATAATTGTGGGGTTGGGCATGAAATGAAATTCTTGTGCAGGTACAGTAACAGCGAAATGTGTAGCCCGACTAGTTACGTTATATATGAGAGAACGTATGTATGCCACCGTGTATGCCATTAGAAGTAATTTTCCTAAGTTTGTAAGGACATATGGAACGTGCATGCATCATGGTAAATCATTACTTCATACTTGCATTGTTCCTCCCCTTATAAATCTCTTACTCGGTTATGTAACTCTTATCCATTATGTCATTGTCTCACGAGAGTTGCACCATGTTGTTGGTATAGATGGCAGCACTGGCTGGAGGTGAGAATTTCCTATTGATGTTTGGTACCCCTACCCTACTTTGGAGAGTCTTGCATTATGTAGGGTATTATGAACCGCCCCTCTATTACTGGAATGAAGTATACCTAGAGGGACAACCATGGTATGAAGTACAGCTAACCATACCAGCTCGTAACCAAGCACCCTTCTGGCAGGACTGGAGGGTGGAATCTGAAGGAAGAACTCCTTGGGAAGCTGCCCAAGTAGTGGCTTTTGAGGTGTTGAGTCAGATTTGTTAGCAGCACGGGGATGAGCTTACCGGCAGTGCCGCTAGTACTTTTCCTTGGGTGGATTCATCCACAATAGTATGGGCACAGCGCAACAGCAATGTGTTGATCCGAGACTATGATGAGTGGGCAAACAGTTCTAGTCCCGCTATGAGTGCCATGTTTGTAGTAATGAAGATGTTCTACACTCGTGAGGACACCAGGGACTTCTGGCAGGAGTCCTATACCACTTGCATGGATAAGCTCATGAGAGCCAAAGCTACACAGCGTAAGCTAAAGAAGCATATGCGCAAGCACAAAAAGGCAGCAAGTGAGGCTCGATGGGAAACTGGTCAAGCTTATGTACCATTGGGAAATATCCACACCCAAATGGAGCAAGTTGATTAGCAGAGAGCTACCGCCCAAGAGGCAAGAGCAGATGATCAGGTAGTGCTAGCTAGACTGTGAGAGCAGCTAGAGCCCGCCCGTGCCAAGGCATTCACAGCTACGCACCTATGGATCCTAACAAACAACCGTGCAGCTATGGCAGAAGAAGAACGAGACAGGACTCATGCCTTGAGTGTACAATAGGACCATGTCGAGAGGGACTTGCGCTAGCAGCTTGCATAGACCTAGAACATGGTGGTTGATCTTTAGCATGAGGTGCATTTCCTGAACAACCAACTGCACCTGATCCTTAATGAGGAAGAAGAAGATCTAGAGATGTTAGTTGAAGATGATGGTTGGGATGATGAAGAAGTGGAGCTAGAGGATGAGGACGGTCCTATCTCCGACATCGACAGCGAGCACCCCGAGGATTAGAATCGCCTAGTCACTAGTTAAAGCGCTAGATGTATCCTTGTTATTCATGTAATGGACTTGTAGTTGGAGTTTGGTATTCATGCCTGAGCTCGACAAGTTTATGGTTATGTTTATCGATGATATCTTGATTTACTCAGACAATGAGGCAGACCATGCAGAGCATATGAGAATTATTTTATCTAGATTGAGGGAACATAAGTTATATGCCAAGTTCAGCAAGTGTGAATTTTGGTTGAGAAAAGTACCTTTCTTGGGTCACATCTTATCTAAAGATTGAATTTCTATAGACCCATCTAAAGTACAAGAGGTGATGGATTGGAAGGCCCTAACTTCGGTTCATGAAGTTTGGAGTTTTCTAGGGTTAGCAAGTTACTATCATCGTTTCATTCCAGATTTCTCCAAGATAGCTAAGCTCATGACCAGACTACTTTAGAAGGATGAAAAGTTCAGTTGGACGCTAGAGTGTGAAGCTGTTTTTCACACCCTAAAGACCATGTTAACTACAGCTCCTGTTCTAGCACAACCCAATATTGAAAAGCCTTTCGATGTGTTCTGTGATGCATCAGGTATAAGTTTGGGGGGTGTGCTCATGCAAGAAGGTCAAGTTATTGCCTATGCTTCTCGGCAGTTGAGAAAGCATGAAGTCAATTATCCTACGCATGATTTAGAGCTTGCAACAGTTGTTCATGCGTTGAAGATATGGAGACATTATTTGTTGGGAAATGTATGTCACATATATACTGACCACAAAAGTCTCAAATATATCTTCACTCAACCTGAGCTGAACATGAGACAACGAAGATGGTTAGAGCTAATCAAGGACTACAATTTAGAAGTGCACTACCATCTGGGAAAGGCCAATGTTGTAGCAGATGTACTTAGTCAAAAATCTCATTGCAATACTTTGGAAGCCTTGTTGGAAGATGGATTTAATTTGTTACATCTTGTTGTGCTGCATAATATCACTGTCAGTTGCTCACTTGAGAGCAAAATCATAGAACTATAGAATACATATGTAGGTGTATTTCACATCAAGAGAAAGATGAAAGAACAAGAAACCAAGTATTTTAGGTTGGATGAAAGAGGTGTGCTATGGTTTGAGGACCGACTTGTGGTACCGAAAGATCGTGAGCTTAGAAATCAAATTTTAGATGAAGCTCATTCATCCAAGTTGTCTATCCATCCGGGTAGTAGCAAAATGTATCATGATTTGAAAACCCATTTTTGGTGGACTAAGATGAAGAAAGAGATCGCCACCTATGTCGCTAGGTGTGATAATTGCAGTAGAGTAATGGCCGTTCATTTGAAATCTACTAGATTACTTCAACCTTTTGCCTATTCCAGGCTAGAAATGGGAGGAAATAAGTATGGACTTTATTACAGGCCTTCCGATGACACAGCAAGGTCATGATTCCATATGGGTCATTGTAGATCGCCTCACAAGGTTAGCACATTTTATACCGGTTAACACAGTATATCACACGGGGAAGTATGCTGAGCTGTATGTTTCTCAGATCATGAGACTACATGGAGCACCAAGGACCATAATCTCAGATCGGGGACCACAGTTTATAGCTTATTTTGGGAGCCCTTGCACTAGGCTTTGGGAACTAAACTAATCAGAAGTTTGGCATACCATCCATAAACTTCTGGACAGACCAAGCGAGTGAACCAGATCTTAGAAGATATGTTGAGAGCCTGTGTTATATCTTCCAAGGATTCATGGGAGAAATGGTTACCTTTAGCCAAGTTCTCCTACAACAACAGTTATCAAGTGAGCATCAAGATGGCTCCTTTTGAGGCCTTGTACAGTCGGAAATATAGAACTCCTTTGAATTGGATTGAGCCGAGCGAAAGAAGATATTTTGGCATTGACTTTGTCACCGAAGCTAAAGAACAGGTACGCATTATCCAACATCATATGAAAGCAGCTCAATCAAGACAAAAGAGTTATGTTGATAAAAGAAGAAGACCACTAACTTTTGAAGTGGGAGACTATGTATACTTAAAAGTGTCACCCATGAAAGGAGTGTAGAGATTTGGAGTAAAAAGAAAGCTTGCGCCTAGATATGTAGGGCCATACATGATTATTGAACGGAAAGGAAATGTTGCTTATAAGTTACAACTTCCTCCTGAGATGAGTGCGAAATTCGATGTCTTCCATGTTTCTCAGTTGAAAAGCTGTCTTCGCATACCTGAGGAAGCCATTGCACCCACCAACATTAAGCTCCAATCGGATTCAACTTATGAAGAGAAACCAATCCAAGTGCTAGAAGAAATGGAAAGAGTAACATGAAGCAAGGTCATTAAGTTCTACAAAGTGGTGTGGAATAACCACAATGAACAAGATGCCATGTGGGAATGGGAGGATTACTTACGTGAGGTTTATCCCATCTTTTACGAAGAATGGTAGGTCTTACAAATCTCGGGACAAGATTTCTATAAGGGGTAGGGGCTGTAACACCCCAATGTTAAGCATTGCATTTGGCATCTACACTTCATGAGCACAAGCATCATCCAAGCATTCATGAACATGAGCATATAAAATTTCACCTCATTCTTATACATTGTCACATGAAATGTTGATTTATATATATGTTTATGCTTGCAATCATGTTTGACCAATGTATGAGATGGTTGTGAGGTCAAGAAAACACCTTAGACACATCTAGAATGGTAAATGGAACAATGTTGGTATTCATGACCTAGACCAATTTTGCTTCTAAGTGTTGGTTTCATAAGTTTGACTAAAGTTGAACAGTAGCTTAGAGTGTTTGCATTGCTGTGTGACCTAAATAAAAGTTGTAGTACATGGCTAGGGTAACAACTTTTATTTTTGGGTCAAGGTCTAATTCAGTGCATACTATATTCAAAAATAGCTCACAAGTATCAACAAAATGCTGTTTTGAGACTTGCAAAATTTTCTAAGTCTTGATGCTATTTTTAGTTTTGATGTACCCCACTTGGGAGCATTGTAACTGGATAACCATTACGAATTAGGGGATGCTTCCAAAACCAAAATTGTAGATGGCATGTAGCTCTACAATTTTCTTTAATGGAGTTTTTGCAATGAATGAACATATTAGGAGTTATAGAGTTGCTAAGTTGCACTGTCAGTCATGGATGGCGGCGTCTGAACCCACGTCCGCACGTGGTGTCGTGGCCGACCAGCCATAGGCCGTAGCCACCGCATGGTGGCAGCATGCCATCGTTTGTTTGGCCGGTCAGACCTGAGCGAGCACTTAAGCACCATGCCCCTGCTGCTATCACTCCCTCCCGCTCGCTCTGCCTCACCAAAGCTCCGCGCCGAGCTCGCTGTGCGCCGCCGTAGCTCCATCGCAGCCGCTCATTGCCAACGTAGCCTCATCGGCCAATTCTTCTCGGCCACAATTGATTTGCCATCACATCCACATCCTTGAGCCACCAGCATCACCTATAGACCCCCAGGAATAGCGTCATTTCGCCTCGCCGTTGCCGCCGTTGTCACCAGAGCGCCGCCACGCTCGTAGCTCACCGTGGCACGACCGTTCCACCGCACTGCATGCCTCCATCTCCTCTGTTCTAGCACTACGCTAGAGTCTAGATGCTTAGGCCAAATCTAGGGATGATGACACCGCTTTATGGCGTCGGAATGAGTCGCCGCTCCGCCCGCGTTCGCCATGGCCACCGTAGCACTCGAGCTTGTCGCCGCCGAGTTGGTTCACCATCTCCCTCCTTTCTCTCATGCCTTAGGTCAAGTAACCCTAGACCTCGCTAGTGGCACGATGGAGACACACCTTTTGCCATCGTCTAGCTGGAACAGCATGAGCACCGCCATGCTCCGTGCGTCGCCGCACGGCCATGCACGCGGCCAAGCTCACCGACGCCACCCCAAACCCTCACCTGCACCGTGTAGCTTTGCTAGGTCACCAGGATGGAGTAGCCATACTCGCCTGACCTCCACCATACTCACTAGATGGCTGGCATACCACCGCCGACCTTTGTCGTCTGTGATGGCCACTATCGAGCTTGCTTCGGCGAGCCACGGAGCCAACTAAGCCTACTTGTCGATGCGCGGGGGTGAGATGGGTGCAGTGGTGAAGACGCTACCACCAGAGACCTCACCGTTGGTGAGTTCTCGCCGGTCAGCGCCGTCCCCTGTTTTGGTCTCACTGATGGGTGGGTCCCCGTTGACCACGGGCCCTAGCTGTCAGTCGGATTTGAGTTTGATTTTCTGATTCATTTTTTCAAAGATTTGAATGCATGTTTCAAAAATTCATATCTCAAGCTAGGAGTGTCCAATTTTGGTGAACCAAATTTTATTGGATTCCTCATGAAGTGTATTATTTGATAAAAATATGAGATACACTGTTTCTAGTATTTTCCTGGTAGAATAAAATGTAGCTAGACAAATACTTTTTAAATGGTTTCTATCAAGTAAAATGCATAACTTGAGCTAGGCAGGTGATAAAATTGTGATTCCAATTTTGCTAGTCTTGTGTTGACATTCTCTAGCTAGGAAAAATATTAAACCTACATTAAGCATACTTAAAATATGGTCTTCTTATTTAATCCTAATTAATTGCTAGTTTCTAGTGAAATGAATTGGGGTAAAAATACATAACATTTGATTATGCAAATTTTTACATAGTATTCTTATGCTTGGAGGAATGTAAGAAAAATATTAAATCTGTTGTTTGGCACTTTTCACTATGCCAAACTATTTTTGCTAAAATAAGCCTATGTAACTTGTCATTTTTGTAGAGGTAGTTATACTTATCCAAATGGCATGAAGTTTGTACAGTAGACTATTAAGGTCATTTGTAGGCTACTTTATGTTTATCAGAATTTATTAAGCACTAGAAATATTTATCCTTTAAATCACCTTATTATCTAAGGAAATTAATAAATGGATATGAATAAATTAGTTATGTTTAACCATGATGTTTTCTATGATGCTTGTGATGCATATGATCTATTGATGTTATTAGTTAGACTTAAAATCAATTGATTGTATACAACTAGTTTATTATTGCTTTATAATTCAACTAGATGGCTACATGTATAGTTTCGGTTGTGGTGATAATTTCATAATGATAATGGTCTTTTCTGTAAAACTTGTTAATAAAAAAGTTGTATAGAACTTACTTATCTACCTTGTGTTGAAATTTAATAGTCATAGGCCATATGGTTTAAGAATTATGGCTGTTAGAATTCTGCTATCAGAAATGCATACTCTCTGGACAGATCTAAAAGATTGAATTGTATGACTTAGATAACTGCTGAATCACATTAAGATGATTAAAAGAAAGTTGTAGGAAATTTCATCAGCTTTCCAGAATGTGAACAATCATATTATTTTGATGTGTATAATTCCAGTTATGGTCAAAACAAGTGGCTACTGTCTTATGGTCTAGAAAATAATTTACATAAGTGTTTGTGTAGTTATTAGAGAAGAGATAAGCACCTACTCAGTAAAAAAAGATGCAACTTGTTATTACTTTGATGCAAAGCAGTTGAAAACACTTGGGAGGATGCATTCATCACATCATATCATATTATACATTCGTGATATCTTATTTCATGCTCATGCATATAGGATCGTCCGAAGAGATAACGCTATTGTTATTACTCTAATGAATGAACTGTATTTGTGAACCTTATGTAACATGTGACATGTATGTTGAATCATGTATGATCTTGGTTGTATATTGATGGTTAATCGAGACCCTTCGTGGTACTCGACGGACTATCGGATTTATATGGGTTCAAGTATGACAGTGCGGCCGCTTGCGGGCTGCCATTGTACTTGTGCTCTTATAAATTGGTCAGTTCTGCTACATCTAGAAGGCAAAGGACAGGTCTCAGAAAATTTGCCTAAGTGCCCAGACCATAAGCCCTCATCTTACTTGAAAAGCAAGCCCCGGAGCATTCTAAGCCTCCTATGTTTTATAAATACCAACTTGAGTCCTTTATGTTTGATGCATTAGGTCATAGAAGTTGATTGGAAACACTTGATGCATATAATTTCATTGTCCAGAAATATACCTTGAACCCTATGTAGGTCCAGGATTGAATAAATGCTTAGCAATGCTTAGTCGGTAGAAGTCAGGTGATTTCCTGTCACCTGCGAGATATAGGTGGATATAGAATCACGGTTGGCTATATTTGCTATCATGTAAAAGAACCATGGGATGATGTAAATGGAGGCCAGATGGAGTCTATGTAGTAGGGGGACTCATGTGATTCCGTCTGTGCCGATTAAGGACCACATCATTGTTGGTCCTCAGAAATTTTGAACACAAGCCTCTCACTTAGTTGGCCGGATAACTCATTTCGACCACGAAACCGAGTAGCTCAACTCAGGTCGGGCCCCGTTCTATAAGAGTGCATACACTGAAGGTAGTTAGGATGTGCGGGGAACCAAACGTGAGCCCAAGGGCAGGCTGGGCCTGACCGTCCGGGCAACTAGTTGTCCCTGATTGTGTGGCGCTGATTTAACCCGCGACTTGTGTACCTGAGTTGTACCAAAGATGACCTAAGACTACCTTGGTGCAGGTATGTCTAGGTTTGTGTGAGGAATACTGCCCAGCTAGTTGCAATCGATTTAAATCACCGTCTCCCCCGGATAGTGAGAAACTTGGCTGAGCTTCCTTCTATCATAGTGATTAATGACAAGTGGAATGGTTCTGAGAATGATAAAATAATTGGCCATGGTTACTATTGTTAAGCTACTTAATTATATAACACATGTTTGGCACAGGTTAATTGCTTTTCTATAGATGAATAGCTTAATTAACTTGGTTACTGAATTATAAAATGTGTATTTCAACTACTAGCCTTTATGCAAAATGATGTCAAGCTAGCTCCACTTATAAAGCCTTGCATGATCCTTGGTGTCACTTTATTTTTGGTTCATGACGGGTAAGTCTAGCTGAGTACCTCCTCGTACTCAGGTTTTTTTCCACTTGTTGCAGATGGTGCTATATACCATGGGTACTACAGGAATTGCTTCTCTCCCGCCATGGACGAGGAGTAAGGCCATGGGCATGGCTCTTCTATGTGGTCTTATCTATTATGCTTTTGTTGGATTTGATCACAAACTGGCACGTATTTGAACAATGGTGTGTGATGTTGGTTTTAAAACTATATTGCTTCCGCTATTGCAGTTGAACTTGGTATTGTAATAACTGTATTTGAACTCCGATGTATGTTGAGGTACTTGTGAACTTATGTAACATGTGGCTTGTATGTTGAATCATGTATGATCTTGGTTTTATGTTGGGGATTATTTGAGATCCTTCGTGATACTCGACGGACTACCGGGTTTATATGGGCTCAAGTATGATAGTGCGATCGCTCTAGTGGTTGCCATGGTACTTGTGTTCTTATAAATTGGTCGGTTCTGCCATAGATCCCACAACAGACATAGAGCACTAGTGGGAAAAGCATTCAAATAGGTGTTCTACTGGCCAACGGCAATCAATGACGCAGCCTCCCTAGTGAAGCATTGTTACACCATAAAATTTGCTTTTCTTCAAATAGAGTTAAATTCATTTAATTATGAATTTTTGTGTACATTTAAACCTAGGGAAAATAATAATAATCTTTATTGAAATTAAAATTCATCATAAGTTTAGAAACATGGTTGTGAATTCATGCTGTTGCATAGTATTTCTTTTGTATTGTGTGGTTTGAAACTAAACTTCAAATTGTTTCAAATGGATTTGAAAATGCATTTGAAAAGCACTTCCCCCATGGCCCAGTGTCAGCCTGCTCTTCCCCCGCGGCCCGCTCCAACCACTCCACGCGCAGGCCCAAGTAGTAGCATGGCCCGTTCTCCTCCCTAGTGTGGCGCCGTTTCCCTCTCCCCGCCATAGGCCGGCCTAGCCAGGCCGCAGCCACGTCACAGGCCCATCTTCCCAGCCCAAGCCAAAGCCGTCCACGCTCTCCCTCTCTCACTGTGACTAATGGAGTGGCCCCGCTCGTCAGACACATCTTCCTCCTCCCGTCGCTGTGATGGACTCTGCCGCCGCCGCCGAGACCGCCTTCACCACGCCGCGCTTAACGTGATGCCTACGCCGTCTGCCCCATAAATAGCAAGCCTAGGTGACGCCGCCCTCCCTTATCCCTAGTGCAACGCCGCCCGAGCCCTAGCCCCACCATCCTATGCTTGACGGATCCCACCGAGCTCAACGACATCCGCTGCCGCCGCTGGACGCCTCCCCGTCGTCAAGCTCTGCCTTCCGCTCTCTACATAGAGGTTACAAGGTCGTAGGCTCTGTTTTCCCTCTCTCTTGCTCTCTGTATTGATCACCTTCATCGCCGAACTCTTGTAGGACATGGCCGTCCGCCGAATCGAGCCCCACGCCATCCTCATCCATCCCCCGTCGCTGAGATCGCTCACGGTGAGCTCGCAAACACTCCCTCCTTCTCCCGGTGCTCTTTTTCGAGATGTTTCGTGATCTCTAGGGCCCTTCCCATGTGTGCGCCGATGATGTGTTCGTCACCGGCAATGGAGGACAACCACGGCGGAGTCCTGTTCCGACAGGCCAAATTTCCCCAACTCGTCTCGACCGTCCAACCGAGGATCGACGGCTCAGATTAAAACATACCGGTTCGCTGGTATTTTTGCTAAAGAGCCCCTGCATTTTTCTATTATCAAACCTGCGGTCCATTGCGTATTTGACTGATTACGCCTTCTTCTCTTAAAAGCGTACTTTGTTCGGTTGACTTCAGAAATATGATTTCACATATTTACAGTTTTACCACTAACTTTGTTTTAGCCATAAAATCTCCATTTTAACTCTGATTTGATCCGTTCAAGTTGCGTTAGGTTCGTAATTGAGTAATCTACATGTTCATACCACTATTAAGCATGTTTTCAACTTTTGAAATTCGATTTTAGATTTAATCTATTATTTTACTAAAGGAAATCTTGTTTAAATCATAACTTCTTCGTTTTAGCTCTGATTTTTGTGATCTTCGTGTCTGTGTGCTCGTAGCATCACGTAGAATAGTTTTAAAACCTTTTAACTTCTATTTCTACTGTTTGGTGTATTGTTCTAATTAGCTTATATTTGTTTGCTATGCATGTATGTGTGGATGTCGGTGTGGTGTTGTTTGATCTGGAGTAGACAGTGAGTTTTGTGTTGGTGATCTGGAGCAACTCTTTGAGGATCAAGACCAATAGCGATACCTTGAATTAAGGCAAGTATAATATGAGCTCCTTGTTACCTATTCACTTTAATGCAATCTCAACTCATATGCATATGTTAATGAACCGCTTGGAGTCTATTTACCTTGATATTGATTATCCTGTCCTTGATTTACCTATGGGTTTTGCATGTGGGTAGTATGCTCAGTTTGCTTTAACTAATATTGATTAAAGAATACAATTAAATATATATGCAACATGGTATTAAAAGATGCATTTAGCAACATGAAACCAATGGGGCTAGAGCATTAGGCCTTTTCCCTAGGGTGTGTACAATGCTACGTGTATTAGTGCCACTTTTGGAGATGACTCCATAACACTTGGGAGATGGAATCCTTAGCGGCTGCTCCTTATTAGAACGACTGGGGAAAAGCTTTGTAGTGTACCCTGCCTGCTCATGTTGGAAGTGTTTTGGGAGTAATTAACCCGAGCATATGGGCAACACGACTCATGGTGAAAGTGTACAACCTCTTCAGAGTGTAAAACTGATATGTCAGTCGTGCTCACGGTCATGAGTGGTCTGAACCCTTACTGAATAGTTGGTTACTCAGATGGTTTGGGTTATGATGAACATTGCTGATATCTCTAATTATTCATATTCGGGAGCCTAAGCATAACTTAGCAACTTATGATTAATAATAAAATATGACCAACTAAAAGTGCTTACCGCAGTTCAGTCGTGTCAAGCCTTTTGAGCCTGCATCCCCTCATGTTATGCTTGCTAAGAGGTAGTAGCTTATGCTTGTTTTATTTCAATACTTTGGAAAATCCTAGATGGGTACCAGATGGAGGTTCTTTAGTGGAGTTCTCCAAGAGGTGTTAGGCTTGTGATCAACCAGTTGACGATTCCTGTGGTGTTGGAGGCTTCGCCAGAAGAATAGAGTTATAGTATATACCGTAATGTGAGACTATGTCTTTTGTATCAAATATTTATGCGCTATGTAATAAAGGCATTGTCTTTGATATTACCCCTTCATTTGTAACTATATGTGTGAATTGAATTCCTAGGCACATATATGGTGTGTATCTGGTTTTGTCCTTAAAACTAGGTGCTACAAAGTGGTATCAGAGCTATGTCGACTGTAGGGCGCAAGCCTAGTTAGAAAATGGTCGTTTTGAGGTTCAGAATTTGCTATGAAATCCTTGGTCTATAAACATTGCTATATTCTCCTATACTATATTCTTGTCTTTGCTGTTCATCTCCTCCTTGTTGCTAAAAATTTTGTCCCTATCCTCACCCTTGCTTTGAATTGCTTTTAGAGCTATCACTTACCACATTCTTGCGCAAAATGAAGATGAAGATGTAGAGTTTTGAGCCCTTGATACAACAAGAACGATAGTAATGTGAGTAGATCATTGAGTCCTAATGCTTGAATTATGAACCTGTAATGTTTGAATGGTTGTCTTGATGTTCATGCTTGATTTGGATCTTTGTATTGATTGCAATGATTTTGTGGGTTATGCTCACAATTTCAATTAGTTTACCTGATAAGGCATAAGGACCAATGATTAGATAGTTGGGTTGGTTTTTCTTGTCTCTGCGCGTGCTGTTTTCTGAGCAGTCAGTGTTCATCGGGTTACATCTCCAAGGGTGGATGCCCAAAAGTCATGAAAGTTTTAGGGATGAAAGTAGACTTTTGTATACTTCCTATGCCATGGGAGTCACCTTCATATCTATTATGGTTTGGGAGTTATGACCTCTATAAGTTGAAGTTTTTGCACTGTCTGGGAGTCTGAATAGTTTCGGTTGTGCTCTATTTCTGAGTAACTTAACCTCAGAATCTGGCAAGGTGGTCTATACAAAAATTGTAGAGAATTTCTTAAGCTTTCTAGCCAAATAACGAATGCCTTCATATGATTTCTAGAACTTGAGATATGGCTGTCTTTCTGAACTGCTACTGGTAGTTCACTTCTGGATCATGGATTACAACCAATAATTGTGCTAAATGTTGCAAACAGATGGTTCTACTAGGAGAAGTGCTTTATGTGATGCTAGAACGAATGCCCCTAATGCTAATCCACCACCACCAAATCCTCCAACTATAGAGCAATCTATGATGACACAGACTCACTTGTTATGGACCTATGTTCAGAATGTATGCATCAACTCACATCAAGCACCACCAAGGGACAAGCGTGGTGAATTTATGAAGGGACATCCGTTGACATTCTCTCATGCAAGCACCCACTACTAGCCGATGACTGGCTCAGAGCTGTGGAGTGGCAACTTAACATAGCTCAATGTAATGACCATCAGAAAGTGCTTTATGGTTCTAGTCAACTTCAAGGAGCAGCTTTAGACTGGTGGGAATTATTTCAGGTTGGGAAAGATGTAAATCAGATTTGTTGGGACGATTTCAAGACTGCCTTTAGATCTTATCATGTTCTAAAAGCTTTGGTGGAGATCAAGGAGGAGGAGTTCCTCAACTTGAAACAAGGTTCCATGACAGTGTGTGAGTATCGTAACAAATTCACTCAGCTGTCACATTATGCTCCAGGACAGGTGGTTAATGATGCCAAGAAACAGAAACGCTTCTTGAAAGGATTAAATGATGGACTTCAACTGCAGTTGATGACTTTGTATATCCTGACTTCCAAACTTTGGTGAATAGAGCCATTTTGATTGAGAACAAGCGTCGGGAAATAGAAGAGAAGAAAAGGAGAACACACGCCCGCGCTACACTCCTATAGCACCCGATTTTAAGAACAAAACCAGATACATACTATATGTAAGTCCAGAAAGTCAAATCTCACATATAGCTACAAATAAGGGTAATATCAAAAGACAATGCTCAAATACATAGCGTATTAGTATAAAGATTATAACCTCAGAGTATAGACAGCGGAAAGACAACTCCGATCTTTAGGCGAAGACTCCAAATCCATAGGGACAACTGACTGGTTGACCACAAGCCTAATTCCTCCAAACTCTAGCAATCTGGTACCCATCCAGAATTTTTGTCCAAATAATTGAAAAAAATAAAGCAAGCGTAAGTACATGTCATACTTAACAAATATAACATGGGGTTTATAAGGTTCAAAAGGCTGACACTGGTTTAGCTGCGATTAGCTTTTAATGGTCACAATTTTAGCATATGAGTAAGAACAAGTTTATCTCAAGCCCATATAAACACATGATCAGGTAGACATGAATAATGAATAGCATAAACAATAATCATTAGTGAGCATATTCATCATCAGTATCATCAATGTTCATCATCATTAACCATTAGTGATCATCTATTTCGTAAATGTTCCAAGGCCGCTCATGACCGTGAGCACGGCTGATATACCAGTTTTACACTCTGTAGAGGTTGTACACTTTCACCGTGAGTCCTGATTTACCCTTTCGCCCGAGGTAGCTAATCTCTTGACCCACTTCCAAGGAAGGTTGACAGGGTTCACTATGAAGCCTTTCAAAGGTTAGTCTAACAAATTAGGGCTATTAGATTCACTCGGCAAACAGATGTAGAGCCCCCCTTCCCGATGGTACAATGACGCGCAGCCTATACATAAGGGGACAGAGGCCGCACTATACCGATTCAGCAAGCCATTCTTATGCCAATAAAGATAACCACTAACAAGCTAGAAAAGGTCCTCATACTGAGCTAAAGCCAGAGCCATGTAGCCCTTACAGCTAGTACTATAAATCCCAGATGATCACTTACAAATAAGTCCCTAGGGAGAGGAATCTAGAGCACCATAAAATAGCCCATTGCTCTAGCCCCCTTATTCCATGTTGCTAAAAAGCATCTTTTAGTATTTATTGCATATTACATTAATCAAGTTACAAGATCATGGTCATTGATTGAGCACTAGCATCATACTACCCAATGCAATACCCCATAGGTATCAAGGCACAAGGTAACAAAGTACTAGGAAATCCTTAGTGGTAGTCAAGGTAGACACATGCAGCATGAATTAAATGATTAAAGGTGTATATGACAACAAGGAAGATTCCATACTATACTTGCCTTAAACTTAGATCCTTCTTCAAGTCCAAAACTTCAAAGATCTGCTTCATGATTCACCACGTATAACTCACCGACTGGACATGATCATAAAGCACCACACAAGCATCCATGCAATCATACACGAAGCAAACAATAGATCTAAATTAGAACAATACACCAATCATAAAATCAAGATGAAAAGTTTGTAAAACGAATCTACGTCTCGCTACGAACACACAGACGCGAAAAGCACGCTAATCGGAGCTACGGTTGAAACGATACAACTACCAAGATATCTACTCATAAAACTATTAGCTTCATGTGTTTTAATTATATAAAAACATATATAAGATATTTTATAGATAATATAAATTAAGTCAAATTTAAGTTTGAATTATAATACTAAAGTAAAACAAATCATATTTTATCTATAACATCTAGTTGCATAATTATTATTCAAATTATAATTTAAACCAAGAAATTCCAAAAATAATGATATGATAAACATTGTTACCAATGCGTGGTTTATGTTATTACGAATCCAACGCAACTTGAATGGAATAAAACGGAGTTAAAACATAGAAGATATGAAATAAATAAGATTTCCTTTAATAGAATAATAGATTAAATCTAATCATGAATTTTAAAAGTTTAAAACATACTTAACCATAGTATGAACACGTAGGTTATGAAATTACGAACCTAACACAATTTGAATGGGTCAAATCGAGTTAAAACGGAGAAGTTATGGCTAAAACAAAATCAGTAGCAAATCTGTAAATAGCTGAAAACGTATTTCAGACTTAAACCCAAACAAAATACGTTTTCAAAAGAAGAAAACAAAATCTAAAAAGATGTTTTGGACTACGGGTTAAGTCTCAAGTATTTATAAGGGGCCTTTTGTAAATCTAACAGCGAAGGGGTAACTTTGACCTTAGGCCATTGGATTAGAGATGGACGGCTGTGATTGGATCGGGCGGGTGAAGGTGGCCGGCGGTGAGGTGGGTGACGGCGGTGCCATGGCCAGAGCAAGGAGAGCTCGCCGACGACGTTAGTTCTTGACCTATGGAGCACGGTTTTTCTAACGGAAAAGTCCAGGAGAGAGAGAGGAGAGGGGAACTCACCGGACCCAAGAGAAGCGGGCGGGAACCAACGGAGGGTGGTGCGGCGCTTGACGGGCGATAGCTCTCGCGGCGGCGCTTCGGGCTAGGCAGCTGTGAGCTGGCGCGGCGTGGAATCCTTGCTGCAAGGTGGGATAGAGAGACGGCACAAGCTCGGCGGCTATTTATGGGCACAGAAACTTGGGCGGCACAGCGCACGAGTCGTGGCGAGGCCGGATACGGGCGGCGTCGACGCGAAGGACTCCGGCTCGGGTACGGCATGGGGAGGGAGACGCACCCGACAGGTGGTGATGGGCTGTCAGCGGGAAAGGGGAGGAAAGAGGAGCGCGGGCGACTGGGCTGTCGGCAAAACTAGGCTGCTGCGGAAGAATAGAAGGAGAGCTGGGCCACGCTGAAGCAAAGGAACGCGGGGCGTAGGCCCAAGCGGGAGGAGAAGGGCGGGCCATGGGACGAAATGGGATGGGCCGGCGTTGGAACTGGGCCAACAGGGAAAAGAAGGGAACTGGGCCGACTCGGGAAAGACCTGAGGAGAAGGGAAAAGGCCAGGCCTAATAAGAGAAAGGGAGAATTTTCTTCTTTTCTTTTTTCCAAATCCTTTTTTTTCTTAATTCAAAACAAATTCAAATATGAACCGAATCAAGTATAAATATGATTTAAAATACACTTTTCAATTCAATTCAAAATGAACAATTTTGGTAGACTTTCAAAAATAAATTTTACAACTTTTTAAATTCTTTTCAATTCCAATTCCAATATGAACCAAATCAAATTTGAACACGGTTTAAAATACATTTTTCAGTTCAAATAAAAATGAACAATTTTGGGTAAGTTCCCAAAAATACAACTTAAAAAAAACTTTTATTTTCAAATTCTCTTTTTCTTTCTTTTCTTTTTCTTCAAAGTCATTTTTAATTTTATTTGCAAAAGCAATTTTAACCATTTTAAATTTTCAATCAAAACCACTCAATCAAATACATCAAATGCAAGGGCATGTATGCACAAACATGTTGCTAAACCTTATGATGAATTTTAATTAAATGAAAAAATTTATTTTCCTATATTTTATGAGCTCAAAATTCAGAAATAAATAATTTTAAACATATTTTCAAAAGAGGTTAATTTTAGGTTGTTACAGCAACATGTGAAGCTAAAGCATTTCTATGGTACGTATTATTGTTATGCTATTACCTACTCCGTATTCTATGAACTTAAGTGGTCTGATGGCAACTTGTCAAGGATTGGATACCACTTCGTACGTGCGGGTGAAGGGGACATGTGAACTAAAAAAAAACATGTAAATAGTAGCCGTGTCAAGTGCCTAGATAGTGGACGTGATTTCTTAAATAAATTAGTAGACGCATGAATAGTTGGAAATGCTTGAACAACACTCGTGAACACATTATATTGAACAGTAGGAATAGTACCTCTAATAGTGGCGGCGGAGGCTCTGGACAGTGGATGCGTTTTTTAACTAAACAGTGAACAACAGGTGAAAACACTTGAACGAGGTGTGAAAACTACAACACTTGTGAACATTACACTGAACAGTACACTGAACAGTATCCGAGGCTCTTGGCCTCTTAGAATTCCTTGTGTTAAGAGTGTAATTATATATATAATAATAATAATGCTTCCCTGCATGCAAACGCTTTTATTCTACACCACGTGTCACTACGTGTAAGGAAACACATACCTTATTACGCGGTCACTTAAGTAACTTGTGGCTCGGTGATTTATATAATGGTCATGTCATATGCTCTAATACGTATTGGAATAGACTCTGTATCGTCGTTGGACGCATAAACATGCATCATGACTCTAACTTATACGAGTACGGGTCATGAGTTTGGATCAATAAGAGAGAGAAGGAAAGACACGACAACATTGTGGGAAGTAAAAAAAAGATATATTGATCATTTTGCTCTCTATTATTAGGTATAGATAAGAGTTCATTAGGGTGGTTATAAAATACCATCGATACTTTTAGGTACATTCTGGTTTTTTATTTTTGTTTATCATTAAAAAAATTTAAATGGTTTGAAAAATATGAACCATTTATCAAGTGAAATCGAACAATGTAAAAATAAGAGATACAAAATGAACATACTCAGTTAAAAAACTGACGAACTTACCAAAATAGATGGACCAGATCTGAATTTTAATTATTTAATTATATTCAGTTAAGGGTAAAACATAACGAGCCACTGGCGGCTATAAATGTCCATGCAGCCCGAGGCACGACGCCACGGCACGAAGCCCACTTTTTTAGCCCGACACGAGCATGGCCTAGCCCTGTGACGTGCGGGCCCGGGCTCAGGCCCGTGGGCTAGCACGGCACGGCCCGGCATGCGTCGGTCGGCCCGGCCTCCCCCCTCCCCCTCCTCACTCCTCCCCTCCCAGCGGCCCAACGCGGCCCACCGTCCCCACCTCCCTCATATAAGAGCGCACGCCGCGGCGCGGCGGCTCTCCGCCTCTCCCTCACACCCGAACCCTAGCTCCCATCCGCTCCCTCTCTCACTCTCTCACGAGGCGCACCGGCCGAGCCCGAGCCTCCCGCTACCCCCACCCCCACTGTTCCCGCTCCCACCGCCTAGCCCCCGTCGTCCCTTCCTCTCCCTCTCTCCCGACGTGGCAGCATGCTGGTCCCCTCCTCCTCCGCATCCCCCGCGCACGGTCCTGGATCTGGGCCCCGGACGCGCTGCCGGCGCCGCTCGGGACGCCCCTCCCTCCCCTCGGCCCGTGCGCACGGGCGCCGATGCCGTGCCCCCACTCGGACGCCCCCTCCCTGCCTCCACTCCGGCGGCCACAACGGTGGGGGATTCTGCGGGCTGCAGAGACCCGGCAGGCGCGTTCGGGCGAAGATCCGGAGCACCGCGCTCCTAACTCCCTTCCCCTCCCACCTCTGCGCCACGAACGCCGACACCCCCTCCGTCTCCTCGCCGGTGTCAAGGGCCCCAAGGGCAAGGTCGTCGGCGGCCACTGCATCTCCGGCTGCTCGCGCTTCCTCCCCTTCCCCCTCTCTCTGGCTGCTCGCGCTTCATCGTTGGCCCGGGCTGGCCCGGCACGCTGGACTGGTCGTGCTTCTCGGGCCAGCCCGGCCCGATAAACGGCGCAGCAGGCCGTGCCTAGGCCGTAGGTCAGGCACAGTGCCCGCCTCAGCACGGCCCGGTAGGCACGACGTGCCGTGCCGGCCCGAACCCCATCGGGCCATGCCTAGCACGGCCCTATGCCGTGCCGGCCCGGCCCGGCCCATTGGACATCTTTACTCGCGGCGGGCAAAACAGGACAATGAAGACACCAAGGATCTGCGGAGGTCACGTCCACCAACTACATACATTAACCTCCTCACTAGTGATCGGCATGAGCACCACGTGTACTCCAATAGGATCGGGCAGAGTGGACTGAGTAGGTGGGACACGCTGACGAGGAGGCATAGACCAGGAGGCGTAGTTCTTGTGCGACTAGGTATTTTATGATATGACTGGAACTTTGGTGTAAATTTTATTTCAATGTGAAGAAGGCAAAATTCAATAACCTTAGCATTTTGCAGAAAACTCCCTTGAAGTATTGTGTAGAGTCTAAAGTGGTGTAGCCCGGCGAATGGGCCTGTGGTCCAGTGGTAGAGCTGTCCAGTGGGACACTACACATCGGGGTTCATCTTTTTCTAGAATTTTTCTAGAAATTTTAGGGTACACGCATGCGTGTGTATTCGGTAGTACTGCATGTTTCCCGTGCACCGGAGGCGCCGACGCCTCCCAATCTCTTCTTTACATGTGTACGGACACGCACGCATGTGTGTGCGTGTGATGTGAGTGTGGAGTGTGTGGGTTGTGTGCGACCAAGCGCTGGAGTGATCCATGAAGACCTGGAAGCTCACATCATCTGTGAATATGACATCCCCTCCTGGTGGTGGAGGATTGTCATACGAGACCGATGGATTAAGCTTTGCCAGCAAAAATCGAGCCTGCAATTTTCAAAAGAAAGTAAATTAAATACAAATGGCATTCCTTCCATCCTCTTTTATTTGATGTTAATGTATAGAACTGTCTTATTACAACTTAATAAAGTCAAAGTTTATATAACTTGGTAGTTTCCATTGCCCAATGATTTGGTGGTTTTGAAATGTCTGGCTATTTGATGAAGGCTGACCACATGGATTTCAACAAGAAAAAAAGAACACAAGGAACATTCTTTTGGGTTCCCAGCTAATCAATGACCCATGAGCATCCCCAGATATGCTGATCAGCTATTCGGCCTACAATGCAATTTTCAACTGAAACTTGGGTCACTAGTTAAAATTGAAAGTATGGTGAATTTGTGAACCTTATCCAGTAGAGAGAACAAATGTTTGCAATAAATAGATACACACAAAGAAATTTCCTGAAGGAAAATGCAGTGTGTTGAAATAATCTAACAAAGAACAAACAAGAATAGAATATAAAAGAAATAACCTGAGAACCATATTGATCACACACGACCAATCGCGGCACAGGAAAGCGTTCCTTGATTATTGCATCAGCTTCCTCCTGTGGAGCCTGCAACAACTGGGCAAATGACTGGACACCACACAAGGTTAGTTGTCGGTTTGGTAATGTAGCACATCAGGATGTATATTGTACATAATGAAGCCCACTGTTCGTAGATAGGCCTAACAGTCTCATGTCCAAAGGCTATGAAACCACAGAATAGTAAGCTTATTTTTCTAAACATAAGAAGACCGTAAGACTTGCAAAACATTTTAATGTCAAGGCACACCGTTAAAGATTTTAAAAATCAAGCATGGATACAGTTATTTGTAGCCATATGTGCAAATGCATAGAATAAAAGCTACATGAAGCTCAATAGACCAAATCTAATATATAAGGTTTTGGTTGACAATATATTACCTCATGGCCTTCTTGATATTGGTAACCAGCCTTTCACCACTGTGCAATTGTTATCCCATGGAATATGACAACAGTAAAATAAGAATCCAACAAAAGGATCCTATCAGCTGCAATTGCAGTTGCATCCAACAGAACTGGCTCTGGACCCGATTGGAATGAATAAGATATGAGTGATGGCTGGATCATCACAACTGCATTTGATACATTCTCTATATTTAACATCATTGTGAAATATGCAGTTTCATCGGGACTGCTGTTAAAAACCTGCATGGGAAGTAAAAATAATCAGTGCACCGAGAAGTGTGATTTTGCATGATCTGTTGATCAGAACTGCTCAATAATGAGGCAAAAAGCTTTACCTGAACAAACTAAGATCGTCTCAAATTAAACATGAACCGGGGAAATATGGACAGACGAGGGGATAAACTGAAGGATGAGGGTGTTTCTTTGTGATAGTCTCCAAATTTCGAACATAAACTAATCAATGCTCGATCAAGCCACCTTATCGGGTCAAAATCAGCCTGAAAGAAGCATGAAGGTTATACTATCAGTATATTAAGGCTCCGAAATGGAAATATTAACTACAGTAAGCTGGCAACATTTTATTACTGCACTATATTCATCATACTGTCATACCATTTTCTCAAGTGAAATAAGTTCTTCTATCATGTATGTGCTAATGGTAAAATAATTTAATACATGTCGTTGAGTACCTCAGCTTCCATCTTAAATGACACCAAGAGCGCCATGACTGCAGCAGCTGCCTCTTGATCAGAGCCATCTATTAGTTCCTACATGAGAAAAAAAAAGGTGAGACCCGTCGACAAATTAAGCAGAAAATGATTGTGATCGCCTAAAAGGTCCTAATGGCTAGAGGGGAATGAATAGCCTAATAAAAATTTCTACAGCAACACTTAGCAAACCAGTTAGACAGTTATGAAGCGAAGCAAGTGTGGTGCCAGCCTACCAAGAATGCAATCCACCTACCACAATTCTAGTTGATATAGTTTCTATCCACACAATAACTATATCACTACACTAAGTTAGTGTGCTCTCAAAGGCTAACTAAACAGCCACACTAACCAAACTAACAAGCTCTCACAACTAGCTACACTAAAGAGCTTGACAACTAGTTTGCGGTAATGTAAAGAGAGTGAGCAAGATAGTTATACCACCGTGTCGAGGAATCAACCAATCAATCACAAGAATCAATATCAATGAAGACCAATCACCTCGGAATCAAATGATGAACACAATGACTTTTACCGAGGTTCATTGCTTGCCGGCAAGCTACTCCTCGTTGTGGCGATTCACTCACTTGGTGATTCACGCGCTAATTGGCATCACACGCCAAACCCTCAATAGGGTGTCGCACAATCAACACAAGATGAGGATCACACAAGCCACGAGCAATTCACTAGAGTACCTTTTGACTCTCCATCGGGGAAAGGTCAAGAACCACTCACAATCACCATGATCGGAGCCGGAGACAATCACCAACCTCCGCTCGACGATCCTCGCTGCTCCAAGCCGTCTAGGTGGCGACAACCACCAAGAGTAACAAGCGAATCCCACAGCAAAACACGAACACCAAGTGCCTCTAGATGCAAACACTCAAGCAATGCACTTGGATTCACTCCCAATCTCACAAAGATGATGAATCTATGATGGAGATGAGTGGGAGGGCTTTGGCTAAGCTCACAAGGTTGCTATGTCAATGCAAATGGCCAAGAGGAGTGAGCTTGAGCCGGCCATGGGGCTTAAATAGAAGCCCCCACGAAATAGAGCCGTTGTACCCCTTCACTGGGCACAACATGGGGTGACCGGACGCTCCGGTCATATTGACCGGACGCTAGACCTCAGCGTCCGGTCACGCGATGTGTGCCATGTGTCCCCTCTCTTCAAATGTTGATCGCCTGATCTCAATGGTCAAGAGATGACCGGACGCAGGAGCTCAAAGTGACCGGACGCTAAACCCCAGCGTCTGGTCATTTTGAGTAAGCATCTAGAGATGACTTTTCATGACCGGACGTCCGGTCATGCTCGACCGGACACACCCAGCGTTTGGTCACACGGTGACTCCCCTGTGCACTGCCACTTCAGCACAATCGGACGCATCCCTTCAGCATCCGGTCACTAAGTGACCCAGCATACGTTCAGAGACCGATGCCAGCGTCTTCATGCTCCACCTGACTGGACGTGCTGGTCCTAACGAGACCAGCGTCCGGTCACTTACAGTAACCTCCGTCTTTCCTGTCTAGGGCGTCGGTGGCACCATCGGACTGTCCGCACTCTATGGGCGGACACTCCGCCGGTGAAGTTCCTAACCCTTGCTCAAATGTGCCAACCACCAAGTGTATCACCTTGTGCACATGTGTTAGCGTATTTTCACAAACATTCTCAAGGGTGTTAACACTCCACTAGATCCTAAATGCATATGCAATGAGTTAGAGCATCTAGTGGCACTTTGATAACCGCATTCTGATACGAGTTTCACCCCTCTTAATAGTACGGCTATCGATCCTAAATGTGATCACACTCGCTAAGTGTCTCGATCACCAAAACAAAATGGCTCCTACCATTTATACCTTTGCCTTGAGCCTTTTGTTTTTCTCTTTCTTCTTTTCAAGTTCAAGCACTTGATCATCACCATGGCATTACCATTATCATGTCATGATCTTCATTTGCTTCACCAATTGGAGTGTGCTACCTATATCATGATCACTTGATAAAGTAGGTTAGCACTTAGGGTTCCATCAATTCCCCAAAACCAAACTAGAGCTTTCAATCTCCTCCTTTTTGGTAATTGATGACAACCCTTTCACAAAGATATGAATTGAAATTCAATTGAATCCATGTTGCTTGTCCAAGCATATTTACCATGTGTAAAAGAATATGGACAAGTTTCATGAACCCCAAATGGTAGCAATTGCTCCCCCTACATATGTGCTAAGAGTTTGGATTGTAGCTTGCACATATGCTTAGAAGAGATAATGTCTACCAAATGATGCTAAGGTATAAAAGATGGACCTTTAAAGCGTGATACCAATCGGAGTGCACCATTATACCATCCTTAGCACCATGGTTAGCTCGATACCACTTGGAAACACTTGGAAATGAAATCACTAGATAAACTTATGCATGCTAGATTTTCATTTCATCATTCAAACCTACAACTAGCATACACCACACAAGCATGGATATTAAAATTTAAAACTTGTGCCATGCAAGCAAACATATGAAATGCACATTCAAATGCATCATACAAGTTCATGAGCTTGCTCCCCCTACTTGTGTGCTCAAAACTTTAATTCATTCTTTTCCTTTATCATATCTCTCCCCCTATGTCAAGTTCTCCCCCTTTGTTGTCTTTTCATTATCTTAGTACACTAATATCTTTGTTTTTCTCCCCATGTACTAATATCTTTGTTTTTCTCCCCCCCTTTGTCATTAATGACCACAAAGGTTCAAAATATAGATAGGTTGAGATTATCAATGTCAATCAATGGGGTGAGGATTATTTTCCCAAATTTGGTTCAATCTAGAACATTTGCCAAAGATATTTAACTCGGTTTGATCCAAGGACAAGCTTCTTCACACCTCCAAATAAGGGTTATCTTGTACCATGTTGAGTTAAATACTTAGAGCTCATTTTCTATATCAAACACTAGGTTTACAAGCCCACAAACATGTCATATGCTACCACTATATCAAATCAAGCATAGAAGCAATAGTGATACCATACAATCATCAAATTCATATGATTTTCATGAATGAGCCTATTAAATGTGAAAGATGTCTAGATGCACTAAACATGTCCTTAGTAAGGATATATGCCATGCCAATTAACTTTTACCTTGGATTGCTCGAAGGAGAGGCATGTCATATAAGTGGGGGTGCATCAACACATATTTGAGAAATCCAATATGTTCAACTCATTCCTGAGCTTGCAAAACCTTTTCTCATCCAATGGCTTGGTGAATATATCGGCAAGTTGATCTTCGGTGCCTACACTCTCAATGCAAATGTCTCATTTTTGTTGGTGATCTCTTATGAAATGGTGGCGGACATCAATGTGCTTTGTTCTTGCATGTTGAACCAGATTGTTGGTCAACTTGATTGCACTCTCATTGTGACATAGCAATGGCACTTTCTTGAACTTGATTCCAAAGTCACTCAAAGTGGCCTTCATCCAAAGTACTTGTGCACAACTACCAGCAGATATGTATTCGGCTTTGGCGGTTGATAATGCAATACTATTTTGCTTCTTTGATGACCATGAAACAAGTGATCTTCCCAACAATTGACATGTGCCCGAGGTGCTCTTCCTTTCCACCTTGCATCCCGCATAATCCGAGTCGGAGTAACCAACTAGCTCAAACTTTGCTCCTTTGGGATACCATAAACCAACATTTTGTGTATGCTTCAAGTACCTCAATATTCTCTTTGTAGCCTTCAAATGACTTTCTCTTGGTGAGGATTGAAATCTTGCACACATGCACACACTAAACATGACATCTGGCCTTGATGCGGTCACATAGAGTAGGCTTCTAATCATTGACCGATACAATTTTTGATCCACCATATTGCCACTTGCATCACTATCCAAGTTGCCATTTGTTCCCATTGGTGTGCTAATGGCCTTGCTATCACTCATGCCAAACTTCTTGATCATGTCCTTGATATACTTGCCTTGACTCACAAATGTACCATTCTTCAATTGATTAATTTGAAGACCAAGGAAGTAACTCAACTCTCCAATCATGGACATCTCAAACTCTTTAGCCATCATCTTTCCAAACTCATCACAAAAGTCTTGATTGGTTGATCCAAATATGATGTCATCAACATAGATTTGCAATACAAATAGATCTTTTCCAATCTTCTTGATGAAAAGAGTGGTGTCAACCTTGCCCATCATAAACCCTTTAGAGAGTACGAAGTCCCTCAATCTCTCATACCATGCTCTAGGTGCTTGCTTCAAGCCATACAATGCCTTCTTCAACTTGTACACATGGTCGGGCTTCTTGTCATCTTCAAAATCGGGAGGTTGCTCAACATATACTTCTTCATTGATATAACCATTGAGAAATGCACTCTTAACATCCATTTGATAGAGCTTGATGTTGTGGACACAAGCATAGACTAGCAAGATTCTAATTGCTTCCAATCTAGCAACCGGGGCATATGTTTCTCCAAAGTCAAGACATTCAACTCGTGTATAGCCTTGTGCTACCAATCTTGCTTTGTTCCTTACTACTATCCCATCTTGATCTTGCTTGTTTCTAAATACCCATTTGGTTTCAATTATATTGTGTCCCTTTGGTCTTTCTACTAATTCCCACACTCGATTTCTTGTGAAGTTATTCAATTCTTCATGCATAGCATTCACCCAATCGACATCCTTCAATGCTTCATCTATCTTTTTTGGTTCAATGGATGACACAAATGAGAAATGCTCACAAAATGATGCCAATCTTGATCTTATTTGTACACCTCTAGAAATATCACCAATGATAGTGTCCAATGGATGATCCCTTGTAATATTGGTTGGTTGGAGGATTAGAACTTGATTGCTTGCACTTGCTTGATCATTGGGTTGAGATGATGTACTAGCCACTTGATCTTGTTCATTATCATGAGAGCCACTTGTACTAACTTGATTTGTATCATCTTGCATATTTGAGTTAGAGACCACTTGCACTTGATCATCTTCATCATCATTCACTTGTCTAGGCCTCAATTCACCAATATCCATGTTCTTCATGGCATTTGAAAGTTGAATGCCTCTAACATCTTCCAAGTTCTCATTCTCTACTTGTGAACCCTTGGTTTCATCAAATTCAACATCATGAACTTTCTCAAGAGTACCACTATCCAAATTCCAAACTCTATATGTTTTGCTTGTAGTAGAATATCCAAGTAGGAACCCTTCATTACATTTCTTGTCAAACTTGCCCAATTTAGTGCCTTTCTTCAAGATATAACATTTGTAACCAAAGACCCGAAAATATGCAATGTTGGGCTTTCTACCATTCAAGAGCTCATATGGTGTCTTCTCTTTCAATGGGTGACAATAGAGGTGGTTGCTACAATAGCAAGTCGTGTTGATTGCTTCGGCCCAAAAAGATTGACTCACATTGTACTCACTAAGCATAGACCTTGCCATATCGATGAGTGTTCTATTCTTTCTCTCAACAAGGTCATTTGATTGTGGAGTGTACTCGGCCGAGAATTGATGTCTAATTCTAAATTCATCACACAACTCATCAATTCTAGTGTTCTTGAACTCACTACCATTGTCACTTCTAACTCTCTTGATGGTTGTTTTAAACTTATTGTGAATGCCCTTGACAAATGATTTGAATGTTGAAAACACATCACTTTTGTCCACTAGAAAGAATACCCAAGTGTATCTAGTATAATCATCCACTAACACAAAGCCATATTTGTTACCACCAATGCTAGTGTATTGTGTTGGCCCAAACAAGTCCATGTGCAATAGATCAAATGCTTTACTAGTGCTCATCATGCTTTTCTTAGGATGGGTGTTTCCAACTTGTTTGCTGGCTTGACAAGAAGTACAAAGTTTATCCTTCTCAAACACAACATCTTTCAAGCCTCTAACCAAATCATGCTTAACCAATCTATTCAATTGTTTCATTCCAACATGACCAAGCCTTCTATGCCATAACCAACCCATGCTAGACTTAGTGAACAAGCATGTAGATAATCTAGCTTCAGTAGCATTGAAATCAACCAAGTATAGATTCTCATATCTAAAGCCTTTGAAGATCAAGTTAGAGCCATCTACACTTATGATCTCTACATCATCTACCCCAAATATGCATTTGAATCCAAGATCACATAATTGAGCCACGGATAGCAAATTAAAGTTCAAGCTCTCTACTAGCAATACATTGGATATGCTTATGTCATTGGATATTGCAATCTTACCAAGCCCTTTGACCTTGCCTTTGCCATTGTCACCAAATGTGATACTATCATAACCATCATTGCCATTGGTGTTGATTGAGTTGAACATTCTTGCATCACCGGTCATGTGTTGAGTGCACCCACTATCAAGAACCCAATGCCTTCCTCTGACTTTGTAATTGACCTACAAAAGAAGATCAATTCTTTTTAGGTACCCAAACTTACTTGGGTCCTTGAAGGTTAGTCACTAAGCTCTTTGGTACCCAAATGGCTTTCTTCTTTGAGCCCATCTATGGTTTACCAATGAGCTTAGCCTTCACACCATTTGTACCCTTAGTAAGCACATAGAAAGAATCAATCTTAATTGAGGATACATTAGCATTTTTGCTCTTGTTCTTGCACTAATGCTCTTTATGATCAACTTGCTTGTAACTAGTGCAAAACCGACCATTGTTCTTCACAAAACTAGTGTTGTGAGGAGCAAAGACCGTCTTGTCTTTCTTGGGGGTATAGCATAATCCCTCTTTATAAAGAGAAGCTCTTTGGCTACCCAAGCGCATAAGCAAGCGGTCCTCACCACCATAGGCCTTAGCCAAGGTGTGAGTGAACTTATTGACCTCCTTCTTGAGGTTCTCATTTTCAACTATTAGCGAGGCATCACAAGTGAAACCATCACTACTAGATGAGGTGGAAGTAGAAGTACTATAAGAAGGGTTAGTGGGAGCAACAATGATAGGCATAGATAATGATTCATCAATTATATCACAAGTTAAGCCTATATTGCAAGTTTCAACATGCTTCTTTTTATTTTGCTCATCAAGCAAAGAGGAATGAGCCTTTTCAAGCTTTTTGTGAGCCTTGCCAAGCTTCTCATGGGCTTCCTCTAGCCTCTCATGAGTTGCTTTGAGCTCATCAAGGGCTTGCTTAACGGCTTTTACCTCCTTATTCAAGCTCTTGCATTCCCTTCTTTTAATGTCAAAGTGTTCTTTAGCATCTTCTAGCATGTCATATAATTCATCTTTAGTAGGTTCATCATCATCACTATCACTATCATTTTTATTATCATGTTCATCATCACTTCCATCATCATAAGTTTGTACCTTAGTGGCCTTAGCCATGAAGCATGATGGGGTGTCGAAGAGAGAAGGCTTCTCATTGATAGCAATGCTTGCAAGTGCCTTCTTCTTGGTGGTCTTGTCATCATCACTATCATCATCATCACTTGAGGAAGCATCACTATCCCAAGTGACCACATATGAACCACCCTTCTTCTTGAAGGTCATCTTGTCCTTCTTGTCTTTCTTTTCCTTCTTGTCTTCTTGTTCTTCTTGTTGTTGTCATCATTGTCGTTATTGTATGGACATTGAGCAACAAGATGATCTTTGCTTCCACATTTGAAGCACCTTCTTGACACTTCCTTGTTCTTAGATGAAGATTTCTTTCTTCTAGCTTGGTACCCTTTCTTCATCATGAACTTGCCAAATTTCTTGACAAAGAGAGACATCTTCTCATCATCATCATCATCCCATGAGCCATCATCTTCACTTGATGTATCTTGCTTTGCCTTGCCCTTGGATAATGTGGCCTTGAATGCCATGCTCTTCTTCTTCTCATGCTTCTTCTCATCTTTTTTCTCCTTCTTTTCTTCCTTCTCCTCATCATCTCTATATGTATCATCGGTCATTATATCTCCCAACACTTGGTTTGGTGTCATGGTGTCCAAACCACTCCTCACTAGAATAGTGACCAATGTGCCAAATCTTGATGGTAAGCATCTCAAGAACTTGTGGGAGAAGTCCTTGTCCTTCACCTCTTCTCCAAGTGCTTTGAGATCATTGACAAGCACTTGAAGCCTATGGAACATCTCTAGCACACTCTCATCCTCCTTCATCTTGAAGCTTGCAAACTTCTCTTTGAGAATGTATGCCTTTGCACCCTTCATGGCTTGAGTGCCCTCAAATGATTCTTCCAACTTCTTACAAGCCTCATGAGCCATCTCAATATTCTTGATTTGCTCAAATGTCATCTCATCAATTGCATCATGAATAGCACTTAGAGCAATGTCATTGTTTTGGAGAAGCACTTCTTCGGCTGTGGTGGGATTCTCTAGATCACCAATCTCAATTTGATTTCTACCACCTTTTACACTTTTCTATTGATTGACTTGATATGTGTGGTCATCTTTGATTTCCAATATGGATAATTTGTGCCATCAAATTGTGGTGGCTTCTTGGTGTTGTTGATTTGAGCCATTTTTACACCGAAGGTTGTTAAGCCTCAAATCAGGGTGACCTCGGCTCTGATACCACTTGAAAGGTCCTAATGGCTAGAGGGGGGTGAATAGCCTAATAAAAATTTCTACAACAACACTTAGCAAACCGGTTAGACAATTATGAAGCGAAGCAAGTGTTGCGCTAGCCTACCAAGAATGCAAGCCACCTACCACAATTCTAGTTGATATAGTTTCTATCCACACAATAGCTATATCACTACACTAAGTTAGTGTGCTCTCAAAGGCTAACTAAAGAGCCACACTAACCAAACTAACAAGCTCTCACAACTAGCTACACTAAAGAGCTTGACAACTAGTTTGTGGTAATGTAAAGAGAGTGAGCAAGATAGTTATACCGCCGTGTCGAGGAGTCATCCAATCAATCACAAGAATCAATATCAATGAAGACCAATCACCTCGGAATCAAATGATGAACACAATAATTTTTACCGAGGTTCACTTGCTTGCCGGCCAGCTACTCCTCTTTGTGACGATTCACTCACTTGGTGATTCACGCGCTAATTGGCATCACACACCAAACCCTCAATAGGGTGCCGCACAACCAACACAAGATGAGGATCACACAAGCCACGAGCAATTCACTAGAGTACCTTTTGGCTCTCCACCGGGGAAAGGTCAAGAACCCCTCACAATCACCACGATCGGAGCAGGAGACAATCACCAACCTCCGCTCGATGATCCTCGCTGCTCCAAGCCATCTAGGTGGCGGCAACCACCAAGAGTAACAAGCGAATCCCGCAGCGAAACACGAACACCAAGTGCCTCTAGATGCAAACACTTAAGCAATGCACTTGGATTCACTCCCAGTCTCACAAAGATGATGAATCTATGATGGAGATGAGTGGGAGGGCTTTGGCTAAGCTCACAAGGTTGCTATGTCAATGCAAATGGCCAAGAGGAGTGAGCTTGAGCTGGCCATGGGGCTTAAATAGAAGCCCCCATGAAATAGAGCCGTTGTACCCCTTCACTGGGCACAACACGGGGTGACCGGACGCTCCAGTCATATTGACCAGACGCTAGACCTCAGCGTCCGGTCACGCGATGCGTGCCACGTGTTCTCTCTCTTCAAATGTTGATCGCCCGATCTCAACGGTCAAGAGATGACCGGACACAGTAGCTCAAAGTGACCGGACGCTGAACCCCAGCGTCCGGTCGTTTCCAGTAAGCATCCAGAGATGACTTTTCACGACCGGACGCGTCCGATCATGCTCCACCGAACACACCCAGCGTCTGGTCATACGGCGACTCCCCTATGCGCTGCCACGTCAGCATGACCGGACGTAGCCCTTCAGCGTCTAGTTACTAAGTGACCCAGCGTCCGGTCACAGACCGACGCCAGTGTCTTCATGCTCCACCTGACCGGACGCGCCGGTCCTAACGAGACCAGCGTCCGGTCACTTACAGTGACCTCCGTCTTTTCTGTCTAGGGCGCCGGTAAAGTTCCTAACCCTTGCTCAAATGTGCCAACCACCAAGTGTATCACCTTGTTCACATGTGTTAGCATATTTTCACAAACATTCTCAAGGGTGTTAGCACTCCACTAGATCCTAAATGCATATGCAATGAGTTAGAGCATCTAGTGACACTTTAATAACCACATTCCGATACAAGTTTCACCCCTCTTAATAGTACGGCTATCGATCCTAAATGTAATCACACTCGCTAAGTGTCTCAATCACCAAAACAAAATGGTTCCTACCATTTATACATTTGCCTTGAGCCTTTTGTTTTTCTCTTTCTTCTTTTCAAGTTCAAGCACGTGATCATCACCATGGTGTTACCATCATCATGTCATGATCTTCATTTGCTTCACCAATTGGAGTGTGCTACCTATATCATGATCCATTGATAAAGTAGGTTAGCACTTAGAGTTCCATTAATTCACCAAAACCAAACTAGAGCTTTCATCACCAAAGTAAAGAAAGTTAGACTAAAACTTGCCTGCACACCACCAGAACCAGCAACCCATCTTCTAGAAAGTGTAGTAGCTCGTAATCTCATCTGCCCCTCATGATGCTGGTAACTGCATGCAATGCAACACCTCAAGTCAGTCACGTACCATTCTTTGACTGTATTGGCTTTTTTTGCCTGAAAATGAAGGGGCACAGACAGATCCCCTACTAGGTTAAGAATTGGAAGTACAACTGATTGCTTGCTGATTGACCAACACCAACCGAATCTGGTCCATCCTTCTTTGCAATATCAAATACTAAACAGAGTGGTGTTTTCCTGTCTAGACCACACATCTTCCATGCGTTAGTGTTTCCCTGACCTACAACTGTATCTGAGGATAGAGGACTTTTCTGCACATAAAAAGATCAGATTTAGAGTGTTATTCCAAAAAAAATGACAACATGTAACTGATACACACTATACCTTCTCCAGGGAAGTACAAGGTCCAATAATTCCTTGGATTTTGACATCCTTTGAGCAGTTAATCTCAAAGATACCACTGCAAATATAATTTTATACACGTCAATCAGAACACTCAAATTATTGATGGGCTAAGACATGTTATTAATTACTGTAAAGAGTATTTACTTGAATGATAAATCAAGATCATTGTCACTTGACTGAAAGAAGCGTCGAAGTGAGTCTTTAAAAACAGAATGACCAAAACTTTCTGCAAGCACAACTATTCCACCAGTTCTCTCCACAGCAACCTTCATCTCAGCAACACCAACCTGAGAGATTACTAACTACTGGTAGTTTGTTCATTACCCTATTTCAAATGACAAATCATTTGGCTATTTTTGTCGTAGAAACTAGCAACTACTATTATACAAAGGACAAATCTTTATCAACAAATTTAGCAACTAATTACTTGGTAGCTGAATGTTCAAACCAATTACAACATCAGAAAAAAATATGTAAGTTACTTCACCAAATTGGTTGAAGCATCACGAGCCTAAAGTTTCAGTTGATTGGTCATTATATTCATATAGTGGCTTGGTGAGACAAAAAAATGCTTGTGCAATATAAGTCCGTAAATTATTGCATATCAATTTTTCTTTAATTTCTAACTAAACAACCAAAACCAAGCAAACAAAACTAAATTTTCATAAAAAATTAAAAAGAACAGAAAAGAAGGCAACAAACCTGGTCAAGCGCACAAGCAAATAAATCAAGTACATGGCCTTGATTCACAAGCTGCTTAGAGATATCCTCGTAGAATTTAACAGCTTTGTTATAAAGTGGAGTTGAACCTTTATCGAGGTCTTTGTGCGAGCGAATTGGTTCTGATAGGGACTTGGATACGATCTGAAATTTGCAAAATAATATCATTATAGTACATTAGAAAGCATAAGAGCAAGAAATGAGTGATTGCAATTTTTTAAGAAAAGCCATGATATTTGAGACAATCAGACTCTCAATGATAAACAATATTCAAGGGGGAATTAATGTCATGTACATGCTCGTGCCTACATTTCCCTGATGGCATATCACTAATTTGCATGTAGTGAGTTATAGAAGTGAAAAGAAAGAAAGCTAAAATGGTATTCAACTTTATTTGGAAACCAACCGTGCTATATTGATCAAATATAAGCAGAATAGACAAAACTGGTTTGTCTGATTTTCATATTGCATATAAAATTGGGAATTGGAGAGGTTTATTATACTTCCATTACAGATAAGAAGCACAAAACTATATCCAGAACAGCAGAACATAGATCAAGGTACCAAATTCACAAAATTTCCATCAAATGAATCTGAACTCTAAATATGCACAGCCCTGTAACAGCGTAGTTGTAATAAAGTTTCTTAAAATTAATCCAGTCAATTTTGGTCATTGCATGAGGTTTTCATACAACTAGACTAGTCATGTAGGGCCAAACCCAATCTGTTAGCCAGTACCAATCCAATTGGGATATGGTGTTACAAGTAGTTCCACAGCATATTAAACGGAAAAGAAAAAACACATTATTACTTACAAAAGGAGAGTAGAGATAGGTTTTGTAACTGTAGGAGAATGATTATAAACACCACCAACTATAGAAAATGCAACTGCTACTGTTACACGCCAGCAGTATCACAGGTACCATAGCAGTAGCAGCAGGCCTATGTGGCAAGGTCACAAGGATTTGGAAGACACCTTTTTCATGGTTAAGATTATAGCTTTCCTGTTGCCAAAAAGATTATAGCTTTTCCATATTCGATAATAGCTAATGAGTGTCCTAGGATACCTGCTTGGTATCTTATCTATATTATAGAATGATTTATCAGTATCTGTTAGATGAGCCTCTATACAAGGAATCCTATGCCACTGTGTGATTAAGCAAGAAGAAACAGTGATTCCGATCTTAGCTTTCTCCCTTCCCCCTGGGAGTGCCAACATGACCTGGCCATCCTAACATCTACATTTATAGCATCAGTGTAGATAAAGAAAATGGGAATGAAGCTAAAGAACATGTTAAGAAAAGGAACTGACTTACAGAACCAGGTCCCTCTGTAGATGGACCACCTACAAATGCCATAATTCTAGCACCTGATCCAGGAACACAAACCCCCAAGAGACTAGCAGCAACACTTAATGCAACTCCAGTATACCTTGATGAACCTTTATCAGCTGGAACAGGCCAAAGGTCCTTTTGCAGTTCTTCAATTACCTACAGAAAAAGGAAAACAGTGTCAACAGCGTAATGATGGAAAAGAATTTTAGTATGCCACTTGAGAGTCATAATTTTAGTGTTCCACATTTTGATGTGCTACAGAACTTTGCCAACTCCCTGACCAATGTATCATGGTTTTATAATCAAGCAGAGCTCTTAACTGAATTCAACACAAACTCGCACTCAGAAGCAGGCAACAGGAACCTAGCAATACTCTCTGCTGAGAGGCCATTCCTTGCGCCTGCGATCACACCTGTTGTGGGTTTAGTTTTCCCAGCAAAGAAACTCATTTGGTCCAGAATTTGCTCCTTTGTAACTTCTTTTGTCCCTTTGAACACATATGACTTTGGCAACAAGCCAAAACCCAATTCATGCACCTACATAAATTAAATCTCTGTATTACTTGTTGACCAGTGCATTCAGCAATGGAGTATCAATATGAGAGATGATAATGACCTGAACATATGTCCCGAAAGTAATAAATCCAACAAGGGATGGATCTGGCAATAGTTCAATTGCTTGTGCTAAAGCAGACTTCAAATAGCCAATCTCCTCCTCAATCATACATGTATCAACAACAAAGAGGAAGACTGGAGGAGCCACAGGACCCGTTTCAGAAGTGGATTTGTACTCAACGGTGGTATATTGAGGAATCAGCTCAGCAGGGAGGTTGTTTTCTGAAATAGAGTTGTAATGTTGTGGGAAATGGTTGCGCTGAAAGCAGAACGGACAGACCCAAATCTTTGCAACAAAATCAACAACTGAGAAAGGGTTGAGAATCGAACGGCACATGCGACAACGGAGAGGGGCATAAGGAAGAACAGGAATGGAAGGATTTGGCTTTAGAGGAGTATAAATGGCAGAAACAGGAACCACACAGTTAGTAGCATCCTGCTTTGTGCCTGGTATAACATTCCATGTCATTCTTATCCCATCCTGGGTCTCAAGGTCCAGAAACTCAGACATTTTCTGTAATCAAGTGGCTATAGCGATAATTTCTTCAACAGAACCTCTGATTCACAAGACTGCAGGCCTCTGCCAGCAGGAAACTCTCCAGCCTGTAATGTAACAGCCAATTCAACATTGGGTTAAATTGGAGAAAGGCAACACAACAGAAAAAACAGAAGAAAATTGATATAAACAAATCAAATTAACTGGCATATAGACTACTGATTTACTGGCAGTATAGTCATTGCGAGCTTCTGAATTTTAAAACAACTGAAGCACCCACTGCATGTTAAGATTAATGATGGAAGTGGTTCTACAATGAGTGTCAACTATTCCTGAACAAAAAAAAAATCCTGAACAGAATGTAAACCTTAGTCTATGAGAGATCCCTTTTAAAAATTTATATTACTATAAACAACAGTATTCAGAGCTGATAAGTGGAGGTCTCTATGAAGCCATCACCACCTAAGGCTGTTTCCAACAACCGTTTCCCAAAATACAAGACCCATTTCACGTTTGGATATCGCTACAGGCAAAGGGTTCAATACCCATTTTTTGTCTTCTTCAACAACAAGACTCAAAAGAGAACCCTTTCTGCAAATATGTCTCCCGAAGAGAGGATACTCGGATTTAGGTTATACCTCTCCTGACATTCAAAATGGGTCTTCCATATAGGTACTCTGTTGGAGGCTGTAGGTATTGTGTTGGAGACCTATTTTGGGTTTGGATCTCCTCATGGGTCTCCTGTTGGAGACATCCTAACGAGAAGGTTGATCATGCATATATCATAAGGAATATATGTTGAGTCCCCCCCACAATTTATATATAAAAAAAGATACATCAACTGAGAAATAACTGAATTGTAGTATACTACAGTCTACAACAGAGCAGACCAGCTCGCAGAAGGTTGGATGGATTGGAGCACCAATCCCAACAAGTAACTGAATTTGATTGCTCACAGCAATTTCCTCGCAGACCAAAACGCAAATCTCAGACACTGATTCAAGCAAGCTAGGGCTTACTTACCACCAGAAGACGAAATCAACCCACACCCATATGGATCTCCACTCCAACGAAGAGAACTGAGCGAACTCCACGGAAGCGCTGATGTAGTTCGCTTCGGTGGATTGGAAGAGGGGTTTGGGGGGGTTCGGAGGTGGTGTGAGGCTGGGGACTTGGGTGGGAGGCGTCGAGTGGACTCCCGCCGCCGCCGCAAGGGGAACGGATGGAGGGGGAGCCGGCAAGAAGCACTGAAGCAGACAGGGACGGCGATCGGTAGCCTCTGTAGTCTGGAGCCCTCTGCTCACCGAGGGGGAGAGAAGTACCGAAAGTTTTGCCGACAATGAGGAGTTGCAATTGCAAACGGGGAGAGAATTCATGACTTCTGAGTTCTCTTCGAAAAATTTCAATATTTAACGTGAGTTCGCAAGCCTAGCAAGATTTGATATTCAATTCGTCTGTCTTCTAAAATTTGACATCGTGACTGCTAATTGCTTCAATGGATTTTAACCATTTTCTCTTCTTTTTCTTTTTCCATAATGTTTTCACCTCTCCCAGCCACATGAACGGACCAAAGTACCCCTGGCCTAATAGAACACAGAGATCGGTTTCCTTCTCTATTTTCGTCGCGACTCGTCTCGTGAGCGAGACGGATGCATGGCCGCCCGTCTGCCGCCCATCCACAAGACGGGGAGCCCCGTCCGCCGGTGAGGAGCCCTCCGCCTGTCTGCCGCCCTTCCTCCTTGAAAGCATCTAGGCCCCTACTTGGGTTTCGGTGATTAATGACAATACGTGATTACTGTGACTAATGTGTGTTTTGTAGAAGCAATTAAGTTAGGTCATGGTAATAGCAATTGATTGGGCAATCATGGTTGTCATGCCCCTATGATGGAAATTGTTTCGGTTTTCAAAGGATGGTCGACAAGGTTAAGGATGGACTAGTTCTAAGTGTCGTTTGGTGTTGAAGAAATACTTAGAGTAGTTTAGGACTTTGTTTTTCCTTTGGCCGTACTATTAAGGGGGGTATGAACTAGTAGCTTGACCTAGGTGAGTCTAGTGGGTTAGGTGTGGTGCACACTTGTCAAATCTAGCACTAGGTAGCTCCTAAATAGCCCAAAGATCAATTGGAGCAAACTTCATTCACATATGTTTGCGAGTTGGAAGTGAATGGAGGGTCAAATGTTGACCGGATGCTGGTTCCGGTGTGACCGGGCGCTGGCGTAGAGTCCGGTCAGTTCATTTGATCAAGGTGAAGTCGTCTGGTTGCGACCGAACGCTGGGTGCCAGAGTCTGGTCAACATCAGTAAGGTTCCAGAGAGCAGTTTTTGTGATCCAACGCGTCCGATCAATGCTGACTAGACGTAGATCAGAGTCCGGTCACAACTTAATGGCTCAGTGACGGGGAGAACTGACCGGAGCGTCCGGTCAACTTGACCGGAGTGTCCGGTCTCCCCGCAGAGGCACATAACGGTTCGTTTTGAATGAGAGGTTATAAATACTTCCTCTATTCATTCAAGGGGGTACTCTTGCCCATTTCAACAGCTAAGAAACACCCTTGAAAGTGCCAAGGAGAGCAAGAGCCTAGTGAGGTGATTGAGATTTGAGAATCCAAGATTAAGCCCTCATTAGTGAAAAGAGAGTAGCAAGTGTGCATCCATCCTTCTCATTAGACTTGTTGTGGTCAAGTGAGAGTTCTTGCTTGTTACTCTTGGTGATCGTCATCACCTAGACGGCTTGGTGGTGATTGGGAGTTTGGTGATCATCCGGCAGAGCTTGTGGATGACCCAACTCAAGTTGTGAGCGGTTGTGCGTGATTCACCACGACGGAGTGTCGAAGAATCAACCCGTAGAGAGCACTTGATCCTTGCGCGGATCAAGGGGGAGCTACACCCTTGCACGGGTGCTCCAACGAGGACTAGTGGGGAGTGGCGACTCTCCGATACCTCGGCAAAACATTGCCGCATTCCTTCTCCTATCTTTACCTTAAGCATTTACATTTGAGCAATTCAATTCTTGTCTTTACATTACTAGAATTGTCGTGCTAGAGTAGGATTAGAACATAGGTTGCTAAACTTTTGTGCGGTAGAACAATAGGAACACTTTCTAGACACAAGGGGTGAAGTGGACTAACCGTAGGGTCTAATTATTGCAAAAAATTTTAGAATTAGCCCAATTCACCCCCCCTTCTTGGGCATCTTGATCCTTTCAATTGGTATCAAAGCCTTGTGCTCACATATTTAGGCTTAACCGCCTAGTGAAAGATGTCTCACGGAGATGGACCTCCTCCTATCTTTGAGGGAGATGATTTTCCTTATTGGAAAATCCGCATGGAGGCGTATTTAGAGGCTCTAGATGTTGGAATTCTTCGAGCCGCCTCTCAAGGTTTCCCAAAACCTAGGGATCCCATGCACCTTCAAGGCAATGAAGTGAATTACGAAAAATGAAATGCAAAGGCTAGAAACACCATCTTTAGAGGTCTTTGCAAAGATGTGTTTAACCGGGTGAGGAACCACAAGGACGCCCATGCACTATGGTCGGATATTTGTGCGCTCCATGAGGGAACTAAGAGCGAGCGTGAGGAACGCTATCATCTTGTGATGAAAAAGCTTAATTCTTTTGAGATGCTTCTAAAAGAAAGCGCTAATGAAATGTACTCATGTTTGAATGTTCTTGTAGAGGAAGTCAATGGGCTTGGACTTACTCAAATGCAACCATCCGATGTTGTAAGAAAAATCTTGAGTGTCCTCCCCATTGATAAATATGGGCATATTGTGACCGTGCTTCATCAAGGTGATCTTTCCACCGCTACACCAACTCAAATCTTGGGAAAGATCAACGCTCATGAGATGTACATGCACATCACACCACAAGATGGATCATCCTCTACCAAGAAGAAAGACAAAGACTTGGCATTCAAGGCTAGCCAAGAGAAGGGCAAAGCAAGAATTGAGTATGAGAGCTCAAGTGATGATGAAGTTGATGATGCAAGTCTTGCTCTCATGGTGAGAAGAACCGCCAAGATGCTAAAGAAGCTCAACAAGAATGGCGTCAAGTTTGATGGCAAGAAAAAGAAGTTCTTCACTAGCACTAGAAGGAAGCCAATCTCCGAGATGGATTGCTACAATTATGGAGAACTTGGTCATCTAGCTCATCAATGCACCAAGCCCAAGAAAGACAAGTACAAGAAGAAGTACAAGGGCAAGAAAGATGACTCAAGTGATGAAGATAATGATGAGAAGAAGAAAAACAAGCCATACAAGAAGAAAGATGGCAAGAAGAAGGACTTCCACAAGAAGAAGAAAAATGGAAAGGCATACATCATCGGTGATTGGCTCACGGACATTGACTCATCAAGTTGCTCATCCGATGATGATAGTGAGAACGAGAAGGTGGCCGCTATTGTGATTGACTCTTCATCATCTTCACCGACACCACCGCCATCATCCTCTACACACCTATGCCTTATGGCCAAGGGTGAACGAAAGGTATCAAATGATGATGATAGTAGTGGTGATGATCATGCTAACAATGATGATAGTGATAGTGATAGTGATAGTGATGATGATGAATTTGAATCACCTTGATATGATGATCTTGTTAAATTGTTAAATCAATACACTAGGATTATCAGAAAGTCAAGAGGTAAGAATGAAAAGCTAGAACTTAAGAATGACTCTCTTTTAGCTCAATGTGACATAGCGGAAAAGGCTAGTGTTAAGCTTAGAGAAGCAAATGATGTTATGTCATCCAAACTCAAGGAGCTCAAATCTTCTAAGAAATAGCTTAAAGATAAACATGATAAACTTGAGGGGATACATAATGAGCTCATCACTAACTACAAAATGCTAAAAGATGAATATACAAATCTCAAGATCAATCATGATAATCTTGTTACCTCTCATGAGTATTTATCCAATGAGCCACATGATGCTACTAACGATGTTGTTAAGATTGATATAGCTACATTATGTGATGATTTGATTATTGAGAGGATTGAGCAAGGTTCTAGTAGCAAAGGCAAGCAAGTGGTTGAGTCCGATGACTATGATGAATATGTCAAGATCAAGAATGAGAATGAGAATGAGAAGCTAAAGAAAGATCTTGAGAAGCTTTCAACCACCAACACCATTGTGTTAGAGAACCTTGACCATGATAGTGATCTAATTCTTGAGAATGAGAAGCTCAAAGAAGAAAACAAGAGACTCAAGAAGGAGAAAAATCATGATGAGCTAAAAGAAGAGAACAAGAAGCTTAAGCTAGAGAAAGAGCATCTCAAGACCGGATTGAGCAAATTCACAATAGGTCAACATCTTCAAAGTGAGCTACTAATGAATACCGTCATGAAGATGGATAGAAGTGGAATTGGATACTTGACAAATCAAGAGAAGAAGACTCAAGCTCAAAAATAACAACACAAGTCAAAGCCAAAGCCAAAGTGGTTTTTTGAATGTGGACAAGAAGGCCACTTTGCCCATGAGTGTCAAACTCCACCACCACAACCCTTGCCCAAGCATGCTAGACCTTTTGCTTTTAATGCTCATTACATGCTTAGAAAGGATTCTAGTGGTAAAATGAAAGTCATGTTCTTAGGACCTCCCAACAAGAATAGGCCTAAGAAAATTTAGGTTGCAAAGTCACTTGTAGAGAAAGTCAAGGGCCCTCAACAAGTTTGGGTCCCTAAACAAGCTTGATCTCTTATGTGTAGGTGAACTACAAGACCGTGGAAGTCATTGGGTAATTGATAGTGGTTGCACACAACATATGACTAGTGATCCTCATATGTTCACCTCACTAGATGAAGAAGTAGATGGCCAAGAAAGAATTACATTTGGAGATAATTCAAAGGGCAAAGTGAAAGGATTGGGCAAAGTGGCAATATCAAATGATCACTCTATTTCAAATGTGCTATATGTTGCTTCTTTGAGTTTCAACTTGCTATCTGTTGGACAATTGTGTGATCTTGGCTTCCAATGTTTGTTTACCGAGAAGGAAGTTGTTGTATCTAAGAAGGATGATGATCAAATGATATTCAAGGGATTTAGATACAACAACCTATATCTAGTGGATTTCACCTCCGAAGATGCTAACTTAAAAACATTCCTATTCACCAAAACATCACTTGGGTGGCTATGGCATAGAAGACTTGCTCATGTTGGGATGAGCCCACTCAAGAAGCTTATGAAGAATGAATTGGTGAGAGGGTTGAAGGATGTGAAATTTGAGAACGACAAGCTTTGTAGTGCATGTCAAGCCAGCAAGCAAGTTGCAAACACTCATCCTACAAAAGCTTTTATGTCAACCACAAGAGTGCTAGAGCTCCTTCACATAAACTTATTTGGACCAACAACTTACAAGAGTTTGGGAGGAAATCTTTATTGTCTTGTGATTGTTGATGACTACTCAAGGTATACATGGGTGTTCTTCCTTCATGACAAGACCAAAGTTGCATCATGCTTCAAGAAGTTTGCCAAGAGAGCACAAATTGAGTTTAAAGTGAAGCTCAAGAAGATTAGGAGTGATAATGGAAAAGAATTTGACAACACAAACATTGAAGCCTATTGTGATGAAGTTGGAATCAAGCATGAGGTCTCCGCAACATACACTCCTCAACAAAATGGTGTAGTAGAGAGAAAGAACCGGACACTCATTACACTTGCAAGAACAATGCTTGATGAGTACAACACACCTGAAGCTCTATGGGCGGAAGCTATCAACACCGCATGTTATGCATCCAACCACCTATTCCTTCAAAAGTTTCTTGGCAAGACACCTTATGAGTTACTCAATGGGAAGAAGCCGAACGTCTCCTTTTTTAGGGTGTTTGGTTGCAAATGCTACATCTACAAGAAGCGGCAACACCTAGGGAAGTTTCAAAGATGTTGTGATATTGGTTTTCTTGTTGGTTACTCATCAAAGTCCAAAGCATATAGATTATTTAATCATGCCACCGGCTTGGTTGAAGAAACATATGATGTGGAATTTGATGAATCTAACGGCTCCCAAGGAGCACATGAGAATCTTGATGATGTAGGTGATGAACCATTGAGGGAGGCCATGAAGAACATTCCGGTTGGAGACATCAAGCCTAAAGATGGTGAAGATGATGTACAAGTGATTGATCCACCTTCTTCATCAAATGTGCCACAAGATGGTAATAAAGATGATAGAGTAGAAAATGAAGATACTCATGTCTCTCATGATCAAATGGTGGCACAAGCTCAAGATGTTGATGCTCCACAACCTCCCCCTCAAGTGGTTGATAGAAGAAACACACCTCTACTACAAGCTCATCCACAAGATCTCATCATAGGGAGTCCATCAAAGGGTGTAATGACTCGATCTCAAAAACTTGCTTCATTTATTGAACATCACTCTTTTGTCTGTTATGTTGAACCTAAAATGTAGAAGAAGCTCTTTAAGATTCCGATTGGATAAATGCCATGCATGAAGAGTTGAACAACTTTGCCTGCAATGAAGTTTGGACTCTTGAAGAGCGACCACAAGGTGCAAGAGTCATTGGAACAAAGTGGGTGTTCCGCAACAAGCAAGATGATCAAGGCGTTGTTGTGAGGAACAAGGCAAGACTAGTTGCAAAGGGATTCTCTCAAGTTGATGGGTTGGATTTTGGAGAGACCTTTGCACCGGTTGCAAGACTTGAATTCATTCGTATCCTCCTTGCATATACATCGCATCATGAAATAAAACTATATCAAATGAATGTTAAAAGTACATTTTTAAATGGCTTCATAAATGAACTAGTCTATGTTGATCAACCTCTCGGGTTTGAAGACCCTAGATATCCTAATCATGTTTATAGGTTGTCCTAGGCGCTATATGGGCTTAAGCAAGCCCCAAGAGCTTGGTATGAGCGCCTTCGGGATTTCCTCATTGAGAAGGGCTTCACCATTGGGAAGGTCGACACCACACTATTCACCAAGAAGCTTGATGGAGAAATCTTCATTTGTCAAGTATATGTTGATGATATCATCTTTGGATCATCAAATGAAGATTATTGCAAAGAGTTTGGTGAATTGATGTCAAAGGAGTTCGAGATGTCAATGATTGGAGAGCTTACATTCTTTCTTGGTTTTCAAGTCAAGCAAATGAGAGAAGGGATTTTCATCTCTCAAGAGAAATATACAAATGATCTTCTCAAGAGGTTCAATATGGATGAATGTAAGCCAATCAAGACTCCAATGCCAACTAATGGACATCTCGACCTAGATGAGGGAGGTAAAATGGTTGATCAAACTCTCTACCACTCTATGATTGGTAGCTTGTTATATTTAACCGCATCTAGGCCCGACATCATGTTTAGTGTGTGTATGTGTGCTAGATTTTAAGCTAATCCTAAGGAAGCTCATTTAATTGTCGTTAAAAGAATCCTTAGGTACCTTAAGCACACACCAAGCATTGGCCTTTTGGTATCCCAAAGGAGCTAGTTTTCAATTAGTTGGCTATTCCGATTCGGACTATGCTGGTTGCAAAGTTGATAGGAAAAGTATATCCGGAGGGTGCCATTTGCTTGGTAGATCATTGTCTTGGTCCTCCAAGAAGCAAAATAGTGTGGCTTTGTCCACCACTGAAGCAGAATACATTGCCGTGGGTGCTTGTTGTGCACAAATACTTTACATGAAGCAAACTTTGCTAGACTATGGTGTAGTTCTAGAAAAGGTACCACTTTTGTGTGACAATGAGAGTGCGGTAAAGCTTGCTAATAATCCAGTTCTACACTCTCGCACCAAGCACATAGATATCCGCCATCACTTTCTTAGAGATCATGTTGCTAAGAATGATATATCATTAGAAGGTGTAAGGACCGAGGATCAATTGGCGAATATCTTCACTAAACCGCTAGATGAGGCTACATTTTGTCGGTTGAGGAATGAGCTCAATGTGCTTGATTTTAGCAACTTCACTAGAAAATGAGCTTGTGTTGTCCCTTGCATTGCATTGTAATATACAACATGTTTAATCTTTGGTAATGCATTTAGGGCTTGTCTAACATGGTTAAGATAACCGCCGAAAAGCGTGTGAAGAAGCTTAACCTTGGATCAAACTTGACAAGCTAGTAGAATTACTTTCAAGTATTGCATTGCATATGCATAAATGTTGTTTTATCGTTTCCTTTCGATTACCCTTTTATTGCCTATTTTTCTTAAAAATCAGTATAGTCTAAGGCAAAATATTTTGAAAATTTTAAGGGTTTGAGAGAGGTCACTCACATCAGTCCCAATTGGTGTTTATTTAGATCTTATTGAAGTTGGGACTTGATTGGGAACAGGCAGCGCGAAGGAACATTGAAGATTTGCTAAAAAAGAGTGACTGGACGCTGCACCGGACTCTGAAGTCCAGCTTCCGATCAGTTTATAGGAGGTGAACTGTTGCTGCAAAGGAGTGACCGGACGTTGAAATAGTTCTTTTCCTGTGTTCGGTCAGAAGGTGATCCTGCGTCTGGTCAAGCGAAGGAGATTTTCACCAGGTGGACCGAACTCTGGATGCGTCCGGTCAGGGTTAACCGGACGTGTCCGGTCATGACTCGAGGGGTTTTGGACCTCTCTGGAGTTGACCGGACTCTGAGTGGCAGTGTCCAGTCGATGCCGTCAGCGCGTTCGGTCAGTAGAAAATGTTTGGATCACAGACTCTTTTTCTTTCCTTATCTCTTACGTCACGAGGGGCCACCATAAAAGCCTACGGCAAGCCACATCGTGCCTTTACCTATTCCACCCGCGTTGACTTCACCGGTTCCCAAGCCACCGCCTGCCGCGCCGCCTGCCACATCACCGTTGCCTCCTCCACAACACAGCCATGCCCATGCCTCTACTCCGTGCTGCTCCCGCATTGCCACGCTGTGGCAGAACCTCCTAAGAAATCGGGCCCACGTGCACCTATCGATGTTTCAACAGACCTCAGATAGCGTACACAAGTTCCCAACAACTTAACAGGTCTGTCGGGTGTCCTTGGGAAACCTGAATCATCCACGTTTCAAATAGGATCCCAATCACAGTCATTGCAGATTACAACATTTTTCAATATACATACCAGAGGTAAATAAGCGGAAGACTTAAGTTTAATATTACAAACCAGTTGTTTCAAACTTACATAACCATAAGTGTCATACAACCATAGTAGCAAGATAATATTACATTAACATTATTTATTTCACACAAACTAGTGCCTTGTCCAAAGGCCATTCATCATTCCTCATCGTCATCGACTTCATACACTGACATACAGCAGGGACCAAAATAAGCCTGCGCATGCAACTCACCTGCAACAAGGGTTAACAAACCCTAAGTACAAAAGTACTCAACAAGACTGACCCGACCAAAAAGGGTGAAGGTCTTAGGGATGCAGGTGTTGGGTCAAGGTAAGGATGTAAAAAGATTCAAAAATTCTTTGCCAAAAGCTTACTATTCTTGATCCTGGTTTCAAGTTTTACCACTAAGTATTTTAGTTCAATATCTCCAACTAAGTGTTCATATCCCATGTTCCAATCCTTCTCATTCCATTCTTTTTCTCATGTTTTAGTAATTCACCAGTCCTACATTGCTTCTGTAATGAATCGAGTCTCCATATCCGTGGAGCACCGGCAATTCGAATTGATTCAAGTCCCAGCTGGGGATTCCTTATCACACGACATATGTAGAACTTAATCTTGCATATATCAACCTCGCTACCGGATCCTCCCGTACTAAGCTGTCTCCACGCCACCCGAGAGCACAGCACACCTCAAATCCGGCCACATTCAAGCCACGAGGGTACACGCTACTCCCACCATTTCACCACTCCCAGTGCGTGGGCATTCGTCTTAGTATCGGATTAGCCGAAGTAGGCTTACCGGAGTATGTGACCAGTACTACAAAGTGTCTCGTTCAGAAGATCCACAATGAGTGGCCTTTAAGCGACATAGTCGGCAACATTACCCAACATTCAAGATAAGTCACCCGACTAGTCTCTAGTTCATTCTATCTTCTTTCTTTCTTTCTTTCTTTGGCAAGTATGCCATCTTTGATTGTATCGAAACTTTTACTTTGAAAGCCTACCATAAAGCATACTAAGCATTCTACGCCTTTGTAAATAAAAACATCTTCAAGGATGGTAGACAATTAACAAGGTAGGCAATGCATCAAGTAGGTAACATTTGAATTAATCAACTTAATGCAATAAGTAACATAAGTGATGAACTTTTTAAAGTAAACAAGGTAGTGGTTTTAATGCATAAATCGGGGCTTACCTTCGTTGACGATCTCAGGTTCTGGATCCGTACCACAATTATCGAATCCCGTAACAACCGGGGATTCTTCCAGAACTTGCTCAACTAGAATCGTTTCGTTCTCGGGTTCTACTCAAAATGACAACATATGCTTTAACATGATGATAATGTAAACATGATGCTTTCACGGTACATGAAATGTAAAAACACCCCGCAAAGGATTTTATTTCACGGTACAGTTGCAAGCCAACAAAACCAACTTGCAATTCTACCGGCAAGAACCACACATGTGACTTGACCAAACTAATCTTGAAACCCTACTGGTCACACAACATTACCCAAACAAAAATTAAATCCTAACCCTAACAATTAGGGTTGCTTTTATTCAACTTTTAATTAATTTGAAATAAGCCCAAAAATAAACTTGTTCCAAATGTCCTCAAAATTTTATGTAAGCTTCCTCATAACAAATTAGTGTACCAAAATAAATTTCATAATTTTTGGAGCTATACAGTGACCTACAAAACTCATGGAAATTGTATTTATTAATTAAAGCATTGAATATTTGAACATTAAAAATTTATTCAAATTTCAAGTTTCAAATTTTTAAACCATACTAGAGCATGTATAGAAGCTACACAAAAGTTTTCAGAATTTTTGAAGCTATGATTATTTTCCTACAAATTTCCAAAGATTCAGCACTATTTAAAATCAGAAAATAACAAAAGTCACTATTCTCTCTCTTGCTCTCACTGACAGCCGGCCCCCACATGTCATCCCTAACCTCGGGCTTTGACCGTGGCCGCGACGGCGCCGACCGACGCTAGCGCACCGACGGTGAGCTCAACTACGACGACCATGGTATCTAAACACTCACAAAGACTAGCCGCGTCGATCTATGGGGTTTCAGAGGTGGATTACGACATGGAACCAGGCTCACGCCGTCCATGGCGGACGTGGTGCCACGGCAGCGGTACGCCGGTGAAACAAGGCCAGTTGAGATCAAACAAAATGCTTAGAAAGGATCAGCAGCTCACCCCGGACGTGATGAAGCAAAGAATGAGACCGGAGGCGCTAAGGTGACGCGGGTCGACGTTGACCGTGCTCACGGCGGAGAAGACTTCGTCGGCGACATAGTTCAAGCGACTGCAGTGGGCAAAATGACCAAGCAAGAGCGGAATAAGGACCACAGCATCAAGACGGAGCTATAGAACCTACAAACAAGGACAACGGCTCACCAGATGATGCTAGCCGCGGTGAACTAGAGCTTCGGTCGAGATCGCCGGCCGCGAGGAAGAAGAGTCGCTAGCGGCGGTTCTCGGTGGACTCAGACAACCTCAGTTGGTGGGATGGGTTTGGAAGGAAGAGACGGAGTTGTAACACCGATTTGCCAAAACTGGTTTGGACTGAGGAAGCGAGGGGAACTCGCCGGAGTTGAGGCGGCGACGTCGGGAAACAGAGCAGAGAAAGAAAGGGTGACGACAGCGTTCCGGGCTTTATAATGCGTCCAGGAGCACGCGGAATCGACACGCAACGAGCATGCAGTGCCAGCGCGAAGCCAAGGGCGGCCGAGGGCGAGCCTGGAAGACCGGAGAAGGTACGCCGGCGGTGGGGCGGTGATCGTGACACTGTTCATAAGAATTACAGAATTGACACTGAGTTTAATTTGCAAATTACTCACAAATATTCTAAAGAAGTTGAAAATCTCCAATAATGAAAGTTGGTCAACTTTTCAAGCTCTACAACTTTGCTTCAAGGAACATTTTCAAATTCTGCCTCCATTTTGAAATTTGAATTTGGGGTGCATTTGAGTATTTGAATCATTTCAAAATTACTCCAAATTTTATATGTAAAATTGAAAAACTTTGAATACCAAAGTCGATACTTATAAAATAAGCTCCAACTTTGCTTTTTGTCACAACCCCAAATTCCAAATGGATTTTGAAATATCCAAAAGGGGCAAAAAGGACTTTTATAATTTAAAGTTGAATTCAAATTTGATTTGTTTTCCTTTTGTCTTAAATTTGAATTTTGACCAGTAACTTGGCCCATTAGGGTTATTTGAGTCAAAAGACACATGGCCTCACTTGATCACATGAAATTTGACCCTTGTGGTCATGATCTTTATTTAGGGTTTCGAATCGCATCACATGAAATAACAACATTATGAAATAAAGCTTATTAGTGAATGCATTCAAAATTTTCTACTTTATGAATGCTTTGCAATGCATATGATGACATGCCAAGTTTTAGTTCTAGGTCCAAACACCAGAGGTGTTACACTCGCCACATCACGCTGCCACACCCCGCGCCGTCGTGCCCACCACAGCAGCGCCGCTTGACCGCGCCCAAGCCGTCACGTGCTCCCGTGACCTAGCTTCGCCGTGGTTCAGCCACTTCTCTACAGCGCAAGCTCATGCCCTATGCCATCATCACCAGCCTCATCCAGCGCCGCATTGCCTCGCCGAAACCCTAACCCTAGGCGTTTTCCCGGTGGTGCCCTTGTGATTCATTCCTCTGTTCTTCGATTCGCCGGTTCGTCAGGTAGCATACCCTCGATTCTAATTTTGTACCTATTGCTTGCTTCTTAGGGTTTCGTATCTCTAGATGTATATTGAAATTATTCATATATCCAATCTATTCCATCGTGCAGCGAGTCAGTGTTGTTGAGGTCACTTTGGCAGTTGTCAGTTAACTCGGGGCCAAGCTCGTAGTACGGATCGAGGCCAAGCCTCGGAAGTGATAGTTGGCAGTTGATCTTTATCAGTGGCAGTTGTTCTCTTTAGCTCCAGCAATGGCACGTGTTAAGAACGCCGAAGGTGGTCCAGGTGATGAGGATCTGAGGCCTCCACCTCGCTTGCCTGTTGATGTGAAAGGCAAGGGGACAAAGAAGACTACATCGAAGAAGCGGAGGTTTGCAGATGCTGATACAGTGAGAGCAGCCATAGTTGCAGCCGCCGCAGAGCGTGCAGAGAGAGGAGGTGCTCGGAGTGGTGTTGTCATTGCAGATCAGTTTTCACCAGCACAGAGGGCAGCCATTGAGCAGGTTGAGCGTCGTCATGGTAGTCCAGCTAGGACTATCATGCTTGAGGGACAACATGTTGCTATAGAGGAGAGTCAGCCTCAGGGAGAGCCATGGCAGTAGACTCAGCTAGCAGAGCAGATAGAGAAGACTCAGGAGGCAGAGCAGACCGAGGAGATAGAGCAGGCACCTCAGCCACAGTTACGCCGCTCTAGTCGTACTCGTACCCAGGTGACACCGAGGCCAGAGACACAGCAGAGGGGTTCTCGTCCGCCTCTTAGACCACAGGGTCCACCTCCAGTGACTCATCTGGACTTGAGGGTAGCCACAGCCAAGAAGGTTTAGCAGCTCAAATTTGTGCCATTCGAGGACTGGTTCCCACCGAGGAGGCATGAGCGTGCTTCGGAGGGTTTCTATACACCACTGCAGGAGGACTTCTACAATGCTTATCTGAACAGTGGTGTGGCTTTCAGATCACAGAGGGTTTGTTCCATTGAGGCCATTATAGCAGCAGCTGGAGAGCAGATCTATCCCCATCTATCTTATCTGCTAGGGTTGACAGACTTACTTGGACGGACTAGCCGCTATGTTCCATCATGGGTCCATGAGTTCTATGCATCACTTTATATTGACCCGGGGCATAGGTTCATTCACTTTGCATTCAGAGGCAGTGATTACAGGCTCATGAGCTTCAGGGTCAGAGAGATCCTCAGGTTATAGGAGTCACCCATCCGCATTCACGAGGTTTCTTATGGACACACAGAGCCTCCTAGATGCCCTCATGGCAGTCTTGTGCCTCCCACAGATCTCATCCGACCTTGCTTCACAGAGCCATTCGGCGAGGGGTCGAGTAGGACACCCAGAGATCTTACTCCTACAGCTAGACTGCTTAATGCTATCATGAGGAGGACCCTGCTACCGAGGATGGGATATCATGAGGGATTGACTCGCATTCAGTTGTGGCTACTAAACGCTCTGATGCAGTAGACAATGTTTGATATATGGGATGTCATTCTTTCTGAGATGGAGGATACACTTGTAGAGAGATTCAGAGGTCATGGGCAGCTGCCGTATGCTCACTAGATCACTTTTTTGATTCACAGGGCAGCCACAGTGAGGCCACCTGAGATGTTGGCAGAGTATTCTGGTGCTACTATAGAGTTTCCAGCTTATAACTTGACTCAGATGCTCCGTCACAGCAGAGTGAGGACACCAAGCTAGCCTAGCCATCGCCCAGAGGTGCCAGAGTCCGCAGCCCAGCAGGATGAGATTATCAGGGGCATTGCAGCGATAGAGGAGGAGCAGCTAGATACTCCATAGGATGGTATGGTCGAGAGTGACCCCAGTGATAGTTCAGATGATGACTACCATTATATCCCTCAGATGCCTCCACGACGACATGACGGTGAGGCATGTGGATCTAGCTCAGCTCCACCAGCACCACAGGCAGACCCCGCTCTTCTTGCTATACTTGAGCGGATGAGGCAGGATCAGGATCGCCAGGCCCAGGAGACCACAGCTACACTTGCATAGGTTCAGGCCAGATAGGATGAGTTCCAATGATAGCAGCAGCAGCAGGCCATGCAGCAGCAGCAGCTCCTCATGCAGCAGCAGTTACTTGGATTTATGCAGCATGTTGTTACTGTTATTGGGGCTCCACCGCCACAGCTTACACCTCAGCTCGGCTAGCCTGCCACCACTTCATAGACTCCAGCTTTATAGCCTAGTGGGCTTCAAAGTCAAGGACAGACAGCTACATAGTTTGCTTCACCTATAGAGCACGTGTCCTAGTGGTTTGCTTCGCCAGTGATAGCCTAGGGTCCACAGTTCACACCGCTTCATATGGGCTTCACACCGGCTCAGAGTTCATCGATGCTTGTGATAGACACCCCAGTCTCCAGGAGCCTTGGTGCTACTTTTAGTGAGTTAACAGAGCAGCCTACACTACCAGATCTACATGTCTCTGGTCCTTCCACACTTGCTCCTATTACTGGGACTATAGAGACACTCCCTTCATCAGTTGCATCATCAGAGTTGTCTGCTTTAGTGATACCTGCAGAGTCACGGGTCGTACCAGTACCAGATCTGACCCAGACTGCTTCAATGTCACTTCCAGCGACAGAGGGTCATACAGGTCAGAGCTTCGGATCAGAGGATGATGCTACCTAGTTCCAGATCGCTCATCACACCTCAGCGCCCGACTCGTCCGCTGCTGCCCCACCAACAGACCCTTAGGTTCTGGTGCTTGACGCCAAAGGGGGAGAGAGATCGAGTATGATAGACATAGGGGGAGCGATATATCTAGGAGGAGCTTATTTACTACATTTGGTTTTTTATGTATGATACATTACTATGCATTCATGTTTACTTTCATGCATTGAACTACATAAGTGTGATATGTGATATTTAAGTGATATTTATGTGATATGTGACATGTGTGCTCTCTACCTTGATCTTTATATATGTCATGTCACTTCATTATACTCATTTGCTTTGCTTCCGTGTTTTACTCCGATGCAAATGAGCTTTATTTCTTGTACTCATGCTTATTTAATATCTATTGAGTATATAATGTTGGCTTGGGTCATATAACCTTATCTAACCTCTTTGTTCTTATTGTCAAAAGCTTATATGAACAAAGCATGTTGAAAAACCTCATCTCTTTTACATACTCAAGGTTGTATTGTCATCAATCACCAAAAAGGGGGAGATTGAAAGCATCTAGGCCCCTAGTTGGGTTTCGGTGATTAATGATAATACGTGATTACTGTGACTAATGTGTGTTTTGCAGAAGCAATTAAGTTAGGTCATCGTAATGGCAATTGATTGGGCAATCATGGTTGTCATGCCCCTACAATGGAAATCATTTCGGTTTTCAAAGGATGGTCGACAAGGTTAAGGATGGACTAGTTCTAAGTGTCGTTTAGTGTTGAAGAGACACTTATAGTAGTTTAGGACATTATTTTTCCTTTGGCCGTACTATTAAGGGGGGTATGAACTAGTAGCTTGACCTAGGTGAGTCTAGTGGGTTAGGTGTGGTGCACACTTGTCAAATCTAGCACTATGTAGCTCCTAAATAGCCCTAAGATCAATTGGAGCAAACTTCATTCACATATGTTTACGAGTTGGAAGTGAATGGAGGGTCAAATATTGACCGGACGCTAGTTCCGGTGTGACCGAACGCTGGCGCAGAGTTCGGACAGTTCATTTGATCAAGGTGAAGTTGTCTGGTTGTGACCAGACGCTGAGTGAAATGTGACCGGACGCTGGGTGCCAGAGTCCGGTCAACATCAGTAAGGTTCTAGAGAGCAGTTTTCGTGACCAGACGTAGGTCAGAGTCCGGTCACAACTTAACAGCTCAGTGGCGGGGAGAACTGACCGGAGCATCCGGTCAACTTGACCAGAGCGTCCGGTCACCCCGCAGAGGCACATAACGGTTCGTTTTGAATGAGGGGTTATAAATACTTCCTCTATTCATTCAGGGGGTACTCTTGCCCATTTCAATAGCTAAGAAACACCCTTGAGAGTGCCAAGGAGAGCAAGATCCTAGTGAGGTGATTGAGATTTGAGAATCCAAGATTAAGCCCTCATTAGTGAAAAGAGAGTAACAAGTGTGCATCCACCCTTCTCATTAGGCTTGTTGTGGTCAAGTGAGAGTTCTTGCTTGTTACTCTTGGTGATCACCATCACCTAGCTGGCCTGGTGGTGATTGGGAGTTTGGTGATCATCCGACGAAGCTTGTGGATGATCCAACTCAAGTTGTGAGTGGTTGTGGGTGATTCACCGCGACGGAGTGTCGAAGAATCAACCCGTAGAGAGCACTTGATCCTTGCACAGATCAAGGGGGAGCTACACCCTTGCGTGGGTGCTCCAACGAAGACTAGTGGGGAGTGACGACTCTCCGATACATCGGCAAAACATCACCGCGTTCCTTCTCCTCTCTTTACCTTAAGCATTTACATTTGAGCAATTCAATTCTTATCTTTACATTACTTGAATTGTCGTGCTAGAGTAGGATTGGAACATAGGTTGCTAAACTTTTGTGTAGTAGAACAATAGGGACACTTTCTAGGCACAAGGGGTGAAGTGGGCTAACCGTAGGGTTTAATTATTGCAAAGAATTTTAGAATTAGCCCAATTCACCCCCCCCCTCTTGGGCATCTTGATCCTTTCACTCCTCCCCCCTGGACCACCCTCTGCCACTAGATAGGCTCGGCAACAGCCAAGATCCAGCGCCGCCGCCCTCCAGTCTCGGCTCTGGCCATAGGCCTTGTGCTGCTCGTCGCCATGGGCATCATCCTGGTGCTGACCCACCTGGAGCTCGAGCATGAGACGGATTAGTTCAGTGAATCCAACGTGGTGGGGCGGGGCACCTACGATGCGGTCTACCACGGGTGGCTCACCGACATCACTGCCGCCACCATCAAGCGTCTGCGGCTGGTGCACCAGCGGTAGGGCGAGCACGAGTTCCGCATCGAGGTAAACCAATCAACTCCACACACGTCACCTTCAACTCACGCCATCGTCCACGCGTTTAATCAGGCCAGGGATACTTTGGTCCTTTGAGGTGGCGGGGGAGAGGTGAAAACATTACAGTAAAAGAAAAAGGAGAGAAAATAGGTGAAATCTCTTGAATCAAAACAATTCGTAGTCTCAGTGTCATATTTTGAAAGGCATACGAATTGAATGTCAAATCTTGCAAGGCTTGTGAACTCAATGTCAAATATTGAAATTTCTCATTCTCTTCCGACTTCCAAGCAGACAGAAGGGCCATTTTGGACTCTAGATTCCTCGCTCCTTTGCCTGTACCATACCAAGGTCAGTCAGGTACTCTGGTGTTAGGCTCCACGAGACAATCTTGCTTTGCCGAGAAAACTTGTCCGGCCGAGCAAGTTTTGACTTGCTAATAGAGGAGAACCAAATTGTCTCGAGAACCAAACGGAAGAGCTGCTACACAAAACTATAAACATGCTCATGGGTTATAACCGAAGAAAAATACAAAAAACAATCTATCATTCATGGCAAATGGAATGATACATATCTTTTTACGATAATGATACCTTCAGGACATTCGGAATTTCTCAAAGGGACGAACGCGCCTGCCCCAGCGCCTCGCATCGCGCGCCCCCCACGCCAAAGGATGGGACAGATGCATCTTCCCCAATGCCTCGTGTCACGCCCCCACGCCTCGTGCCTCGTGCCAAAGGATGGGACGGATGCGCCTGGCCCCATGCCTCGTGCCTCCCGCTATGTCGTGATCCATCCGCTCCTGTCAGCCGTGGGCGACTTAGAGCTCCACATCGGTGTCGAGCTCCGCGTGAACGAGCCTCTTTTGTGGTGCAGCAAGTAGATGGGCACATGTTGCAACGATATGTTTTATGCGTTTCAGATGTATGTTGCATATGTTTTATCTGGATGTTACAAAAGTAGATCTGGTGTTGCATATGTTGCAATGACTATACTGGTATGTTGCAAGTATATGTTTCAAATGTTTCAGCTGTTTTAAACATATGTTGCAAGTATTTTATCTGGATGTTGCATATGTTGCACTGGCTATACACGTATGTTGCAAGTGTATGTTTCAAATGTTTCAGCTATTTTAAATGTATGTTGCAAGTGTTTTATTACATATATTGTAGTGTCCATACACATATGTTGTAAGTGCGTGTTGTAAATGTTTCATCTATTTTGGACGTTTATTGCAGCAAATGCCATTTACGTTGTAAGTGTTTTATTAGCAAGCACGGCTAGGAGCGCAGGTAGAGGTGGTCCCCTTGGACGCAGCGGTCCCTGTGTGCACAAAGCTAGGTGTGGAGCACGAAGCTGGGCCTGGAGCATGAAGGTGCATGCATGCTCGGCTGCTCTCTCTCTCCCCTTATTCTAGCCTGATGCGGCCGGTAAGCAGCAGCAGCATGCGGCCAGCAGGAGTGCGCGACCAGGTGTGGGCTCGTCGCTACTGCTCCTGATGGCAGCGGTGAAGGGTCCTAATGGCTAGAGGGTGATGAATAGCCTATAAAAATTTCTACAACAACACTAGGCAAGATGGTTAGACAAATATGAGGTGAAGCAAATGTTGTGCTAGCCTACTAAAAAAGCAAGCCACCTACCACAATTCTAGTTTCTACAGTCTCTAAGCACACAAAGGCTATGTCACTAAACTAAATTAGTGAGCTCTCAAAGACTAACTAAAGAGCCTCACTAACCACACTAGACCGACACAAGCTAGCTCTCAAAACTAGTTACACTAAAGAGCTTAGCTACACTAGGGAAGTAAATACATGAGAGGGATAGTGAGTTGTACCGCCATGTCGAGGAATGAACGAATCACAAGATGAAATCAATCAATCACAATAGCATCCCGGTGGCAAGAGATGACACAATGATTTTTCACTGAGATCCACTTGTTTGCCGGTAAGCTAGTTCCCATTGTGGCGATTCACTCACTTGGAGGTTCACGCGCTTATAGGCAACACACGCCTAACACGTAATCAGGTGCCACACAACCAACATAAGATGAGGATCACACAAGCCATGAGCAATCCACTAGAGTACTTTTGGGCTCTCCACCAGAGAAAGGTCAAGAACCCCTCACAATCACCACGATCGGAACCAGAGACAATCACCTTCCTTCGCTCGACGATCCTCGCTGCACCAAGCCGTCTAGGTGGCGACAACCACCAAGAGTAACAAGCAAAACCCTCAGCGAAACACAATCACCAAGTGTCTCTAGATGCAATCACTCAAGCAATGCACTTGGATTCGCTCTCAATCTCACAAAGATGATGAATCAATGATGGAGATAAGTGGAAAGGCTTTGGCTAAGCTCACAAGGTTGCTTGTCAAAGCAAATGGCCAAGAGAGTGAGCTAGAGCCGACCAAACACCTTATATAGGCATCCCCTTGAAATAGAGCTGTTGGGCTCATCACAGAACCCTGCTCGTGGTGACCGGACGCACAGGTCGAAATGATCTGATGCTCAACCACCTGCATTCGGTCATCAGATCGCTGCCACGTGTCACCTCCATTCAACCAGAGCCGCTGATCTCCAACTGCTATCTCTCAGCGCCCGTGCGGTTAAGTCAAGACCGGACGCACCCGTCGCAAGACCGAATGCTCCGATCAGCGTCAGAGCACTCGCGCGCACCATAGCCACGCCATGATCAGACGCGCCGTTTCCCGTAGCCTCCCGGCATTAGATCACTTCCAGTAAGCATCCAGAGCCGTTTTCCATGACTTGACGTGTCCGATCGCGCACGACCGAGTCAGGTCCTCACTGCCTCAGCTGTCAACCCTACATCAGCGTACGTCACCTGTGATCGGACGCAGGCCCTATGCGTCCAGTCACAATCACTATGCAGTGTCGAGTCGTTAGCTAGACAGAGCCCGAGCACGCCAACTCCACTATAAATGACCGGGCGCACAATAGCCGAGTTCGGTCACTTCGGGACCCAAGTCCGGTCGATCAAAAACTCCTCCTTTTAATCTCCAACTTCCCCCCTTGGTCAAATGTGCCAACCAAAGTGTATCACCTTGTGCACGTGTGTTAGCATATTTTCACAAACATTTTCAAGGATGTTAGCACTCACTAGAATCTAAATGCAAATGCAATGAGTTAGAATATCTAGTGGCACTTTGATAACCGCATTTCACGACGAGTTTCACCCCTCTTAATAGTACGACTATCTATTCTAAATGTGATCACACACACTATCACCAAAACACAAAAGCTCCTATTAAGTTATTGACGCCGGATTAATCCTGGATCACACACCAGCTAGGGCTAGGTCGCCCGGGTCGCCACGGACCGAAGAACGCAGCAAATAATAACCAACGCGCTTTCGCAATGAAGAGCGGCGATGTTTACAAGCAAACCAGCAAAGGATAACCAATCGTGCTTGCGTGACGAAGAGTCGGCTAGTTTTCAGGTAAACTAGAAAAGAAACCGTCGAAGCTCTCGCCCGGGAGAGACCCTGTCAGGGCAAGGACGTCGTCGGATTGCCCTAGGTCGGTCGGCGAGCCTAGAACGTCATCCTTGGTCGTCGGATTAAGGGATGAACAGTATGAGGCTAGAAAAGAGGGTAAAAGAGTTGAAATAGATTGATTTGTGTTTTGACGATTGTGTAGTTGGAATCCCTCCCCCTTTATATTTATAACAGGGCTGGTCTTTTCTCGTACAGGAATTAGAATATCCGAATAAAATAGTCCGGGTCAACCGGCAAGGCACCTGTGTACGCACGGGCACGTATCGGAACAGGACACCTCACCGAATATGTGCATGCTCTCGGTTTCCTTCACGTACGTACACCATGAGGCAAGTGACGTGATACACCTGATGTTTGCGGCATGATCCTTTTATCCATGCGTGGTGCAGCTGGACTCTCCCTCCTTCCTTTTTGCTAGCCGTATATATTCAATAAATATTCATTGGCCATTATTACTTCCTCTCTTTCTTTTCACTTGAATACGTTGGACTTAGAGAAAGCAGTAACCATCCATGTAACAGGAACTTGACCTTTGCCGTGCATTTAATCAAACGATCCAGACTACCGTCTTGCCTCACCACTAAATTATCTTCAACCAAATTTGAGTGTCAACATATGCCTCTCTGTTTTAAGGTGAGGTTTGAGTGTTTGACGAACCTGAAATCATATAAATCACTAAATAGCAACGATGCCTAACTTATCGGCTACTTAACATCTAAAGATGATGTATACATCGGCCATTTTTATATTTGTTTTGAGGGCGATAATAATATATCGGATGTATGTATAGTCAATATTACATCTTTTGAGCATGCTATTATAAATGGCGTACACAGTGCAGAGAGCTCCCGCTCTGTGCGGGCTCTGGGGAAGGATGTCAATGGTAAGCCTTACCATCGCCTGTGCAATGCGAGGAGACTGCGATTCGAACCCGAGACCTTCCGGTCACAGGCAGTAGGTCAGCCGAAATAAAATTCGCAATAGGTGTGAATGAATTAGGTAAATATTTGGGCTTTTGAGCATGAATGACATAAATTCTAAATTATTCCATGGCAGATGCATTGACGGATTACTTGATGAAAACCAATGAGGTGATCCCCATTGATTTTCTAGCCGATTGCTTGGCTTTTGTGGGGCCATCTGCATGTATGTTGCTAGCAGCACGATTAACATATTTAATTGGCCAGATACGACTAAGGAAGCAACGACGCTGGCCACGATTAAAGCACGTATATTTAATCGGCCAATTTTGATTAGAGGCGATAAAATAATAATGTTGGCCATGTATTGACCTGAATTAACTGCATAAAAAAATGTGAACCGTCTTGGGTAAATTGGGAAGTACATATACCTCTCTGCAGTGTTCAAGGTAGTTCAAAAGTTCTATGGCAAATTCATCCATTCAAGATCAACATTGTCCAAACCGTGTGCGATGTAAAATCAGCTTCCCTAATCCAATCAGTTGTCCTGCTGGTCATTGTTAGGTAACGTTTTGGGGAGTCTAAAGTCAGTCTTTTAGGTTTTGATGACTACTAATTTTTGTTATACTTGTATAGAATATAGCAAATATTTTTACTTTTTATGAAACTAATTTGCAAGACAAATATACTCGTATCACTACCAAGGATTCAAACACAATAGGTAAAAGGTAATTTGTGACTGAAGGGATTACATTAAGTTTCAAGACAACCTATCCACGAATCATCCTGCACCTTGGGTAAATCTGTTCCAGGCCATCTTGACCTCATGAACTCGATGGACCTGAGGTTGGACGTAGTAATTGAGTGTCTGTTTGGCACGGCTTCGGCTCTGACCACAGCTTTTGCAGAGGAGCCATACCAAATACTTTAGAATAAACTGTTTTGTAATGAATAGTAGAGGAGCCAGAACTATTTTTGGGTTCTGAAACTTCCCAATTTTTCTTATGCAGGTCGGTAGAGTTGTGAGGTACAGGTGCAACGTATCTATATCAGAGGTGTTAAACTGCAGCACATCTCTGTTTGAGCGGCTTTCATTTCCTACACTACTGATTCATGGATCAAAGTGTAGGTATTAGTATTCATTAACACAATCATATCACCATACCAGTTGTTTCCCATTCTTGCAATGTAATTTCTTATATGCATCACTAGTGGCCCTTGCGCATGCCGTTAGGATGATCAATTCAGAGGCCCTATGACTTCCTGTATCAGCTTTGAGCCTTTGAGCTCACACGCCATAGAGATTCTCGTTTCATTTCCATTCAGAGTTCACATGTCGTTAATTTTTTTTTTGGGTAACGAAACAGGAGGGGTCAAGCGCGTACTGAATATGTATAAATTAAGGGCAAGGGATTAGGCACGACGGAGTGAAAAACCAAATGAAGAAAACGGATCATCTAATGGTGTGCAAATTCATGAATAAAAACTGCTTGGCAACATTGAACAGTGGGTGGCTGCTGCTTGAAGATGAAGTTGTTACTGTTGTTCCAAATGCTCCAACACATTAGATTTTTTAAGATAATGTATTAATCACGTTTTTTTACTAAGGAGAAAGCAGAGTACAAACACACAAAGAAAAACGGCATAGAGCTTAATTAAGTATTTTATTTCTCCTTTGCCAAGGATGGCCAGCCAAAGCTGCAAAACCAAATAACTTTGAAGAACCACCAAGTTAGAGCATAACCGACCATTGAGACTATATCTCGTTGTTTCTAGACAGTGAACAAAGTAGTGACTATGGCGTTTACTACAATGATGAGAACTACAATTTTCTTTATTCTTCTCTTTTTCTTTATTTACTCCAGCTGTGTACTTCTGAAATAAAAATTTGTGTGTATATATATATATATATATATATATATATATATATATATATATATATATATATATATATATATATATATATCCTTGCGAAGCAGTCATACAACAAAACAAACTAAATATGATGCAATGTCAAAGTCTTGCGTGCAACTTGATACAATAATACTCGATTCCTTTCATTCTGAGACCAAATGGAACGTATGGAAGAACATGGCCAGTTATTGCAAGCCTGTACTTGTGTTTGACGAGGACATTCTTCTCAGCTGAGCTCTTTATATACATATAAGCGCGGTGCTCTTACATATTGGATTATTTAATAGATGTACCTGTTTGGAACAACAATATTACTTACAATTAATTATTATCTATATAGGTGCTAGGATCTGATTCAAAAATGTTGGAATCAAATTATCACATTCTTAGCCAAAATTGCTTTATTTTACATAATATGCTATATTTCGGACATTGTCGGTGTTTCGAACCACCGGCCAGTAAATACGCGTCTGGCCCGGATGGCATGCTTAGAGGACACAAGGATTTATACTGGTTCGGGTGGAATGTCCCTACGTGCAGTCTGCTGCTGCTCGTGTTACCGGCACTAGTTTGTAGTAGGGGTTACAAACGGGCGAGAGAGGGAGAAGTTCCCAAGTCTCTGGTGAAAAGATCGAATGGGGTTGGGTCTTGTTGAGCTTGTTCAACCATGTGCTCGTTGCCCCTTCTTAGGGCGTCCTACTTCCCCTTTTATAGGTGAAGGGGAAGACGCAGGTTACAGAGAGAGGAAAGAAGAAAATCGAGCGAGAAGAAGACCTCTAGGGCCGCCGCATCCTTCTTCTCTTTCATGCGGGTCCCGCCGACGCTGTAGATGGTGATGGGGACGGCTCCACGTCGGGCTCCTGTTCACCACTGGTTCCATGCCCCGGCGTCATCAGTTGATCGTGGCGTCCTATCCTGTCCCGGCGGACGGCGTGGTGAACCGACGTGCCAGTCAGCGGTCGTATGGGGAGTAGGCAGCACAGCGGCCACACACCCATCACTGTTGGCGATGTGAACCCCTGGGCATGGCGTGACATGGCCACGGGTCACGTCAAGATGTGACTGCTTCCTTCCCGGTGTCAAAGTTTGACCCTGGGGTCATATCCTTAGACCCATAGTGGTTGGAAGCGGTATGGGTCTCCATCGGGCGAGACAGAGCCCGTGCCCTCGGGGTCAGGCGAGACGGAGCCCATGCCCTCAGGGTCAGGCGAGACGGCCCCCATACCCTTGGGGTCGGACGACACAGGGCCCGTGCCTGAGGGGTTGGGCGAGACGGAGCCCGTGCCCTCAGGGTCGAGCAAGACTAAAATACGTCCTCGATTATGTAGGAAGTTTGTCGTCCGCGGTCCTCTGATCCCTTCGTCGGGTATCCCTAATACTAATACCCGACAGTAGCTCTCGAGCCTGCGGAGGAGTAGGATACTCCTTCGTAGGCATTTTCGGATGGAGGGACTTAGAGGGCTTCGACCTTCTGCTGCCCGTAGGACGCCTTGGTGGGTTGTGATTCCCTTCTGTCACGATCGGACTCCTTAGGAACATATAGCTGTGGGATTCGGGGCCCAAAAGATATTTCTCTTGATCCTGATCCCTCCCTAGGATCTGATCGATCCGCCATCGTCATGCGACCGCGTATTCGGTCTCCTTGCGAGTCCAACTTCCCTTGAGCCCCCGCGCGTAGCAAGGGTCCGGTCGAGGGGTCAGCTCATCTTGTGATCGTCCTCCCTCAAGCGTTTTTTTGACAAAACGGAGGGGCTGAGCCGTGTCATATTTTCCTCGATGGACGAATCATGGTGGTCGGTGAGCTATTAACGGACTAGTCCGAGTGGGGCCCCAACTTCCTGTTCGCGGGAGTCCGGCATGGGTCAGCTGGTTACTGACTCTAGATTCTTGGCGGCCAATCCATATAGTTCTTGGGTTTGTTCGACCGGTCCCAGGGGCTCGTTGCCTTTCTTCAAGGAAAAACCATGGACTATGAACCGACCAAGACTCAAACGTGGGCGGGGATGCCTGCAGCGCTCGTGCGCTTGGGTACTGGCTGCTAGTGGGCTCATCCCTTTCCACCGCTCACTCCAAAGGTGCCCCAGAGCGGTTGTGAACCCTCGGGTGGGCCAACCTTCGAACTCCTGGTCCCGAATGGGCCGTGGGAGCATTTTTAGCTCCATATCCCTCCTTACCTGTGGTGGTTCTCGGCCCACCGAACGAGGCGAATCGTCATCTGGTGCATCTTTCGAGGTAGCGGCTCGAGGTGGCGTGCGCACATTTTTCAGAGAGGCGATATGACGCGGTGCGGCAGGCGTGTAGATCTAGGTGGACGGTTCACCTCTCGCTTCACCCCGCCTTATAAATAGCGGCCTCCCCTTCATGTTTCGGCACACTAAACCGCAACCTTGCCTTTTCCACCTTTCCGCCGCCGTCGTTCAGATCTATGGCCCTTGCTAATCCACTGCTAGCGTCTAAGGGCCTTCACTTCTCCGCCACTGCCAAAAAGTCCTTGCTCCTCCGTCTTTGCTTTTCATGGAGTCGTGGTACCGCTCCAACGTCACCTAGGCTCGCATGGAGGGCCTTGTCAAGCAAGGTCTTCTTCGTGGGAGGGCCGACGCGATGGAGTGGCTGGTTCTAGACAATGAGGATGTGCCGATGCCGCTCGATGGTTACATCGTCTCCTTCACGCCCTTCCATGAGCACGGGTTCGCAATTCCCCCTCATCCATTCTTCTGGGGGCTGCTGCACCACTACCAGATTGAGCTGCAGCACCTCAACCCCAATGGGATCCAGCACGTCATGACCTTCAACACGATGTACGAGGGGTACCTGAGGATCGAGCTGCACTTTGAGTTGTGAAGGTACTTCTTCGCTGTCTCCCTGCACATGAAGAAGCACAGAGGCAGGGAGATCCTGGTGCCGATGGGATGCATGGGCATCCACCTCCGGGGGCAGCAGGTGGCCAAGTACATGCCTTGCCAGCTATCTAGATGTAACAAGGGGTGGCACGCACAGTGGATCTACTTGAAGAACGACCCCGCCGCACCCTTGCCGGTCTTCACCGGGTGGCTGATCGAAGAGGTGTCGCCGATGTGGCTGTAGGGGCCACCTGTCAAGGAAAAGAAGAGGATGCGCGACATCCTCGAGGTCGTCGCATCCCTAAGGAGCCATGGCCTTCATGGGGCCGGTGTCATTAGGGCATATCATGCGAGGTCGCGCAGCGCATCAAGGAGGCGACAGAGGAGTCCAACGCCATGTTTTTGATCCTAGGACATCCCGTGATGCGGCCGGAGCAGGGCTTTTATTGAGCTACCGGCGGATTTGGGCTTTCGGGCCTCCATCGCGTCGTTGCCGGAGCACACGGCCGTGACGGCAGCGAACCGTGCCGCAGATGAGTGGAGGAAGAAGGATAAGGATGACAAGGAGGTGAGGCAGTGAGCGAAGCAACGAGCGAGGCTGAACCGAGGAAAGTGGCGGCAGGGTTCAGAGGAGGTAGAGGAAGAAGAAGAAGAAGAAGAAGAAGGCGATGGTTTCGGGTCACCCATCCAATGGGATGAGCTGGGCGACGGGGACGAGAATCCATCTTTGCCACAAGATGGGCCTTTCCTGTAGCATGCCTCGGGGTAGGAGGGGAAGGACGTGCCCTCGGAGCTGGCAGAATCAAGCCGCCCTGCTCCGTCCAGGCGTCCCGCGGCGCCCCTGGAATCGATAAGAACCGGCCGCTCTGCTCCATCCGGACCCTCCGAGCAAAGGGAGGGCTCTAAGCGGCAACGTGCTGATGAGGAGCAGCCACGGTCTGGTGGGCTCACTACTATAGAAATGAACTTGCGTAGCGTTGCATAATTGGCCTCCGTGGCGGGCACTATTTTTGCCCGCCACGGTAATTCAGTGGCCGGCGGCCACTGAGACGCCCGCTGCGGTAAATCCCCATTTACCGCAGCGGACATCTTAACACGTCCACCACGGTAAATCGATTTACTTCAGCGGGCAACCTTATTTGCCCGCTGCGGTAAATCCCCATTTACCGCAGCGGACATCTTAACGCGTCCGCCACGGTACGGGCACACTAAAAGGCCCGCCACGGAAAAAGGCAAGGCCCAAATGGCCCAGTGCCGGCCCGATAGTTGTCTTCATATATAAGCCAGCACTTAGGGTTCCCTTTCACTCCTCTCACCCCCTCGCCCTCCCTCTCACTCTTCTCAGACACGGCCGCACTCCCTTCCCACGCACTGCATCCTGAGAGATGAGCCCCTCTCCCTCGACCCCCACCCCCTACACTCCCCATCCTCTATCTCTCCCGGCGGTGGCGGTGCTCTTCTCAGCCGTGGTGGCACGGCTCATGCGGGCGAAGGGCGGCACCGTGGTGTGGCTCGTGTGGAGGGAGGATGACGCGTTGAGGCGGCTCGCACGGGCGGAGGTTGTCGCGATGGCCCATCCTCCACCAGGCTACAGCACGCGCGGCGTCATCTTGATCCACCTCCTGCGACGGCCACGGCGGCAGATCTGCCCCGGCGAGGGCGTATCCGGCCCCGGCGAGGGTGGATTCGGACCCAGCGGCTCCACGGCGTCGATCCAGCCACCAGCGGCTCCACAGCGTCGATCCGGCCACCGGTGGCTCCACGGCATGAATCCACATCTGGCGCCCCTCTCCTGGCGGCTGGTGGGCCTGTCGACGGTGGATCCGGCGAGGTGGAGCTCAAGGCGAGCTCGCATCGGATCCCGGTGGCGCTAGGGTTGTGGTAGGGTTTTGGACTATTGGGTTGGAAACGGGCTCGCCGGTGGGATGGGAATGGGCTCGTTGGCGGGCTCCTAGGTTTTTTTTGTTTTTTAAAAACATTAACCGCGGCGGGCAAGGCCGCCCGCCGTGGTTAAGCCATGATTTACCTTGGCCTCTAGGCCGCGGCGGACGGCTTTGCCCGCCGCGGAAAACCGAAAACGCCCACCGCAGTTAAAGTTTGTGTAGTAGTGGCTGGCCCCAAAATGTCATCGTCCGATGACGTCAAGGTGAGTCAAGAGTTTTTTCGCCCTTTTGTTCTAACGAATTTTTGTCATAAACTGACTGTCACGTCCTTTGTAGTGTCGGAGGACGTGGGACTCTCCTGAGGCTTACGCCGAAGAAGAGCCTCCTCTGGCAGACGTGCCAGGAGTCGGCTGGCACCGTGCCGGGGGTGAGCGGGAGTGGCGCTGGGGCGGCCACGACATCGATCGGGGAGGCACAACCGATGGCTACGTCCATGGGAGAGCAGATGGAGGAGAGCGCGTCCAGGGTGCCCATGGCGGGCATGGCGTAGCTAGGTGTTTCCACGACATCGTAGGTGGCAGCGGTGCAGCCGGAGCCGCCATCCGTGTGGGTGGCCGCCTTCCCAATAGGGCAGATGGAGGAGGACGTACCTGAGGAGTCCTTAGCGGATGTGATGATGGGGCAGGCCTCCACATCCACATCACTCGCACCCTCAACCGCTGGAGGGTTCGCTTCGGAGGAGTTGCTGCCGCAAGAGGGGTTGGTGCCGCTTGGGATCGGCGCGGAGCCACCTCGGTCTCTGGTCTGGGTGAGCGGCGTCCCACACGCATGGGGAGAATCCCAAACCTGGTGGGTAGATCGGCGAGACCTAGGGGTGATGCTTTTGGCCCTTGACGATGCAGCAGAGGAGAGGGAATGGGGAGCATCCACATAGAGGTTGGGACCGCGGTTCATGCCCTGACCACCGTGCTGAGCTCGCTACGTGACATTGTCGCCCCAGTTGGCCAGGTATGATATGACTGTGCTTTTGACCCTCATTTTCCCTTTCTGCGCCTCTAAGTCTTGTCCTCTCAGTAATCCCTTATGGTCCATAGCCAGGAGAAGTCCCAATTCCTCGCCAAGGAGACACGGCGGAGTGAGGGGCTAGCCGCACAGCTCGCTGCCACCAATCAGGAGGTGGCTGAGCTTGCCCCTGCTATCCAGGAGCTGGCCGACCTCTGAGTCAGGTAGAACAATGCTCGTGATGATGCCCACGAGGCCGGGGAGAAGATCATGGCCCTGATCGAGAGGGCACGCATGGACACCGTGGAGGCCGAGCGGCTACGGAAGGAGCAGGACGATTTGCTCCGGACTGTAGAGGGGCTCCGCACGGAGCGTGACTTGGCTCGCTAGGAGCACACCGACGCCCAGCATTGGATCAACCTCCTCGATGGTGAGCATGAGGGGGAGAGGGACCTAAAGGCTACAGGTCGAGGGCGTGTCTGCCAGGCTCACCATGGAGGTCGATCAGCGCCAAGAAGAGGTCCAACGCCTGGAGGCCGAGGTGACCCGGCAGCACGATGAGGTGTGCAGGCTTCGGGCGGACATGGACGGTAAGCCTTTGGTTTCCCTTGTTGTCTTTCTTCCTAGAATCCGTGGTAGGCCTTTTGACATGGTCGGTATGTGACTTGGATAGGTCTCAACGATAAGCTTGGGGCGGAGGTGATGAAGAGCCATGGCCTGGAGAAGGAGCTCGATGAGGTGAAGGCCTCCCTCCTGAAGGAGACCGACGAGCACGATGTCGTGCGCATTGCCGTCCAGCAGGTCTTCGACGACCTCAAACTGGCCCCGGAGCAGGAGACGAGCTCGTTCGTGGTTCGCACTGTCCAGATTACGGATCGAGTGCGTGAGATCGCGAGGGATGCGCTTCGCTTCGGCATTCACCGATCATTCATGATCGCTCGCTCTCACTATTAGAGCATCGATCTACCGATGATGAGCCAAGGCTTCGCGCATGTCTGCTCCGACGTCGAGCTGGAGGACATCGAGAAGGAGGTGGCCCCTCTGGCATAGGACCAATCTGCCAAGATAGAGCATGAGATCATCCCACCGAAAAATTAGTTACTTAGATAAGCCAGGCGGCGAACTTGTAATAAGTGGACAAGTTCTTAACTTTTGTTGTGGCCGAACAGACTTTTGGCTCTTCTCCCCTTTTTTATGTATAAAAAGTTTAATGCGTTCCGATCCTTTCCATTGTTAAGACCATAAAGCTCGAGGTGCGGACAAAAAAACTCTGATCACGCTGGTGAGCAAAAAAGTCGTAACCGCTGGGGCATAGGTTTCTTGCAGTCCGACCAGTTTTACTCAGCGTTTGTTTCTACAACCCTTGCTTCTAGATCTTAACGTGAGAAAGGGTCGGGCATAGCGGTTGTATTCTAAATAGGTATGCTCTTATCAGCCCCCAAGTGAGGCCTGGCCCCGTGCCATTGCTGGGGTCGAGTGTCACTAAAGATCAAGGAGATGATAGCAAAATCGATAAGAGAAAGTGTTTTTCATTTTAGAAATGTCATTCTTAATTTTCATAAGCACATGCATAGATTAGGGGTAAAAGCGACGTAGCTGCTCGGTGTTCTAAGTGTTGACAAAGACTTTGTTGTCGATGGTCTTGAGCTTGTAGGTGCCAGGCCGGAGCACCTCCGCAACATCGTATGGTCCCTCCGATGGAGGAGAGAGCTTGTGGCGGCTCTTGTTGCTCTGGACGAGGCAGAGCACTAGGTCCCTGATGTTGAAGGCCCGATCCATCACCCAACGACTGTGGTACTGGCGCAACGCTTGTTGGTACTTGGCCGAGGGGAGGAGGGCAACATCACGAGCTTCATCGAGCTAATCCATGGCATCTTTGAGGGTTGCCTCGACTCCCTGCTTGTTGTACGCCCTGACCCTCGGTGCTCCATAGTTGAGGTCGGTCAGGAGGATAGACTCAGAATCGTAGACCATGAAGAAGGGTGTGCTGCCGGTGGCCCGGCTGGGGGTCATCCTCAGGCTCCAGAGCACCACGGGGAGCTCCGCAACCCATCATCCGCCAAACTTGTTTAATCGGTTGAAGATCCTAGGCTTGAGGCCTTGTAGGACCATGCTGTTCGCGCGCTCGACCTACCCTTCATGCGGGGTGCACCATGGCGGCCCAATAGATGCGGATGTAGTATTCATCACAGAATCGGAGGAACTTTTTCCCGATGAACTGCGTGCCTTTGTCCATGATAATGGAGTTCGGGACTCCAAAGTGATGGATGATGTCAAGGAAGAACAGCACAGCTTGCTCGGACTTGATCACGGAGATCTGTCAAGCCTCTATCCACTTTGTAAACTTGTCTACGATGACAAGCAAGTGCGTGTATCCCCCGGGCGCTCTCTTGAGACTTTCGACCATATCGAGCCCTCAGACCATGAATGGCCACGTGATGGGGACGTTTGGAGTGCTTGGGCTGGTAGGTGGGTCTACCGAGCATAGTATTGACACCCTTCGCAGGTGCGCACGATCTGTTCAGCGATCGACTTCTACGGTCGGCCAGTAGAAGCTGATGTAGAAAAGGCCCGATCTTCCGAAAGGTATGATAGTGTCGATTGGTGGAGACTCAACGTTCATGATCTAGGCTTCAAACCAAAACTGATTCGGACCCCCGCAACAGTTATACCACTGCTCCGTTGGTTATCAACCACGCGAACGCGATTGACCTTGCCGAGAAGGCTTTCCTACAAGCGAATCGAGAACACAAGCAAGAACGGGATGAACGCAATCTAAAATTGCAAATAGATATGAGGCTTATGAAAACAAGAAGGAGTTCAAGTCTTTATTCGAAAGGACTAATCGCCACATGCGAACAAGATCAAGAACTGGGGCCCTGGTTCACAGCAAGTAGCCTTGGCGGCACAGTTGCTGCAAAATGATGTCTGTTTCATGAGGAAATCAAGAACTAAACAAAACCCAAACCCTAAGGAGAGCGACAGCTGCTAATTATAGAGTCTTGGGCGTCACCCCCCTAGACACGCCCCCTAATGGGCCCAAACACGATACACAGTCCAATGGACCAAAAGACGGTGTCGTAACACCCTAGTAGATTCTGGATGCTGACTTGTTTCGACAATTCCTATTTATTCCGAAGGGATTTTGATGTGAGACCACTTGCATTGGATTCCTTATCTAATTAGCTTTCTATCCATATGTGGATCGTCAAAAACGGAGCCCAGACGCGCCCGTGTGACTAGTTTTTATGATAGACTGGTCTTGGAACCCGAGATGGGCTCCAACTTCAGTTTGACTAGGCCTCCACCATGAGAAAGATGAATTGGACGCCCATGCTGGACCTCCTCCTCTCCTTGGCTTGTATGCGGCGAAGTAGTGATATCCTCATCAGAAGCCCTATCGGAACGTATTTCCGACCAGGGTTCTAGGTGCGGCATGGTACCCGCAGACCCCACCGTAGATATCTCTCAGCAACCATTTCCCTTGTTCGATGGGGATGCAGCGCTGCAGGATCCTGGTGTGGTTTTGCTTGTAGAGCTCACCCTCAACAACGACGAAGGACTTGGTGCGACGCGCGAGCCACCGAGCCTCTGTTTTGTTCGTCGGTAGCACCTCACGTAGGAGGTAGTCGAGGTAAGGTGTCCTCCAGTCGGCTAGATGGTCGGGCTCCGCCGCTGGATCTTCGTCAAGCTCCATGACTTTGGGGTCGGAAGGAGCCGACGGTCGGTTAGCCCCCGAGCCCAGGGCAGACGGCCCGTCCCCTGTCTGTTCCGGCTCCTCGTAGCGGACCGAGGGCTTGTACTGTTCACTGGCGAAGATGTTCGTCGGCACCGTCTCTGGGCCGGACGCCACGCCATTTTCGCCAGCATGTCGGCCGCCTCGTTGAGCCGTCTCGGGATGTGGTTGAGTTCGAGGCCATCGAACTTGTCCTCCAGCTGGCGGACTTCTTAGCAATACGCAACCATCTTGGCGCTATGACAGCTTGACTCCTTCATGACTTGGTCGATGACCAGCTGGGAGTCGCCCCGGACGTCAAGCTGTCGGATGCCCAACTCAACGGCGATGCGTAGGCCGTTGATGAGTGCCTCATACTCGGCCACATTGTTGAAGGCAGGGAAATGGATGCGAACCATGTACCTCATGCGTACCCCGAGGGGCGAAATCAATTTTACTTACAACCCTTAACTCAAAACAAAAAATATCATCTATAACCCTTCTGCTGCTTTAGATGCTCGCACCAGCTGCCGCTACATCTGTCCATTTGGTGGTCTGTTGCTGATCGATTTTTGTGCTTCCTCTCATATATGCTGGTCTATTGTTGTTTTCCTCTATGTAGGATATCTTGTTTGTTGATCGAGGAAAAAAAAGATTCTATCAAGCATTGCCAATCAAAAACGCATATAATTTCTTCTACTTGTTAAGCTATTGTATTTACTAAAATTTGTCTAGACCAGTAAACCAATACATTCTTTTTAGATGAAATAAGACTAAGATAAATCTATAGGAAGTACTCTTTAAATTCATAGGAAGTACTCTTTCAGCTACATTCCTTGTCATGTTTTATTCTATTTTGCCATCCATTGCTCTTGATCCTCGTAGCAATATTAAGCGGGCCATATATCATCTACCTCCCTCTGTTTGCTGCTATTTTCCAATTCCAGTTCTCAGACTGTATGTGATAAATTACAGATTGATAATTTTAGGCTGTGCTCAATTCATATTATGTAGTACTTTAGACAGTAGGCCATACATAGACATGTACGGTTCTATTATGAAGTTTCCTGTGTCACTCTAGCACACCGTATGTCCATGAAAAAAAACCCAACTAGACTCCTTTGCTCTCGCGCGCGGGGGCACGTGTATTCCACCGGTGTACCTGAACTCCTCATTACGGATAAGCACCGATTTTAACATAGGGCGTGGTGCTAAATTGGTAGCTTTGCGCCAGCCGGTTTAAAATTTGAACCGCACGCACGGGCCCCGACTGTTCCATCGCAGGGATCACAGCGCCGGTGCAGCAAAATTTACAGTGCCCCATGCGGCATCGTCCTCGTCCCCTGCACCGCACCGTCAGAGGCTCTGCACGGCGGACGGGGGTGTGGTCGCCTTCCCGCCACCATTCTATATTCCCGCGGCCACCACGGCCCACGAGCCACGGCGGACCGCGGATGGCGACGGCACCACGCACCAGGCCACTGGCACTACTACAGAATCGTTTTTTAGTTGGCTTCTAACCCTTTGTGGGGGCGGTTTTACCGGCCGTCCCTACGAAGGAGTGGCTACAAATTGCTGATTTGTTGGGGTGGTTCCCAGACCGTCTCTACAAATCGATTTGTTGGGGCGGTTACAGTACCAGCGGCCCCTACAAATCTATTTGTAGGAGCAGCTACAGTACCAACCGCCCCTACATTGTATTTTTCCGCCAACAAAAATTCAAATTACCAACACGTGCTCCCCAAATCATCCCGTGACAAGTAAAATACATGATCAAGTATCCTGGCAAACTTGACTGTAATATTGTGGCCCAAACAAAATTGTTTAGCTAAAAGTTTCTAAACATCTTCTATAGTACAAAGAATCATAATAATAACAAACAGACTCAGTATGACAACATAAGATATATCTATATTACAAAAAGACCAAGCAAGCACTTAAGTGCTAACAAAACAAAAAAAATAGAGGTAGCATGTGTAGTACAAGTAGATATGTAACAAAACAAAAAATAGAGGTAGTATGGGTCTTCGAAGCCTTCCTTTTTCTTACTAAGCCCTGCAGGTTGTATCACAATCATCCGATTTTGACAAACCATCTTTACTGGTGACTCTAATCAGTACTAGTGCAACAACTTACTTTTCTTTGAGGTGCAAACCTTACAGAGGAGGGGTCTTTTTCTCTCCAACTGATTTTGCACCTACAAAAATATTGACATGGACTCATGGAAAGCCATTGTAAACACCTTGGATGCAAATGTTAACTTTCCAAAAGAGACATAATGCAGCAGACTCACATTGTCAGACGCAACAATTTTTGGGTTTGTTGAGTGTCCTAGGGAAGCATAGATAAACCATGTCATCATCACTGAACAACCACTCATTATTATAGTGAAAAAGCACATGAAGGTCACCCTTACCGTAGAGTGGTGAACAAGAATTTGGAGGGCAGATGCTTGTTAAAGAATTTTCCAAAGCAGATAAGGGGGTGCCCATCTTAGAAACTGAAGCATTTTCAGAACCTTGAGTTAATACTGCCAGTTTTTGCTGTGGTTCTCTCATTGATCTTTTTGCACAAGAATACTCGGCATCATGTGAATGGCACCAGAACATGTGACTTCGGACGTTTTCCAGATGCAAGTGCCTGCCTGAAATTGGCCTGTGTCTGTGCAAGTTATATGGCACATCAGATTGCATATGGCAAATGTCGAAAAAGTGTCATATAATCTCAATACTTACGACAATGCTACCACACAATAGAATCTGATGGAGTGCTAAATTACACAAAGTTTTTTCCCCATAACATGTCTAGGCACATGTTTCATTAATTGGCCGGTGTCTAGTATAATTATAATATTTCGTTTGGATTTTACAGTGCAAATTCTACTGTCTTGTGGGGTGGCATGGCCCCTGCTCAAATCCCTCACTCCAGGGAATGGAGTCAAGGAGCAAACTAAAATAATTGTTAGATCATATTCCAGTGCTTGACAAGTTTACTTCACAGAAATTGTCGCTATATGAAAATGCAGTCTCTGAAACCCTTAATTCCAACTAACATGAAGCGGCAAGCAAAACCAGATCTAGAACAATCAATCAATCAAACAACTACAGTAATGGAAAAAATGTCGTTTTAAGTAAGGAATCATAAAAACTGCACTATAAACTCACCAAATAAAGCTAACACGGAAAATTTTCTATAAAGAAACTGAGCTACTGTCAAGAACAGCTTGCATCACTTTCATGTTTTATTTTACCAGCATGAGTTTAAGATACTACTGCAGTTTTTTTTACCTGCAAGGCTGTAACTCGAATGGGCACAATGCAATACATCAACCACTGAATGGATGGACCTGCTCCAACTAATGTTTCAGCTACTTGTTGTACTAGCACAAGATTAATGATATCTTGCCCTGCTAATGGACACACCCTGCATACAACAAGAGAGATAAATATCCAGCTAATGCAATAGCTGCTGAATACAGCTCAGTTAGAACTTAGAAGTACCTTTGGCTTCCCTGTGCTGCCACTTGTGTACAAAAGGAACAATGGATCCTCTGCATCCACCCGTTCCACATCAGTACGAAAAAATGTCCACTGCCTTAGCAAAAAAATCAACACAATAGCAAATTTCGTATCAAAAAATACTTACTAGTGGACCATCGTCTCTACCATTGGCCCCTAACTTTTGGGTCGGTTGCCTGTTAACCACCCTAACATAAATACCTGACAAAGTAAGAATTACCAACATGAATAGTTCAGATATAGTATAATTGAACTTACTGTCAGAATAGCTGCTAGAGCCTATATCATAACTACAGCTAGAAGGATGTAAAATACTATTTTTGCTAAAGTGCAGGTATAAATACAAGTACAAGCACAAGTCATAAAGCATAGACTGAGGTGCATATACAAATCAACCCATAATAAGCCCCCCAAGAAAAGGAGAAAAGCATCACTGACTATGCAACAAAAGATGAATCAGCTGTTATTTGGACTTAATTTGATTCTGACTGGGGTGTTTGGTTCTGCGTTTTCCTTTTGTTATACAGAAAATAGCACTTGGCATCCAACAAAGCAACACAGCTGCCAGAATCTTAGGTTCAAGCTCAAGCGTCCAAGTAGTGGCAACATAATAAAACCAACCAGGTGTTATACAAGTGTCCAAGTATTCAACAATTTACACAACATATCAACTCATAAAGAAGAATAAAAAATAAAGAGTATCTTCCATTCTTCCTTGTACACATTGTGAAAAATCAAATAGGTGGCACTTAACTAAGTTTTTTAACTCAATAAACATGTACCAACATCCTATCAGAAAATATGACTCATTATACATAATAAGCCACTGCATATACCATTAACTTGCATGTCAGAGTGTAAAGGCCAGTGCATCCTAAAAGGTACTTTGTTACTGAGAAGGATACACCAAACCTGCATAAGAAAAAAATCGATTCAAAGTCTAAGTAAATAACGGATACGTATAGGTTGAACATAGTGGCTGCAAATGAAACTCAAGGTAGGAAATCAATACACGCAGGTAGTACAATAGTAACTAAAAAGGAGCACGTGTTGATTATTCCACGATGATCCTAAACAAACCTAATGGTTCAAGGAGAATGAAAAAAAAGGAAATGGAATTGACCTTAATATCGCATTCAGCTTGCTGTAGCATTTCTCTATTAGCTCTTGAAAGCTGAAAGCTTTTTGCGGTATACCATACAGTATACGACCTGGACATAAGCAAGAATCACAAAAGGCTATGCATATTCCTACTTAACTTTTATAACAAAATGAAGCAATTTGTTCAACCATTTTGTTGCTCAGGACTCATATATCAACATTGTCATCCAAAGTACAATTATCTCATGTTTCTTCCTATAAATAACATAAGGAGTAAAGATGACTGCAGAAATCATTTAAGCTACAGCAGCAACACATAATGGAGGAGGCTATTCATTCTATGCCATCCAGCAAACAAAAGTAAAGCTCACATCATTCACATGTATTCATGCATTTAGGTCTGGCTTGTTGGGGAAAGAGTACTCAGAGGTCAGAGCAAAGAATATTGCCACCAAAAATAGAAGATAAAGCAAATGATTAACATATAAGATCTGATGATGACTCGATAAAAGATGTTTTCTAAAAATATTCAATGATTTTCTTAGCATTGCCATCCTGACTAGAATATGGATATCCATTTCTAAAATTCTTAAAAGGAGAAAGGAGATGTCAGCCGAGGAGGATCTAGGCGGCCAGCGGGGAAAACAAACAAAGCAGCGGCAAGGCGGTGTAGATCCGGCCATAAGATTCAAAACCACATCCGCCGATTGACTGGCGTGCGACCAAAATCGATGGCGGATCCGGCCGGCCAAAATCCCCGCGACCCGCATCGAGCTCATCCTCGCCGCCGCACCCGCTTGCCAGATCCAGGCTCGTTCTCGCCGGATCAGGCTTCTCCTCGCGGATCTGGTGGTGGCCACTCGGATCTGGGCTGGTCCTCGCCGGATCGAGCTCATCCTCGCCGGATCTGGTGGTGGCCGCCACCATGTGCTTCATGCGGCCTCCAGTAGCGCGCCGGAGGAGAGAAGGTGAAGAGGGCCGCGCGCCGCCGGCGCAGGAGGAGGGGGACGGGCCCCCGCGCGACTGCTGGCGCTGGAGGAGGGCACCGAGCCCCGCACGACCGCCGGGAGCCCGCGCCCCAGAACCCCTGCCACCCTAGGGTGCGCCGCCGAGTGCCACCGGGCGGAGAAGAGGGGGGTGCGACGTCGTGCGCCTCCGCTGGAGAGGGAGTCCCATCACCGCGTGGGGGAGAGGGAGGGGCGGCGTGGGGCAGAGACGTAGGGGCTCGGAGGAGAGGGGGGGGCTGCCACGCCGCGCGGGCGGGCGAGGAGCCGCGGCCATCGGCACAACGAGCGAGGGAGAGCGAGGGAGAGAGAGAGAGAGGGAGTCGAGACGGAGAGAGAGAGAGGAGGGTAGTTGATATTTTGACTGTACTTGGTGCATTTGTAGATGCGGCTCAATCACCAGCCGCCCCTACAAATAGAAACACCGGGGTGGCTGGTGAGTAAGCCGTCCCTACAAATCCTACCCATTATAGGGCGGCTCGTATCACCAGCCGCCCCTGCTGTTTCATTTGGAGGGGCGGCTGGTCTCGTGGATCCCAAGCACATCAGTGTAGGGGTGGTTCCATCACCAGCCGTCCTTAAAAAAAAATTATTCCGTTGCTACAAACCGTTTTTCACGTAGCGTATGTCATGTGGGTCCCGTCGGCCCGCTGAGTCCGACGTGGCGTACGTCGCGCTTCCGCCTCGTGCTCCGCCCTGGGATGCCTTCCCGCGCCCAAACACCGGGCAGCGCGGCGCCCGTGCGGCGGACGGCCACGTGCTGGTGCAGTGGTGCTGGAGACGCCCCGCCGCCCCGGCGTGGTGCGCGTTCGGATCTGGACAGGAGAGCAGCGTCATGGGCTCATGGCGGGCTGGACGGATTCAACGGAACGTGGGGCAGCAGGCAGAGCGGCTGCTGTTCCATTTCGGACGGGACTGTGACTCGTGTCGGGGTTTGTTGTTACTGGAAGCGCCATGAGATGGAGGGACCCACCGACCTGGGTGAATGGTCGCTCGACAGTATACTGACGTGGTTAATTGTCTGACGTACCCCGATCTGTGGAATCATGAAATTTCCACCGACAGAGAGGAGAAGTAATACCACGCCGATCATTCGATCAATGGAAAGAAAGAACGCATTACCATCATGGTTGGTGGTGGTACTTATTTTCAAATTTTCATACTTATTTATGCTTTATTTTTTTTTTCAAATATAAACCGTAAACCCTCCCACCGAATGATGGCAAATCTCCAGTAAACCAGGACTTTCTTTTACATCGTGCAGTTGCAGAACTGCAGCAGCGGTGCAGTGCAGAACTTGTGCGTCTGCAAAATCACGAGACCAAAATGCACGACCACATTGATCATACTGTATCACACAGTACTACCGCCTGTACCGGATAGAAGCCCGGGATGAAATCCGCAAATCGCCACCCGTAACGTCTCTACTCTAGCGGTCTAGCCTCTGCCTCTCCCCTGTGCCCTCCGCGCTGCCCTGCCTGCGTTCCCACACCGCTCCGCGTGCGCCGTGCGTCGCCCGCACTCGGCGGCTCTGCGCATCCGCCTGCTGTGCTCTGCTCCCCACCCGATGCTGCCGCCGACGCGGGCCGTCCCGAGCCACAGCCGGAGATGAGCTCCAGGAACCGCTCCGCCGCCGCCTCGTGCGTTGCCCTGGCTGCGGCGCCGTCTCTCCGGCCCGCGACGCTGCTGCTGAAATGGGACGTGGGCGGCGGGCGCGGGGAGGGGAGGAAGGGGACTGGCGCCGCTGACGAAGCGCGGGACGCCGCGCGGGAGACCAAGGCGAGGGAGGTGTCGGTGCGGAGGCTCGCGGCTGGGGTCTGGCGGCTGCGCCCGCCGGAGGCCGTGGACGGGGGCGGCGGCGGCGGCGGCGACTGGCGAGAGCAGGGTCCGCGTGGGTGTCGAGGTATGTTCATGCTGTGCTGCTTCCCAGCTAGGAGTACTAGCTTGTTTGTTTCGTTTTCGGCTTGATGTTGAGATGCGGCCAACAGGAGGCGCCGGGCGCGTGCTTTGTGTGCGAGCTCTGGTACATTAGCTTCTCCTATAATGGCATTTTTATTTCAGACTAAAGTATCGTTTTGGTGTTTAGTGAATAAAAATGGGCGCTCTAAAAAGCTTTTTTTTTTACCATATTTCCCCTACTATTTATACGACATTTTTAGCATAAATGTTGAGATTTGTCGTCAAAACATGCCTAGCTTGGTGCTATACATGGCCAACCGGGCCGCACGGCACGACACGAGCACGGCACGGCACTATGTGGCATGGCATCCTACCGTGTCGTGCTGTCTCGGGCCGCCGTGCCCAACTCTCAGTCCAGGCACGACCCTATGTCTCCTCGGTCGTGCTCACAGGCACAGCAGCCCACCATGGCCGTGTCGGCCCGTGGCTGCAAGGGAGGAGACGAGGAGCTCGCTGAGCCAAGCCGTGTCGCCGCGCGTGACGAACACGCCGTCATTGAGCCACTCCTCGCCCCCACTACACCCTCGCATGGGTGTCGAGGTATGTTCATGCTGTGCTGCTTCCCAGCTAGGAGTACTAGCTTGTTTGTTTTGTTTTCGGCTTGATGTTGAGATGCGGCCAACATACGGGAGGTCAAAGTCGATGTGAGGAGCCCACGTGAGGTCGGGTAAATCAAGATCCTCTAAAAGACGAAGCCGGTACAGCGTCGATAAGACCACTTGGCTCTGTCTGGATCACGTACCCCGACACGTAGCACCCTGACATGGCTAGGCACAGCAGAGCAGTCGTGTACCGGACCATCAAGGCGGCTTGACAAGACGGGACGTAACAGCCACCTACCGCATTGAATGCTCTAGCCCGCAAGGGGTCGACCTCCGAGCTCAGACCAGCCATGACCTCAAGCACGTGCTAGACACACGCAGAAATCATCGCCTCCACGATCACTTCGCAATCGCAAAGACACTCGGAGGCTACTGTCGGGGTTATGATACCCCGGGTATCTCAAGATACCGATTAGTTAGCCACTCGGGAGGCCCATGACAGCCAAGCAAACACAAGCACATCAATCGTGGCCCATCTAAGCCACGTAGACTTGGGCCAAGCGCCAAGGCAAGGGGTTGACCATGACCTCTCCCTTCTCCTTTCACTACGCGCAATGCAGCACCGCACGACCTCTCCTCCGTCCTGACCCTGGAAGGAACAAGGAGAAGTCGAGCTCCATCAAGTACGCCTGCTTCGACAAAGGCTAGGCACGCTCCACTCACTCCACTAGGACGACGACTAAGGGGACAGCTATCCCCTCAGACCAGACAGACGCCATCCCTGCGCTACGCTGCACAGACAAGGCAGCACCGTTAGGTGGTGACGACCGATACGGTGACCCACCGTCCAAATACGGCCCGACGAGACGGGTGTATGGCCCCACCCACTACGGGATGGGCTCACGACTACGGCATTGACTTTCAAGGCCTATCAAGCCAACTAGGGCCACGACCCCGAGGCTTGGGATCGTAGTCACTGGCTTCAGGACCAGCAGGACAACCAACGACGTGGGAGCGCTACCTACTCCCGTACTGACGCCACCAGAAGGACGGAAGGCGATGATGTAGGCCACAATGAGCTCACATCGCACAAGATAGCTGGCGAACCAACACCGTGCCAACAGTGCCGTCATGACGGACACTGTAGCATCACACCACACCATGCTGCGATGTGGGCATGACCATGACGACAACCACGCCCAGACTCGTGCTGACGCCAAGACAAGACGACCTTCCTTGCAAGCCAAGATAGCTAGTTTTCCTCCCTCAGGCTCATGACCAGTAAGTCTAGAGGACCTATCTCTCTGTATGTAACCTAGCCCCGGACTCTATATAAGGACAGCCTTGGGCAACCTTTCAAAGGGACGTGCTCTCGAGACTTCATTCGAGCAGTCCCTCTCCACTCTCCTACCTCTTTCTTCGTTCTTGCATATCCATTGTAAGAACTTCAGAGCATTCAACCGAGAAACACGCACTCAAACTATCTTTGAGACTGGACGGAGGGCTCTGGCCTGAACCAGTATAATTCCTTGTATCTTTAGATGCTACATCGTCTTGCTAGAGCAGCGCAACACGCGTATAAATTCACTCGTCGGGTGACAAAACACCAACACGAAGTTAGTTAGGGGAAGACGGACCAAAAAATTGGACGCACCAAAAATAGGCTAAAATTTTGCATCTTTATTATTAGGTATAGATATAGATATAGATATAGATATAGATATAGATATAGATAAATTCACTTGTGTTGTACTCACTACAGCAGACACGTGCTTTGCCGAGTAGAATTGCACTCGGCAAAGACGGCTTTGCACTTGACAAAGCCTTTGCCGAGTGCTGCACTCGGCAAAGAGCTGTCGGCATATCCCTTCATGGCAAACAGCTATTTGCCGAGTGCTTTTTGTCGGGCACTCGGCAAAGCCTTTGCCGAGTGCCGGAAAAGCACTCGGCAAAGATTTACACTCGGCAAAATGAAAATGCGAAAAAACCCAAAAATAATAGCAAATTTTTTTTTCTGGGGAGGCCGCCACCAGCCAGCGCCCGCCCGTCTTCATCGAAGTCGGTGCATTTTTTGCGCTAAATTCACGGCTAACGCGGCTGGAGGGATTCGAACTCACGACCTCTCTCTCGCGTGTCTGTTGCTCTACCACTGCACTACACTGTCACTTGTGTTTGGATTCCATTATCTATCCTCATATATTATACTAAACCGAGAGTAAATTGCTTGTTTGAGGCCCTAAACGAATTCAAATTGAAAAGTGGTCAACTAGAAAGTTTTGTAACTTTTCGAGATCTACAATTTTCATTTAACAAGTTTTTCCATCCGAGTTCGTTTGAAAAATTCGAATTTCAAATTTGAGAGATTCAAACGTAGTTTTGCATGATAAGATGATTTAAAATCAAAAAGTTGTCAACTACATAGTTTTATAACTTTTGGAGATCTACAATTTTCATTGAGAAAGTTTTTCCATCCGAGGTCTTTTGAAAAATTCAAATTTTAAAATTTTAAAATTCAAACGTCGTTTTTGCATGACAAGATGATTTCAAATCAAAATGTTGCCAACTACAAAATTTCATAACTTCTCAAGATCTACAAATATTATTTTGGTCATTTGTTCATTCGACATAGTGGTAGTAACATTGTTCACAAATCTAATATATCTCTCTTCTACCTTCATGAAATTAATATGAGAGATATGAGAGATGTAGATTTTATGAACAACGTTATTGTCGCTTTGTCAAATAAAGAAATGACCAAAATAAACTTTGTAGATCTTGAGAAGTTATACAACTTTGTAGTTGAAAAGTTTTTCATTTGAATTCATTTAGGACCTAAAAAAAATTGCTTTGAAAAACTGATTTGTCGAGGGCAAAAAAAAAATGCACACGGCAAAATGCCTCTTTGCCGAGTGCCAAAACAAAGACACTCGGCAAAATACATCTTTGCCGAGTGCCAGAAAAAAGGCACTCAGCAAAGACGCATTTTGCCGTGTGCCGAGAAATAGCACTCGGCAAAATACATATTTGCCGAGTGCCAGAAAAAAGCACCTGACAAAGACGCATTTTATCGAGTGTTTTTTTTTCGAGTGTATTTTATTTGGCACTCGACACCGAGTGTCCGATAAAATACACTTGACAAAGCCTCCGGCACTCGGCGAAGTGCCGGTTTCGGTAGTGACTGGTATAATAAGGTGTCCGTATAGGTGGGCGTTCGCATTGGCATATGGCTACCTGGTCAATGTAAAGACGTCGATATCAAGATCCATGTGACTTTTTCATTCGGACGTAGGTAGAATGTGCTTGTAACGTGTATGCATATATAGTACGTATATATGAAGTCTGCTAATAATGTAATTATAAAAAAATAATGAACATTTTTCTTTTCATAATAAAAGATGCCGTATCGCGCCGTTCACCCCACAAACAGAATACTCCATTAAACGTAGAGGTCCAAATGACAAAATTGGATCTTGGGTCCAATGTAATCTAGGGATGCCCTAACGGATCAGATGGTACGCAAAGCTTTATTACCTCCATAAATAAACACATCCAGAAGAGTACTGAATTCACATAAAGGATTTGACCATGCCTGCATACGGAGTTACGGATGGACATAGCCGGCGAGAATCCGTTTTATCTTTCCTACTCCGCTGCGTAGGCACATCGACTACTACTAGAAGAGTACATAATTCACGTAGAGTAGATATAAATGATTTGACGGTGCATACGGACGGACATATATGGATAGGGGATATCCAGTCCGCTTTTTTGTTTTTCTACTCCGCTGCGTAGGCAGACGGCAGCAGCCTGGGTGCTGGACGGACCATCAACGGCACGGCGCGCTGCAGGGTGAGCCCGTACGCCTCCTCCATGTCCAGCTTGCCCGCGGTCATGCCGTCGGCGAGGTCCCAGTCCAGGGCGTGCACGAGCGTGGCCGTCATGAGCGTGACCATGCGCAGGCCCCAGCTGAGGCCCGCGCAGATCCTCCGGCCGGCGCCGAAGGGGATGAGCTCGAAGTCGCTCCCCTTGACGTCGACGCCCGCGTGCGAGCCGCCCGGGAGGAAGCGGCCGGGCCGGAACTGGAGCGGCTCGGGCCACGCCTCCGGGTCACGGGCGATCGCCCACACGTTCACCAGCAGCGTGGTGCCCGCGGGGATGCGGAACCCGTCCACCTCGCACTCCTCGGCGGCCACGCGGGGCAGCGACAGCGGCGTGGACGGGTGCAGCCGGAACGTCTCCTTGATCACCGCCGTCAGGTACGTGAGGCGCGGGAGGTCGGTCTCGGAGACCAGGCGGTCGCGGCCGACGACGGCGTCCAGCTCCTGCTGGGCCTTCTTGAGCACGTCCGGGTGCCGGATCAGCTCGGCCAGCGCCCACTCCACCGTGCTGGACGTCGTGTCCGTCCCCGCCGTGAAGAGGTTCTGTGGTCACCATGTGTCCCACAGAAAGTACGTACATGTGGAATATACACTCCAAACTCCAACTGGACCAACTCCGTCGGGGGTCCATTGCAATAAAGGGAAAAAGCTAGGGAGACTTACGAGGAGGAGTGCTTTGATGTCAGTCTCGTTGATCCTGCTGTCCTCGCCGTCCGCGAGCGGCTGCTGCTCCCGCATCCTGGCCAGCAGCACGCTGAGCAGGTCCTTGCCTTCCCCGGCGGCCTTCCGCTCCCTGATGATCCCGTTCATCATGTCGTCGTACCTGCGGTGCAGCCGCTTCATCTTGCCGACCACGCCCTGCGGGTCGAGCCACGCCAGCGCCGGCACACGAAGTCGCCGACGTTGAAGACCCCGGCGAGCTGCATCAGCTCCACTACCATGTCCTTGAACTCCCTGGCTTCCTCTCCTCCGTCGACCGCGAACACGCGCCGCCCCACCGTCGCCCGGGCCAGCGTGTTGATCGCGCAGACGTTGGCCACCTGGCCCAGCACCACGGGGGCGTGCTGGTGCCGGGCGAGCTCCCTCACCATGAGCGCCACCTCGCCCTCCCTGACGCCGCGCAGGTCGTCCAGGGCCTTGGCGGAGAAGAGGTGGAGCGCGCACAGCTTCCGCAGCGCGCGCCACCTGGAGCCGTAGGGCGCGAACACCAGGTCCTGGTAGTTGTAGGCCACGTGCTCGGCTCCGGAGTTTGGAGGGCGGTTGCTGAAGTTGGCGTCGTGGGCGCGCAGGAACTGCGCCGCCACCCGCGCCGACGCGGCCACCACCACCTCGGCGCTGCCGAACCGGAGCCGGAACAGCGGGCCGTACTCTTTCGCAAGCGCGCACATGGTGTGGTGCGGATGAGAACCCACCTGCGGCAGGTTGCCCAGCACCGGCCAGCCCTGGGGACCGGGCGGCAGCGGCCGCTTCCCCTTCTTCCCGTCCCCGCCGCGGCGGAGCAGGAGGCACCACACACACGACGGAGACGGCCAGGGAGCCCAGCAGCAGCGGCAGCGGCAGCGGCACGTCCATGGTTTGACTTGCTCGATTCACGGGAGGCGCGCTTGGCGTTGGACTGAGCGTTGAGCGTGCGGTTAGCGAGGGAGTGGTTCATCAATATATACAGATTCCACTTGCATGGCGTGCTTCAGCTAACAATCTTCCTGCCTGCCGTTCCTACCTAGCCGCGCCGCGATTGGTCTGTTTATTTATATTTATTTTTCTTCGCCGGCTTCGTTTTATTTTCATGAGAGGTCGGTGTAGTGGTTTCTTTTTGTGGGGCCGTGGGTTCTTCTGAGTTCCATGAGAAATAAATTCAGCGGGGATAGTTCCCCAGTGGACGCTGTGGGCACCTGAAGCCAAATCATGACACGTAGCACCTTCTAAACTGGCTCGCATCCTTGCGCCGGCTCGTAACTCGTCTCTGGCTCGTAGCTCAGCCAAGTTCGCGTAACGTTAGGGTGGTGGAACGAGAATACGGTAGGTGGTACATTGTTTCTTAAATCTACAGGACAAGCGGTATATAGCTTGATCTTGTTTCTTTGCACTAGTAGAGAAACGGGCTGTAGTTCTAGTTCTCAACCCCTTTAATCCTAATTTTGAAACTGGGACTACGTAATCGGGACTAAAGGTCTTGATTTTTAGTCCCGGTTCCTCCAACCGGGAGTAGAGATGTTTATTGGGTAAAAAAAAAGTTGCAGCTATGGAGATTCGAACGTACGACCTTCCACTTCAGCTCTTGCACGCGTTACCATCTCCCCTACCACCACACATCTAACTTAGATAAGATACACTTTTCTTTTAAATTCAGTTTGGAGACACCTTTAGTCCGGGTTTGAGACATAAACCGGGACTAAAGGTACTTTTAGTCCAGGTTTGTGTCTCAAACTGGGACTAAAAGTCACACTTTTGGTCCGGGTTCATGTCTCAAACCGGGACTAAAGATTCTCGCACTGACATGCCTCTGACACACCTCGGTAACCGTTGGGCAAGGACCTTTAGTCCCGGACGCAAAAAATATCAGGACTAAAGCCAAATTTCGAAGTGGATCAAAAGTCGTTTCTCTACTAGTGTTGATTAATGGAACACGTACCAAGTGTAACGGGAATGTGTCCCGAAACAATAAACATGATCCTTTTAAATTGGTTCATATCATGAATGAATTAATTAGCATAAGTTTTCACTAAATGTAAAACTAAGGAAATTCTAAAATAACAAAGATAAAATGGATATCTAAACTCATCGTCCGGCCTCTCCTCTTTTTTTCTTCCATCAATTGAACTTTGGGCCTCATATTTCCATCAAGTGGCCAGACGTGGCTCCCGTGGCATGGATCGCGCTCCATTGGTGTTCGGAACGATGTTCCATCAAGTTCCTGTTCTACGAATTGGAACAATGTTCTCGGAACGTGGAACCGTTCCCAAGACTGCAAAGATTACAGGTCTGCACGCATGGGAGGACTTCCAAGAGAACCATCTTCACTACAGGAGCCCACGTGAGGTCGGGTAATCAAGATCCTCTAAAAGACAAAGCCGGTACAGCGTCGATAAGATCACTCGGCTCTGTTTGGATCATGTACCCCGGCACGTAGCACCCTGACATGGCTAGGCACAGCAGAGCAGTTGCGTACCGGACCATCAAGGCGACTTGACGAGACGGGACGTAACAGCCAGCTACCGCATTGAATGCTCTAGCCCGCAAGGGGTCGAGCTTCGAGCTCAGACCAGCCATGACCTCGAGCACACGCTAGACACAAGCAGAAATCATCACCTCCACGATCACTTCGCGATCGCGAAGACAATCGGAGGCTACCGTCGGGGTTATGATACCCCGTGTATCTCAGGACACCAATTAGTTAGCCGCTCGGGCGGCCCATGACAGCCAAGCAAACACAAGCACAGCAATCATGGCCCATCTAAGCCACGTAGACTTGGGCCAAGCACCAAGGCAAGGGGTTGACCATGACCTCTCCCTTCTCCTTTCACTACGCGCAATGCAGCGCCGCACGACCTCTCCTCCGTCCTGGCCCTGGAAGGAATGGGGAGAAGTCAAGCTCCATCAAGTACGCCTGCTTCGATAAGGCCAGGCACGCCCCACTCACTCCACTAGGACGATGATTGAGGGGACAGCTATCCCCTCATACTAGACAGGCGCCATCCTTGCGCTACGCTGCGCAGACAAGACAGCACCGCTAGGCGGTGACGACCGATACGGTGACCCACCGTCCAAATACGGCCCGACGAGAAGGGTGTATGGCCCCACCCACTACGGGATGGGCTCACGACTACGGCATTGACTCTCAAGGCCTATTAAGCCAACGAGGGCCACGACCCCGAGGCTCGAGATCGTGGTCACCGGCTTCAGGACTAGCAGGACAGCCAACGACGTGGGAGCGGCTACCTACTCCCGTACTGACGCCACCAGAAGGATGGAAGGCGATGACAAAGGCCACAATGAGCTCACATCGCACAAGACAGTTGGCGAACCAACACCGTGCCAACAGTGCCGTCACGATGGCCACTGTAGCATCACACCACACCATGCTGCGACGTGGGTATGACCATGACGACAACCACGCCCGGACGCGTGTTGACGCCAAGACAAGATGACCATCCTTGCAAGCCAAGATAAGACCACTCGGCTCATTATGTTTTTCATACAATCTCGAATGAAGATGATCTTTATATGAAAATGTAGCTCTCGATGAGATCTACAATTTTCTAGTTATGTGTTTTCTCATTTAAAGTTGTTAAGATGACCAAAAAAATTAAATAATGTTTCAGCAGTATATTAATCGCGTACAAGCGTTTGCATCCTCAGAATAATCATATCTTTCTGATACGGTGTCAAATGGAGATACTTTCTATATGAAAGTTGTACCTCTCGATGGGTTCTACAAATTTGTAGTTTTGAGTTTTTGCATTTGAGATCATTAAGATGCTCAAAAATAATATAAACTTTTAGGATCGTATTAAATGCGTACATGCTCTTGGCGCCTAGAAAAATCATATCATTTTTTATAGTGCCATGAAGATACTTTTCCATAAAAGTTGTAGCTCTTGATGAGACCTACAACTTTATAGTTTTAAGTTGTTTCATTTGAGGTCGTTATCTTGTGCGTGCGACATGACTGGTTATAAGACTGAAGACTTTGTTTTTTTTTTTAATTTGTATGGGAGTGAGAAATAAGTGCAGTCGGTTAGAAACTTGCTAATTGTTCATCAGCAATTAGAGTGTTAACATGATCTGGGAGAGAGCTCAAGACTGGCTCAGATTCCTCAGCACAAGCACACCCAAGGATTGCCAACTCATGAGCAACCTTGTTACAATCTCTAGGAATTGCTAGGCAAACAAAAGAATTAAAATTTGAAGACACCAAGCTGTCTAGTTCCTCCAGGAGACTCCCAGCCAATGACGCTCTGTAGTCTCCATGATTGACTGCTTGTTGCACCAACGTAGCATCGGTCTCCAGAATAAGATTGGTGATCCCCACGTTTATAGTTGCCTGCAATCCCTGTATACAACCAATCATCTCGGCCCGAAAAGCATTCGGTAGAAACTCCACTATTCCTCGCCCGGCACACACCACATCTCCCGTCTGAGTCAAGAATGACATATCCCACCATCACATGAATGTGACCGCATTCTAGCCCATTCTCCTTTTTTTTGGTTGAACGTCCGTGCGTGCTACGCTCTATGACTTTTTTTTCTATTAGATTAGATGGATCTGGATCATCTCCTATTCTCTCTTACAAATATAAAAAAATCAAATAAATAGAAGTAATAAATATAGTATTACACGAGTCTTTGAAATTATGGTATTACATAATTTTGAAAGGCTTCTACGTGCGAGGCGGACAGGCATGAAAGGCTTCTACGGTTGGGACTCGGGAAGAGGAGACGGGAGGAGTATCGAGAGAAAGAAATGACGGCTAAGAGCGAAAGAATGAGGGAGAATGAGAAGGGAGTTGCTTTTATAGCTAGGTAAGTCAACCCAACGGACAATAATACTCCAAATCAATCCAAGGGTCGAGAATAATCGGGCCACCATCATGCCGGCCCATTAATCGTGCCGTGCCCGTGCCAGCACTACGGGCCAAACCTTCGGCCCAGGCATGGCCCTAAATCATGCCCGTGCCGGCACTGGCACTATGGACATCATGTCGTGCCGTGCTAGTGTCGTGCTTTTTTGGGCCGGGTGAAAGGTCCTAATGGCTAGAGGGGGGGGGGGTGAATAGCCTAATAAAAATTTCTACAACAACACTTAACAAAAGTGTTGCGCTAGCCTACTCAAGATGCAAGCCACCTACCACAATTCTAGTTTAAGGAGAATCTATTCACACAATAGCTATGACACTACCCTATGTTAGTGTGCTCTCAAAGGCTAACTAAAGAGCCACACCAACGAAGCAAGCAAGCTCTCACAACTAGCTACACTAAAGAGCTTGACAACTAGTTTGCGATAATGTAAAAAGAGTGATCAAGAAAGTTATACCGCCGTGTAGATGAAGGAGCCAATCAATCACAAGAATGAATAACAATGAAGATCAATCACTTCGGAATCAAATAATGAACACAATGATTTTTTACCGAGGTTCACTTGCTTGCCGGCAAGTTACTCCTCGTTGTGGCGATTCACTCACTTGGAGGTTCACGCTCTAATTGGCATCACACGCCAAACCCTCAATAGGGTGCCGCACAACCAACATAAGATGAGGATCACACAAGCCACGAGCAATCCACTAGAGTACCTTTTGGCTCTCCGCCGGGGAAACATCAAGAACCCCTCACAATCACCACGATCGGAGCCGGAGACAATCACCACCCTCCGCTCGACGATCCTCGCTGCTCCAAGCCGTCTAGTTGGCGGCAACCACCAAGAGTAACAAGCAAATCCCACAGTGAAACACGAACACCAAGTGCCTCTAGATGCAAACACTCAAGCAATGCACTTGGATTCACTCCCAATCTCACAAAGATGCTTAATCTATGATGGAGATGAGTGAGAGGGCTTTGGCTAAGCTCACAAGGTTCCTATGTCAATGCAAATGGCCAAGAGAGTGAGCTTGAGCCGGCCATGGGGCTTCAATAGAAGCCTCTACGAAATAGAGCCGTTGTACCCCTTCACTGGGCACAACGCGGGGTGACCGGACGGTCCGGTCCGATCAACCGGACGCTGGTCCTCAGCGTCCGGTCACATGATTCACGCCACATGTCCCCTGCTTCAAATGTTGTTCGTCAAATTTCAACGGTCGTCTGCTGACCGGACGTGTCAGTTAGAAAGTGACCGGACGTTGGACTTCAGCGTCCGGTCGTTTCCAGTAAGGTTCCAAACGCGATTTTTTTCGACCGGACGCGTCCGGTCATGCTTGACCGGACACAACCAACGTCCGGTCACACAACGTCTCCTCTGTACGCCCTACGTCAGCGTACGCCAGCACTGACCGGACGCACCCCGCCAGCATCCGGTCATGAGATTGAAATGCACGCCCTCTGCTGCCACTGACCGGATGCGCCGGTCCAACCGAGACCAGCGTCCGGTCACTTACAGTGACCTCCGTCTTTTCTGTCTAGGGCGCCGATGGCACCGTCGGACTGTCCGCACTCTATGGGCGGACACTCCGCCGGTGGAGTTTCTTACCCTTGCACCCAAACTTCACCACCCTTGATCAAATGTGCCAACCACCAAGTGTATCACCTTGTGCACATGTGTTAGCATATTTTCACAAACATTTACAAGGGTGTTAGCGTTCCACTAGATCCTAAATGCATATGCAATGAGTTTAGAGCATCTAGTGGCACTTTGATAACCGCATTCTGATACGAGTTTCACCCCTCTTAATAGTACGGCTATCGATCCTAAACGTGATCACACTCACTAAGTGTCTTGATCACCAAAACAAAATGGCTTCTACAATTTATACATTTGCATTGAGCCTTTTGTTTTTCTCTTTCTTCTTTCCAAGTTCGAGCACTTGATCATCACCATCATCATGTTATGATCTTCATTTGCTTCACCACTTGGAGTGTGCTACTATATCATGATCACTTGATAAACTAGGTTAGCACTTAGGGTTTCATCAATTCACCAAAACCAAACTAGAGCTTTCACCGGGCCCGGGCCAGCCCATCGTGCCTGACCCATTTGGCCATCTATAAAGGAGACTCCCAGCCAAGGACGCTCTGTGGTCTCCATGATTGACTGCTTGCATCAATGTAGCATGGGTCTCCAGAATAAGATTGGTGATCCCCATGTTTACAGCTGCCTACACTCCTTGTATACAACCAATCATCTCGGCCTGAAAAGCATTCGGTAGAAACTCCACTATTCCTCGCCCGGCACACACCACATCGCCCGTATGAGCCACAAATGACATATCCCACCATCACATGAATGTGACCGCATAAAGAAGTGATTATGGTTAGTTGTAGGTAATAAAATTATCCATGGACTTTTAATAAATTGTGTCTCATTAGCTTATAGCCTATGGTGGAGCATTAGTTAAGAACTAGTATGCTAGATGCGTTGAAAAAGAGCCAGAAGTGCCACAAGTATTTTAATTATTTGTTATCAGGGTGAAATGATTTAAAATGCCAATAGTACTAGAGGTTAGTAAACAATGAGTGTTAATGGAGCTGTCCTCGTTTGCCAGTAGGAGTTTTTTGGTGCTTCTTTATCTTTCCTAGTTTTTTTCCTAGGACTACTAGGAGCTTTTTTCTAGTAGTACCTCTCATTCCGTAATAGACGTGGACAGTGTACTACGAAACAGAGGGAATGAATAAACAATAGATTTGAGCTAGGAGTATAATCTCCTAACAAACAAGCAGAAGTTAGCCCGTGCGTCACTATCCTGCTAGAGGTCCTTCCTGCTTCCATCATTATACCTGCTCTTAACGCATATTCCTAACTCTTTCACACACAAAGCATTCTAGCCATGATGTCTTTTCATAAGTAGGGGATGTAATGCGATGGGAAGGGAAATCAAATCATTCGTAGAGAGGAACTCATCTGTTCGATTAAAACTCTGCGGAGCAAGCGATTGATTGCTCCTCTTTACATTCGATTGTGAGGAGCGTTGATCGGCGATGATGTCGACCGACGATAGGAAGAAGACGGCGTGTGTCACAGGAGGGAACGGCTACATCGCCTCGGCACTATACATGGCCAACCAGACCGCACGGCAAGACACTATGTGGCACGGCATCCTACCGTGCTGTGTTGTCTCGGGCCGCCGTGCTCAACTCTCAGCCCAGGCACGGCCCTATGTCTCCTCAGCCGTGCCATGCCGTGCTCACAGGCACGGCAGCCCACCATGGCCATGCCGGCCCGTGGCTGCAAGGGAGGAGACGAGGAGCTCATCGATCCAAGCCATCGCCGCTCTGACTTGAGTTTCACCGGAGCGGCGACTAGGAAAGCATAGTCGCAGCCGGCGATGACGTCGTCCAAGCTGCCTTCTTCGTCGAGGTCGGCGTGGAAGACCTCCAGGGGGCCGAGCGCCTGTAGGTCCTTGAGGTGGGAGTTCTTCGCCATGTCATCTGCGGTTTTAGAATCAAAATGGCCAAGCACTTTTGGTGTGATTTCAAATCGTGGTGAACAGCTTGCAACAGCTGATGCATATTTGTCACCTTTGCTAATACATGATTCGATTCCAGATGTATATATGTAGGCAAGATTAGCACTCGAATATTCCAGATTTACCACTCAATTTTGGCGATAAACAAGAACGAGAAAAACTTAGTTGAAAAGGCAGGGACTAAACCGGGGTTTCCGACCATCGTCTTGACGGCGTAGCCCTTCTCCAGCAGCATCTTGATGAGCGCCGAGGCTATGTAGCCGTTCCCTCCCGTGACACACGCCGTCTTCTTCCTGTCGCCGATCAACGCTCCTCACAACACTAGTAGAGAAACGGCTTTTGATCGACTTCGAAATTTGGCTTTAGTCCTGGTATTTTTCGTGCCCGGGACTAAAGAGACCTTTAGTCCCGGTTTGTAGCTCCAACCGGGACTAAAGGTCCTTGCCCAACGGCTACTGCGGCAGGCTTTTGCTGCAGGAGACCTTTAGTCCCGGTTGGAGCTACCAACCGGGACTAAAGGTTAACTTTTAATCCTGGTTGGTCCCTCCAACAGGGAGTAAAAGTCTACTCCCGGCTGGAGGCTCTATCTGGGACTAGAAAGGGACCTTTAGTCCCGGTTTCTCTGTCCAACCGGGACTAAAGGTCCCCTCCTATATACCCCTTCTTCCTCCCCGAGCCCGAGCCACTTCGACCTCAATGTTCTTGCTTCATCGCCGGCCTCTCTTCTTCCTCATCGCCGGTAATCATAAGATTTTCTTTGATTCCTCCATCGATTCTTCGGTTGTAAAGGTTACCAACTTTATACTCTCATGTTTCATCAGTAGCATATCTCATTTTGTGGACTAGATATATGTGGTTTTTATGGTGGAATTTTTTTTATTTGTAAGCCATTTAAGCTCAAAATCACTTTAAAGTTTGCATATTTGGATGAAGGAAGGTTAAAGTAGTTATTCAAAACTAGTATTCAGCTTTCATTTCTAGCATGCATAGCACACTTCATGGTTTAGAGATATAGAGAATTTTAGAGTTTTTTTAATTTTTTTTGCTTATAAAATGAGAAATTTATATTATATTAAAAATGAGTATAGAGAGTAGATGGCAACTGCTTCCGGATCCTCGGCCTCTCATCGGGTTCCAAAGTGACTGAGGCCGGACCTCCCTCTCATTGCATGCGGCAAGTGTGAAGAGAAGATTGTGATGGAGTACCGGGTGAGGAAGGAGTGTCCCAACAAGGGCCGTATCTTCTACAAGTGTCCAGATCGCAATGTGAGTTATTTTGTCACATTTGATGATTATGGTTAATTTATACTTATTTTCATGATGATTGTGATTAAAATTCTAATTTTTTGTTTTAATTTTAGTGGGATGGCACTGGATGTTCAGGCTGGTACTAGGAGGAAGAGTATGTTGAACACGTGCAAAACTCTCTTGCACAGGCGGCTACGGCGGCTGATGAGGCAGTGATCCTGCGGAAAAAACCCATAGATGTTGAACAAACGCATGATCTATCTATTTTAGTTGGGATTGGTTGTGAAATCACATGGATTGCTAGAACTCCTTCACATGGATTTGTCAAGTTGCAAATACTCATCCAACCAAAGCTTTCATGTCAACCACAAGAGTGCTAGAACTCCTTCACATGGATTTATTTGGACCAACAACATACAAGAGCTTGGTATGAGCGCCTTCGGGACTTTCTCATTGAGAAGGGCTTCACTATTGGGAAGGTCGACACCACACTCACTTGGAGGTTCACGCGCTAATTGGCATCACACGCCAAACCCTCAATAGGGTTCCGCACAACCAACACAAGATGAGGATCACACAAGCCACGAGCAATCCACTAGAGTACCTTTTGGCTCTCCACCGGGGAAAGGTCAAGAACCCCTCACAATCACCACGATCGGAGCCAGAGACAATCACCACCCTCCACTCGACGATCCTGGATGCTCCAAGCCGTCTAGGTGGCGGCAACCACCAAGTGTAACAAGCGAATCCCACAGTGAAACACGAACACAAAGTGCCTCTAGATGGAAACACTCAAGCAATGCACTTGGATTCACTCCCAATCTCACAAAGATGCTTAATCTATGATAGAGATGAGTGGGAGGGCTTTGTCTAAGCTCACAAGTTTGCTATGTCAATGCAAATGGCCAAGAGAGTGAGCTTGAGCCGGCCATAGGGCTTCAATAGAAGCCCCCACGAAATAGAGTCGTCATACCCCTTCACTAGGCACAACGCGGGGTGATCGGACGCTCCGGTCCGATCGACCGGACGCTGGCCCTCAACGTCCGGTCACATGATTCATGCCACGTGTCCCCTGCTTCAAATGTTGTTCATCAGATTTCAACGGTCGTCTGCTGATCGGACGTGTCAGTTAGAAAGTGACCGGACACTGGACTTCAGCGTCCGGTCGTTTCCAGTAAGGTTCCAAACGTGATTTTTTTCTACCGGACGCGTCCGGTCATGCTTGACCGGACACAACCAATGTCCGGTCACACAATGTCTCCTCTGTACGCCCTACGTCAGCGTACGTCAGCACTGACCGGACGCACCCGCCAAGATCTGGTCATGAGACCGAAATGCACGCCCTCTGCTGCCTCCTACCGGACGCGCCGGTCCAACCGAGACCAGTGTCCGGTCACTTATAGTGACCTCCGTCTTTTCTGTCTAGGGCGCCGGTGGAGTTTCTTACCCTTGCACCCAAACTTCACCACCCTTGATCAAATGTGCCAACCACCAAGTGTATCACCTTGTGCACATGTGTTAGCATATTTTCACAAACATTTACAAGGGTGTTAGCGTTCCACTAGATCCTAAATGCATATGCAATGAGTTTAGAGTATCTAGTGGCACTTTGATAACTGTATTCCGATACGAGTTTCACCCCTCTTAATAGTACGACTATCGATCCTAAACGTGATCACACTCACTAAGTGTCTTGATCACCAAAACAAAATGGCTCCTACAATTTATACCTTTGCCTTGAGCCTTTTGTTTTTCTCTTTCTTCTTTCCAAGTCCGAGCACTTGATCATCACCATGGCATCACCATCATCATGTTATGATCTTCATTTGCTTCACTACTTAGAGTGTGCTACCTATATCATGATCACTTGATAAACTAGGTTAGCACTTAGGGTTTCATCAATTAACCAAAACCAAACTAGAACTTTCAATCTCCCCCTTTTTGGTAATTGATGACAACCCTTATACAAAGATATGAATTAAAATTCAATTGAATCCATATTGCTTGTCCAAGCATATTTACCATGTGTAAAAGGATATGGACAAGTTTCATGAATCCTATATGGTAGCAATTGCTCCCCCTACATATGTGCTAAGAGTTTGGATTGAAGCTTGCACATATGCTTAGATAGGAAATATAGGAGACAATGTCTACCAAGTGATGCTAAGGTATAAAAGATGGAGCTTTGAAGCGTGATACCAATCGGAGTGCACCAATATACCATCCTTAGCATCATGTTTAGCTTGATGCCACTTGGAAACAACACTTGGAAATGAAATCACTAGTTAACCTATGCATGCTAGATTTTCATTTCATCATTCAAACCTACAACTAGCATACACCACACAAGCATGGATATTGAAATTTAAAACTTATGCCATGCAAGCAAACATATGAAATGCACATTCAAATGCACCATACAAGTTCATGAGCTTGCTCCCCCTACTTGTGTGCTCAAGATTCTAATTGATCCATTTCCTTTGTTATATCTCTATCTCTTGCTTATTTCAAGTTCTCCCCCTATCACTTATATCTTTATTACTCTCCCCCTTTGTTATCTTTTCACTATCTTTGTACACAATTCTCTCCCCCTTTGTCATCAATGACCACAAAGGTTTAAAAATGTAGATAATACCATTTGTAGGGTCGAGATTATCAATGTCAATCAATGGGGTGAGGATCATATACTCAAATTTGGTTCAAACTAGATTATTTGCCAAAGATATTTAACTCGGTTTGATCCAAGGACAAGCTTCTTCACACCTCCAAATAAGGGTTATCTTATACCATGTTGAGTTAAACACTTAGAGCTTATTTTCTAGATCAAACACTAGGTTTACAAGCTCACAAACATGTCATATTCTATCACTAGATCAAGTCAAGCATAGAAGCAATAGTGATACCATATAAACATCAAATTCATTTGATTTTCATGAATGAGCCTAATAAAATGGAGAGATGACTAGATACACTAAACATGTCCTTAGCAAGGATGTATGCCATGCTAATCAACTTTTACCTTGGATTGCTCGAAGGAGAGGCATGTCATATAAGTGCGGGGTGCATCAACACATATTTGAGAAATCCAATATGTTCAACTCATTTCTTAGCTTGCAAAACCTTTTCTCATCCAATGGCTTGGTGAATATATCGACAAGTTGATCTTCGGTGCCTACACTCTCAATGCAAATGTCCCCTTTTTATTGGTGATCTCTTATGAAATGGTGGCGGACATCAATGTGCTTTGTTCTTGCATGTTGAACCGGATTGTTGGTCAACTTGATTGCACTCTCGTTGTCACATAGCAATGGCACTTTCTTGAACTTGATTCCAAAGTCACTCAAAGTGGCCTTCATCCAAAGTATTTGTGCACAACAACTACCGGCGGATATGTATTCGGCTTCGGCGGTTGATAATGCAACACTATTTTGCTTCTTTGATGACCATGAAACAAGTGATCTTCCCAACAATTGACATGTGCCCGAGGTGCTTTTCCTTTCAAACTTGCATCCCGCATAATCCGAGTTGGAGTAACGAACTAGCTCAAACTTTGCTCCTTTGGGATACCACAAACCAATATTTTGTGTATGCTTCAAGTACCTCAATATTCTCTTTGTAGCCTTCAAATGACTTTCTCTTGGTGAGGCTTGAAATCTTGCACACATGCATACACTAAACATGACATCCAGCCTTGATGCGGTCACATAGAGTAGGCTTCCAATCATAGACCGATATAATTTTTGAACCACCATATTTCCACTTGCATCACTATCCAAGTTGCCATTTGTTCCCATTGGTGTGCTAATGGCCTTACTATCATTCATGCCAAACTTCTTGATCATGTCCTTGATATACTTGCATTGACTCACAAAAGTACCATTCTTTAATTGCTTGATTTGAAGACCAAGGAAGTAACTTAACTCTCCAATCATGGACATCTCAAACTCATTAGCTATCATCTTTCCAAACTCATCACAAAAATCTTGATTGGTTGATCTAAATATGATGTCATCAACATAGATTTGCAATACAAATAGATCTTTTCCAATCTTCTTGATGAAAAGAGTGGTGTCAACCTTGCCCATCATGAACCCTTTAGAGAGTAGGAAGTCCCTCAATCTCTCATACCATGCTCTAGGTGCTTGCTTCAAGCCATACAATGCCTTCTTCAACTTGTACACATGGTTGGGCTTCTTATTATCTTCAAAACTGGGAGGTTGCTCAATATATACTTCTTCATTGATGTAACCATTGAGAAATGCACTCTTAACGTCCATTTGATAGAGCTTGATGTTGTGGTCACAAGCATAGGCTAGCAAGATTCTAATTGCTTTCAATCTAGCAACCGGGGCATATGTTTCTCCAAAGTCAAGACCTTCAACTTGTGTATAGCCTTGTGCTACCAATCTTGCTTTGTTACTTACTACTATCCCATCTTGATCTTGCTTGTTTCTAAAGACCCATTTGGTTTCAATCACATTGTGTCCCTTTGGTCTCTCTACTAATTCCCATACTTGATTTCTTGTGAAATTATTCAATTCTTCTTGCATAGCATTCACCCAATCAACATCCTTCAAAGCTTCATCTATCTTCTTTGGTTCAATGGATGACACAAATGAGAAGTGTTCACAAAATGATGCCAATTTTGATCTTGTTTGTACACCTCTTGAAATATCACCAATGATAGTGTCTAATGGATGATCTCTTGCAATATTGGTTGGTTAGAGGATAGGAACTTGATTGCTTGCACTTGCATGATCATTGGGTTGAGATGATGTACTAGCCACTTGATCTTGTTCATTATCATGAGAGCCACTTGTACTAGCTTGATTTGTATCATCCTGCACATTTGAGTTAGAGAGCACTTGCACTTGATCATCTTCATCATCATTCACTTGCCTAGGCCTCAATTCACCAATATCCATGTTTTTCATAGTATTTGAAAGTTGAATGCCTCTAACATCTTCCAAGTTCTCATTCTCTACTTGTGAACCCTTGGTTTCATCAAATTCAACATCATGAACTTCCTCAAGAGTACCACTATCCAAATTCCAAACTCTATATGCTTTGCTTGTAGTGGAGTAACCAAGTAGGAATCCTTCATCACATTTCTTGTCAAACTTGCCCAATCTAGTGCCTTTCTTCAAGATATAGCATTTACAACCAAAGACCCGAAAATATGCAATGTTGGGCTTTCTACCATTCAAGAGCTCATATGGTGTCTTCTCTTTCAATCGGTGACAATAGAGGCGGTTGCTACAATAGCAAGCCGTATTGATAGCTTCGGCCCAAAAGGATTGACTCACATTGTACTCACTAAGCATAGACCTTGCCATATCAATGAGTGTTCTATTTTTCCTGTCAACAAGGCCATTTGATTGTGGAGTGTACTTGGCCGAGAATTGATGTCTAATTCCAAATTCATCACACAACTCATCAATTCTAGTGTTCTTGAACTCACTAACATTGTCACTTCTAACCCTCTTGATGGTTGTTTCAAACTCATTGTGAATGCCTTTGACAAATGATTTGAATGTTGCAAACACATCACTTTTGTCCACTAGAAAGAATACCCATGTGTATCTAGTATAATCATCCACTATCACAAAGCCATATTTGTTACCACCAATGCTAGTGTATTAAGTTGGCCCAAACAAATTCATGTGCAATAACTCAAATGCTTTACTAGTACTCATCATGCTTTTCTTAGGATGTGTGTTTCCAACTTGTTTGCTGGCTTGACAAGAGCTACAAAGCTTATCCTTTTCAAACACAACATCTTTCAAGCCTCTAACCAAGTCATGCTTAACCAATCTATTCAATTGTTTCATTCCAACATGACCAAGCCTTCTATGCCGTAACCAACCCATGCTAGACTTAGTGAACAAGCATATAGATAATTTAGCTTCACTAGCATTGAAATCAACCAAGTATAGATTCTCATATCTAAAGCCTTTGAAGATCAAATTAGAGCCATCTACACTTATGATCTCTACATCATCTACGCCAAATATGCACTTAAATCCAAGATCACATAATTGAGCCACGGATAGCAAATTGAAATTCAAGCTCTCTACTAGCAACACATTGGAAATGCTCATGTCATTGGATATTGCAATCTTACCAAGCCCTTTGACCTTGCCTTTGCCATTGTCACCAAATGTGATACTATCATAACCATCATTGCCATTGGTGTTGATTGAGTTGAACATTCTTGCATCACCGGTCATGTGTTGAGTGCACCCACTATCAAGAACCCAATGCCTTCCTCCGGCTTTGTAATTGACCTACAAAAGAAGATCAATTCTTTTTAGGTACCTAAACTTGCTTGGGTCCTTGAAGGTTAGTCACTAAGCTCTTTGGTACCCAAATGGCTTTCTTCTTTGAGCCCATCCATGGTTTACCAATGAACTTAGCCTTCACACCATTTGTACCCTTAGTAAGCATATAGCATGAATCAAGCTTAAGGGAGGCTATATTAGCATTTTTGCTCTTGTTGGTGCATTCATGCTCTTTATGACCCACTTGCTTGCAATTAATGCAAAACCGACCATTGTTCTTCACAAAACTAGTCTTGTGAGGAGCAAAGGTCGCCTTGCCTTTCTTGGAGGTATAGACCAATCCCTCTTTGTAGAGAGAAGCTCTTTGGCTACCCAAGCACATAAGCAAGCGGTCCTCACCACTATAGGCCTTAGCCAAAGTGTGAGTGAGCTTGTTAACCTCCTTCTTGAGATTATCATTCTCAACCACTAGTGAGGCATCACAAGTGAGACCATCACTACTAGATGAGGTGGAAGTGGAAGTGCTACAAGAAAGGTTAGTAGAAGGTGCAATGATAGGCATAGATAGTGATTCATCAATTATATCACAAGTTAAACCTACATCCCAAGTATCAATATGCTTCTTTTTATTTTGCTCATCAAGCAAAGAAGAATGAGCCTTTTCAAGCTTTTTGTGAGCTTTGCCAAGCTTCTCATTGGCTTCCTCTAGCCTCTCATGAGATGCATTGAGCTCATCAAAGGCTTGCTTAAGGGCTTTTAGTTTTTTAAGCAAGCTTTTGCATTCCCTTCTCTTGATGTCAAAGTGTTCTCTAGCATCTTCTAGCATGTCAATTAATTCATCCTTAGTAGGTTCATCATCATCACTATCACTATTATTTTCATTTTCATTATCATCATCATGTTCTTCATCACTTTCATCATCACGAGTTTGTACCTTAGTGGCCTTAGCCATGAAGCATGATGAAGAGTCGAAGAGAGAAGGCTTCTCATTGATGGCAATGCTTGCTAGAACCTTCTTCTTGGTGGTCTTGTGATCATCACTATCATCGTCATCATCACTTGAGGAAGCATCACTATCCCAAGTAACCACATATGAACCACCATTCTTCTTCTTGAAGGCCATCTTGTCCTTCTTCTCTTTCTTTTCCTTCTTGTCCTTCTTCTTGTTCTTCTTATTGTCATCATCATTATCGCTATTGTATGGACATTGAGCAACAAGATGATCTTTGCTTCCACATTTGAAGCACCTTCTTGACTCTTCTTTGTTCTTGGATGAAGACTTCTTTCTTCTAGCATGATATCCCTTCTTCACCATGAACTTGCCAAATCTCTTGACAAAGAGAGCCATCTTCTCATCATCATCATCATCCCATGAATCATCTTCTTCACTTGATGTTTCTTGCTTGGCTTTGCCCTTGGATGATGTGGCCTTGAATGCCACGCTCTTCTTCTTGTCATCCTTCTTCTCATCTTTCTTCTCCCTCTTTTCTTCCTTCTCATCATCATCTCTATATGTATCATCGGTCATTATATCTCCCAACACTTGGTTTGGTGTCATGGTGTCCAAACCACTCCTCACTAGAATAGTGACCAATGTACCAAATCTAGAAGGCAAACATCTCAAGAACTTGTGGGAGAAGTCCTTGTCCTTCACCTCTTCTCCAAGTGCTTTGAGATCATTGACAAGCACTTGAAGCCTATGGAACATCTTCAGCACACTCTCATCCTCCTTCATCTTGAAGCTTGCAAACTTCTCTTTGAGAATGTATGCCTTTGCACCCTTCACGGCTTGAGTACCCTCAAATGATTCTTCCAACTTCTTCCAAGCCTCATGAGCCATCTCAATATTCTTGATTTGCTCAAATGTTCTCTCATCAATTGCATCATGAATAGCACTTAGAGCAATGTCATTGTTTTGGAGAAGCACTTCTTCGGCCACGGTGGGATTCTCCTGATCCTCAATCTCAATTTTGGTTTCTACCACCTTCCACACTCTTCTATTGATTGACTTGATATGTGTGGTCATCTTTGATTTCCAATATGGATAATTTGTACCATCAAATTGGGGTGGCTTCTTTGTGTTGTTGATTTGAGCCATTTTTACACCGAAGGTTGTTAAGCCTCAAATCACGGTGACCTCAGCTCTGATACCACTTGAAAGGTCCTAATGGCTAGAGGGGGGGGTGAATAGCCTAATAAAAATTTCTACAACAACACTTAACAAAAGGGTTAGACAATTATGAGGCGAAGCAAGTGTTGCGCTAGCCTACTCAAGATGCAAGCCACCTACCACAATTCTAGTTTTGGGAGAATCTATTCACACAATAGCTATGACACTACCCTATGTTAGTGTGCTCTCAAAGGCTAACTAAAGAGCCACACCAACCAAGCAAGCAAGCTCTCACAACTAGCTACACTAAAGAGCTTGACAACTAGTTTGCGGTAATGTAAAAAGAGTGATCAAGAAAGTTATACCGCCATGTAGATGAAGGAGCCAATCAATCACAAGAATGAATAACAATGAAGACCAATCACCTCGGAATCAAATGATGAACACAATGACTTTTTACCAAGGTTCACTTGCTTGCCGGCAAGCTACTCCTCGTTGTGGCGATTCACTCACTTGGAGGTTCACGCGCTAATTGGCATCACACGCCAAACCCTCAATAGGGTTCTCGCACAACCAACACAAGATGAGGATCACACAAGCCACGAGCAATCCACTAGAGTACCTTTTGGCTCTCCACCGGGGAAAGGTCAAGAACCCCTCACAATCACCACGATCGGAGCCAGAGACAATCACCACCCTCCACTCGACGATCCTGGATGCTCCAAGCCGTCTAGGTGGCGGCAACCACCAAGTGTAACAAGCGAATCCCACAGTGAAACACGAACACAAAGTGCCTCTAGATGGAAACACTCAAGCAATGCACTTGGATTCACTCCCAATCTCATAAAGATGCTTAATCTATGATAGAGATGAGTGGGAGGGCTTTGTCTAAGCTCACAAGTTTGCTATGTCAATGCAAATGGCCAAGAGAGTGAGCTTGAGCCGGCCATGGGGCTTCAATAGAAGCCCCCACGAAATAGAGTCGTCATACCCCTTCACTAGGCACAACGCGGGGTGACCGGACGCTCCGGTCCGATCGACCGGACGCTGGCCCTCAACGTCCGGTCACGTGATTCACGCCACGTGTCCCCTGCTTCAAATGTTGTTCATCAGATTTCAACGGTCGTCTGCTGATCGGACGTGTCAGTTAGAAAGTGACCGGACACTGGACTTCAGCGTCCGGTCGTTTCCAGTAAGGTTCCAAACGCGATTTTTTTCTACCGGACGCGTCCGGTCATGCTTGACCGGACACAACCAATGTCCGGTCACACAATGTCTCCTCTGTACGCCCTACGTCAGCGTATGTCAGCACTGACCGGACGCACCCCGCCAGCATCTGGTCATGAGACCGAAATGCACGCCCTCTGCTGCCTCCTACCGGACGCGCCGGTCCAACCGAGACCAGTGTCCGGTCACTTATAGTGACCTCCGTCTTTTCTGTCTAGGGCGCCGGTGGAGTTTCTTACCCTTGCACCCAAACTTCACCACCCTTGATCAAATGTGCCAACCACCAAGTGTATCACCTTGTGCACATGTGTTAGCATATTTTCACAAACATTTACAAGGGTGTTAGCGTTCCACTAGATCCTAAATGCATATGCAATGAGTTTAGAGCATCTAGTGGCACTTTGATAACCGCATTCTGATACGAGTTTCACCCCTCTTAATAGTACGGCTATCGATCCTAAACGTGATCACACTCACTAAGTGTCTTGATCACCAAAACAAAATGGCTCCTACAATTTATACATTTGCATTGAGCCTTTTGTTTTTCTCTTTCTTCTTTCCAAGTTCGAGCACTTGATCATCACCATCATCATGTTATGATCTTCATTTGCTTCACCACTTGGAGTGTGCTACTATATCATGATCACTTGATAAACTAGGTTAGCACTTAGGGTTTCATCAATTCACCAAAACCAAACTAGAGCTTTCACCGGGCCGGCCAGCCCATCGTGCACGACCCATTTGGCCATCTATAAAGGAGACTCCCACCAAGGACGCTGTGGGTCTCCATGATTGACTGCTTGCATCAATGTAGCATGGGTCTCCGAGAATAAGATTGGTGATCCCCATGTTTACACTGCCTACACTCCTTGTATACAACCAATCATCTCGGCCTGAAAAGCATTCGGTAAAACTCCACTATTCCTCCCCGCACACACACCACATCGCCTGTATGAGCCACAAATGACATATCCCACCATCACATGAATGTGACCGCATAAAGAAGTGATTATGGTTAGTTGTAGGTAATAAAATTATCCATGGACTTTTAATAATTGTGTCTCATTAGCTTATAGCCTATGGTGGAGCATTAGTTAAGAACTAGTATGCTAGATGCGTTGAAAAAGAGCCAGAAGTGCCACAAGTATTTTAATTATTTGTTATCAGGGTGAAATGATTTAAAATGCCAATAGTACTAGAGGTTAGTAAACAATGAGTGTTAATGGAGCTGTCCTCGTTTGCCAAGAGGAGTTTTTGGTGCTTCTTTATCTTTCCTAGTTTTTTCCTAGGACTACTAGGAGCTTTTTTCTAGTAGTACCTCTCATTCCGTAATAGACGTGGGCAAAGTGTACTATGAAAACAGAGGGAATGAATAAACAATAGATTTGAGCTAGGAGTATAATCTCCTAACAAACAAGCGAAGTTAGCCCGCATGTCACTATCCCGCTAGAGGTCCTTCCTGCTTCCATCATTATACCTGCTCTTAACGCATATTCCTAACTCTTTCACACACAAAGCATTCTAGCCATGATGTCTTTTCATAAGTAGGGATGTAATGCGATGGGAAGGGAAATCAAATCATTCGTGAGAGAGGAACTCATCTGCTCGATTAAAACTCTGCGAGCAGCGATTGATTGCTCCTCTTTACATTCGATTGTGAGGAGCGTTGATCGGCGATGATGTCGACCGACGATAGGAAGAAGACGGCGTGTGTCACGGGAGGGAACGGCTACATCGCCTCGGCACTATACATGGCCAACCGCACCGCCGCACGGCAAGACACTATGTGGCACGGCATCCTACCGTCTTTGTGTTGTCTCGGGCCGCCGTGCTCAACTCTCAACCTCAGACGGCCCTATGTCTCCTCAGCCGTGCCATGCCGTGCTCACAGACACGGCAGCCCACCATGGCCATGCCGGCCCGTGGCTGCAAGGGAGGAGACGAGGAGCTCATCGATCCAAGCCATCGCCGCTCGACTTGAGTTTCACCGGAGCGGCGACTAGGAAAGCATAGTCGCGGCCGGCGATGACGTCGTCCAAGCTGCCTTCTTCGTCGAGGTCGGCGTGGAAGACCTCGTGGGGCCGAGCGCCTATAGGTCCTTGAGGTGGAAGTTCTTCGCCATGTCATCTGCGGTTTTAGAATCAAAATGGCCAAGCACTTTTGGTGTGATTTCAAATCGTGGTGAACAGACTTACAACAAATGATGCATATTTGTCACCTTTGCTAATACATGATTCGATTCCGATGTATATATGTAGGCAAGATTAGCACTTTCGAATATTCCAGATTTACCACTCAATTTTGGCGATAAACAAGAACGAGAAAAACTTAGTTGAAAAGGCGGGGACTAAACCGGGTTTCCGACCATCGTCTTGACGGCATAGCCCTTCTCCAAAGAAGATCTTGATGAGCGCCGAGGCTATGTTGCCGTTCCCTCCCGTGACACACGCCGTCTTCTTCCTGTCGCCGATCAACGCTCCTCACAACACTAGTAGAGAAACGGCTTTTGATCGACTTCGAAATTTGGCTTTAGTCCTGGTATTTTTCGCGCCCGGGACTAAAGAGACCTTTAGTCCCGGTTTGTAGCTCCAACCGGGACTAAAGGTCCTTGCCCAACGGCTACTGCGGCAGGCTTTTGCTGCAGGAGACCTTTAGTCCCGGTTGGAGCTACCAACCGGGACTAAAGGTTAACTTTTAATCCTAGTTGGTCCCTCCAACAGGGAGTAAAAGTCTACTCCCGGCTGGAGGCTCTATCTGGGACTAGAAAGGGACCTTTAGTCCCGGTTTCTGTGTCCAACCGGGACTAAAGGTCCCCTCCTATATACCCCTTCTTCCTCCCCGAGCCCGAGCCACTTCGACCTCAATGTTCTTGCTTCATCGCCGGCCTCTCTTCTTCCTCATCGCCGGTAATCATAAGATTTTCTTTGATTCCTCCATCGATTCTTCGGTTGTAAAGGTTACCAACTTTATACTCTCATGTTTCATCAGTAGCATATCTCATTTTGTGGACTAGATATATGTGGTTTTTTATGGTGGAATTTTTTTATTTGTAAGCCATTTAAGCTCAAAATCACTTTAAAGTTTGCATATTTGGATGAAGGAAGGTTAAAGTAGTTATTCAAAACTAGTATTCAGCTTTCATTTCTAGCATGCATAGCACACTTCATGGTTTAGAGATATAGAGAATTTTAGAGTTTTTTTAATTTTTTTTGCTTATAAAATGAGAAATTTATATTATATTAAAAATGAGTATAGAGAGTAGATGGCAACTGCTTCCGGGTCCTCGGCCTCTCATCGGGTTCCAAAGTGACTGAGGCCGGACCTCCCTCTCATTGCATGCGGCAAGTGTGAGGAGAAGATTGTGATGGAGTACCGGGTGAGGAAGGAGTGTCCCAACAAGGGCCGTATCTTCTACAAGTGTCCAGATCGCAATGTGAGTTATTTTGTCACATTTGATGATTATGGTTAATTTATACTTATTTTCATGATGATTGTGATTAAAATTCTAATTTTTTGTTTTAATTTTAGTGGGATGGCACTGGATGTTCAGGCTGGTACTAGGAGGAAGAGTATGTTGAACACGTGCAAAACTCTCTTGCACAGGCGGCTACGGCGGCTGATGAGGCAGTGATCCTGCGGAAGAAACCCATAGATGTTGAACAAACGCATGATCTATCTATTTTAGTTGGGATTGGTTGTGAAATCACATGGATTGCTAGAACTCCTTCACATGGATTTGTCAAGTTGCAAATACTCATCCAACCAAAGCTTTCATGTCAACCACAAGAGTGCTAGAACTCCTTCACATGGATTTATTTGGACCAACAACATACAAGAGCTTGGTATGAGCGCCTTCGGGACTTTCTCATTGAGAAGGGCTTCACTATTGGGAAGGTCGACACCACACTATTCACCAAGAAGCTTGATGGGCATATCTTCATTTGTCAAGTGTATGTTGATGATATCATCTTTGGATCATCAAATGAAGATTCTTGCAAAGAATTTGGTGAATTGATGTCGAAGGAGTTCGAGATGTCCATGATTGGTGAGCTTACATTCTTTCTTGGTTTTCAAGTCAAGCAAATGAGAGAAGGGATCTTCATCTCTCAAGAGAAATACACAAAAGATCTTCTCAAGAGATTCAAAATGGATGAATGTAAGCCAATCAAGACACCAATGCCAACTAATGGACATCTCGACCTAGATGAGGGAGGTAACAAGGTTGATCAAACTCTCTACCGTTCTATGATTGGTAGTTTGTTATATTTAACCGCATCTAGGCCCGACATCATGTTTAGTGTGTGTATGTGTGCTAGATTCCAAGCTAATCCTAAGGAAACACATTTAATTGCCGTAAAAAGAATCCTTAGGTATCTTAAGCACACACCAAGCATTGGCCTTTGGTATCCCAAAGGAGCTAGATTTGAATTAATTGGCTATTCCGATTCGGATTATGCCGGATGCAAAGTTGATAGAAAGAGCACATCCGAAGGGTGCCATTTGCTTGGTAGATCACTTGTGTCTTGGTCCTCCAAGAAACAAAATAGTGTGGCCTTGTCCACCGCCGAAGCGGAATACATTGCCACGGGTGCTTGTTGTGCACAAATACTTTATATGAAACAAACTGTGCTAGACTATGGTGTAGTTCTAGAAAAAGTACCTCTTTTGTGCGACAATGAAAGTGCGGTAAAACTTGCAAATAATCCGGTTCAACACTCTCGCACCAAGCACATAGATATCCGCCATCACTTTCTTAGAGATCATGTTGCTAAAAATGATATATTATTAGAAGGTGTAAGAACCGAGGATGAATTGGCGGATATCTTCACTAAACCGCTAGATGAGGCAACATTTTGTAGATTACGGAATGAGGTTAATGTGCTTGATTTTAGTAACTTCACTAAAAGATGAGCTTGTGTTGTCCCTTGCATTGCATTGTGACATACAACATGTTTAATCTTTGATGATGCATATAGGGCTTGTCTAACATGGTTAAGATAACCGCCGAAAAGCGTGTGAAGAAGCTTAACCTTGGATCAAAGTTGACAAGCCACTAGATTGACTTACAATGTGTTGCATATGCATGAATGTTATTTTGTTGTTTATCTTAATTGGCCCTCTTATTGCCTAATTTCTTAAAAAGAATTATAGCCTAAGGCAAAATATTTTGAAAAATATGAGGGTTTGAGAGAGGTCACTCACATCAGTCCCAATTGGTGTTTATTTGAATCTTATTGGAATTGGGACTTGATTGGGAACAGGCAGCACAGAGAGATTTGAAGATTCTTGAAGGAGTGACCAGACGCTGCACCAGACTCTGATGTCTAGCGTCCGGTCAATTCACAGGAGGTGAACTTGCTGCGAAGAAGTGACCGGACCCTGCCCTTGAGCGTTCGGTCAGAAGGCGTCTCAGCGTCCGGTCGTGTGGAGGAAGACTAAGGTTGAGTTGACCGGACTCTGGCTATGTTCGGTCAGTGTCCACCGGATGCGTCCGGTCGTGATTCCAGAGGAATTGGACCTCTCTGGAATCGACCGGACACTGGGTGATAGCGTCCGGTCGCTACCACCGGAGCGTCCAGTCAGTATATTTTGTGCGGCTTCAGAACTCTTTCTCCGTTTCCTTTTCTGATCCGCTGGGTCCCACCTTATATTTCACCACCATGTCGCGCGTTTGACCTAACCCATCTTAGCCGCACCATCATCGCTGTCCCGTGCCCTAGCCACCGCAAGCGCCGCCGTGCTGCCCAGATTCACTCCTCCGCACAGTCCTGCTGCTCGCGCCCCATGCACCAGCAACACCAGCACCACCGTGCCACACCATCCCAAGCCTACGCGCCACCAGCAGCATCGCCCGCGCCCGCGCCGAAGTTTCTCCCTCGCCGTGGCCTACGCCGCTGTGCTCCAGAGCCGCCCCTTAGCCTCCCTAGCACCGGCAGCATCGACAGCACTGCCACCAGTGTCTCCATAGAAGCAGAGCCATCCATGCCCAGTGCCGGTAAGGCCCTGCCCCAACGCCATTGTGCCCTAACCCACATTGCCATCACCGCACTAACTTCAATTGCATCTAGGGCCGTCGATTCACTGCTCACCACAAACCCTAGCCAATTCGGTGGTTCCCCGCGTGTCGCTCCTCTTTTCTTTGAATCGCCGATTCGTCAGGTAGCAAGCCCGTCGTTCCAATTTCGTATCTAAATTGCTTGCTTCTTAGGGTTTTGCATCTATTAGATATATTATATTTATTTGTATATCCTATCTATTCCATCGTGCAGCGGGTCGGTGCCGTTGAGATCGTGTGGCAGTTGTCAGTTAACTCAGAGCCAAGCTTGTGAGTATGGATCAAGGCCAAGCCTCAGAAGCGATAGTTTGACAGTTGATTTTTGTCAGCGGCAGTTTCTCTATTCAGATTCATCAAATGGCTCACACGAAGAATGTCGGTGGTGGTCCCGGTGATGAGGATCGGAGGCCCCCGCCTCGCCAGCCTATAGATCTTAATGGCAAGGCAACAAAGAAGCTGGCGACAAGAATGCACAAGTACCCAGATGCAGAGACAGCGAGAGTAGCTGTAGTTGCTGAGGCAGCAGAGCATGCAGAGAGAGGAGGTGCTCGTAGTGGAGTTGTCATTGTAGATCCGCTTCCACCTAGAGCGATAGCTGTAATCGAGCGAGTTGAGCGCCTTCATGGTGGTCCACCAGGGACTGTCATGGTTGCCGGACGGCATCATGTTATTGATGAGGTTCTGCCTCAGGGGGAGTCACAGCAACAGGCACTGCCAGTAGAGCAGGCTCAGTAGGCAGAGCAGGCAGAGGAGATAGAGCAGGCACCACAGTCACTGCTACGCCGCTCTGGTCGTACCCATGTTCCTGTCACACCGAGGCCGGACACATAGCAGAGGGGTTCTCGTCCACCTCCTAGACCACAGGGTCCACCTCCAGTGACCCATCAGGACTTGAGGGCCGCCACGGCCAAACAGGTGCAGCAGCTGAGGTTCGTGGATTTTGAGGTATGGTTCCCGCCGAGGAGAGATGACAGAGCTTCTGAGGGTTTCTACACACCACTGCAGGAGGACTTCTACAATGCCTATCTCAACAGTGGGGCAGTCTTCAGATCTCAGAGGGTGTGCCATATTGACTCTATAGTTGCAGCAGCTGGAGAGCACATTCGCCCCTACCTTGCATATCTGTCGGGGCTGACAGATCTGATTGGACGGACCGGTTTATATGTTCCATCTTGGGTTCGTTAGTTTTATGCTTCTCTCTTTATTGACCCGCATCATAACTTCATACACTTTGCATTTAGAGGCAAAGACTACTGGCTGACAAGCAGTAGGGCCAGAGAGATACTCAGACTTCAGGAGGAGCCTGTTAGATTGCATGAGGTTTGCTATGGACAGACAGTGCCTCCCAGACGCCCACATGGTGGCATGGTGCCCCCGACTGACTTAGTTCGACACTGCTTCACTGAGCCCTTTGGAGAGGGATCACGCAGGAACCCCAGTGATCTTACTCCTACTGCGCATGTGCTTGAGGCCATTATGAGGAGGACTTTGCTACCAAGGATGGGGTATCGCAAGGGCTTGACTCGCATACAGTTGGTGCTGATCAACTCTCTGATGCAGCAGACAGTCTTTGATATTTGAGATCTCATTCTGTCAGAGATGGAGGACACTATAGCTAAGGGCTTCAGAGGACACAGGCAGCTACCTTATGCTCACTGGATCACATGGCTTATCCACAGAGCAGTCACAGTGAGGCCGCCAGAGATGCTTGTTGAGTACAGTGGTCCCACCACAGAGTTTCCAGCCTATAACATGACACAGAGGATTAGGCATAGTACACCTACAACACCTAGTCAGCCGCGCTGATGTCCTGAGGTGCCAGAGTTTATAGCCCAGCAAGATGACATTATTAGGGGTATTGTAGCTACTGAGGAGGAGCAGCTTGCTCAGCAGGAGGGAGTGGTCGTCAGCGACCCCAGTGATAGTTCTGATGATGACTAACAGCCCGTACCTCGGAAGCCTCCTCAGCGACATGATCATGAGGCCGGCAGCTCCAGTTCAACGCCACCTACCCCGCAGACTGACCCCGCTCTCCTAGCTATACTTGAGCGGATGAGGCAGGACCAGGCACGCCAAGCTCAGGAGACAGCTGCTACATTTGCACAATTTCAGACTCGGCAGGATGAGTAACAGCAGCAGCAGCATGCGATTTAGCAGTAGTAGTTAGCTATCCAGCAGCAGACACAGGCTCTACAGCAGTAGCCCATACATCAACAGCAGATACTCATGCAACAACAGCTCCTTAGATTTATGCAGCATGTAGTGATAGCCATTGGGACTCCACCATAACAGCCTTCGCCCCAGCTTGGTCAGACTGCTACTACTTCGATGACTCTAGCGTTACAGCCTAGTGGGCTTTAGAGTTAGGGACAACCACCAGTGCCGTTTGCTTCTCCTATAGAGCAGGTGTCCCTGTATTTTGCTTCGCCAGCACTAGCCCCGCAGTTCACACCTTTTCAGACGGGCTTCACACCGGCTAGGACGTCTTCGCTGCTTGTGCCAGAGACATCAGTGTCCAGGAGCCTTGGTGCTTCATTCAGTGAGTTGACAGGGATGCCTACTCCTCCATATCTTCATGTCCTGGGTCCTTCTGTTGTTGCACCTATTACTGAGACTACAAAGACGCTCCCTTCCTCAGTGGCATCATTAGAGCCTACTATAGTCATACCTTCAGAGTCACAGGCAGATCTAGTTCCTGCTTAGACCCAGACCGCTACAGCATCGCTACCAGCTACAGAGGGTCAGACAGCTTAGAGCTCTAGATCAGATGATGATGGCACTCAGTTCCAGCTCGCTCCTTGTACCTCAGCGCCCGGCTCGTCCGCTGTAGCCCTGCCGATAGACCCTTAGGTTTTGGTGTTTGACGCCAAAGGGGGAGAGGGTTCGAGTATGTTAGATTCAGGGGGGAGCGACGTATTTAGTGGGAGCATAGTTATTATATTAGCCTATATATTACATTTGGAGTTTTTATGTGTGATACACTATTATACATTCATCGTGTGTTTACTTGTTATGCATTAAACTATATTTATGTGATAGTGATATCTATGTGATTGTGATATATGACATGTGTGCTCTCTACTTTGAATTATTTATATGTCATATCACTTGTGTTATGCTCATTTGCCTTTGCTTCCGCGTTTTACTCCGATGCAAATGAGCTTTATTACTTGTACTCATGCTTATTTCATATATTTTGAGTACATCATGTTGGCTTGGTTCATATAAGCTTGCCTAACACTTTTGTTCTTATTAACAAAAGCTTATATGATCCAAGCATGTTAAAAACCTAAACTCTTTCACATACTCGAGGTGGTATTATCATCAATCACCAAAAGTGGGAGATTGAAAGCATCTAGGCCCTTAGTTGGGTTTCGATAATTAATGACAATACAAGATTACTATGACTAACGTGTGTTTTGCAGAGGCAATTAAGTTAGGTTATGGTAATGGAGATCAATTGGGCATTCATGGTTGTCATGCCCCTACAATGAAAATCGTTTCGGTTTTCAAAGGATGGACGACAAGGTTAAGGATGACTAGTTCTAAGTGTCGATTGGAGTTGGAGAGACACTTAGAGTAGTTTAGGACTTTGTTTTTCCTTTAGCCATACTATTAAGGGGGGTATGGACGGGTAGCTTGACCTAGGTGAGTCTAGTGAGTTAGGTGTGGTGCACACTTGTTAAAACTAGCACTAGGTAGCTCCAAAATAGCCCTTAGATCCAATGGAGCAAACTTCATTCACATATGATCGAGAGTTGGAAGTGAATAGAGGGTCAAATACTGACCGGACGCTGGCTCCGGTTTGACCAGACGCTGGATCAGGGTTCGGTCAGTTCATTTGACCAAGTGGATTGCGTCTGGCGCGACCGGACGCTGAGAGGTCATGTGACCGGACGCTGAAAGGCAGCGTCCGATCTACTCCGGTAAGGTTCCAGAGAGGGAAAATAATGACCAGACGCGTTCGATCACAATGTAAACACTGGAGATCGGGGTATACTGACCGGAGCGTCCGATCAACAAGACCGGAGCGTCCGGTCATCCCGTAGAGGCACATAACGGTTCGTTTTTCAGCCCATGTTATAAATTCCACCTCCACTCGTGTGTGGGGGTACTTTTGCTCATTCCAACAGCTGAGAAACATGTTTGAGAGTGCCAAGAAGAGCAAGGTCCTAGTGAGGTGATTGAGATTTGAGAATCCCAAAGAGAGCCCTCATTAGTGAGATCAAGAGTAGCAAAGTGTGCATCCACCCATCTCATTAGGCTTGTCGTGGTCAAGTGAGAGTCCGTGCTTGTTACTCTTGGTGATCGCCATCACCTAGACGGCTTGGTGGTGATGGAGAGCTTGGTGATCATCCGGAGAGCTTGTGGATGACCCAACTCAAGTTGTGAGCGGTTATGGGTGATTCACCGCGACTGGGTGTTGAAGAATCAACCCATAAAGAACACTTGATCCTTGCGCGGATCAAGGGGGAGCTACACCCTTGCGCGGGTGCTCCAATGAGGACTAGTGGGGAGTGGCGACTCTCCGATACCTCGACAAAATATCGCCGTGTTTTCTCTCCTCTCTTTACTTGGAGTATTTACTTTGAGCAATTCAATTCTTATCATTTACGTTCATAGAATTACCATGCTAGAGTAGGATTGGACCTTAGGTTGCTAAACTTTTGTGCGTTAGTTCAATAGAAACACTTTATAGGCACAAGGGGCTAATTAGGCTAACTGTAGGACTTATTTATTGCGAAGAAATTTAGAATTAGCCCAATTCACCCCTCCCCTCTTGGGCATCTTGATCCTTTTAGACCCAATCAATGAGCCAAAGCGTCACATAGTTTTTTCAGGGAAAAGAAACATCGTCGGAATTGAATACAAGTCAGACATATCAGAAGATTATGAAAATGATGACCGAATTCCACCATTCACAGTGAACAAAGACCCAAGCATCCAGCTAAATGATGAGGACACTCCATGGTTACGGCGCGATCATAACCAAGGGATATACGTTAAGAAGAAGTTCACTACTGTGCCCGCTTGATATATATAGTGTATTCATATTTCTGTCGTCTATTCATATTTTCTACAATTTAAATGAATTTTCTGCTTGACGGTGGATTTCCTGTGGAGAATGTGTGATGAAAAAACAAATGATCAACGTCAATAAGATGTGAAAACTAATTTCCTGTCGAAAAGCAATAGTTTTAATGATTTTAATTAAGTAGTACATTTTTGCATGGTGAAAATTATGATTATTATTTACACTATGTTAAATATTTATACGGTAAAACAAAAGAGTTTATGTTACAGATATTTCTTATGTACAATAATGCAAAACTAGGTCCCAAAATTCTTTTTGTAATTTTTTTGCTAATATTTTATTTACTAGGCAATTAACAACTCTCTGCATATTTATATAAAAGAAATATATAAAAAAGTCATGTTGGGCATAGACGTCACGGTCGCCAGGCTCCTCGGCCTTCCACTCTCCACCAAGAAAGTCATGCTGTACCAGACTGGCTGCCACGGCGCTGGCCTCGCCCTGCGTCTCGCCAAGGACTTCGCCGAGAACAACCGTGGCGCCAGGGTGCTGGTGGTCTGCTCTGAGATCACGGCGCTAGGTGTGCGTGGGCCCTCAGAGAACGACATGGGGAACCATGTCGGGCAAGCCTTCTTTGGCGACACCGCGGCCGCGCTCATCGTCGGAGCTGACCCTGGCACCGGCGAGCGGGGCCTGTTTGAGATGGTGTCGGCATCGCAGGACGTCATACTAGGGACGGAGGAGGCAGTGGTTGCCAGGCTGTACGAGGAGGGGGTAATGTACAAACTCAACCGTGATCTGCCGCTGCTTGTCTCGAGCAACATCCAAAAGCTCGCAAAGAAAGCACTGGTGAACGCCAGGGTGTTGACTGGTGTGGACCGAGCAGCAGAGTGAGGAAGGAAAAGCTGGCAGCATCAAGGGAGGTGAGCTCGTGCGTCGTCCTCATCCTGGACGAGATATAGTGGAGGTCGGCTGAGCAGGGGCTGCACACGGCATGGGAGAGCCTCGAGTGGGGGCTGCTCTTAGCCTTTGGCCCTGGCATCACCGTCGAGACCATCGTCCTCCACGCGCTGCCCAACTAAACAAGCATGTAATGTAATGATATCGTTTGTGTTCCGCAGTCAAATAAGTACAATGCATCCATATATTGCGATGCAGTTGGCATGGTTGTACCACATAATATGTAACCAACAACACTCCACCCCTATTGTTGAGATATAATATATAACTAGCAAAAATGGTTGTGCGTTGCAATGAAACATACATTTTATTACATTGTCACATGAACAAATTGTGGCTCGGAGATTTACATAGTGATTGTGTTATTTGTTACAATACATGTTAGAATTGGACTATGTATCATAGCAACTGGTTGGTAGCATCTGGACGGGAATCACCCAATCAGGTGTAATCTTTCATCTAGATGGCATGAAACAAGGGCAGGTCTGCATGGCGTCCTGGTGAGGACGGTCCCATCTATTTTTTTCCATATTATGGAAGTGGCGTGGTGTGCGGGCGGAAATAGAGTTGACAGAAATTTTAGCTCTTTATTAAGATTGGGTATATAATATATACTCCCTCTGTCCCTAAATATTTGTCGCTTTTGGTTTCCATGCTGTAAGTTTGACTAGATTTGTAAAAAATAATGTTAGCAACATTTGTATCTCTAAATAAATTTATTGTGAAAATAGATTTAAAGTTGTATCTAATGATATTAATTATATATCATAAGTATTAATAGTTTTTTTATATAAAATTAGTCAAAGTTATTTCTTGAGAAGCGAGAACGACACTTAAAAAGGGACGGAGTAAGTATAGATATAGATATACAGCCTGCTCGCTGGTTGGTTTCTGGGCTGATAAGCTCGGCTGGTGCTGATTTGTTGTGAGAGGAAAATACTGTTGGCTGGCTGAAACCAACAAGCGAACAGGCTGATATAATAGAGGTTCGAATCTGTTGTTGGTTCAGGGTCGTTTAGACTTCAAGCAAGTATTCCCTGTGACCTCAACCTCGATCCGATATAGTTGGCTATGTGCCATTACAATCGTTGCCTCCTTGTTCACAAGTGCCACTGACTCTATGAAATATAGGTCTTATGGTAATTTTGCGAAGCACTGTTCTCTGTAATGGCAAATAGGCAATTCTCTTGATCTGTTCCAGACTCATGAAAGAGAGGCCGGGATTATCTACGGAACCCGTCGGCTCGACCAGTGAAGAGACGAGGCCGGAATTTCAGGTCACGGCGAGCCCTCATCAACAGTAGTCGTTCTAGAGCAAGGGGGGTGAAGCCGAGCCCAGCGATCGGTGATTTGTTGGCCGGCAGGGCGGTGCCGTCATTTATGGCGGCGGAGAAGGGTAGTCTGGAGCCGCTGGCCGACGCAACAGAAACGGAAGCGGCGGCTGGTCCGGTGCCAGTTCCTACCAAGAGGATGAGGATCGATGCCGCGGCAAAGGAGTCGGCGGGTGGGAGCAACACTGGCACAGAGGAGGTGACGCACCAGACGCCCGCTGCAGCAGCAGCAGTAGGAGAGGGTTCGAGTACCTCACCTGCTGCCTTCAGCACAGGCCGCGGCCTCTTCGCTTCCCACCATATCGGACGGCAATAAGTTGGATGTGCGGAACTGGATGGCGGAGTGTAGAAGGATCCGGGCGATTTCTACAGAAGGTATTCTAAATTTCTTCTTGCTTTACATATACATTATGCTCTCCTTTTTTTTTGTTATATAACGTAAGCTTGCTTTTCTAATGTGTTGTTTATGTCGACTTTGGTTTGGAAAAATATTTTGGTATTGCAGAAAGCAGGAATCGTTTGAACATTTGCAGCTGTGAATTTTTTTGAACCATATAAATCACGAAGTCTAGAACACCAGTTTTTTTAGTTTCAATGATCTGCACAAAAGAGCTTTCTTCTATTTAGTGCATCAATAGTTTGAATCCATGTTCCTTTTTCATTTAGCATCATTGTTTTCCAAAGTATTGGGAGCCTAGATGACAGTGTGCAGATATGCAACTATGTGGTGTCTGAAAACAAAGATATATGTCCTAATGTTTGCTACATTTCAATTATGACTCCTTTAGATCCTCACCGAAAACTTCCTACGCGGAGAGAGCCCAAGGATCCACGTACCACCAATGCCATGGTGAACCCAACAGACAAGGTTATGGTTCGTGGTGTGTCCCGCTCCATCGTCAGCGTATCTTCCATCATGCACGGTTGAATTACTTTACAAACTTATATCAAGGTTCACCTATTGAGTTGTTCCTAGCTAATGATAAATTTCGTATCTATGTTTGCAGATGGGTCAAAGAGAGATCACAGTGTACTGGTATCATCATGGGTCAGAGGGAATCCAATAGGAAGCAACACAATTTAGTAGTGACTTGTTCAAAATTCATCTCGTCCCGGGAGTCTAAACTACTTGATCCTTTACCAAAGGTATACATAAAACCTTGTAGTGTTAAATTTCATTTCATGGAGTGGGCAAATGGTTTTGTTTTGGTATGTTTTAGGAGTTACCGTGGATGGATCTTTGTCGCTTGAGTGATTGGTGTCAAGGACATTTTTAACTGGACTACCAACATTCTCACTAGCCCAGTCATTTCATATTCGCTAGCCGCCTAGCTTCTGCGTCCTCGCGCTGCCGCCGCCTAGCTGCTGCGTCCTCGCGCGTCGCCGCGCCCTGTAGCCACGGTTAGCGATTTTGCCAGATTGGGGAGCCGCGCACGCGCATTCTCGTGACTTAGTGAGGATTGAGGGACTGGGGGTGGGGGATTGGGATGGCACCGAGGTGGGCTCGTTTGGGGCATTGGGGCGAAAGGGACGTGGGCTGTCTAGTATACGTTCGAGTTCGTACCCTTTCTTTCGTTGTGTGGTTGCTCGGTTCTTCTGCCTCCTCAAACCGAAGCCGAGACTGAGCACCAAAACTCCGAGACATAAAAGCCAAAGCCGAAACCGAAAATTGAAAAAAAATGACATTTCGGTTCGGTTTGTTTCGGTTCAGTTTTCGATTCACGGGTGCCCACCCTGAACGAGGGCTCAACTTGTACCTTAGCAGACGGTGGTGTTCAACAATAGTTTTAAGGGTTAATTTGAATGCTGTCATTACAATTCTGCGACTTTCGAAATATACCATTACAATTCGCGATATTGTAAACTTGCCATTATAATTTCAGTGGAACGTGATTGATGCCATTCTGTACGCTTGCTACAACCTATGGCCCACCTGCAAATTTATGTATACGGTGACATGTTTTGTATGGATAGTATTGCCCCTGTCTCATCCAACTATACGAGCTGAACGCTTGGACCCAATGTTCAGCTCACTTCCTTTCTGTCTCTTCTCTCTCCCCGAACCCTAACCCAAGCTTGGCGGCGGCGGTGGCCAGGGGACCCGGCGGCGGAGGCTGCGCAGGCAGGTGTGGAGGCGAGGCGAGTCGGCGGCGACGCAGGCGAGCTGGCGGCGGAGTCGGCGGCACGGCGGCAGCGTAGGTGAGCCGGTGGTGGAGGCTGCACAGGTGGGCGCGGAGGCGCTGCAGGCAGGAGCGGAGGCTGCACAGGTAGGCACGGAGGCGCTGCATGCGGCCACAGTGGCTGCGCCACAGGCTTTCGTGGACAGGAAGGCCGATGAAGGGCGCTGCGATGATTTCGAGCTCGACGAAGCGAATCCAAGCAAATGATGATGCAATTCCCTGGGTAGCAAAGCGACGCTGGTTGATACAGGCAGGCAGTGTGGATCTAACAGCAGTGATTCAATTCACTGGTGATGGGTTGGCCGATTTGAGGAATGAACTTGAAGATGCAATAAGGTTCGATAAAGAAGGAACCAGAGAATAGGAATTGGCAGGTTGTAGTGGATTTTGGCGTTGTAGCAACATTGGTTGCTGGTGTCGTGATTGGTGTCTTGTTTTCCTTTATTTGGAAGGGATGAAACATGATGGTTGTATGTGAATGTATCTGAACCTTTTTGCAGCATGAATGTCATATGTGAATGTATATGAACCTTTGTGCAACATGAATGTCATATGTGAATCTGCTTCTCTGTGAATGTGATATGTGTTTCTGTGCAAAATATGGACAACATCTGTGATGACACATCAAGCATAGCAACTTCAGTTGATTATTTGATAGAATAGTGCAAATTATGGACAAAGAATATGCCATAAAAGGTCACAGATAAGTTGATAACAAGTTGACATAATAGTGTCTGGACTTTAACTGACTACAAGTTCACAGGACTTTAACTGACTACAAGTTCACAGGACTTTAACTGACTACAAGTTCATAGCACCTTCACTGAACAAAGCACAACCTGATTACAGGCTCAAAAGCACAGGCTGATGACATGTTTCAAAAGCACAGCTCGATTACAGGTTTCAAAAGCATAGCCCGATTACAGGTTCAAAAGCACAACATGATTACAAGTTCAAAAGCACAGCCTGATCACATTAAGATTCAAGAATCATGGACTTGAGCAGTGAGTTGGGTATTAAGGAATTGTGTCAAGCTCCTGACAACTCTAGGCTGTGGCGCAGCGGCAGCCTTCACTGGAGTCTTCTTCTTCTTGGGAGTCTTCTTCCATTTTGGGCTCTTTTTTCTTCTTCTTTTGTGCTGCCTTATTCTTCTTCACCTCTGACAGCCCATTAATGCCATCATATTCTTGCCGTTTTCTACAAAGTATAGTGGTGAGCACTAGGTTCATTATAGAATGCACAAGAAATGATTTGAGAATGAGTCACTAACCTCTTGTTTTGTGATATGTCCCCAATTTCTCCATTGGAGTCAACCTCAGGAAATTTGCAAGTCTTGGCAAAGTGGCCGAAGTCACCACACCTTTTGCACTTCACCTTTTTCTTGTTCGCTTTCCATTCAAGGTAGCCCCTAATTCTCTGTACTCTTGGTCTGCCTGGTGGTCTTCCTAGCAAAGGTGGAAATATTTTGAACCCAAGATGAACCTCAGGCCACTGTGTTAGGTATGGAAAAGGCTCTACTCTTCCTTGATAAGCAGCCCTAAATCTTGCTGCAGAATAATATTCATGAACATAGTCTTCTATTTTCATTCCCCTGTTGGACAGTATCCAAGCTAATGCATGTTTGCAGGGCTAGCCTGTGAGCTGCCACTCTCTGCATGAACATGAATGATGTTGGAGATCAACTGTGTGCCTCTTCTGATTATTCCAGTTGTCCGTAAGTGTCACTTCAGCCATGTCTTCATCACTACTTGTTAACTTGTTACCTTAACCACTTTGAGATTATTGCTAATGGCATTCAACTCCTTCATGACACTAGGGAGTATACCATCACGCATTTCTCTAGCAATCTTCCTCCTCAAAAACCTCTTCTCCATGACGAGCTTTCTTAGGCCATCAACCAATTCGTGCAGCAACAGACCTTCCATGTGCCTTATCTGAGCATTAAAGCTCTCAGATACATTGTTGGTCAAGTAGTCACATTTACTCTTCTCTAAAAATCCACATCTAAACCACAGTCTATTGTGACGCTGCTCTAGGAATTCTATGGCATCTGATGCAACCTCAAATATTTTCTACACGTGCCACTTGAACAGCCCCTCTGTGTAGCTTCTTGCTGCTGGGTACAAATGATCAGTGAACACATATCCCTGATAGTGCTTCATGAAATTTGAATACAAGTGCCTCATGCATTCTCTATACTCAGCTTGTGGGGGCACTGCTCCCACTGCACTTCCTAACCCTTTACAAGCGTCTGTACAGATCACAAAGCCTTCAGGTGAACCTATAGCTCTATGCAACTGCTCGATAAACCATTTCCAATTGTCCTCTGTTTCTAAGTCAAAAATGGCATACGCCAGGTGATACAACTAGTTATGCCCATCTACAGCAGTAGCTGAAGCCAACTGCCCAGTGTATTTACCATTTAAGCATGCGGCATCTACCCCTACAAATGGTCTACAACCTGCCAAAAATCCATCTACACAAGGCTTCAAGGCAACAAAAATCCTTTTAAACCTCTGCTTCTTATTCCCTTCTACCTCTATTTCTACAATGCTTCTTGGTGAAATAAGCACCATTTGTGCTTTCTAGTTTACCAATAACTGAAAACTTTCCTCATATTTACCATGTATGTGCTGAATAGCTAGCTTCATACCTGCCCATGCCTTCGAATACTTTAACTTGTGAAGCACCCGGTTTTAAGAACAAAACTAGATACGCACCATATGCGAGCCCAGAAAGTCAAATCTCATATATAGCTACAAATAAGGGTAATATCGAAAGACAATGCTCAATATATAACATACTTAGTATAAAGGATATAACCTTAGACAACAAACAGCAGAAAGACAACTTCAATCTTCGGGTGAAGACTCCAATTCCACAGGGACAACTGACTGGTTGATCACAAGCCTAATTCCTCCAAACTCTAGCAATCTGGTACCCATCTAGAATTTTTATCCAATTAATTGAAAAAATAAAACAAGTGTAAGTACATGTTGTACTCAACAAATATAACATGAGGTTCATGAGGCTCAAAAGGCTGACACTGGTTTAATTGCGATTAGCTTTTAATGAGTCATCTTTGAGCAATTGGGTAGCAACAAGTTTATTCATAAGCCCATATAAACACATGATCAGGTAAACATGAATAATAAATAGCATAAACAATAATCATTAGTGTGCATCTTTATCATCAGTCCCATCCGTGTTCATCATCTATTCCGTAAGGATCCAAGGTCGCTCGTGACCATGAGCACGGCTGATATACCAATTTTACACTCTGTAGAGGTTGTACACTTTCACTGTGAGTCGTGATTTACCCTTTCGCCCGAGGTAGCTAATCTCTTGACCCACTTCCAAGGAAGGTCGGCAGGGTTCACTATGAAGCCTTTCAAAGGTTCGTCTAACAAGTTAGGGCCATTAGATTCACTCGGCAAACAGATATAGGAACCCCCTGTGTCGAATGGCACAATTCCATCATGGCTATACACATAAGAGTAGAGGCTGTCCTATACCCGATTCGGCAAGCCATTCTTACACCATAAAAGTAACCTCAAACAAGCTAAAAAGCATCTTTTAATATTTATTGCATATAACCCGGTGGTGCTCTTTGCGCCCTACGCTCGTGTACGCGGCGCCGTAGAGCGCCGTGAGCCGGCGGCTCTCTTCCATCGCGCACGGTCTTCCCGCACGACGGCGGTACCGCCGACAATGAGGCAAAACCCGGGTAGGTCCCTTCCCTCGCCGACCTTTCTTCCAGGGTTAGGGTTAGGGTTAGGGTTAGACTTTGATACCATTGATAGCAATTATAGGACCTCTAGGTGCAGATCTAGCGGGTAAAACTTAACTTAGATTAAGGACTTTTTGATGTACCTCACCAAAACCAGTCGCGGCCATGGCGCCGGTGACGAAGTAGCAGCGACGTGGCCTCGAGTGTTGGAGTAGAGGTAGCAGTGCAGTGGAGGCGCGGTCCAGTGGTAGCGGCGAAGGCGATGGTGCTTCCCGTCGCTCACAGCGCACCCTCACGATCGGACTAGGGTTAGGACATTGGTGGATAACTGGCGGCTATGGTGAACCTCATTTTTCGAGCCCCAGCCCCCACCTCCTATTCATAGCGCTGCGCGACCGGGGCCCATCAGCCATGAGAACGGCTGGGCCCCCTGATCAGGGCATGGATCAAGGGCCCAATTGGCCGTTGGGCCAACTTGGTGGAGATCGACCTAACAACGCCTTCTCCAGCGGCAAAAACCCGCGCCGCGAAAGAAGTTTTCTGTGGGCCAATTTTTTATATATATTTTAGGAGTTAATTTTTTTAAACTTAGCTACTGTTCACATCTACTCGTGCGAGTGGAAGAAACAAAACAATAGCAGCTGCATGAGGCCATTTTATTACAAGAAGCAGAAGCTAACACTCCTAATATTTCTGGCTTTCTTTCCAAATTGCACACCAGCGCACTTCCGTTCACTTTTGCCTATCCCATCAGTCTCACCATCTGCCTTCAAGACGATGAAGGTTTTATCAACTCCAGTGAACTCATCATTGATTTTTTTATCAAGGCAGCATGTTCGTCATAGGTAGGTGTGGCAAACTCATTATCATTAAGTAAATTGTTAGTTTTATGATTTGTTATTTGTCTTTGTGTCATAATATAATAAGTTTTTGTCCTTCTCTGACTATAGAAACAATTGTAAGTTGTTAATTGTTTTTGTGCCAACACAATCGGTTTTTATTCCCGAAACTAGAAATTATAGATTGTGTTTACAGAAATTGCAACGAACTAAAAGTACAATTTTAATATAAAATATATGCAGTAACCGTCGTCTAAAAGAAAACAGAAAACTATGACAAGTTGAAAAAAGTACTTACATAAATAGTCCATATACATTATAATTAGTAAATGGCTAAATTCAAAACTATTTTAAAAAAATAGTAATAATTAATTTCAGTATGTTGGGAAAAATACCTAAATATAAAATAATGTATTAATAAGTACAACTATCAGATAGGTCATCTAAATTGATATCATAATGATCTAGATTTATCAAAAGATATAGGAAAATAAATAAAGACTCCAATATAGATAGAATAGGTATGGAAATGGATAGCATTAGGGTATAATTTAATACCTATTCCGGCTAGATTTCGCCACATAGTAACAAAAATCAAGGAAACCATGCTAACATTAATTGTGTGGGGGGGGGGAGGAATTTTGCAAGTTGCACAACAACTATATAACATGACACCCTTGGTATCCCATAAAAAATCATCAAAGCACTTTGAATCCATATGCTACTTCTTTCTCCGTCACGTGCTCTACGCCTCACCATCTCAATATGCCCTCTCTTGCCGTGGCTCTAAGATCTGCAAATCATTTTTTTCCTATGTTCGTGGCAAGAAAGTTTTGCATCTCCAGTGACGTGGATGAATATGATGAGAACATCACTCATTCGGATACAAGCCATCGAGACGAACAGAACTAGAGTAACCAGTCGTCTTCGTTGGGAAAGGCCTGAGCATCTGTAAGGAATATTGTTCGCCTTTTCTTAAATGGCTTAACTAAAACATCAAAGAAAAGCCAAAGTAATCTATGCTTGATGGCACTTGAAACTCAATATAATCAATAGCCCCCCCCCCCTTCTCTAGGTCTACTCTAATTGATACGTATTCCCTCTATTCCAAATTGTATGTTGTTTTGGGTTTTCTAGGTGCATAGCTTTTGATAACAATATAAGGGCTGATGTGATATTTTGGTGTGCGTCTTCCTCACCACAATTGCATAAACGGTGTATGCCTAAAATCTGCAATCAAAACAACCTGATCTATCAACCCTTGCTAAAAGGTACTTCATCCATTCCAAGTTATAAGAAGTTTTGACTTTTTTACTTTTGCTACGTACTTAGATATACAATATGAATTGATACGTACTCCCTCTATTTGAAATTGTAAGTTGTTTTGGGTTTTCTAGGTGTTGCTATGCATCTAGATATATACACTTATGTCTAGATACATGGTAAAACTTATGAATCTCGAAAAGTCAAAACTGACTTACAATAATTTGGAATGGAGGCGAGTACTAAGAATAATGTTTCTAGAAAAGCCAAAACAAAACGTCTAATAATTAGAACAGAGTGAGTAATATATACAATAGTGATCGCAATCTATACAAATTCCATACGAGTTGGAAACAAAAAAAAAACTAAATACAAATTCCATATAAAACACAATCTATAAAGGCAAAATTTTAATTAAACTATGACAAGTTGAAAAAAGTACTTACATAAATAGTCCATACATATTATAATTAGTAAGTGGCTAAATTCAAAACTAAAATTTTTAGAAAATAGTAATAATTTCAGTATGTTGGCAAAAATACCTAAATAAAAAATTAATGTATTAACAAGTACAACTATTGCATTGGTCATATAAATTGATATCATAATGATCTAGATTTATCAAAAGATATAGGAAAAATAAATGAAGACTCCAATATAGATAGAATAGGTATGGAAATGGATAGCAGTAGTGTATAATTTAATACTTATTTTAACTAGACTAGAAAATAAAGCGCGCTTCGCACACCCTATCAAATATATTCTCTTCTGATTTCTTTTCTATAAAGAACATGACGTTTGTGCGTCTCAGCACAAGGACATGGCATTGCTGTTTTTAAGAAAGTTTCCCAAAGCTCTAAGGTTGACTGCATTTATAGTGCCACTGAAAATTGTGGAGCGGAAAACAAAAGCAACAAAAAAGTTAAACCCTATTAATGGAAAGAAAATTACATAGTGTCCATTTCAAGTACAATTTTTATGGTATTGAACCATATCTCTAGGGGCTAAGATCATCAAATACACCGATTATTTTTGTAGCACACCGTGTCTACGGTGTTGAACCATATCTTCAAGGGCGGAATGATACATAGTAGTCTGATGCAAAAACAAGAATAAATTGTGCTCACATGTAAGGCTCAATGTGGAACATTCAATCTTAAATATATGTTGATCAAAAGATAACAATAATGAAACATTTCAATCAAACCAATCATTAAAATTATGAATCTTTACCACTGTCCAGTAAGAAAACTCATGTTACTTGATTTCACCTTGCATGGTACGGTGCAAAACAGTTCTAAACGCCCTTGTTTAAAGTTTTTAACTTGCGTAATTTCATATCTTCATGGTGACGATTTCACCTTGCATGGTATGGTGCAAAACAGTTCCAAACACCCTTGTTTAAAGTTTTTGACTTGCGTAATTTCATATCTTCATGGTGACATAAGATTAGCTTGCATTATGTTTTAAGATTTAAATAAGTCTTAAATTGTTGCAAGATCACATAGTAGTCAGAGGCCTAAACAACAAAAATCAGGCCAAAAGTAAGACCCATATACCCACCAGAATTTCCGGTTCCATTGGTTACCAGGTGGCAACTGTTGGACTTCATAACCAATTATCTCTAGTTAAAGAATCCAAGAATTCTAAAAACTATTACTGGAAACTGGAATCTCGATTGTGATCAGTGTTACATCATGTAATAACCCTGTCCACGGTGACATCGATGGCTCCCTGCGTTCGCTGCTCCAGATCTCCACTGGCCAAGCCACTTCCATCCGTGGCTCGCCACTTGGTGGCTGCTCACCCTCGGGCCGACACAAGGCTGCTCATCCCCCACCACACATAGACCCCGTCCTATACTGTCTATGCTGCATATAGAAGTGTACTGAATTCTACAATGAGGCAATGAGTAAGTACTTAAGAACGCAACTCAGGCTTAGCAATAGTTTAACAAAACAAGACCAATTTGTCACGAGATGGCAATAATTAAGAACGACAATCAACCTGCCTGGCAGACGTCACTTGCAGCATTGGTGTAATCCGGGAACGCTTGTATGTGGCCTCCTAGGAGAGTTGATGGGATGCCTGTCAGACATCCATTCACACTTGCATCAGACAGGGCAAACAGGGCGAGGAACAGGATCAATATTGTTGGGGTTTAGTCTCACATTGTATAGCGATGGTGGGGGAGCACAACATATAAGGTGGGAGAACCCCACGTATAAGGCTAATCTTTTGGATTGAGTAAGGCCCAAAGGCCTTATATGTTGTCAGCTCCGGTGGACCTGGGACCTGTGGGAGCGCAGTCCACGAGCCAGGCCGACGGCGAGCCAGGCCGGCGGCAAGCCAGCTCCAAGACCGTGAACTCGGTGGTCACCATCGGTTCCAACAATTGGTATCGGGAGCCCATGGTCAAAAAAGCAAAACCGGCTGCAAGCCAGCTCCAAGACCGTGAACTCGGTGGTCATCATCGGTTCTAACAATTGGTAACGGGAGCTCATGGTCAAAAAAGCTAAACCCGATAAAAATGTCGAGCGTCACAGCATGGCGGGGGCACCCCGATGTGTGACTAAGGGGGAGATTGTTGGGGTTTAGTCCCACATCGTATAGCGATGGTGGGGGAGCACAACATATAAGGCGGGAGAACCCCCACGTATAAGGCTAGTCTTTTGGGTTGAGTAAGGCCCAAAGGCCTTATATGTTGTCAGCTCCAGTGGACCTATGACCTATGGGAGCGTAGGCTCGTGGTAACGAGCCGGGCTGGCTACAAGCTAGCTCCAAAACCGGGAACTCGGTGGTCACTATCGGTTCCAACACAATACAAAATTGGTAAAATTGCTGAAGGAAGGAGGGCTGCATTGCAACTGGTCACCCAGGCCTAGGAGTCGGATGAGGCGGACGAGGAGCAGCGCGTAGAGGGGTCACCGCTGCAATAGCCGCTCGTCTCCGCGGCACCGCCTAGACCCGCCCTAGGCCGCCGTAGTTGCCGCTCACCTCCGAGACTCCATAGATGTGGCCGCCACTGGAGAACAAGAGAAGGGAGGCAGAGACGAGAAGCAAAACAGATTTCGATACACGGATGCAAAGGAAGTAGAAGTTCTGAATGCATAAAATTCTTGGGTTCGCCACGCTTCCTAGCTAGGACGCTAGCGCCGGCCTGCATAGGGTCGTGCAGTAGAAGGTCCACCCGCCAGCGACTGTTGGCCCAACAAACCCGCGCTCGATCGCCCATGCGACATCCGGGTGAGAGCCCACGCAGAGTAGTCTTTAAGTTAAGGAACCTGATTTGGCCATAATAAGATTATTTATTGGGAGGGAGGACGAAGGGTGAGGGATTTTGCAAGTATGCACAACAACTATTTAACTTGGACACCAATGTCTCCCACAAAAAATCATCAAAGCACTTTGAATCCATATGCTACTTCTTTCTCCTTCATGTACTATACGCCTCACCATCTCAATATGCCCTCTCTTGCTGTGGCCTCTAGGATCTGCAAATCATATTTCTCCTATGTTCGTGGCGAGAAAGTTCTCCAGCGACGTGGATGAATATGATGAGGACATCACTCATTCGGATACAAGCCATTGAGATGAAGAGAACCAGAGTAACCACTCGTTTCGCTAGGAATGGCCTGAACATCGGTAAGGAATATTGTTTGCCTGTTCTTAAATGGCTTAACTAAAACATTAATGAAAAGCCAAAGTAACCACTTGTCTATGCTTGATGACACTTGAAACTCAAGATAATCTATAGCCCCCCTTCTCTAGGTCTACTCTCATTAATTTTCAGAATTTCTCTATCCCAATTTACACTTCTAATAATCATTGCGTGCCCCAAGATGAAAAGGAGAAAGATACAAAGGCACTGTTATTGGTTCTCTACATTTGACTTGTTGGCAAATAAAGAGTTTGCGTCAAGGTATAGCATTTCAAATTTGCAAGTGTATGTTTATAAAAAAATTTGCAAGTGTATGCTGACTTCGAATCTCATTGACTTTTCGTTTATCGCGTGCCGGAGTTGGTCTGAAAGCAAATTATAGGACCACCACTTTCTTTTTTCTAAGATCAAGATCATTTCTTATTTACGCCGCTGCAACTCCAGACCAAAGAGTTGATATCTCTGGTACATCATTTTATATTTACATTTCCATATGAATACTCAGTTATAATAAATTTAATTTCGGGACTGTTGGGTTTGGTTAATAGTTACGTCGAAGCAATTTATCTATTGTTTGTTTTTTTAGCAAACAGCCCCTACAACAAGGCAGACACATCTATATTTATGCATATATGTGATGTGATCATCACATCTCATAATATTTTTCAAATTTAGATTCCCTTGTTAACATAACCAACAGCTGAACAAGGCCCAACAACCCAACTAATCTTCCACCAGCCCAACTGATACGTAGGCATCACCATCGGGCACCAGCTCTGGTTCACGACTGTTTTGTCAGAGTCCCGTTCCCCAAATGCCAAGGCTACCGGCTGAGCGCGTGGTGCGGTCTGCGGTGGTGCCGGTCTCCTGTCTCCGGCGACCGGCGGGCGCGCTGCAGCGCGGGCAGCGGGGAGAAAGCGCGGTCTGCGGTGGTGCTGGTCTCTTTTCCGTCTACCGGCGGGCGCGCCGCAGCGTGGGCAGCGGCGATACGGCGCAGTCTGCGGTGGTGCCGATCTCCTGTCTCCATCGACTGGCGGGCAGCGGTAGCCGACCGCGGCAGGCGTGTTGTTAGCGGTGAGATGGTGAAGACGGACAGGGGCTGATGGAGAAGGCGGGTAGGCGTCAGCTTGTGTCTCGTGGACGTGGCACTGAGGTCGAGCGCGCGGGGCTCGCGGCGTCGAGCGCGGGGCCATGGCGCGTCGCCTCCCCTGCCATCTTCAACCTCTAGTCGGCCACTCTAGTAGTCTCCGCCTTAACCAATACAACTATGTAATTTATTAGACAGCGGGCCGAGTCCCAGTTCTTTTTTTATTGGAAGGTGACGTATCCTATCGGACTAAGACCTTACGTATCCTTTTAGACTAAGAATCCAGAACAAAAATCCAATGACCGAGCCGAAAAAAAATAATACGGGCTGCATACGCTGATTTAAAAAGGGAATAGGAGACTCATTACCTACCAATGAGGTGATTTGTTTATGCATGTAATTCGATAGGAGCACGCTTATGTGATTGGCTAGTTTTGAATAGGACACATCAACGTCGGTTTCGATATCTGTTTCATTACCATATATGAAGGAAAATAATACAGCCAAATCCGGCGCAACCGAATATTTAGATTAGGATTCCTATATTTAGCTTATTTGGACTCGCAGAGATATATTTTAACTCGTATGAGCATAGGTTATTATATACATATGAGTTCTCCGTTGTCTGGTAGTTGGAGAAAGACGGATAAAAAAACGGCATGACCAAAAAATAGACTGAAATTTAAGGTATAGAATTTGGTGAAAGTACCGAAATTCATTTCATATGTAGTATGAGTCATTAACAAAAGTTTTATTTGCCTGAGTAATGCTTGATCCTTTACAATTTATTTTCATCAGAAGAAAATTTAATTAGCATTTTTTTCGTTTTCTAGAATGCACAGCCACGCCATGTATCTCTTTTAGGGTCTGCTCATTAAAAAGGACGCGAAAAGCTCAAAAATCTTAGGAATGACACCCTCACCAGCAAAGTCTACCCGGGGGGGGGGGGTGTTCACTGTGACATATGCTGGAACAACCCTGTCGGATACCTATACCCTGGTATTCGAGCCAAAGGATTAATGAGCGTCACGTCGCCTCATCCGATGGTTGAGGACGCAACTACGGCCTCGTCCGATCCCCAGGGGCCGGACCACACCTCGTCCAACTCCAAGGACGAGGTTTCCGCCTCCTCTGACCCCGAGGGGCCGGGCCATGCCTTGTCCCACCCCAAGGCGTGGGCTCCGACTCGTCCGGTCCCATGGGGAGGGCTTCGCCTCATCCGACCCCTGAGGGTCGGATTCCGTCTTGCCTGACCCGTAGGGCAAGATTTCTGCCTCGCCCGTTCCCTGGGGTCGGATTTGCTACCGGACAAAAGCAGTGGCCCCAGGGTGGGACCCAAACTATTTCAACCACTACGGCATGGAGGCGCACGCCCTGGAGCACGTCTCGAACATGTCCTGATGTGACTGGCGGTCGCATCAGGCCATGCTTTGAGACTCACGTCGTCCACCGCGTCAACAGGCCGGCACTGTGCTACTAACTCCCTTTCTGACCATCATCCAACGTAAGTCAACCGGCGTCAGTTAACTCGCACTATACTGCTAGCCCCCCGTATGGCCTCTGTCAGAGGACCCTTTGACCATTATGTCTGCTCGGATGGGATGGAAGACAAGAACGACGCACAACGCCCGCACGTATGCTGCATCGACCAACAGGACCCCGGTACGACGCCGCTGCCACCACGATCTACAGGGTCAGCGGGACCCATGCGAGAGGAGGATGACACACCTCCGGGAGCCTTATTTCTCTTTCTTTTTTCCCTCTTCCCTTCCGTTGTAACCCCTGCTTTCCCTTGGCCTATAAAAAGGAAAGCAGGGCGTCCCACTAGGGGGCATCGGTTCACCGCACCGCATCAAGAGCAACACATCACAACACACCTCCAGAGACTTGGGACCAGTCCCTCTCTCGCCCGTTTATAACACCTACTATGAATTTTTCAAAGCTACTAACACGAGCAGCAGCCACGAACTGGACATAAGGACATTCTGCCCGAACTAGTATAAACCTTGTGTCTTCTTAGCACACCATCCGGGCCAGACGCGCAATAATACAAATTTACTCGTTGGTGTTTACTCGAAACATCAACGGTTTGCGCGCCAGGTAGGGGCCTTTTTGCGTGTCTCTACATCAACACCAGGCCTCGGATGGCTAGTCACGACATCAGCTGGGTCCCGGGCGTACACGTGCGCTTTGGGGACCTGGACTTCATCGTCACGGTGGAGGGAGAGATGACGTAGGTGCCTATCGTCGTTCAACCCCCCACTCCGCCGGCATCGACGCGATCACCGAGGCGCTCAAGGAGCTGCGGCTGTATGCACCGGAGGCCCACGCCCCCGGGAGCGGCTAGCTCCTCGACTTTACTATGAGAGATTGGAGCGTCAGCTCAGCGCCTTCCTAGGACCCCAACTGTCCCAGGAGGGCTTGCGCCACCTCATCTTCTCGTTCACCAACGTCATGGCGCAGCTTAACGGGGGAGGGCCGCTCTCCCCAGAATACCTCATCCGGAGCGCCCCGACAGTGCTCCCATTCAGTCTCCGCAACGCCGCAGAGACCATTGGCCACCTTGTGGCACAACGCATGATTCCATCCCCCGTGAACGATGAGTTCATGACGGTGATTGAACACATCATGGAGTCTTTCCATGACCTCCTCGCAGAGGAACCGAAGTCGCTCTCTGGCTCTAAATCCAGTAGGGGGAGCCATCACCCCTCTCGTGAATGTTTCATGACAGGTACCCCTGAGAGACACGTCGAAAGCATCCACGTGGAGGAGGCTACCCCGACGACTGACGTCGACGACGAAGTCGAGGGGGATGTAGGAGCCCCACCCCTCCTACGAGTGGAGCAGCTAAAGGCCCGACACCTAGAGCTTGAGGAAGTGTGACTCCAGCTTGAGCAGGAATGCGCGGAGCTTGATCACGAGATCGAGCGCCATGGAGACGGGGGACGCGCACGTGCCATGGCCCGTGACGTGAACCGAAGGATCATCGAGGATGATCAAGCACTCCCGCACTTCGCCCGGGCAAGCCAGAACATCGCTGCTATGGCAGCATTGCTCAGGGTGCTTCCGGAGCCAGCGACGCTCGAGGATCGATGGGCCCACCATGAGATTCGCATGTTGCTCGAGCGTGCGGCTGTGCAGCAGGCTGAGAGCTCATTGTCTCGGCGATAGGAGCTCGACGCCAGCCAGCGCATGCCCTCAGTGCAGCCTGACTATGATGCATCAGTCCACTAAGCGCCGCACGGCGGCAGGCCACGCATCCTGGTTCTAGAGCAGGAGCGCCTCAGCCGCAACCGTTACACGCGTGACACCCTCGATGCCCACCGGTGTACCCGCAACGATGCGAGGGAGGGGGCCAGCCGTGGTTACCACCCTCGATGGGGTGGACGCTATGACCGCAAGGAGGACCGGAGTCATAACCCCAAGCTAATGGGGCCCAGGCTTTCGGTTGGCATATCCTCTAGGCGGCACTCCCGCCCCGATACCATCCGCCGACTAATGTCCTAAAATACTCTGGGGAAACAAACCCCAGCTTGTGGCTCGAGGACTACCGGCTCGCCTGCCGAGCCAACGGTACGGTCAGTGATGACTTCGTCATCCGCAATCTCCCCATGTTCCTGGCTGACTTGGCGCGGACATGGCTGGAGGGAGTTCAGAAGGTTATCGGGTGCCTCGCAGTGCTTGGTCGCTTCATTTCGCACCTCGGCAAATGGGGGGGGCCCCTTTATCGGCTCCTGAAAAAAACCAATCGATTCGCATGGACGCCTAAGGCTCAGGAGGCGCTTGACAAGCTCAAAGTGCTCCTGATGAAGGCCCCGATTCTGGTCCCACCGACTGAGGGAGAGCCGCTCCTACTATATGTCGTAGCTATGACCTAGGTGGTCAGCGCCGCTTTGGTTGTAGAACGGGGAGAAGAGGGACACGCCCTCAAGGTACAGTGCCCCGTGTACTTCGTTAGCGAAGTCTTGTCCGACTCCAAGACACGCTACCCCTAAATCTAGAAGCTCCTATACGCCATCCTGATCACCAAGAGGAAGTTGCGCCACTACTTCGACTCACACCAGGTGACCATCGTGTCATCTTTCCCCCTTGGTGAGGTTATCTAGAACCGGGAGGCCACGGGGAGAATCGCAAAATGGGCGGTTGAGCTAATGGGTCAGGGCATCATGTATGCCCCACGAACAACCATCAAGTCTTAGGTACTGGCTGACTTTGTGGCCGAATGGACCGAGATCTAGATGCCACCGATGGCCATCGATCAGGAGTGCTAGACGATGTACTTCGATAGATCACTGATGAAGAAGGGCGCCAGGGTCGGGCTAGTTTTCGTTTCCCCCTCAAGGTGTGCATGAGGTATGCAATTTGCATCCACTTCCCAGTTTCAAATAATGTGGCTGAGTACGAGGCACTCGTCAATGGCTTGTGCATCGCCATTGAGTTGGGCATCCAACGGCTTGACGTCCGAGGTGACTCACAACTGGTCATTGACCAGGTCATGAAGGAGTCAAGCTGCCACAATGCCAAGATAGCTACGTATTGTCATGAGGTTCGACAGCTGGAGGACAAGTTCGATGGCCTCAAGCTCAACCATATCCCGAGGTGGCTCAACAAAGCAGCCGACATGTTAGCAAAGATGGCATCGAGCCGAGAGCCGGTCCCCACTGGCATCTTCGCTAGTGACCTGCACAAGCCCTCGATCCGATACGAGGAACTAGAACAGACCGGCAACGAGCCGCCAGTTCTAGACTCGGGGGCTGACCGACCCTTAGTTCCATCTGACCCAAAGGTCATGGAACTCGTTAATGACCCAGTGGCGGAGCCCAACCCTTCGACCGACTTGAGAACACCTTATCTCGATTGCCTCCTCCATGAGGTGCTCCCTGCCGACAAGACGGCGGACAGACAGCTCACGCATCGCGCCAAGTCCTTCGTCGTCATCAAAGGGGAGCTCTACAAGCGCAGCCACACCAGAATCCTGCAGCATTGCATCCCCACTGAGTAGGGGAAGGACCTACTGGAAGACATCCATGGAGGTATCTGCGGACATCACGCTGCACCTAGAACCTTGGTCAGAAACGCATTCTGGCAAGGTTTCTACTAGCCAACCGCGGTGGCCGACGCCGAGCAGGTCATACGCACCTACAAAGGATGACAGTACTACGCTCGGCAAACTCCCCTGCTGGCCCAAGCGCTCCAGATGATCCCCATCATGTGGCCATTCATGGTCTTAGGACTCAACCTGGTAGGGCCCCTCAAGAGGGCGCCCGGGGGCTTTACGCACTTACTTGTTGCCGTGGACAAGTCCATGAAGTGGATGGAGGCTCGACCGATCACCGTGATCAAATCCGAGCAGGCCATGTTGTTCTTCATGGACATCATCCACCGATTCGGGGTCCCAAACTCCATCATAATCGACAACGGCACATAGTTCACAGGGAATAAATTCCTCGGGTTCTGTGACGACCACCACATCCACGTTGATTGGGCTACCGTAGCGCACCCCCGCACGAACGGGTAGGTTGAGTGCGCGAACGGCATGGTCCTCCAAGGCCTCAAGCCTAGGATCTTCAACCGGCTTAACAAAGGCGGCGAACGGTGGGTGCCTAAGGACGTCCAGTAGCCGAGCAACCGGTTACACGCCATTTTTCATGGTCTACGGCTCCGAAGCCATCCTCCCAACCGACCTCGACTACGGAGTGCCAAGGCTCAAGGCCTACAATGAGCAGGGAAATAAAGCGTCTTTGGAAGACGACATGGACCTGCTTGACGAAGCACGCGACATCACCCTGCTCCGTTTGGCCAAATACCAGCAGGCGCTACAACAGTACCATAGCCGACGCGTGCAGGGTTGTGCCTTTGGTGTAGGCGATTTAGTCCTTCGCCACATCCAGAGCAACAAAAATCACCACAAGCTTTCGGCGCTGTGGGAAGGACCGTACATCATCACAGAAGTACTCCAACCTGGCACCTACAAGCTCAAGACTGATGATGGCAAAGCCATCGCCAACGCCTAGAACATCGAACAACTACGTTGCTTCTACACTTAGTCTTTCTGTTCTAAAGCTTCCAATATGCTTATCAAACTAAGTAATGTTTCTGCAAAAACCGAAAAATGTTACCTCCTATCGGGTTCGCTTCTGATCCGACAGTCTTCAGTAATACTCGACCCCGGCAACTACCTGGGGTCGGGTTTTACTCGGGGGCTGATAGGAGTACATATACTCAGAAACATTTTCCCATCCGACCCTTCTTTTTTATGACGAGACCTAGAAATAAGAGTTGCCAAAAGCTAACAATGAGCAAAACTGGTTGGAATGCAAAAAGCCTACGCCCCGATGGCTACGGCATCGCTTGCTCACCAGCATGATCATTACTTAGTCGCTTGCAACTTAAGTTTCTAGTTCCTTAACATAAAACAAGCTTTGGATCGCAACGAACTTTATATATATATATATATATAGAAAGGCCAAACAACGTTTCCGACCATAATAAAAGCCTTTACAAAAAGACCGACGTCGGACTCAGCTATCTAACTAAACATTCTTGGGCAGGATTTCTTCTCCGACCTTCTCTGCCAAGTCCTGCGCCGGGAGAGCCGCTTCCTTCTCAATTTCGTCCAGCTCGACGTCAGTGTAGCCAGGCGCGAAGCCCTCACTGATCACCGGTAGGTCGAGGTTAATGTAGTGAGAGTGGGCGATGGTGAATGCGTGATGGACGCCAGTGTACAGGGCCTTCCTTGCGAGTGCACGCGCCCGATCTGGGATCTGGGTAACCCAGACTGCGAGCGAGCTCATCTCCGCAGCCGGGGCGACCCCGATGTCGTCGAAGACCAACCCGACAGCAGTGCGCAAGGCGTCATGGTTGTCTCTCTCCGACTGGAGTTGACCCCACACCTCGAAGAGTTGCCTCTGTAGGGCTGCCCAAGCCGAACATCAAAGAGCGTCAGAAAACCGAATGCCAACGTCAAGCAAAAAGGTAACCAGAGCGTCACCTTTCACTTGCTCCTCGAGGACCGTCTTCTCCCCCTAGAGCATACCAACATCTCTGGCCAAGGTGGCTGCCAGGCCCTCGGCTTCTTCCTTTGACTTCTGCTCATTTCCGAGTGCGCACCGAGCAAGGTTGAGAGCCAGGCAGAGTCGTCCAAGCTGCGTGGCATCTTCCCCGGCCTTGGCAACCACAGCCTTGAGCTTGTCCTCGGCCTCATCGGTCTATTGATGGGCTTCCTGTTCCTTGGTCTAGAGGCTCGCCACCTCCTCCTGCAGCCGCGGCACTTCGATAGCAAGCCCCCAGACCTCCCTCTCATGACGGAGGAATAGGGACTTCTCCCGGCTGTGCATCGCAAGGGACTACAAAAAATCAGGTTAGAACTATATAAATAGGGCTCGGAAGTAGAAAACGTGAAGACATGACAAACCTGGCCGGCCGAGGCGACATCATCCTTCAACACCCCCAATGCGTGGTCAGAGAGCAGACTATGGACTCAAGTCCTGAGCGCACGCTCGTCCAGTCCTTCTCCTTCGTCGGGTCATCGAGGGTGAACACCGAGTCGCTCGGGTCCAGCCACCTGGCCCAGTGGAGCCAGTTTCCTCCCCACGCGAGTAGATTGTCGCCCGGCCGGACAAGGGTCTAGGAGGGTCCAGCCCCAACTGAGGGGTCAGCCATCGCAACATCGGTGTTGGCCCAACGGGAGCCGATGGTACCTCCTCCGTCACCGGTGCTCCCTAGGGAGTGGACCCTCCAATGGCAAAGGAGGTTAGCAGCTCAGGCTCCAAAGTCTAAGCCATCACTTCATCTGTTGGGGACGCCTCAGTCGTGCCTCCTCCCATCTGCCCCACCTCGGGCGCGTCGACCAAAGCGGGCGCCGATTCCACAAGCGCCTCCCTGGCGCAATCGGAACCTCCACCTCCCCCGCTTCCTCAGGCGGCACCGTCCCCGCCTCGGTGCCATCACGATGCGCCCTCGGCACCATGCCAATAGGCTCCTGGGGGATTGACTGACGCGCTAGGATCTTCTATGGCGCCAACTCCAGGTGGTTGCTGGGGCCGATCCTACGGAAAGCACCAACTTCACATGACGAAATCCAAGAACGCAATGAAAGAGTGAAGAAGTCGTTAAGTCACCTCGACGCCATTATCCGAGAACATTTCAGGGATTGGTCGCTCGAATCCGACTCTACCACGTTGGTAATTGGTTGCTTCGATCCTCCAATGGGGTCAGTCGGAGCGAGGCAGACTTGCACCTCCGATCTCGAGGACGCGTCCTCCCCCACCGATCTCGGAGGCGCGACCTCTTCGGTTTGCGCTGGGGCGTGCTGCGGAATTGGGGTCAAGTTAACCTGCCCTACGTCTGCCCGCTCATCCTCGAGTGCAAGCGCACCCCATGGGATGTTGGGGTTGGACTCATCCTCCCCCTCTTCCTCCTCCTCATCGCCGTCGCTCTCCTTCGAGCCTTGCCGGTGCTTTCCACACTGGAGCTTCACTCGCTCCTTCTTCGCCTTGTTCTGCTCCTTCTTCGCATTCACCATCTCAGCCGCGGCGCAGTTCACCTCTCTCTTGGCTACGTCCTCTGGCAGTGGCAGATCAGACACATAGGCGAAGAGGCCATGCAGCAAATCTCGGTGCTTAGAATGTAAGAACAGAGGAGGGTCGGCCAAGGAAAGAAACTCAAAGAAGGCTTACTAGTTCAACGAAACCCACGCCCGGCCGCATCGTGGGATGCCCCAAGACCGGGTACACCAGGGCGAGATCCACCGATGGATCCACCGGGCACTCCATCGACTCCTTGATGCGTTGTGCCATTTCACCGACGTTGAGGGCCTCACCGATGACCATCGCCGTCCCTTCGGGCGTGGAATACAGTGTCATCTTCCACATTGGAAGAGTGTGCGCCATCAGCGACGCTAGCTTCTAGACATGGTACGCTCTGACGACGCTGGTCCCACGAAGACTGTGGCCCTTCAGAGTGGCGATGGCTTTGAGGAGGTCACCGAGCCTCTTCTGCTCCTTCTCGATGGTCCCATACCTCCACATGTCCGGTGCCTCCTCGATCAGGCGGCCGGTGAAGATTGGCAAGGGGGCGATGGCATCATTCCTCAGGTAGAACCAGAGCTTCTGCCACCCCTTGTTGGACTTCGACAACGGGATGGACATGTACTCCGACGATCGGCTGCCTTGAAGACGGATGCTCGCACATCCTATCGGCACCGCTGGGTCCGGCTTCTTCCTCTCCTTCTTCTGCAGTTCGACAGTGAAGAAGTACTTCCATAGCTCGAAGTGGGGCTCGATCCCTAGATACTGTAGCTCAACCACCTGGAGTTGTGCTCAACTGTTGGGATTCAGATGCTGCAGCTCAATCCCGTAGTAGTGCAGCAGCCCTCGGAGGAATCGGTGGGGAGGAGTTGCGAGCCCACGCTCGTGGAAGGGCATGAAGGAAACAACATAGCCATCGAGCGGTGATGGCTCATCCTCGCCACTAGGTACGATCCACTCCATCGCCGTGGTCCTTGCGTGAAAAAGGCCTTTCTTAACTAGACCCTCCATGCGTGCGTGGCAAACGTCAAAGCAAGGCCACGGCTCCATCGAGGAACGGCGATGGCGATGCAGAAGATCCGGCAGTGGCATAGGGATGGAGAGCGAGAGCTTCACCGGTGGCAGAGCGGAAATAGGGGAATGAAGGCCAGAACTCGAGAGCGAAAGGCAGAAAGACCGGAGGGGCAAAAATGTGGCTGCATGTACGGAGGCTAGGGAGAAATAGCTCCGTTTATAAGGTAAGGGCGGAACAGGCGAGGGACGAACCGTCCGCCTAAATTAACGCGCCCCACGCCTCGCCAGATTCGTTTCCTTCGGGGATCGTTCCATCATTATTTCACGCTGTATCAGTCACATCGCTGTCTCGAGAGATGAGCGCATGCTTATCCAAATCTTCCCCGTGAAGGATCCACCGGACAACGGTTCACCTTGAAAGGCTACGGGCCACCGTAGGTAAGTAGGGATACGGAGCTGAAAACGCTCCCACGACCCATTAGCGCCTAGGAGTTCGAAGGCTGGCCCACCAGTGGGTTCACGGCCGCTCCAAAGCACCCTATAGTGAGAGGAGGTTAAGGATGGGCCCGCTAGCGGCCAATACCCGAAGCGCGTGAAGTGCAACGGTCGTCTCGACCCTCGTTTCGAGTCTTGGATGATGCAAGGTCCATGGTTTTTCCCTTGAAGAAAGGCATCGAGCCCTCGGACCGGTCGAACGAATCCGAGAACTATATGGACTGGCCATCAAGAATCTAGAGTCAGTCACCAGCTGACCTCGAACCGGGCCCCTGTGAAGGGGATGCCGGGGCTCCACTCGAACAAGCCCGTTAACAACTCACCAAGCACTATGCTCCATCCAGTGAGGAAAGCACGGCACGGCTCAGCCCCTCCGTTCTAGCGAATGGACGCATGAGGGACGATGATCACAAGATGAACCGACCCCCCGACTAGACCCCTGCTACATGCGAGGGCTTGGGGGCTCGACATCGCAAAGAGACCAAACACACGGTCGCAGACAAACGACGAGTCACCTCCGTTTGCGAAAACCATAGACGGAGTGAAGCAAGAAACTAGGCGACCGGCCCCTAGAGGCTCGGGGGCTCGCCATCCTACAATGCGACAATAACAAATAGTACTCCTGTGCGCCCTCAAGCGATGGATCATAAAAAGCCTTTGCAGGAGTGTCTCGCTCCTCCAAGGGCTTGGGGGCTACACCTACCAGGTACGCTCGCGTGCACCCGGTGGAAAACAGATTACCCGTGCGTCTCCTCCTCAGGGGCTAGGTGCCCGTATCCACTTTGCCAGTCCCCCACATAGAGGCTGGGTGCCTAAATCCTACTTGGTTACCCTACACGGCACAATGGCCACAGGAGCAACAAATTGCAAAAAGCCTTTTGCAGGAGTGTCTCACCCCTCCAAAGGCTCAGGGGCTACTGTCGGATACCTATACTGGGTATCCGAGCCAAAAGATTAATGAGCATCACATCGCCTCATCCGAAGGTTAAGGAGGCAACTGCGGCCTTGTCCGACCCCCAGGGGCCGGGCCACGCCTCGTCCAACTCCGAGGACGAGGTTTCCGCCTCGTCCGACCCTTGGAGTCGGGCCACGCCTCATCTGACCCCAAGGCATGGGCTCCGACTTGTCCGGTCCCACGGGGAGGGCTCCGCCTCGTCCGACCCCTGAGGGTCGGATTCCGTCTCACCCTGCCCCCAGGGCGAGATTTCTGCCTTGCCCATTCCCTGGGGGTCGGATTTGCTACCGAACAAAAGCAATGGCCCCAGGGTGGGACCCGAACCGCTTCAACCACTATGGCATGAAGGTGCACGACCGGGAGCACGTCTCGGATGCGTCCCAATGTGACTAGCGGTCGCATCAGGCCATGCTAGGAGACTCACGTCGCCCATCGCGTCAACATGCCGGCACTGTGCTACCAACTCCCTGCCTGACCACCATCCAACGTCAGTCAACCAGCGTCAGTTGACTGGCACTGTACCGCCAGCCCCCCGTATGGCCTCTGTCAGGGGACCCTTTGACCATTCCGTCCGCTCGGATGGGATGGAAGATAAGAACGACGCATGACGCCCGCACGTATGCTACAGCGGCCAATAGGACCCCGGTACGACGCCACAGCCACCACGATCTATAGGGTCAGCGGGACCCAGGCGAAGAGAAGGATGGCACACCTCCGGGAGCCATATTTCTCTTTCTTTTTTCCCTCTTCCCTTCCGTTGTAACCCCTGCTTTCCCTTGGCCTATAAAAGGGAAAGCAGGGCGTCCCACTAGGTGGCATCGGTTCACCGCACCGCATCAAGAGCAACACATCACAACACACCTCCAGAGACTTGGGACCAGTCCCTCTCTCGCCCGTTTGTAACCCCTACTACGAACTTTTCAGTGCTAGTAACACGGGCAGCAGCCATGAACTAGACGTAGGGATATTCTGCCCGAACTAGTATAAACCTTGTGTCTTCTTAGCACACCATCCGGACCAGATGTGCAACAATATAAATTTACTCGTTGGTGTTTACTCGAAACACCGACAAACCCTTTTTTTACTAGAATTATGTTTGCATGAAAAAAATTTACTTCGTTCTATTCTTTCCCATCCTCTTCCTCGTCGTGCACGCCTACCCGCCCATCCCGACGACCACGCCACCCCTCATCGGTAGCCGCGCCGCCCCTCACCGGTGACGAGTTGCCGCCGACCGTCTGTGCGCCACCCCCCCCCCTCGCGTCTCCCGTCGCTAGCAGCCGCGGTCACCCTGGCTAGCCACTGGGCCTGCATTTGGCTGGGGCCATGTCCGCCCCTAGCCGGCCGTGCACCCACCAGTGGCAACGCTCGGCCGTGGCCACGAGCACCGGCAATCATGCAGGCGAGCTCGTCAGGTCGGGAGAAAGATGCCCCATGTTTTTTTTCATTATGCCCCTGACGTGTGGGCCCTGGTTAGCAGTGAGATAGAGAGAAGTGTGGAGCAGTACTAAACACTTAGATGAATCCAAGATACATGGTACGGTGGATCTGCAGCTAGTAGAGATCTGCCAAACATGCTTTATACATTCGCTACCACATGCTCCCATGACGCGTGCAGGCCGGCCCCTCCTGCCCCAACATTACATACTACTGTGCTCCTCTCCTATCATGTATTGATGACTCCTGAGAATAGCCTCTCTTCAAAAACATTGCGTGCATACGCACTGTTCTTCAGCGTGATATTGGAGTTTTTGGTGCATTCGTCATTAGTGACTGAGAGACGTGTAGCGGAGGATTAGATAAATACTAGATGATGAAACTGTAAACAAAGAACAACCCTACGGTAAACAAAGTCTGTGGATGCCAGCGAGAGAAAGTCTTTATAGGTTGTTGTGTTGTATGTGGTTGCTGTTACAATTATCTACAGTGATCGAATCTGGAAACCTGGCAGATCTCTGAATCCGGTGACTCCAGTGTGCCTGTAGAATTGAATGATCGAACAGATACAACATACTTCCGGTATACTAGAAGGTGTACACAGTGTGTGTAGGAGAGCGGGTGTAGAGAGATAGAGCACAGAGAGCAAAAGAAGAGTCCTTATAGCAACTCAGCATAGGCCACAAGCAAGCCATGACACCACTCTTAAGACAACTACCAATCGCCGAAGAACGCCACCAACGAACAACATACTCTCAAATACACCACGATTATTGTGCAACCACACCATCCCTCGTTATATTGTCCTTTTAACCACACTAATATTTCATTTTACACGCATTGGACTATGGTAGGTTTGCATCGACCTAGCTTAACGGACGAAATAAGCACAAACGACTAACAACTTAAACGAGAAGAGAGTAGAAATTAAGCAAGAGAGGAAAAGGACACAAGACACGTGAAAGGTACATAAACTAGCGAACGAACGAACGATAGGGACGATGCCCGGCACCAAACAGGCACAACTCCAGATTTGAACATCAGTGCCGGTTCAAAATGCCTATCAGTACCGGTTTTTTTGAACTGGCACAACTAAAGCGGCACTGATGAGCCTCCTTGGAATTGAGTTCATTCTAATAATTATAATTTAGGCACAAATTAATTAAGCTAATATGATTCTATATAGAATATATTTGTATATTATTGCTAGTCATACAACGGAGATACTTATATGTTTTATTTCTACTGCAGGGAAGCGAGATGAAGAACGGGCTATAAGTTGGAAAGTAGAAACATAGCATGATGATTTATAGAGTCAATTTTCGTCTCTTACCATATGAATTTGAGATAGGCTTCTACGTGAACTTTGAAAAGTTGTGGAATGTTAAATTCCAAGCCAAATAGCCTAATCCATGAAGTATATTCCTATTTCTCTAAAATGAAAGATCCAAACGACCCTGGTGTTTAAATGGGGACAAGCACGCCACAAGTTGTCAAGATCGTTCTTTTTCTAGGGGCATGATTGGTTGGGAGAAAGTTTAAGCCTGGCTCATACAAGCTAGCCAGGCTCCTACCCACCAGGCTCATCTCATGCAACAACATTCTGTCTGGTTCGTGAGCTGGACGAAGACAGGATAGGGAGGGATATTACTACAGATGGCAATTTCTTTTTTTTTATGTTTGCTTTTATGTTCCCATGTCATAAGGTTTCTAGGGGCGTGATTGGTTGGGAGAAAGGTTGAGCCTGGCTCGTACAAGCTAGCCAGGCCCCTACCCACCAGGCTCATCTCATGCAACAACATTTTGTTTGGTTCATGAGCTGGACGGAGACAGGATAGAGAGGGATATTGTTTGGTTGAACTAGCTTTTACAGAGACAAAAGTGCCATCAGGAACGTGCGCTGCGCACACGGCGAGCCAGACTCGCCGGAAACGAAATCTGATTCTCGGCAGCCACTAGGCTGAAGACTCCATCTAGCCAACCAATCAGCGGACGCATGCATTGGAGGGGCCAGGTCCTGGTTCTTTCCCGAATCCAATCACGCCCTTGAAATATATCTGTAGATCTCAATATAGCTAGTAATACATGTTTTTATGGGTAAAGTTCATGGCCGATCCTCCAACTTATAGGGATGTGTCATCCCGGTCGCTCAACTCAAAAAATGTGTCGTTTCAATCCTTAAACTCTGTTTGGGTCTCATATTCATCCAAACAAAGTCTCGTCCCACATGTCAGCTATATCTCCCATCTCTCACCTCTCTCATGGCCATGGTCAGCTCACTGGCGAGCCACTGTTCGGCTCGTGCTGCTGCGGTAGTGGTGCTTGCTTGCGCCAACAGCAGCCTCCATGGCCGCCCTGGCCTTGGCCTTCTCCTGTTTGATGAGCACCATGGCTGACTCCTCCGTCAGCCACATCTCGTGCGACTGCTGCTCCTCGTCCATCTTCCATCGCTGCAGCTCCATCGCATTCAGCACTAGGAGGAGGTGCTGGTCTCGGAGCATCAGCACAGAACAGCGTGCATGGCAAACTCGACGATCGACCAGGCCAAGTTGAGGTCGTCCAACACCGCGTCCTTGCGCAGCCTCAGCATGAGCTGCTTGCCCGTGCCTCTGCGGGCGACGCTTGCCCAACCGCACATCTGTGAGTGGCGGCAGCGGCGGACGCTCGCCTATACGTGGCAAGGACGAGGATGACGCGGAGGACATCAGCACGTTGCTCGAGCCACGCTCCTCGCGGTGCTCAGCACGCCTGCTGGCTAGCTGCTCGCCTGACGCAGTCGCCGCGTCGCATGCGGCCCTTGGCCTCGACGGTGCGCCAGTGCGCCGTCACACGCAGCCTCGCTCGCCGCCATCGTGGGCGCGTGTAGGCTGCCGCATCCATCGCACGATGCGGCCCTGGCCCGCACGCCCATCGGCCGCGCCCGGCCGAGCCACCGCCGCCCACGCCTGCAGCTGGGGCCGCCGCTTTCCTAGCACACCTCCGCCGCCACCGATGGCTCCCCGTCCGGGATCAGCGCAGCCCCGGCCGACCGGTGCTCTGCCCGGCCTCGCGCCGTAGGTTGGTCGCCGCGGTGGGATGAGAGGAAGAAGACAACTCTTTTTCAAAACAACCCCTCGTGAAGTTTATTAATATTTGTGTAATTTTTGTGTCTCAGCAATTTTGTATATAACCTTGTTAATCTTCTATTTTAAGCAATCAAGTCTTATCACGATACGCAGGTATCGATCTATACCCGTTTGGATAAATATGAGACCCAAATAAGGTTTAAGGACCGAAATAACACACTTTCTGAGTTTAAGGACCACGATGACACACATTCACAAGTTCGAGGACCGGCCATGAATTTTACTCTTTTTTACAAATAGGTAGTATTATATTCCAGTGGGATTAGGACTTGTGTTGTGATGGAATAAATATTCTGTTATGCTCTTCCTTAGTAATGTCCCTTAGTAAACACTAGAATACAAGTCAATCTTAAGTTAGAAGTTAAGAATCTTAGAAGTCCTCTCTGTACTCCTGTTTATCTTTAACTTTGTTGCTATCCCTGGTTAGATTAGTCCATTGTTAATCTCACACATTTCCTGGAATACTCCTGGTGAATTGCTATAGCGATATTCCGTGCACTTGCAAATTTATGTGTGAACGTAAGAAATACCAACAACGGCCACATCACAAACACGGTTGGTATAGTCTCGCAAGACTATAAGCCGTCTGATGTACAACAACGGTGCGTGCAAGCACCCAGTGGTAAGAGGTATAAAAACCTCACTAAACACTAGACCTGATCTTGAGCAAGCGCATAAACGGTGGTCTAAGCACTTCACAAAACACCTACACTAATCGTCTAATATTTTCTTAAACACTTTTGGTGGCTAGAGCACAAATGGATGAGCCCGAACTCTCCACAAACTTCCTTCGGCTGTAGCACACCTTTCTTGGCCCAATGGAGGGGTATAAATAGCCACAACTCCAAAAACTAGTCATTACTAGCCATTACAACCTTTTCTATGAGCATCAGACCAATAGGTGTGTAGCATGGGTCAAAACAGTGCCACTGTTCATTTCAGTTCAGTGAGCATCGGACCAAAGGTGTGAGCATCGGACAAATAGCATCCGATGTCCGCTGCTCAATTTTCAGCATGTCGCGCTTTTGGACATAACTTTTGGATTAGAACTCTGATTTTAATGATTTTGGACTTTTTGAAAAGCTAATGAAAAGCTCTAAGACTTTGAACTGAATTTATGTCAATTTTAGGATATCCAAAATTATGAGATAATTCTAATTCATCCATCTCTTTCTCTCGGCTCTAGTGGCTTCAGTTTTGTTTGTCTTTGCGTCCGGGCTTCTACTTCTTGGTGGCTTAGACTTGTAGAATGTCTTGCAGGTCTTCAACATGGCATCCAATATCTTTCTTGAAGTCACTACCGGAAACAGTGACTTTGCCGTGTGCCACAGGCACTCGGCAAAGACCAAAAAACACTCGGCAAAGGCTTTGCCGAGTGTAACACTCGGCAAACAGCACACGGCATCTACAGTGTCGACAAACAGCTATTTGCCGAGTGTTTTTTATCGCACACTCGGCAAATGGTTTGCCGAGTGTCAAATTTGACACTCGGCAAAAAAAAGTGGTTTGCTGAATGTTTTTCAAAATACACTCGGCAAAGGATTATTGTCTGTCGAGTGTTTTTGGGAATTACACTCGGCAAACCTATTTTCCAAAGAATTTTTTTTTCTCAGCATACTGTTACTGTTTATCGAGTGTTTTTTGGAATTACACTCGGCAAACCTATTTTCCAAAGAAAAAAATATTTTTTTTCTCAGCATATTTGAGTTTAATAGCTGCCATACTGAGAGACTAGATTAATAAATATAAAAGGGACTAACATTGTTCTGGTCAATATCTTTAATCATATCCTCGAGGTGGACGTCATCAAGACCAAACTCACGACATGCTTGTGACAGCTCATCAATGTTATAAAGCCACTTCCATCTTTGTCAAAAAATGAGAATGTTGAAACCATGTTTTCCTCCCTCTCCAGCTTATTCATGTGCAACGTAGCTGCAATGAATTCGCTGTAGTCGATGGTTCCGCTGTTATCAATCTGCCTGAAACAAATGTACCAAAGGGCAAAATCAATATCCATAGAACATATCTGAAAGGAATTATGATTTTACTAGTAAAAGGCTGGAAGAGCACTTACTGCTTCCATCAGAGCCTGGATTTCATTCTCTGTTAATTCAGAGCCCACCCTTTTCAAGCCATCTTTCAGCTCATCAAATGTTGTAGTCCCACTATTGTCAGTATCAATCATCTTGAACAACTCCTTGAGGCCTCCAATCTCTTCCTCAGACAGGCTTTCAGCAATGACCTGAATATTGAAAAGATGCCTACAGTATGTCAAAAATTTTAAGATGACCACTGCACGTTTCGTGTTACGTACTGAAACATTAGAGGCACTCTGCCATCTCTGTGATGCAATAGCCCAAATTACTAAATTTTCTGTAGCTAATTACCAAGTAAAATGGGCGGAAAAGCAAAGCCAATCCATAACATCATATCCGATATCTACTTAGATTGTATTTGATTACAGAACAAAGCACCACCTTCAGAGTGATCATAATTGAGGATCCACTACAGTTAACAGTAAGGTTCTTTCACACAGAAACGGAAAATAGAGCCATATATGGAGTTCGCCTTGGTATATCAAGAAATAGAGACCATGCTAACAGTAACATTTACGATGCCTTTACTATTTGGGTCCACATAAAACCAAACGGTGTAGAGTCAGATATCACATCAAGCAAGGACTAGTAAATATCCATACCCTTAATGCCATCTTCTTGAGCTTGTTCAAAATTAAGTTTGCCTCGCAGAATCTGCCTGAAGATTCCAGGCTCAGTTTCTGAAAGAAGAAAATCATAAGGTTCACAGGTATGCAAGTCTGCAAGTTACAACTGGGGTTCAAGAAACAAAGAAAGAAATAAAGAATATAAGGAAGAGAACTGCAATTACAATACACTCGGGCACCATGATTCAAAAGAGTGAAGAGAGCTTTGCTTTAGCCTGAAGAGGAGCAAACGAATTTCTTTTTGGAAAGTACTCCAACTAGACTGAAAACTTGGTTGCAGCCCTTTGAAGATGAGGTCATTTCTAGCAGTCCAAATTGTCCATATCCCATAAGAATTATTGAGTTCATGAAGAAGGGAGAGATCATCTGTAATTTAAAACTTTCCAAAATGTCTGCTAGACTCCCCTGAGCCACTGTCAGGTTCAATAAGCTCCAGCAGTCTCTTGCAAAGGGGGCATCCAAAGAACAAGTGAACCAATGTCTCTTCAACTGACTGCTGACATAAAACACAGTTATAAGAATCCAAAACCATGTATCTTCTTCTCACTGTCAAGTTCAATAAGCGCCAGCAGTCTTCTTCTCAAGATGAGGTGTCATCTTCAGCCAAGTCACTGTGGAAATTCAATTCATGGTTGCTTTTATGACATGAATTCCATAGAAAAGGAAACTGGGCATTTACTATCTAGCTTCTTGGCTCCTGAGCTTTGTCTCCCGTCAGTTCTCAAGAGTGCCGTATACAAACTACAAAGAAGAAACAGGAGTCGTACCAGATAGTGGAGGTGAGCAGTGCCTTTGCAGGCTTCGATGTTGTAGCCCGCGACGGCGTCGGAGTCCATCCCGCCCGAGCGCCGTCGCGCCGGGGGAGCAGCTTCTCGTGCTGGTGGAGCCGCCGTGTGCCGACGGCCCACCTAGTTCGTGTCGGCGGAGTCACGTGCGCCCGGAGGGCGGCCACGCACGCACAGTGGCGGCCGGTGGTTGCTCTGGCCGGGCTTGCGCGGCTGAGTGCTCGCGCGTGCGGGTGCGGGCTCCGGTGAGTGGCGCAGGCACGCCCGCGATCTTCCTCGGCAGTGTCCGGGGCTGGCCATCGCCGGAGCTGCGGCAGTGGCTCAAGTGGCGGCGCCATGGGCGGGATTTGGGAGAGCTCGATTTCGAAGTCCTGCGCCCACATCCACCCCGGAGCGACATCAGGGGCCCCTACGCTGGCGGTGCCGCGGGAGCGCACGGGCGTGGCGGCCCCGGCTGGCCTGGCGTAGGCGAGGGCCCCAGCGACCCCGGCGCAGGGGGAGGGGGGTACGGGCGCGACGGCTCCGGCCGCAGGCAGCGCACGGAGGCGGCAGCGTCTTGGGCCTCCCGCTGCGCCGCCACGTCGGGAGAGAGGGAGAGAGAGGAAGGGCCACGAGGGCGGCAACGGCGGCGGGGGCAGGCGGCGCGAGGCCGCGGCGAGCTCGGGGCGAGGAGGGCGAGGACGTTGGATTTGGGCCGGAGGAAGGGGCGGTGCCGGAGGAGGAGAGGCTGCGCCGCTGCGGGAGAAGGTTCGTAAGCTGAGAGGAGGCCTGGATCGAGGGTTGATTTCGGTAAAGTTCAAGGGCTTTGTTGAAAAAAATCCTAAGAGAAGGCCTAGAGTGCGGGTTGATTCGACTAAAGATCGAGATTTTCTTTGCAAAAAGACCGGAGCTCGCACGATCTGGGCCGTCTGCGCGACCGATCGAACGACTTCGAAAAGCATGCGACGTGGCACGCTGGCTGGCTAGCTTTTGGAGGCAGGATTCATATGTAAAGATGGGAAACATGTGAATTTGCAGTGACAAACGAATTTGATGGTTTGAATGACAGATACTTTACCTGCCCAGAATGGGGGGACACCACAAAGCAAAATGTACAGAATTACCCCCGCGCTCCACACATCAGCTTCTGGACCATAGCATTTCTGAAGTCCTGGTGCATGACGCCGAGCGAGTGGCATCCCTCCACGACCCCGACAATGGTCTTGATGAGCTTCACCGCTGTGCGCTCGCTGTAGTGTCCCTTGGCGACGATGCGGTCGAAGAGCTCGCCGCCGTCGTAGAGCTCCATGACAATGTGCACAAAGAGCGCGTCCTCGTAGGCGTCGTGGATGCGGACCACGTTGGGGTGCTTGGAGAGGTGGTGCATGATCTGGATCTCGTGGTACATGTCCTCATAGTCCTCCCGGCACAGCAGCTTGCGCTTGGTGATGGACTTGCACGCGTACTCGGCACCGTCGGCCTTGCCCACGCTCTGGTACGTGGTGCCGAACTACCCCTGCCCACGCTCTTGCCGATGCGGTAGTGGTCCCACATGTTCGCCGCCTTGTACGGCAGCACGGACGCCGGCCGCTCCGACGACAGCGCCGGCGCCGTCACCGGCTGCGGCAGCGGCAGCTTCGCCTTTGCATTGCCGGCGTCCCCACTCGGGTCCGGCTGCATTGGCGCCCCCCAGGTGAGATCCCCCGGATCAAGAACCGCACGGAGGCCGCCGCCGCAGGAAACGAAAGCCTGTTCTTGGACGAGAAACCGGAAAACCCAGAGAAAAGTTAGAAATCTGGGGACACGGCGATGACGAACCAGTCAAAAGGGAAGAGAAATCCACCTCTCTTGCTACAAATTTCTGCAGCTCCTCCAAGGATTTCCGTGGGCTGGAGACAGAAGAACAGGGGGAAGATCTTGGAGCGGGGGAACAGTGGAGCCCTGCTGCAGATTGAGATTGAGAGCTGAGGAACAAACGAACCAAGGCTACCTCCTCTGCCTGCTCCGCCACCACCACCAAGGTCACCTGCTCTGCCACCACCACCCATGCCGCCACCGCCCATGCCACCACCTCCACTGCCACCCATGCCTCCGCCTCCATCCATGCCACCACCTCGACCACCACCCATGCCGTGGCGCCGGATCCGGAGGGAGGAGGGAGGGAGGGAGGCGGCGGGGCCGGATCCAGAGGGGAGGGGAGGCGCGGCGACCGGATCCGGAGAAATCCGGGAGGGAGGGAGGCGGCGGGGCCGGATCCGGAGGGGAGGGGCGGCGCGGCGGACGAATCCGGGGAGAGAGAGGGGGGCGCGGCGGCCGGATCCGGGGAGAGAGAGGGGGCGACGGGGAACAAGAGGGAGGGGCCGGCCGCCGAGGAAGAGAGGGCGGCACCGGGGAAGGAGAGGGAGGGGCCAGCCGGGAATAGAGGGAGGAGAGGGGCCGGCCGCCGGCGGGATCCGGGGAGGGAGTGAGCAGGGGCGAAGGGAGGGGAGGGAGCGAGCTAGGGCGAGAGGGAGGGAGGGTGGGAACGGGAGGCGACGTGGGAAGGATTTTTTATGCGGCGTGTGGTTTTTTTCATCTTTGCTGAGTGTTTCTTTTTCGACACTCGGCAAACCCTCTCTTTGCCGAGTGTTTCTTTTTGACACTTGGCAAACTCCCCTCTTTGCCGAGTGTTTTTTTACACTCGGCAAACCCGCCTATTTGCCGAGGTTTTTTATTTCGCCGAGTGTTTTTAGCACAGCATTGGGCAAAGAATTTGTTTACCGAGTGCCCGAGGAAATGCACTCGGCAAATTTGAGGTTTCTGGTTGTGAGTGTTGATCATTTCACCACTTTCTCTAAGTCCAAGTCCACCTTGCATCCATTTGAACTATACCTTGTATACTAGCAAACAACATTAGTCCAATTGGTCATGTTGTTCCTCAAACACCAGAATCCAAACTTAATGGCCCATAGGTTTCATTTTCCTTACAATCAGTAGCTAAAGCTTTCGTGCAACACATATATCGGCTTCATGGGTTACCTTCGGTGATCATTGCTGATCAAGACCGCATCTTCATAAGTACCTCTTGGAAGGAGTTGTTTCATTTGGCTAAGGTGTCTCTGCATAAGAGTTCCAATTATCACCTCTAATTAATTGGATAGTCAGATTAAGCGGCTGAACTAAACTATGGAGACCTTCCTTCGTTGTTTTGATAATCCTTGTCCTACTAAATTGCTGAATTGGCTCGCACTCGCGGAATTTTGGTATAACACTTGCCCACACTTCACAGTTAGTCGTTCTCCATCCGAAGCACTCTATGGTTGTGTGCTTAAGAACTATACCCAGGTCAGCAACGCCAGTGGCTGGATCTTGGATGATGGAAATTGGAACAACGGAGGAGACGATTGCATCTAGATGGGGATGAAGGGGAGGAGAGGATCTGAATGGGATGACTTTCTTGAGGTGCAGCCACCGAAGACGAAGAAGACCCCTAAGCTGCCACCACCGATGCGGACAACAATGGTGGAAGCCACGAACCAACATGATGGCGGGGAAAGGGACCATGTGAGCCAAACTCTTAACTAAAAACTAACCTTAGATGTCCGAAGAGGCAAATCCCCTCTCCTCCTTGCAATCGACAACGTTGCCAAAACAACAGAAACAGGGAACCTCGGGTAGCGACGACGGCTAAGAACCCAATCAGGAGGCGTGCAGGGGCGTTGTTTGGCGGGCATCAGTAGTATGCCACAAACTTTTTTACTTCAAAAACTAATATATGTTTGATTTCATATGCTTGTGATTATTTATGTAGATGGTTTTAAAATTTTCTTGACCATGCTTGGAGGACCAATGGCCTATTTGTTTGAGCTACAACTTTTAGGTTTTTGGATCAAAAGCTAGCTTTCTAGATTTTATCTTTTGGCTGATGGCTTTTTGCTAGTTTTTTAAAAAAATTTTAGCTTTTATCATACCAAAAGTTATAAAAGTATGCTCATAGTGTGCCTTTTAGGTTTTAGTTTATTTCCTCTTAAGCTATTTTCTAGGTTTTTAAAAGCCAATTCAACAATTGGGTTGTTTGATTCACCTTTTGGCTTCTGTCGGATAGAAACCAGCAAAAACCTGAAAACAAACATGCCCTAAAAGTTGGGAGGAGTGAATTTCCTTTTCATCTTTAAGCTGGCCGAACTTTGGCATGTTTCCTAGAGCTAGGATGGGCAAAATTTCACCTTTTACCCAAAAAAGTTTGTTAACCAAAATTTTCGTGATCTTTTTGTTAATAAATTTATTTGGTTTCGTATGACTTTATATTAAACATTTAAAATATATGCATTTATATTTTTAAATGTATTTCTATGATATTTTATTTGGTAGAAGCATTCTTTGTTGTTGTTGTTTCTTTTCATTTGTTATAATATGATGCGTTTTTCTTAGGTGCTTTTCAATACCATTATATTATTGAATTATCTTCATGTATAAAGTACCAAAACTGATTTTGTTCAGCTATTAGTTATTTATTAACAACAAATTCAGTTTACATTTGGTTAAAATCGAAATTTTTGATAACCGATGGAACGATTTAACTAACTGAATTAAGCGAATGGCCCAGGCGTAGCCAGAGGGAGAGGCGTAGCCACTGCCACGCCCATGCCACCCAAAAACTCATGGCCAGCGCTGTCTGCGGCGTCACCGCGGGCCCGCACCTGCCTTCCGCCGTCCCTGCAGCCGCAAGAAAGCTCTTCTTCCGCTGCAGGGCGGCCTCCACCATGAACGAGGCATCTGCGAGCTCGCCAGACGCCGAGGAGAAGAAGACGACGACCGTCTTCGTGGCTGGCTCGACGGGGCGCACCGGCAAGCGCGTTGTGGAGAAGCTGCTGGCCATCGTCGCCGGCACGACGGACGTGAACAGGGCCCGTGGCAGCCTGCCCCAGGACCCCAACCTTCAGCTCGTGAGTTTAAGCTGACGTGCTTCTTGTTTCGCCCTCGTTAAATTGGTGGGGTGGTGTTGTGAATTTGGGCCTTTGACTCTTTGAGTGACTGAAGGTCAGGGCTGACGTTACGGAGGGCATCGACAAGCTAGTGCGTCGATGCTGTCGTCTGCACGACGGGATTCCGGCGGTCCGTTGACCCTTTTGCTCCGTGGCAGGTTTGTATCTGTTAATTTGTACAGAGTGACTGATGCTTCTTTCAGGTGCTATTATAGGGCTAAAATTATGAAATAGTGTAGGGAATGTTCTTGCCAGAATGCCCAGATTTAAATGTTTGTACCTGTCAAAAGTGTTCAGATTCTGTAGAAACTTTGGTAAATGTAGGTTGGTCAGCATTCTTGGCAGCAAGTTATTCTGAACCAATTAGTTTGAAGTTGCTATTCACACGTTCAGGCTATGCTGCCATCTCTTAATTCAAAGAAACTGTAACCTTACTACTACTGATTATGACTACAGATAACTTCTATATTGAGTAATTGGTGGAGCAAGGTCTCGAGTCGCCCGCACCGCCGCGCTCGCCTCTGGGTACGGTTCAGGTAGAAGACCAAGTTCGAGTTCTCCTCTCCTCACTCATCCGTTACATAGAGGGGCCTTGTTAGGTCTGCCTCTCGTTCTGGGCCACACAGGCCCGATACTCCTACTTCGCCTCTTCTTGGCCGATCATACGCGGATTGGGCCGCCTTCTTCTTGCCACCCGGTCCAGCATACCAGGTACACGGTCGCCCTTCTGAAGTACGCCTCCCGTCACCGTTTCATCATCTTCAGATTCTTCAGGCTCTTCTCCAGCTGTAGTGACCGGAGTCGTCGATGGAGCATCGACGGTGACAGAAGCATAGGGCAGTTTCCCTCTTAATAAAATACACGCAATCCAAGCGTGCTCGTGAAAAAAAAGAAGAAGAATAGGGTAGTTAGTATGGGATTATTACTTTGCAAATTGTATGCATCAAATTCTCAATTCTGAAAAGAATTCGCTTCAAAAAATCCGAAAAGAATGCTATATTCGAGGGTTGCCACATCACCATTCTGCTGTTCCTGGTGGGATCTGGTTCAATATCTGGACAGTTAATTTGGACCCCTGAATTCCTAAAACCAGGCCAGCGGGCCATTGAGAATTCAATTAAAGTTTGAATTCACGCAGCATACAACTCTCAGTATTCTTTTGTGGGGCAATTTTAACATGTTTCATGTTTGGTACTTATAAGATGATCTAAGTTCACTTGTGCCCACTAATTTTACCTCAGTGCTAGTTTTCTAGACCTTGGTTCTTGCATTGAGTACTATTCATAGTGTAGACATCCCTAATCCGTCTTTTCATCCACGGTTGTCTATATGGTGACTGGCTTAAAGTAATACTGGTAATCCAACAATGTTTTGTGTAACTGAGCTGATTTGGTCCACTGGTTCATCAGTTTTCTATTTGTTTAAGCAAGTTTAAAAAGATGTGGCGTAGAGGGTCTGTCAAACTGTATTAATTACTCATAGTGTTTGGTAACTCTTGATGTTTGTATATATTTGGTATATTTAACGAACAATCAGTCCATGGCCTTGCAAATAAGAGCTTTAAGGATCCAATCATATCACTGGTAAATGGTTGAATGCGGATAGATACTCCTTTTGTTTCAAAAATAACAGCCGTGATAAAATTTGGTATTGCAGGTAGACAACTTTGACACAGTGAACCTGGTTGAAGCATGCCGAAAGGCAGGCGTAACAAGATTTGTACTCATCAGCTCCATTTTAGTAAATGGGGCTGCTATGGGCCAACTTCTGAATCCAGCCTACATTCTGCTCAATCTACTTGGCTTAACACTGGTTGCAAAGCTACAGGCAGAAAATCACATCAGGAAATCAGGAATAAATTACACTATTGTATGGCCTGGAGGGCTGACAGATCAACCCCCAACAGGGAATATAGTCATGGAACCTGAGGTAAAAGCCTTAAACTTATTGCTTGATGCTATTACCAATAATAGTTTTTAAGTTAGGTGGATTAGAGGGTAGATTTGCATAATTAGCAACACTGATCCCCATTTGGTTGCAAGAATTGTTTCTGATTCTTGCTGGAATCAGGAGAAACTGAACCAAACGTTGTTTTTGGTGAAGTGATTCTCCAGGGAACACCTGGTAATGTTTCTTCGTTTTGAGTTAGGAAGGAGAATCACCCAAATAGGTGTTTTGCAGTGATTTTAGTTCATTTTAGGGTGAATCTGGATTGATAGCCAAATTGTTTCACCAATTCTTACTAACGATTTGATTCAGCTGAGAAAGATCTATAAGGAGAATCTGAATCCCTATCAAATGCCCCTGCAAAAGAAGAGACAGTGGAATTTAAGTTGTGGCATCACGCTAATTCCACTAACACAATATGCAAAACCTGTAACATATGTGGCTTTAAGGTGAGATCTGCAAACCCATGTAACTAGGATATGCTATTCCATAGAACTTTTTACTGTTGGAAGTCAATAGGATGTTTTAGTGTTTAGAGGAATACTAATATGTTTAGAGGCCTCCAGTGTGTTTTAGTGTTTTCTCATCTTGTCATTACTGGAAAGTACTCTTTGTCCACCAATAGTTTATGCATAGCATTTTTGTTATTGAAATTTTTCAGGACACTCTTTACTCGGGATCCATATCTCGGAGCCAGGTTGCTGAAGTAGCTGTAGAAGCATTGTTGTGTCCAGAGTCTTCCTACAAAGTTGTTGAGATTATCGCCCGAGCTGATGCTCCAAATCGCCCTCTGAAGGATACGTACGCTGCAATTAAGCAAAATTGACTGGTCTGTCACATCAGTTACACAGAATGATTGATGAGTTATGTACAAGGCAAATCTATGCTTCATAGAATGACAGGATGGTTAATTTGTTGTACAGTACAGCCATGAACCAATGAACACTAAGGAGTTCTCAAAGTATAGTCTATGTATTTGGCATGCTATATTATACTTATAAATATCTATAAGTCCACCAAAGATTCTTCTAAGTCAAACCTTTTTAACTCTAACCAGCAATATATATATATAATAAAAGTATATTATCTTGAATTAAAAAATTATGCATAACAAAATTATTTTTCATAGTGATATAAACTCTGGGGTCAGTCTATAACTTTTTATATTGATGGCCAAAGGTAGAACAAAAAACTTAACTCATGACAAACCTAAATAGGCACGTTGAAAGAGAAACAATAAATAAAGAATAAGCTAAGTATAAAAGGGAAAATAAATTGAAGAATAGGAAAGCAATAAAGAAAAAGAACTTAAAAAATAAAAGGAATCATAAAGCAAGAGAGCGGAAACAAATATATCTTTTTTCTAGCATCAAGATACGACGACCGGCGGGCGTGGGCGGACGCTTCTATCCGGATTGGTTCGCTCGTAATGTTTGTGAATTGAATCATTACGCGGATTGGTTGGGATCGGATGGCTCCTGTTACGACAATCGGATGGCCCCGAGGCATGTCCGGACACATGCTCGAGTCGGACGTCCGAGCGCTAGGTGCGTCGTACTCCCTTTGTCCATAAAAACATGCAACTATGGGTTGCGGGTTAGAAAAAATAGTTCACGTTTGACCAAATTTCTAGTGAATAGTATTCATATTTATGGCTCCAAATCAATTTAATATAAAAATATATTTCATAATTAACCTAATAACATTTATTTGATATCATAAATATTAATATTTTTTATCTATAATTGATCAAACTTAAGATACTAAAACGTGACACTGTGATAGAATTGCATGTTTTCTTGGACGGAGAGAGTAATAGCAAACCTGGGCTTTCCGTGCGAGTAGGGGTGTGTTTGGTTTGAAGACAAGGGTGGATCAGATATGGCCATCCATGGATTTCGGGATATGGATATCCATGTTGTCTGTTTGGTTGGATGGATGGGGCGAGCCATTTTTTTTGGTTGGATGGATAAGATTACATGGGATGTGAATACTTGACTAATTATATCAATTATTTAAAAATAATAACAACTAATTATACCATAATAAATATGCACTGACACTAATCTTGTCATTATAATCACTAATTAAAAATAAAATATATTAATCAGCATTATACTACTCTAATTGTCACACAAAACATGCGCTAATCAACATGTGGATATCCTCATCTGCCAGATTTTTGAGGGCCATGATATCCGGTATCTACCTAGAATATTCCCTATTGTGGATATCCAGGGTTAGCTTGTCCATCCAACCAAACATCCTGTATCCATGGACATCCATAGAACCAAACACACCCTAGATGGATTGCCCAATCCAGGGCTTTGGGGATCTTTTGAGGGAATCGAACACCTGCCTACTCTCTCTCGTCTGACGCTTAAGAATGGGCAGGTAGTTGAGGGAGTCCTGCACCTGCCTACCCCTCTCGTCTGACGCTTACAAATGGGCAAGTAGATGGATTGCCCAATCCAGGGCTTTGAGGATCTTTTGAGGAAATCATGCTCCTACCTAGTACTCCCTTGTCTAATGCGTAAGAATGGATAGGTGGTTGAGGTAATCCTGCGCACCTGCCTACTCCCTATCGTCTGACGCTTACGAATGGGCAAGTAGATGGATTGCCCAATCGAAGACTTTGGGGATCTTTTGAGGGAATCCTGCTCCTGCCTATTCCCTCTCGTCTGACGCATAATGGGCAGGTAGATGGATTGCCCAATCCAGGGCTTTGGGGATCTTTTGAGGCAATCCTGCTACTGCCTACTCCCTGTTCATCATGTTCTACGAGGCTTACGAATGGACATGTAGATGGATTGCCCAATCCAGGCCTTTGGGGAACTTTAGAGGGAATCCTGCTCCAGCCTACTCCCTCTTATCACGTTTTTCAAAACAATATCAACTTTGATCAAATATACATATAAAATTATTCTAATTTTATGATACGCAAAAATATAATTAGACTAAGTATGCAATATAGTTTTATAATAAATATATTTCAAAATATAATTATTTATATTTTTTCTATAAACTTGATCATGAGATTTCTTGACTTCTTGAGAACGAGATTTATATTTTTTTTAGACGGAGGTAGCAGTTGAGTTCATTGATTCATAGGCGTGCTGGCTGTTTCGATAGTTTGTTCTGGATACCCATCACGTTTGGAAAGGCTGTTGAGTAGTTCTCCTGCTGCTCTTGTTCTACGACGCTTCCAAATGTCATACGTTTTTCTTTTCGCGAGGATTCCAAATGCTGTACATGCTTGTAACGTTGTACGTATTGCTGAATGTATACTGATGCGCAGAGAATCCTCCCCAGAGCTGACCTAACTGTCGGCCTCGCTTCCGAAGAAATAAGTTTGACTAATTTTATATAAAAAAATATTACTAACTTTGAGTAATTTTATATCAAAAAATATTAATATTTATTTATGATACATAATTAATATCATCATTGAATCTATTTTCACAATAAATTTATTCGAAGATAAAAATATTACACGTATTTTTTACGAATCTAGGCAAACTAGCACGAAAACTCAAAACTGGTGGAACGTGATCGGTTCGGCTAACCCCAAGATTATTAAGCGTTAAGTTTTTGGTCCACCTGCCATTTATTTTCAACTAAATAAGATCTGTCGTGATCGGCGACAACCCTTAGATCTTCTAGAGTTAGTGAAACAAATCACATAACCGGTCACTAAGGAGCTTGAGGGTTTAGGAAGGCGGTCTCCCACGTCCACGTACTGTTGCTGCAGATCTACATCAAGCTCTTCATCACAGAGTGAGTTCTAACCCTCGATCGGTGAAGATCAGTACACCTACTTCATCTACGTCAACTCCATCACATATCCAAAGGAACAGTTGGTATCTAACGTCTCCAAAGGAACAGATGACATCTCCCTAACTCTGGTTAGTCACTAAGATCTAATTTCCACATAAGATTTAGTTAGTGATCATATTTAGGCTAAGATAAGATCATGTTAGTCTAAGTTTTAATTCAACAATAGCTATCAAGAGCATGCTTAAACCTAATGAGATCCTAAACCAGAGTTTAATCTGTTTTTTTCCTCTGTCATGTTGGTTAGATTAGATTAGTCTCCGCTAAAGTTTTATTAGATGCTATTAGCTTCTGTTAAGATCGATCATGCATGCTTAACACTGTTCATGCTTGATTAGTAATCTAAGTGCAGAATTAGATCTGTTTTATGCTATCAGTAAGTTTCTTTAGACCTTAGTAGATGCGGTCTGAGGATAAGTTCATGATTAGACTAAGAATTTAAGGGGTTAGGGTTTAATGTTCATCACGATTAGACTCAGATTAAGTCAATTTTCAAGAGATCAGTGATGTTTTCATCAAATTAGGACCCCGATAAGCATTAGGCCTCGATCGGCAGCTCAGGCTTGAATCCGGCCCAGTTTTCATTCCTGGACCCAGATTTCAGAGGGATTCGTTCGTGTGGGTTATAGGTGAGGATTGGTTCCAGGCTGTAGAGGGGGTCGAATTGTTGAGACGGGCCGGATTGGAATCTAGGCTAGCCTTAATCGAATACATGTTCCGTGCTGGACTGGTATTCATTCCGTGCTGGCCCAATTCGGGTGGAATGGACCTCTTTTCGGGGCCGATCCGAGAGAAACGAACGAGGCCTAAAGAAGATGAATTGGGCAAACCACGAGAAAAGTCCCATAAATCCCCAACCCTAACCCTAAGCATCAGATCCCGCGTGGCTCATACCTGGATTATAGATTAGGTCGTCGTTGTAGGTTGTACTGCACCACAGTCGCACACGAGCGGATGGATTGTACTCGGCGGCCATAGGCCGGGTCGCCACCGCCGTACCGGCTGTGCTGCGCAGCAGCCGATCGAGCCCGAGGCTCGTACCCAGCGCCTTAGGCTGGGTCTCCACCGCCGCCGCTAGGCCACGCAGCATGGACCCACCGCGTGGGTTCGCCACCCCTACCGACTACATGCACGTGCTCGCCACCCCTGCCGGCTACGCCCGCGTGCTCGGATGGGCCGCCGTCGCCGCGCGAGGCCATGAGCGCCCGCCGCCGCCGAGGTCGGATGAGCAGCGCGCATCAGGTCACAGCAGCCGACCGCCGACGTGCGGGCCTAAGACGAGACACCGCCGCGCAGGCCTGAGACATGCGCGTCCGCTGCCTTCGTGTGCTGCCGCCGTTGAGGGTGCACTCACCGCGTGGACTGCGCGTGCAGGGGCCACCACTGCGCGCACTTGAGGGCGGGCCGCCGCCACGCGCACTTGATGGGGCCGCTGCCATGCGCGCACTTGAGCCTGCCACTGCGGGCGCTGACGCCGTTTTTGACCCAGGGCGTCACTGTATGGGCACCGGCCGAGTCTCCTAGATGGAGCCACGTGCGGCCTAGCCGCACGCGCACACTGGCCAGAGGAGCAACCGATGCCGATGGCTTTGGGGATGAGTGAGCTGAGGAATGGCAATCTTGCTTGTGCGGTGTTTTCATGTGCGGTTGAAGCAGGGGAGAAGAAAGATGAGTGAGTGAGGGCCACGGTTTTTATCTAATATTTTGTAGGGACAATTGTCTGTTGACATCCAAAGTGATGCTCCTTTGCTGGCGGACACCTACTTTGGAGCATTTTGCTAGAAGATACTATGGTTCCACTACTAACTTCTAACCCTTGCGCAATGATGAAAAAACGTTGCAACAGGCTCAATTTGGTTGCAAAAGGTAGATGTTGCAACCAAATCACGTTCGTTGCCAATGGTTGCAAAAAGTCACGTTGCAATAAGGTATTGCAACCGTTGCTAGTTTGGTGTTGCAAGTGTTGGGGTTTCTTGCAACCATAGGCGTCCGTTGCCAAGCATGGCAATAGGACATTGACCCAACGTTCACGGTCGTGGGAATATAAGCACTTGCCACGCCCGTCTTCGTAGCAAGAGGTGGTACATGCAACGATCGATAGCGTAGCAATAGAGACAATTTGCCACGAACAATGTTGTTGCAATAGTCTGTATTGCCACGCTAGAATTTTGTTGCCTAAGGTGTTATTGCCATGACCGTTATGCCGTGGCAAGTACACCGTTTGCCACGCAATTTTATTCGTTGCGAGAGATCATACGTTATTGCCACGGTCGTTGTGCCATGGCAATAGTATCATTTGCCATATAATTTTATTCGTTGCCATAGATCATATTGCCACGCAAGTGAGTTCGTTGCCATATATCATATTGCCACGCATAGCTGCTCGTTGGCATAGTTTGTATTGCAACGCTAGTAGCATTTGAATTGTGGTTTAATAAATCATCATTGTAAAAAACAATAAACCATAACAAAAGCGATTGCACTCACATATATTACTTATTACCAATCATTCAATAAGTTGACAAAGCATTGAAATAGTAGCTAAAATCATAAACGAGTGTACAGTTCACTCATTATTTCACAACTTTTTAAAACTTGCAGCAGTACAAGAGTTCCTAACATCTATGCAGCACCTCGAGGTTTTCCTAGTAGCAACATGTTATCACCTTGGCTATGTCCTCGTTTGATTATCAGCCTCCCACTTAAACCTTGTCCACCTACTGACCAAAAGAATAAGATTGGGATATTAGCAAAATATTAGGTTTACTACGTCATGCACAAAATGTAAAGAGATTCAGATAGAACATGATTGTAATTAAGCAAAAGAAGAATTAATCAAAACTATGGAAGGAGTGCTGTCAATATAATTAAGAAAAAGTAGAACTAAAAATTAAGAAATGCTATAGATACAACCATTTTGCTGTCAAAGTATCTTAATTTTTAAGGCAGCAGTAGTACAGTTGCTTAGAAAAATTATAACTACAGTTCTAGACAACGAAAAATTATATTCTTTAACAATACGGAAACCCCATGAAATTATCTACATCATTCTAGTTATTTGTAAAATCAGATTCTGAACTTATCAAGGTCGAAAATCAAAAAGGCCCACTGCTGTGCAGAGGAATTAGGTCAAAACCTGACAGGCTACATCTAAAATTCATAACTCCCAATTCTCCAGGGCTAAAATCATGAACTTTCACGACGACAAACATCTCTAAAGCCTCTACAACTTTGGTATTATCAAGTATCACAGAAAAGGTAATTTACTACATGGAATAATTCACCCAATCAGAACTGCACAAGCTGCAGTTTTCAGCACGTATGATAAATGTATTTCCTACATTTCCTAGTTCTACAAGGAAGGTCGCATTTGATAAACTTTCAGAAATTGATGCAAGAGTGCATGACATCTAACAGAGTTACTAACTAGGAACGGTGAAACAGAATTAAATCCTTAACTAATTATTTACATATTTGGTGTAGGTGCAACCTTTCTTGCATTAGATGTGTCTAATAAGAATGCAGGGACAACAAAGATAAATGCAGACCAATGTCACAATAAATTGCGGATTGGTGCACTCTGTATTTAAGAACACAGCAAAACAAGAATTACATCCAAATCATATCTATTTCTCATGGCATGGCAGTGTTAGTGCAGGTCTGTCCAGAAAAGAGTTATGACAAAATGAGCACAATTTAGTTTCCAATTAGCAGATAACATATTGTAGTTGTTACCTTCTTTTTAGGATTTCTTGTTCTATTCATCAGCTGCTGTCGAGTGATATATGTCTTCGGTGCTGCAACATTTGCAGCGTTTTCTTTGAAAAAATTTCTGCTGACAATAGTAGTATTTTTACTGGAGAAGTAGGTGGTGCTGCATCTTTTTGTACGGTGACAACGCTTCCTGGCTGTGTCTACAAAGATTAAATTGTTCAATCTGTTTTACCTAGACTTTAAGGTACATAGCTCAAGATTACTTGGAACATAGTGCAATAATGTCATTACCTGCTGTAACGCATCTTTATTTTCATCATTTGCATGTTCACCAGTCTCATCGTCCTCTTGTGTGGTTGGTGCAGTTTGTATGTTGTCGTTGTTTTGTGGGGTACTCTACACATACAAATATTGAGGTAAAAGATTAGGCATTATAATCATAAGTTTATTAAAAGGACGAAGGATAAAAAAATTATTCTGAAATATTACCTGATTCATAGTCCTGCTTTGTGCTGTGCTAGCATATTAAGAAATTCTTGCTTCATTTCTTTTTTTAGTGCTATCTTAGCATTTTCCAGATCCTCTTGCATGTGTCTCCTATTTTCTTCTTTCTCCCTTTCCCTTTCTGCAGCTTCATGCGCAAGCTGATCTTTCAGCTTCTCAACCTCTACTTCATAAGCAATTCTCTTCTCCTTGGCTGCAGCTTTAGCACATGCATGTACTTCAAGGTTCTCTTTCAAGTTCTCTGCGAGTTCGATACTTAGCCAAGTATCCATGCCCATGTACTCTGGATGATTTGATCTGTGTGGTTTCTTTGTAGCATGACTGGAAAATCATGTTCTCCTCAGCAGCTGAAAGTGTTTGTCTATCAGGTTCTAACTCAATCTCACCCATTTTCAAGGCTATGTTTTCCTAAATGGAATAACAAAATCTGTTAGAGTTGCTTGACACAACCAGCAGCTATAAAAAAGGCTTGACGAAAGATTTACTCACATGTACTGCAAATGACACATAATTTGACCATTTGCCCTGTTTTGTGTGAGTGGCCTTCTAAAGAAAATGATCACTCGGCTCTTCACCAGTTTCTTTGTCTCTCTAGGATGCCAAAATATAATTCAACACACAAGTATTGCATCATACAACGGAAGGACCAGATAAGTGTATCTAATGATTACCAGCTTGAAGCTACACTGGAAGTCCCCTCTTGCAATGAACATAAAGAGTCCAGATCTCACCCGTGGCACTGCATACATAGGACAATGGTTGATAAATAAACATGTTAAAAAAGGTGAAGTATTACTCATTGGCACAATCTTAACTTAAGCAAGAATAAACATGTTGATCTTGATAGCAGCTCTTTTAATTTTTCAGATCAACTAGAGTTCAACAGATCTGAAAACCTCACAAATATGGCATTCTTAAATTTCACTTTGTCAAATCAAATCAAATGAACCAAAAGAAATAAAGATTCAGTTAATCAGAAGTTGAAATTTTTAAGGAAATTATAATTCAGGAGAATTTATGCTCATGCTTTTTTTGTCAATTAAAAATAACAGGTGTCTCACTTGGCTACTTGTCAAATGCTAAAATTCTTTTCTACTATATGGTTAAAGCAACATCAAGGCAAGAACTGATTCACTGATTTGGCATATAAAAGAACAGCAAGATTAATAGAAGCATGATTACTAATTTGGCAAGTTTCAGAATATAAAAGAAAAGGTACTACTAGAAAAAAATAGCTAATGGATCTGTCAAACAGCTCAAAGCCTCAAACAGAAACTAAGTTTTCCAAACAGTATCACCATCCAATGCCGCGACCTGTACAAAGTGTGGAATCTAATAAACTAAGTACTTAAACTGGACTAAAGCTAGGGATGCAAGCAAGACTACCTGCAGGCGGCCTGCGGATAACTGCATCAGCCGCTAGTATATTTTGCTACTCCTGCAGGTTCCTACTAGTATACAGCTCACTGCCCGCATCCACCTGCTGGGCTTAGCAGCAAAACACATGCAGGCTTGCAGACACCCGCCGGAAGCCTGCTTTCAATTGCGAGCAATGGAAGACCCTGCAGAGGACACAGCACGCTTTGCTTTCTCCGCACCACTGTCTTGTCTGAAAGAATCTAGCGACTGATTTATAGTAGCAATTTCACTGGGCTCCTGATTTGATTAGAAATGCGTCGATGGTTGTCAGGAAAATTTGCCTACGCTTAAGGTTTACTATTGCAGTCCAAAACTAACTTTTATCAGTGCTAACCGACTGCTAATTTTCTGGATCAGCCACTGAAGGCATGGGAGGCTGAGGGGGAGCAAGCAAATGAGGACCACAACTCCACATGTAAAATAACCAATGTTAAGGCCACAAATTAGGAACTTCACATGTAAAATAACCAATTACAGGCCTCTAACAAAAAGAAGCCACTCTGGTCATGACAACGGCAACGGCTGAAGAAATAAACAAGGACAGAAGCACCAACAGAACTAAATTAAAGAGCAATGTTTCTAACAATAAATGTATAGCGCATCTAGTCAATCAGGGCTGCATCCAAACTGTACAGTCCATTTACATGCTAGTCCATATCAGAAAGTTCAAGAACCACAAGAGATCACACGCAACAGCAACACTACAGGATGAAAAGCAAACCATCTGGGAGATCAAGGAAGACTGCTCAGTGGGCTTAAGCCTAAGAGGCATTACAGGTTACTCCCGCTTAAGCCTGCTAGGCAAGCGCAGGTTCCCGCGAAGGATTTTTTGCAGGCTGGATTTAGCAGGTTGCAGGCAAACCTGCACCCGTTTGCATCCCTAACTAAAGCCCCAACAATCTACCTGGTGCAAACAAACAGGAATCTAATAAACTAGATTTCTGATGACAGCATTCAAAGCCAACAATCTACCTGGTGCTATATGGACGAGAGAACCCATGTTCATCTTCTAGTTCGAGGGTGGCTTCAATATATCGATGGGCGCCCAAGGTGGTGGCGTTGTTGCTGGCGCTGATGCCCTGAGGAGGAAGCGACGTCCTGGCTGGAGGCGATGTCGGCGGCGTCCTGGACGCAGGCGGCGTCGGGGAAGGAGGCGGCGGCGCCATGGCCCTCATGGAGGCGGCGTCGGGGGCTCCTGGACGGATCGCGATCTAATTTTGGGGGAGGGGATACGAATAGGCAGGTACGGGGGGCGACGATATATGGCGCTTTTTTCTTTTTTCATTTGTGCGCAGAAATTTGGCGCGGTGGGAAACTTTGGAAAATTTTGGGAGGAAATCAAGCACGTGTTGTGGTTTTGAGCCTTCGTTTTGACGCCTTCACATGGGTTTTAGGCGGTCTGGCATTTTTGATACACACGATCGTTTTTCAAATAAAACTTTGCATACATACCATTTAAATATATATATATACACACACACGCGTAATTTTTTCAGTAGTACACACAATTAAATTTGGAATTTGTTCCAATCACCAGAGCTCAGCAGCAGCGTAGTGCAGCCGTGGCAGGGCAGTGGGCGGCGGCGGGGGCGAGTAGGACGATGGATAGTGCCATCAGAAGGAGGAAAAAATCGAGTAATTGCTCACTCGGGTGAGGAATAGATAGATCCTAAAAAATATTAGCAGTATGCCCGTGATAGTGCTACGGTAAAACCTAAAACACGAGCAAATTTATGTCATAATTTTATATGGGCAGTTTTTCAAATATAACTTTTGCATACATACAATTTAAATATATATTTACGTAATTTTTTCAGTAGGAGTACACACAATTCAATTTATAATTTGTTCCAACCGACACAAAGAAATTCATTTAATCTATGTCTTTTGGGAAAATTTGGGAGCCAAATTTCTCTCGAGAGGGCTTGTCGAGGAAGAGGGAGGCCGTGCTAGGGTTTCGCCCGAGCTCGGCGGCCACGTATGCCAGAATCAAAATCGAATGCACAACATATGTATGCCAGGATCAATTTATTTGTACATGACATGAGGCTTATATCAAGGATAGGCTAACTTTGTTTGACACCAGCGCCTAAGCGACACGTTCTAATTTCCTTAATTCCTTTGCACCTAATTACTAGGTGAATTCCTTTGCACCGTGTAAGGGTGGTCGCGGGGTTCGGGTTTTTCTCGGCCGGGTGAGAAGGTTCTTCTTATTTGTAATGCTGCGGGGGCAGTCTTAGCCCCCCGGTCGAGTTTTTTTTATATTACATTAAAAAAAGTTGGAATGTTTAATTTAAAAAGTAAAAAAAAGTTGGAATGATATAAATAGGTTTTCAAAAATTTTAAATACAGTTAGAATGTTCAATTTAAAAAGTTAAAAAAATATAAAAAAACAGAGTTAAAAAATTTTCCACTGTACGGGCCTACAAAAAGACCAGTCTCCTCACCACGGAGCTCAGCAAAGCAACCTGGCCCAAGCAGGTCCAATTATGTGCATTTTTTTAGAATGGCGTATGGTACAAGAAGTTTAATGAGGTTCAGGGTGTGTTTGGTTGAGCTGTGGCTGTGAGAAAAAACTGTCGTGGGTTGTGAGCCGTGGGAAAATTGCTGTGGGTTATGAGCTGTAGAAAAGCTGAAAGCTGTTTGGTTAAACAAATATAAAATATAACTTCTATCTTTATCTCTCTTGAAACAACTATGGAAGAGCTTTTTATTCCACTAATTTCGAAAAACAGATGAAAAAGTAGCCTCCAAAAGCAGCCCCTTTGGTTGGGCTCCAAAGCCAAAAGCCCAATCAAACGGATCCTCAGTCCCTTCAACTTTTAAGCTAGGTTTCATCTCCCTACGTTGGCGAGGTGGCACTAATGTACCAACGTTTGGGCAACAGCCAACACACTACGTCAATGGACCGGCCCACTTCGTTTCCTCAAAACAATCCCGCACCGGCCACTTCCTTCTCCGTACACCCTCCGCATCCCGTGAGTCCGTGACCCCCCGCATTCCCCACCTGTGACTCCCACGAGGCACGAGCGACGGAGGCGGCGGCAGATTGAATCCCCCAGGCGGCGACGAAGGTGGCGGCGGAGTCGTCAACCATGTCAAGCAGCAAGCGCGGCCACAACACCCGGACCCAAGCGCGCAACTCACGCGGCCAGTTCGCCCCACGCGCGAGGTGTACCTCGTTCAACTACGACACCGACGTCGATGGCGATCCGGCCACAATGCGGTTGGCATTGGAGGTTTGGGCGACCGGAGGAAAGCGCGGCAAAGGGGCAGCGTCCAGCGGAGGCAAGGAAAAGGTTTCGGTCTCCAGCGCGAAGAGGGGCAAATGGGCGCCATCCACCTCATCGAAGAAGGTAAGAGCGATTTTCCCCCTTTGGTGTGCTGTGTGAGATTTGGATGCCATTCAGAGTTGGAGTTTCGTGGCTTGGGGGCGATGAGCACGGGTGGTGCCCGGTGCTTGGATGGGGACATAGCAGGGTTGCCGTGTCTCGAATAATTCGTTACCAAAATAGCCCTTCAAATTAGTAATAGGTTTCTAGACATTTGTGTTACCCATGTCTGTGAAGTTCTTGTACCACCTAAACTAAGCATTCCATAGCCTCGATGTCAGCAGTTAGCACCTGGTATTAAGCAATTTTCTTTTTGACGTATGGTTGCTAACTACATTAGTTCTTTTCAATTAACTGAAGCAATGCTATGTATCTAGCAATTTTCTATTTGATAGATATGATTTGATATGTCCTTAGATCTCAATAATTATTTGTAGCTATAAGTTTTCTATTAAAGCTTTATGCATCTGTATCCACATTGATATATCCTATATAAGTTGAAATCCAAAATCATTTGTAGTTCGTAGTTCGGAAAGGAACCACATGCAAGTCGTGTTGGCATTATACATTCATACTGGTGCAGGTTTTGACTAACTGGATGACAGCTGTAGAACTTGGTTACTGTACTGGGGTTGTATAGGTTCTACTGACTTGCTCGTGCACCTTAACCAAACATACTGTGATGAAAGGAAAATGAGAGTCCTGTTTCAGTCTCAATTTAGTCATGACAGCATACACAACTATGTTTTATTGTTTCTAAGTGCTTTGTTCAGTAATAACCGTAATTTTTTTAATTGAAGGTTCCCGGTGACAGTGTTGAGGAAGACAAGTCTGGGTCATTTACTTTGTACACGATGACAGTTATGACCTTTCTGCGTTCGAAGAACATCATCATCCTGAAGCCATGGACAAGCTCAAATGGACAATTGAGCTGGCTAAGGACGATGCCAAAGGCTCCATCGATCACTATGCGGACAAGTATGCGAAGAAGGCAAAGCGTGATGTTGAAAACAGATTTGATAAGCTCTACCAGGAGATCAAGCAGAAGTACAAGCCGAGGAACTGAAGTGCATGCTGGTATGTAGTTCTCTTTTGGTGTAGTATAAATAAATGCAAGTAGTGCATGCTGATGCTGGTAGGTAGTGTGTTGGTATGTCTGCAACCACTACAACTATGTCGTATTAGTTTATTGGTTGCTCTGATGGGAATATAACTCAGACTTAGTAGTTTGTGGCAACATCTGGCGACACCTGGTAGGTTAGTTTGGAAGAAATAATGTATATTTAGCAAGTGCCATGATGATGGGAACCACTATATGCAATTAATGTCTATGGTGTGCAAAACTTGTGTTCAGTTTCCTAAGTCTATGGTGTGTTCTGGAACTGATCAGTGGTCAGTGGATGGATGGATCCATCAAGTGCAAAGAGCAAATCCTCCCATCGTTTGTACCCTTTTCTGCTCCATATAATTACTGTGTTGATAATGTGCCGTCAGATGTTTTCAAGTAATTAGACAGTACTGATGTTGTAAGTTTGTGCTTTTGAAGATTTTATGTGTTCATATATATAATAATATGCTTTGAACATGGGCGTGGAGACCTGCTGTGCACTAGCAGCCCGCATGAGTTTTTGGGCCTGTTTGGATGCTACCCTGGAGTAGTTACCTGGATATTTCACCTGCCTATGAGCTGCCTGTTATTGAGTAGTAGAAAATTGCCTGGTCAGGCAGACTAGGATTGATTGGTTTAGATACTAAAATCATGTTTGTGTGAAGAGCGGTGAGGGCACGGCGATCCAGCGGCACCGGCGACAGGGACGCCAGTGGCTGTAGGGAGGCCGCGACGATGCCGGGTGAAAGAGGCGTCTGCGACGACGCCTTGGAAAGAGGAAGCGACGATGCCTATAGGGAAGTCGATCGTGCACATGTACGTACACCACTATACCAGATCCGATCCTGTTTCAATACCTAAACGGGTTCTACGTTATTTTGTATATGTTCCTGTGACTACTAATGACGCAAGCACATATATGGTGTAGTGGTAAGCACCTATCTTCTGACAGCCTGTTCGGCTGGGGCTGAACCGAAACGATCATATACGATCGTGGATTATTACTGCTGGCTGGTTTGGTGTGAGAGAAAAATACTGTTCTGGCTAGAAATTTACGATCGTTTACGACCAAGCGAAACTCTGAGGTCCCAGGTTCTGTTCCTGTGACTACTAATGACAAACACATATATGGTGTAGAGGTTCAAATCCTGATGGTGACTTTTTATTTATTTTTTTTACTTAACCATTGTGCTCAAGAACCTTAGGTATTACAACGATTTAGTCTTTCGTTGCTATATGTACAATCTTTTTGCAACGCAAGAGACTATTACACACAACAAAACATAATCGTTGCAACATAGACGTGTTTTTTATTTGTATAAGCTTCTGTGGCTACTAATGACAAGAACACAATTACGGTGTAGTGGTTAGTAGCTTTCCTTTAGAATTAAAGGTCTCATGTTCGAAACCTGGTTACTCCCTCCATACTCAAAAATAAAGTCGTTTTGAACAGCGATACGATCTTCAAAGTATTACTTTGACTCCTTATTTTTATAAAAATATTTTATCAAAAAGTGATATATGTATATTTTTATGAAATTATTTTTCAAGACAAATCTATTTATATGGCTTTTACATTTTTAAACTCAACAACTTAAAAATTATTCATGATTTATATTCCCGATGTTTGACCCAAGCCTTGTCCAAAATGACTTTATTTTTTAGTACGGGGGAGTACACATCTTTTTTTTTAATTTTTTTCCTAAAAGCGTAGTGCTCTTGAACCTTAGTGATTGCAACGATTTATTTTTTCGTTGCTATATGTACAGCTCTTTTGCAACGCAAGCGACTATTACATACAACGAATCATATTCGTTGCAACATAGACGCGCTTTTGCAACCATCAACTAAAGAGTTGCAATATCATCTCAGTATTGCAACGCCAATAAAACTGCCCGCAACGCAAATCAAATCGTGGCAACAGTGACCACTTATTGCAACCGGTTTACCATTGGTTGTGATAGCACTTACTTATTGCAACGATCTTCGCACTCACGGCCACAAAATAATTTTGCGTGGCAAAAATTCTGCCTATCGCAACCGAAAGTGCAAATAGTTGCGATAACACCACTTATTGCAACCAAATCTTGCCATTGCGACAAAAAAGCGTGGCATAAGGGTCCGAAGTTAGTAGTGTTCATTGAAATTAGGCCACAGGACATCGCAGACCGGTTGCAGCCGGTGGAGGAGAGAGAACAGCGGTGAAATAACATTGTTGCCCCTGTCGCTTTCTTCTTCCTCTCACCCTTTCTCTTTTTTCTATTTCCTATCCCCGCGACCCTCTCCGCCTCCCGCACCCACCGTCGCGCATCACAATGTCGCGAGCGGCTACGCCTCCAACGCCCGCTGCTTGCCTCCTGCGTCAAGTGCTGCATGAAATTGCAGTGTGCTCGCTTCAGAGCTGCAATCGATTGATGGCAATGCATGTAGGGCGACATCCTCCTCACCCCGTCGGCATTTAGCTGAAACAAGGCCTTCCTCAACCACGTCTTCCTGATGGAGAGCCTCACCGTGCTCGACACGCTGGCCAACATTGGCCTGCTCCTGTTCCTCTTCCTCGTCGACCTCGAGCTGGACCTGGCCTCGCTTCACCGCACGGGTAGCCGCGCTCGCCATCACCGTGGCCGGCATCTCCCTCCCCTTCACGCTCGGTGCTGGCTCCTCACTGGCGCTGTGCGTCACCATCGCGCGCAATGCGCCGCGTAGCCCGCTCATTGTCTTCATGGGCGTCGCGCTCTCCATCACCGCGTTTCCGATGCTCGCGCGCATCCTCGTCGAACTCAAGCTCCTAACGACCAACCTGGGCCACATGGCCATGTCCATCGCGGCCGTCAACGACATCACAGCGTGGATACTTTTTGCCCTAGCCATCGTGCTTTCGGGCTCCACCTCGTCGTTCATTTCGGTGTCCAGGTCCCCACCTCCGCGTGGCGATGTGGAGCAGAAGCAATGGAGGTGCTCTGCTCCAGCCACTTCGCTAGGGCACTCCTCCCAAGCCTCTGTGGACCGGTTGCAGCCGGTTGAGGAGAGAGAACAGTGGTGAAATGACATTCTTGCCCCTGTCGCTTTCTTCTTCCTCTTTTCCTTTTTCTTTTTTTTATTTCCTGTCCCCACCACCCTCTCCGCCCGGCTCCTCGCCGCCGCATGCTATGGGGCGGCCACATGGGAGGGGAGCTCCCCGACCTCTTGGCAGCAGCCACGGGCGGGGCCAGGATAGGGACGCTGCTCATGAGCACCACGACGGTGGCGGTGACAAAGGCGCAGGAGAGCCCGTACCTGCTGGCGCTGGCGGCCAACCCGACCTTCGTGTCAGGGTTGGTTGCGTGGGCGGCCGCGCAGACCGCGAAAGCCCTGCTCACCTCTGTCGTCCTGCGCCGGTGGGACCTACGGATGCTCTTCAGCTCCGGCGGGATGCTGTCCTCGCACACCGCGCTCACCGCCTATGTCATGCTCTGCCACAGCGTCAGTGACGCGCTCTTCCCTGTTGGTCTTGGTTTCACTCTTATAGTTTTGTACAATGGAACGGGCGTCGAAGGCGGAGAGGGTGACAGGAAGAAGAAAGCGAGATGGGCAAGAATGTCATTTCACCGTTGTTCTCTCTCCTCGACCGGCTGCAACCAGTCCGCGATGTCCTGTGGCCTATTTTCTCCGAACCAGAGTGTCTTCTGACAAAATACTCCAAAGTGGGTGTCCGTCAGCGAAGGACCATCACTTTGGATGTCCAACAGATAATTGTCCCTATTTTATATGAGCTCATGATGAATCGTAGCCATCAGTTTAAGATCGACGGTTGAGATCGTTTGGCATTAGGGTTTTCCTTTTTGGGCTGCTATTGGGCTTTTAAGTGAAAAACCGCACGGGCCGGCTTGGGCATGAGCAGGTGTGGCCTGGCGCTGTGCTTTTGGGCTGCTCCATGCTGAGTTGATTAAAGGCTGAATTGAGTTTTATGATTCCCACATAATCTAGTTCAGCGTATTAGTAATTTACTTTTAAATTGAGTTTTTCAATTGTTGCTCAGAGGCATGCCGCACGATAAATTCGGCCAACTGTGCACTGTTTCTGCCCGCAAGAGTTGGCTATAAGTTTCTATCTGTTTCCAGTGGGCTATATTCTGATCCGAATTATGCTTTTCATTCAGATTTAAGTTTGCTTTACCATTAGCATCAGTGAATTAATTAGTGCCTTATTGCAAATAAGTTTACGGTCCACATAATGGTGCATATTCCCATTTCATATAAAGCTTAATTTGTCTTTTTTTGTGATATAAGTTACCTTTTTAAGTATGTTTTGGGAATATTTTTGCTAAGGATATTTAAGTTTTAGTAATTTTTTTAGTGCGATTTCCTTAGTTATCTTTATGCACTGTTTAAACAAGTTTTAAGTATGAGATCTAACTTTTTAGTTCCAGCATTAAATTTATGCTTTCATGAGCATTTTATGTTTTAATGGATGCTCTAAGATTAAGTTTTGCATGAATTTGCATTTAATTATAATTCTTTATACTTACGTATATATCCACCACTATATAATAAGATGGTCTCTAGTTAAATGAAACCAAAAAGAAGTTTAACTAGAGATTGCTCATAATTAATTTCTGACCAACGTTGACTTTAATTATGAGTTATTAAGATGGATTTTGTTTGTTTTCTTCCCAACGGTGATGCAAATTAAAGTCCTTAAGCATGTTCTTAATTCCAACCAACGTTGATTTAATTGCTTGCTTTAAGTACATCTTATATACAGCTTACTAATTGAGACATTATTTTGTATTATTTAGCTTCAAAATTTTCAGTAAATTTTGCAGACTATATAAGTACCATAGAACCCCTAAGTTGCACTTTCCTACTTGGAATAATCAGGTGCATGCCATCTTCTCGTTTCCTTTTCTAAACTCGTTCCAAATTAAATTGATCCGAAGAGGAAATATATCACCAAAATCATGCACGTTAACCAATCTGTATTTTGTTGGCCAAACACCAAATCGATCGGTGAAGATGGCCAAAGAATTAAAGGAGGAAGCTTTATTTTCTAAGCCAAAGTTTGATTTATCTAAACTTAAAAAGCTGTATACTTGGCATGGTTTTCACCTTTCCTGGGCACCTCAGACCGCATGAGTTGAATTTCACACACGGCCTAGTTGCAAAGCTGACCCCAGGAGGCCATGAAAACGCCGCTGCTTGCCCATGGGCTAAGGCCGTTCCAAAGGTGGGCTCAATTAAAACCTCGTCCATCTAGGCAGATGCGTGCGTGTTTCATCATCGTACATGGAACACTCCAGAAAATGCCTCCTTTGTGCTCTATGGAGTATCGATTAGCGCCAACGCAGTGGTCCGTCTGGAGCTATCTGTTCGTCGTGTTCTATGACGCTTCCAAAAGGATTGCCCATCCAAGGACCTTGGTCCTTGGGGATCTTTTGAGGGAATCCTGCTGCTGGCTGTTTTGATATTTTGTTCTGGTCTTCTGGATACCCATCACTCTTGGATAGTTGGACGGCTGCTCAGTAGTTTCCTGCTGCGGCACGGCGCTTCCAAATGTCGTACATTTTTCTTTCTCGCGAGGATTCCAAATGCTGCACATGCAAGCTCAACGGCAGCGAAGATGCTGAGGCAGGAAACCTAAGCGTTGGCGGTGGTGGCGTGGCTGCGGAGGCAAGGATGCAGGCATGCGTATGAAACACGGAGGGCTAACCCTTTGATTTTATAGGGGCGACGGGTGCGAGGAAACCAACCGCCCACCTAGATCTCCGCACCTGCCACAGACCTATCACCATGTCTTGTCGCGGGGCGTGCGCACGTAACCTATGGCCGTCCCCTTGGAAAAAGCGCTGGACGTTTTGCCTCCCCGAATGGGCCACGATCCGTCGCAGGTAAGAGGGATACGGAGCTGAAAACGCTCCTATGGCCCGTCTAGGCCCAGGAGTTCGAAGGTTGGCCCACCGACGGGTTCGACAACCGCTCCGGACACCTTTAGAGTGAGGGGTGGAAAGGGATGGACCCGCTAGCGGCCAGTACCCGGGCGCACGAGCGCCGTGGTCGTCCCAGCCCACATTTGAGCCTCGGCCACATATGATCCATGGTTTTTTCTCGAAGAAAGGTAGAGTGCCCTCGGGACCGTTCGAACGGACTCGGGAACTATATGGATTGACCGCTGAGAATCTGGAGTCGGTCACCAGCTGACCCAAGACGGATCCCCAACGGGGGTGCCGGGGCCCCACACGGACTAGCCTCTAACAACTCACCGAGCACCATGGCTCATCCATAGAGGAAAATCATGGCATGGCTCAGCCCCTCCGTTTTTATTAGAAAAAACGCTTGAGGGAAGACGATTACGAAGATGAGCCGACCCTCGACCAGACCCCTGCTACGGGCAGGGGCTCGAGGAAGGTTGGACTCACAAGGAGACCGACGCGTGGTCGTAGAACGACAGACCCCCATAGGGTCGGAATCAGGAAGACCTTTTCCGATCCACCAAATCTCACGGATATACCCCTAGAGGTCCGATCACGATGAAAGGGAATCGCCATCCCTAGGACATGCCATGGGCAACAAGAGAAGGCCAAGGCCCTCAAAGTCCTCCCGTTCGAAAAAGCCTCCGAAGGAGTTTTCTACTCTCTGCAGGCTCGGGGGCTACTATCGGGGACCAATACTAGGGTACCCGAAGAGGAGGAGCTAATGGTCATCAACATTGATTCATCCGAGCATTCAAGAGTGCGACTACTGTTCGAACCGACCCCCGTGCGCGGGCTACGCCTCACCCAACCTTTGGGGGCATGCTTCGCCTCTCGCCGACCTCGAGGCCACGATCTCCGTCTCGCTCGATCCCTTGGGTACGGGCTCCGCCTCGCCCGACCTCGAGGCCACGGGCTCCGCCTTGCCCGACCCTAAGGCCGCGGGCTCCGTCTCGCCCAATCTCTAGGGGTGGGCTCCACCTCATCCAACTAGGACCCATACCGCCGCCAACCACTCCGGGGTCCAAGCGTATGGGCCTGGGTCAAAATTATGACACCAAAGAAGAGACCGGCACGCCTCGATGTAACCCGCGGCCACGACGGGCCATACCTAGGATTCACATCAAGAATAGCGTTGGGCGCTTGTACGAACACTGACAAGCGCGTCAATTCACCACGACGTCCGTCAGGACGGAGTGGAGCGCCATGATAGGCAGACGACGCCTCCGCATGGAGCCAGTAATGGACAGGGCCGCGACGTGGAGCCATCCTGGTTGACATCTACTGGGTCGGCGGGACCCGCATGAAGGAGAAAAAGGACCCGGCGATCCTGAAGGCCTTCTTCTCTCGCTGGTTCTTCTCTTTTCCTCCGTTGTAACCCTTGTTTTCCCCTTGCCTATAAAAGGCAAAGCACGGCGCCCCATAAAGGGGATCGATCCACGTGAAGATAGAAAACACAAGAGCACGACACGAACACATGGTTGAGCAGTAACCGAGCTCTCAGCACCCGTTCACTCCTTACATCAGAGACTTGGGATCATTTCCCTCTCTCGCCCGTTTGTAACCCCTACTACAAACTTTCAGTGCTAGTAACACGAGCAGCAGCGACGAACTAGATGTAGGGACTTTCTGCCCGAACCAGTATAAACCTCGTGTCCTCTAAGCACACCATCCGAGCCAGATGCGCAATAATACAAATTTACTCGTCGGTGGTAACTCGAAACACCGACAGCGGGCGTGGTTCTGTGTGGGGGCAGGGCGGGGTTCCGTGCGGGACCGGCGTACGGACGCACTGGACATTCAGGCACTAGAATCACCATTGCTCCTATATGCCGCACGCAGGCGGATTGCAGCGGATCAGCTGCGGCACTAGTTTACTCCATTCAGGGCCAAAGATCTTCTTGTTGGGCTGGCGGGTCCTGGGCTTCATGACTTCTTCTGGCCCGTCAGCTTTTCCTCCATCTCCTTTGCCAACGTCTGATACAGAGCTGCTATCACATCCCTATCTTTCCCAATCTCTGATTGCTTCCAGCTTTCCCCATTACAGTTACAGCAAAGTGAAACAAATAAAGTCCGTCTTCCGATGCTTTGTTAATGTTACGGTCCTACTACCTTCGCTCTTGTTTATAAGGCATTTCGTGTATGTCACCGGTCAAACTTTATAAATTTTAATCAATAATTTAACTAACATTTTGTAACTATTATAAAACAATCTTTATACCATTAGACTTGTAATCAAACATACTATCCAACAATAATAAGTTTATAATCATAAAAAATATAATATAACATAAACATATGGTCAAAGTATAATTTAGAAGACCGTGCCATAATCGGTTCGGAGGGAGTAGTATATAAGAGCAACAGCCAGCTGCTGGCAATATGAATCCTTGCAGCCTGTCTCTAAGCCCACCTATACAGTAATTACATCTTCTATATTAATACATGGCCCACTTGTCTCTCACAAAATTTCTTGGTTCTTGTGTCCAAGCCGGTTGTAAATCTCTCATTTTCTCTCTCTCCTTCACTTCAGCATACAGCCCAGCTACAACCCTTTACTATACTTGCTTTAAGGCGTAATCATCTCTGGTTTAAAGACCAAGGAACATATTTAATTCTCTCTCTCTGATACTAGTACTACTGCATTGATATACGCATGTCTAGAGAGCATGCCCTATATTAGGAGACTTGAATAAAAAATGCTTACGTCTTATATATTAGGATGGACAAAGTAGCAAAGTAGAGGAAGTGTTGTGCTGTGTCTACGATGGAATCGGGTCACGGTCATGGCAACTTTTCTCGTTTGCCCGCTCTAGCATTGCCGATGCGATTTCAACCGATTGGCATGGGCTCACGCACTCCTTCAAACCATGTTGATGGGCTCAACTCTATCAATATCCCTAAATCAGGTTCCTAATTTCCTGTTTTACCTTTTCCCATAATCTAGGGGAATTCTATCTATTTCACCTGACAAAATTCGAATAGTATTGTTACTACTTTATACAAATCAATGGTACTCAAATCCATAAATTCAAATATGTTAATTCGAATTAAAACGACCTTGTTCATCACATCACAAAGTACACCACAACATTAAATTCATAAATATGAAACATATATATAGGAATGAATCAATTCTCTCCTCCATTGCCATCACCACCACTAGCCTCAACTACCCCCACCCATTGCACCACTTGATCCTTTAAAACTAGGGTTAATTTGAACGCTGCCATTACAATTCTGCGACTTTTGAAATATATCATTACAATTCACGATATTGTAAACTTGCCATTACAATTTCAGTGGAACGTGATTGATGCCATTCTGTACGCTTGCTACGAGATGTGGCCCACCTGCAAGCATACGTATACGGCGACATGTTTCATATGGCCTGTATTGCCCCTGCCTCATCCGACAAAAACGAGCTGTACCCAGCCGAGGTCGTCTAACCCGCTCACTTCCTTTCCTCTCGTCTTTTTCCTCGGTCATGAACCCTAGCTAGCGATAGAATCGGATCCAGCCGTGGCGGATCAAGTCGGCGGTGGTGGCGATTCGGGCCTAGAGCAGGAGGTTGTGGTGAAGGAGATTTGTTTCCCCAAGAGCTGCGCATCTATTGGAGTCCATGGTCATGGCTTGAGGAAGATGACATGCTTCCTCGCGACCGGCGAGCCATGTGGGAGTTCGTCATGCATGGCCGGCAACAAGGATAGGTAATCCCCAAACTCCCCCGAAATCTTCTGTTGATCTGAGTACAGACCTTGGGGATGGACCATTTTTTTTGTGGGATTTCCCCTTACATTTGCATTCTTCGTGCTAGGCCTAAGTTGTTCATGCTAGAGATTAAAGTTCAAGGTTTCTGCAGCACAGACTCCCTGGGTAGGAAAGTCTACACAAAGGGATTTATGATTAAGTGGGAGGTGGAGATAGGTGCATGTTGATGAATGTTTTAGCCAAAGAGGTGCAGTGGTCATCTAACTAGTGTGGGAGATTGTGGTTCTTTGACAAGAATTTGGGAGAAGATGTCAGATTAGTGAATGATAGTCATTTGCTAGATATGTTTGCTATGTACAAGGCTGAGATGTGTTGCCAGGTCTTAGGTGTATTTGACAATGCAGTATCTACTGCTGATGACTATGCTGAGCTAGAACCTTTGTGTGTTATTCCTCCTGATGATGAACAACCTAGCCCAGTGAATCCACCACAGGCCACTGAACCCCAAAAACACAATACACAGGCTCCTGAATCCTCCCAAAACAAGCAAGAACCTACTGAAGCTGCAGCAAAGGAGCCGCCACAACCTACTAAAGCTGGAACAAAGGAGCCAAACGTTGAGCCTATCAGGGAGCCAGACATGTTTGATAATGAAGAGGAGTACGTGGGCGTTGATGATGAACACATCTATATCTCAGTACCACCTGCACAGCCAACCCCAAATGCCACTGCACCACAACCAGTTGATAACAGTTCTGATTATATTCCTGCTGAAGGAGGTGTTCCTCTTGAGGCAGAAGTTAATGATGCAGATCCTCAGGAGATAAATGTCGTTCATGATCTAGAAAATCCCAACATTGTGAAAGGTGCCTTGTTTCCTGATATCATAGCATTCAGGAAAGCGGTGAGGCACTATGTTGTGATCACTGGATTTGGAATTTGCTAATCTGAAGACTGGCCCAACAAGGTTCATTGCCCGTTGCAAAGCTGAGGGCTGCCCATGGAGAATACATGCGTCAAGGATTTATGATGGCAAAACAATAGAGGTACAACCTGTGTCATTCTTATTTTTCTATTCTAAACTGTCTGTGGTCTACTTTTGTAACATGTATTCAATTTTGTTGTAGATTAAAGTATTGCTTGCTGAGCATAACTGTCCTACTACAAAGCGGAGAGAAGGAAAAATGGCAACACAAGACTGGTGTGCTAGCAGGTTGACAAAATGGCTCAAGAAAAATCCAAACAAACGTCCCAAGGATGCTAGGGACAAACTAGAAGATGATTACGGCATCAAGTTGAAGTATTCGAAGGCATGGGTAGGTATGAAGCTAGCTCTTCAGCACATACATGGTAAATATGAGGAAAGTTTTCAGTTGTTGGTGAACTGGAAAGCACAAATGGAGCTAATTTCACCAGGAAGCATTGTAGAAATAGAGGTAGAAGGGAATAAGAAGTAGAGGTTTAAAAGGATTTTTGTAGCCTTGAAACCTTGTGGAGATGGATTTTTGGCAGATTGTAGACCATTTGTAGGGGTAGAGCACACATGCTTAAATGGTAAATACACTGGGTAGTTGGCTTTAGCTACTGTTGTAGATGGGCATAACTGGTTGTTTCACCTGGCTTATGCCATTTTTGACTCAGAGACATAGGACAACTAGAAATGGTTTATGAAGCAGTTGCATAAAGCTATAGGATCACCTGAAGGCTTAGTGATCTGTACAGATGCTTGTAAATGTTGAGGAAGTGCAGTGGAAGCAGTGTTCCCACAAGCTGAGTACAGAGAATGCATGAGGCACTTGTATTCAAATTTCATGAAGCACTATCAGGGAGATGTGTTCACTGATCATTTGTACCCCGCATGTAAGGGACCTGTGTCGCCTAAGAGGGGGGGGTGAATTAGGCAACTTAAAACTCTAACTCTAAACTATGGCCTCTTTTTCTATCCTTAGCAAAAATCTATGCAAAAGATAAACTATCTAAATGTGCAACTATAGTTTTGCTAGTGTGTTGTTATCTCTACCGCAAAAAAGAGTTATGCAACCTAGGTTCCAAACCGTTCAACTAGCCTATCACTAAGCTAGGAAAGCAAAGCACAAATCCAAGATTGCAATGTAAATGTGGAAGCTAAAGAGTAAGGTAGAGATATGCAAACTCCCGTCGATAACTTCGATATTTTTACCGAGGTATCGAGAAGCGCAAAACTTCCCCTAGTCCTCGTTGGAGCCCCTCGCAAGGAATCTCTCGCAAGGGCCAAGCTCCCGGTCGGGTAACTCCGTGGATAGCCTCGGGCCTTCCCCACGCGTAAGTGGGTCTCCGGTGTGCCTTCCGGCAAGCCTCTCCCGAACTGCTCCCCGCCGTCTTCACTATCAAGCTTACGGCCGAACCACCGCGGGCCTTGTTCCCTTCGGTACACGGTGGCGGCCACACCACAAACGCGGTTGGTGTGATCTTGCAAGACTACAAGCCCCTCCGATGTACAACAATGGTGCGCGCAAGCACCGAGTGGTAAGAGGTGTGCAAACCTCACTAATCACTAGGCCTAAACCTGGAGCAAGTACACAAGCGGTGGTCTAACTAACCTAAGCACTTCACAAAATACCTACGCTAATCACGGAATGTATCACTTAGCACTATGCAAGTGGAGATCACTAAAATGAATCTGTGTCCCGTGTGCTACCTCACGCTCTTACCATGAGGCGGCCATATGTGCCTCCACCCAATTCCTCTCCGAAGTAGTCACTGACAGAGACGGCGGGCACCAAGGTAAATTAAGGACCACTACTCATACCAGACACCATGAATCCATGATTCGTCCTCGCTAATTGAATCCTGAGGTTAAACTTCCTGGACCTTGACGAATCATTAATATTTTAAAATTACTCCTCCATCATAAAATAAGTGCGCATATCATGTTGCGACGAGTCAATGAATCTTAAATTTAACCAAATATATATAAAAATATTAATGTTTGTCACAATAAATAAATATAATTAAATTAATAATGTAATATATTTTTAGTAAATCTATTTAACGACAATACAAATGTCGACATTATTTTTGTAAACATAGTCAAACTTAAAATTAGTTGAATTCTTACAATGCGAGATGTGTATACTTATTTTAAAAGAAAATGTGCACTCTTCTGCATCCCATTCAGAAAAATAAATAGCAATACTTTTCAGCGAATGAACAGTGTTTTTCCGTCACAAGAAATCAGCATAAGCCAAATTTTAGCAAAACCAACGGGGCCGTATAGCACCGTATTTCAGAATGACGAATGCTTATACTCCCTCCGTATCGTAATTAGATGACGTTCTGGAGGCCAGGCCGTTTGCGGCAAAAGATGACGTTCACGGTACCGAGGGAGTATTTGGACGCGATTACCCCTAGCCAGGCACGCGCGCCGCCCGTTCGCATGGCCAGGCACGCGTGCGCCCGTTCGCATGGCCAGGCACACGCACGCGCCTCGCCCAACCAAATGAATCCACACGGCACCGCACGCGCGCCAATGCCACACAACGCTGCCAAACTCGCGAAACAACGAAAACGCGCAGCACGCGCGAACGGCCAAACACGAGCCCGTACAGAGCCATGCAAAGCCATGCAAAAATTATGGCGACAACGAAAAAGGCTGCCAGGGGTCGAACCGTGGAGCTCATGCCTCGGGCCGTGGAGCCTTGGCCAACCGAGCTACGATGGATTGCTGTAGGTAGCACCCTCAGGAGTATTTAATAAGGCCAAAACAGGAAAACTAACCTCTAATTAATCACCCCTTAGTAATTATACTCATGTCCTAAACGTCATCTAATTAGATACGGAGGGTGTATCATTTATGCTGGGCCGTGGGCCCCGGTCTGCACATCAGCTTGTGCTCTGCTCCGCGGCCACCACCCAAGACCCAAGTCCTCTCCACATCGTCAGCGCTTTTCCTAGGCCGTGGGCCCGTTGCATAGGCGGCGGGCAACGAGGCAAATTGAGGACCACTTGTCACACCTGACACGGGACACCGCCATGATTCCTCTTCACTCAGTAATTGAAACCTGAAGCTGAAGTCAAACTCCTCGCTGGCCTGGACCGTGACCAGTCATCAATATTTTAAAATTGCGCTTTTCTTCTGCATCGTGTATTGCAGATTGAAAAGAAAAAAGAAAGAAACAGTTGGGGTATGCTTGGAACTTTTCATGCACAAATACATGGCACACCCTGCCCTTCAATCCATGGGCTCACATCAGACAAAGTATGACAGAAGCCGGCAATGGACCTCTCACTATTATTAATGTTGAATACTAGTACTAGAGAAGGATTCATACAGAGGTGCACTGAAAATGGCAGCCAATTTGCTCATCACCACACTACAATTCCTTTTATTTTGTTCTGAGCAAATTAAAGAAAGAAATTAAAATATTAAAAACCAGCCAAGCTTGTCTTTTACACAGGTACACAATGCCTCGCCATTCCAAGCTAATAAAGTAGCTAGTGACAATTAATAATAACGGTCTTATCCGTGAGCTTACAGGCAGCATGCTTACATCGTGCGACTGACAGTACATGGAAAATAGTAAAAGGCAACAGCTACTACACACGACAATTATGCAGAAACAGAGTCACATTATTTGCGTTGATTGCGGACGAACGTACGGGTCCGTCGTCGGAGGAGGAAAATAATCACGAACCATCGACTGATGATGGAGGGAATTCACGGAGATGGAGGATCATTTCAGGCGGCGGTGACGGCCGCTCCGGTGGTGATGGGGACGCTGTGGAGCACGACGGTCTCGACGGTGAGCCCGGGGCCGAAGCCGAAGAGGACGCCCCAGTCGAACCCCTCCCCCGTGGTGGCCTGCCCATCCTCGGCGGAGCGCTTGCGCATCTCGTCGAGGATGAAGAGCACGCAGGCGCTGGACATGTTGCCGTACTCGGAGAGCACGTGGCGCGTCGCGCGCATCCGCTCCTTGTCCAGGCCGACCTTGGCCTCCACCTGGTCCAGGATGGCGGGGCCACCGGGGTGCGCCACCCAGAATATGGAGTTCCAGTCGGTGATGCCCAGCGGCTTGAACGCCTCCTCCAGCGCGCGCTCGACGTTCTTGGAGATGAGTCCGGGAACGTCCTTGAGCAGGTGGAATGTGAGCCCGACCTCGCGGAGGTGGCCGTCGATGGCGCCCTCGGAGTCCGGCAGGATGGTCTGCGCCGCCGACACGAGCTGGAACAGCGGCCGCTCCACGCGCTCGTCGGGGTCAGCGCCCACGATGACCGCCGCCGCGCCGTCGCCGAACAGCGCCTGCCCGACCATGGAATCGAGGTGGGACTCGCTGGGCCCGCGGAACGTGACGGCCGTGATTTCGGAGCACACCACTAGAACCCGCGCCCCGCGGTTGTTCTCCGCGAGGTCCTTGGCCACGCGCAGCACCGTGCCGCCCGCGAAGCACCCCTGCTGGTACATCATCAGGCGGTTCACCGAGGGCCGCAGGCCCAGCATCTTGGTGAGCTGGTAGTCGGCGCCCGGCATGTCGACGCCGGAGGTGGTGCAGAAGACCAGGTGGGTGATCTTGGATTTCGGCTGCCCCCACTCCTTGATCGCCTTCTGCGCCGCGGCCTTGCCCAGCTTGGGGACCTCCACCACCACGATGTCCTGGCGCGCGTCCAGCGACGGCGCCATGTACGCGCACATGTTGGGGTTTTCCGCAAGGTACTCCTCCGTCAGGTGCATGTACCGCTTTCGGATCTGCGACTTGTCGCCTGCACCAGGACAGTCATGTCATGTTCATGTCAGAGTCAGAATCAACCCACGCACCGTCGTCGTCAGTCGTCAAGGCATGCCATGCCATGCCATGCTAGAGCACGGACGTCAAGGCAAGACCGCTGTCGTCGGTCAGTTTCTAGCCTTTTGCCTACGAGAAGTTGCTAGCTCTGCTAGCTGCTGGCTCGTCGTCGTCCACGCAACGACAGGTCAATCGAAAAAAAGAGAAGGGTCGGTCGAATCAACCCAGAGTGGTGGTTAGGTACGGTGGTGTGCGAAGACTGTGCCGAACTAACAAGAGAATTCTGCAGTACTAGTGCTTAACACAGGAGTCCTAATTAAAATACATAGTCATGAGTGTCTGCTTGTGTCACACAGCAGCAAAAAACTTTGGAATCAGTAAAAAACGAAGAGACAACCGTAGTCTTATACTCTTAAGTGGTAAAAATATTCAGAGTAATTAACTTGGTCGTCAGTGGTGTAAACTGTGTGAGTGGCGCGAGCACGGTGAAACACCTGGAAGCTGCTACTAGCTAAGCTAATGCCTAGTCGACCGACCCACGAGGAAAAAAAAAAGCAGGAGACGACGATGTGAGTGATCAAGTTTCTTGACTGCTGTGTAGAGCTGAGCGAGCGATGGAGACGACGACGACAGATAGAGACAGAGAGACTGAGAGAGAGATACTCACACATCCTCTTGAACTTCTCCTTGAGGTCGGTCATGTGCTCGCTCTTGGTGATCCGGAAGTAGTAGTCCGGGTAGTCCGCCTGGTACACGCAGTTGGCGGGCGTCGCCGTCCCGATCGCCAGCACGGTGGCCGGACCGGTGGCGCGCTGCGCCTTCCTCACCTCCTCCACGGTCACAGTCGCGCCGGCCATCGTCTCCGTCCGCTCTTTCTCTCTACGTTGTACCACAGACTGCAGCAGGTCGATCGATCGGCCGCTAGCTACTCCGACAGCAGCAGCACTTCGACAGGTCGGTCGCCGGCCGGCTTTCCGGATCCTCGGAGCGAGAGAGCTAGCTGTGACTGCGAGCGAGCGCTGTGGATGGATGATCGGAGGCAGGAGGGCTAGCTGCGCTTGCTGTAATGGCAGAGGAGGCCCGCGGGGTGGTTATATAGCCGCGCGGGCCGGGGGCAGGCGACAGGCGAGGCGGATGGGTAATCAATCGGGTGAGGTCAGTTGGACGGGCGGCGTCGTCGCCACGTGTGCGGCGACGACAGGGAGGTAGTGGCGCCCGCGCACACGTCTCGCCCATCAGGAGCCCCGGGGAGGTAGTGCCTTAAACTTATTGCTTGATGCTATTACCAATAGTAGTTTTTAAGTTAGGTGGATTAGAGGGTTGATTTGCATAATTTAGCAACGGTGATCCCCATTTGGTTGCAAGAATTGTTTCCGATTCTTGCTAGAATCAGGAGAATGTGAACCAAACGTTGTTTTTGGTGAAGTGATTCTCCGGAGAACACCTGGTAATGTTTCTTCGTTTTGAGCTAGGAAGGAGAATCACCCAAATAGGTGTTTGGCAGTGATTCTAGTTCATTTTACGGTGAATCTGGATTGATAGCCAAATTGTTTCACCAATTCTTACTAAGCGATTTGATTCAGCTGAGAAACATCTATAAGGAGAATTTGAATCCATATCAAATGCCCCTGCAAAAGAAGAGACAGCGGAATTTAAGTTGTGGCTACACGCTAATTCCACTAACACAATATGCAAAACCAGTAACATATGTGGCTTTAAGGTGAGGTCTGCAAACCCATGTAACTAGGATATGCTATTCCATAGAACTTTTTACTGTTGAAAGTCAATAGGATGTCATTTCATTTTATGGAAGTAGTATAATTGGCGTTAATCGATATCGTTTTTATATGTACAATCCACGTTATCAAAACACTAACATTGGTCAAATTTCTACAGTTGGACTGAATGCATTTTTCCCTTTTACAGGAGGGAGCTCTTCTATAAGAAAAATGCTCATCTTGTATGCATATTAGAAATAATTGATTGTACAATAAAACTAATCCAATCCAGATTAAGGAATACTAATATGTTTAGAGGCCTCCAGTGTGTTTTAGTGTTTTCTCATCTTATCATTACTGGAAAGTACTCTTTGTCCACCAATAGTTTATGCATAGCATTTTTGTTATTGAAATTTTTCAGGACACTCTTTACTCGGGATCCATATCTCGGAGCCAGGTTGCTGAAGTAGCTGTAGAAGCATTGTTGTGTCCAGAGTCTTCCTACAAAGTTGTTGAGATTATCGCCCGAGCTGATGCTCCAAATCGCCCTCTGAAGGATATGTACGCTGCAATTAAGCAAAATTTACTGGTCTGTCACATCAGTTACACAGAATGATTGATTAGTTATGTACAAGGCAAATCTATGCTTCATAGAATGACAGGATGGTTAATTTGTTATACAGTACAGCCATGAACCAATGAACACTAAGGAGTTCTCAAAGTATAGTCTATGTATTTGGCATGCTATATTATACTTATAAATATCTATAAGTCCACCAAAGATTCTTCTAAGTCAAATCTTTTTAACTCTAACCAGCAATATATATATAATAAAAGTATATTATGTTGATTTAAAAAATTATGCATAACAAAATTATTTTTCATAGTGATATAAACTCTGGGGTCAGTCTATAACTTTTTATATTGATGGCCAAAGGTAGAACAAAAAAACTTAACTCATGACAAACCTAAATAGGCACGTTGAAAGAGAAGCAATAAATAAAGAATAAGCTAAGTATAAAAGGGAAAATAAATTGAAGAATAGGAAAGCAATAAAGAAAAAGAACTTAAAAAATAAAAGGAATCATAAAGCAAGAGAGCGGAAACAAATAAATCTTTTTTCTAGCATCAAGATATGGCGACTGGCAGGCGTGGGCGGACGCTTCTATGCAGATTGGTTCGCTCGTAATGTTTGTGAATTGAATCATTACGCGGATTGGTCGGGATCGGATGGCTCCTGTTACGACCATCGGACGGCCCCGAGGCGCGTCCGGACACATGCTCGAGTCGGATGTCCGGGCTCTAGGTGCGTCGTACTCCCTTTGTCCATAAAAGCATGCAACTATAGGTTGCGTGTCAGAAAAATTAGTTCACATTTGACCAAGTTTCTAGTGAATAATATTCATATTTATGGCTCCAAATCAATTTAATATAAAAATATATTTCATAATTAATCTAATAACATTTATTTGATATCATAAATAATAATATTTTTTATCTATAATTGGTCAAACATAAGATACTAAAACGTGACAGTGTGATAGAATCGCATGTTTTCTTGGACGGAGAGAGTAACAGCAAAACCTGGGCTATCCGTGCGAGTAGGGGTGTGTTTGTTTAGGACAAGGGTGGATGGGATATGGTCATCCATGGATTTCGAGATATGGATATCCATGTTGTCTGTTTGGTTGGATGGATAAGGCGAGCCATTTTTTTGTTTGGTTGGATGGATAAGATTGCATGGGATGTGAATACTTGACTAATTATATCAATTATTTAAAAATAATAACAACTAATTATTCCCTAATGAATATGCATTGACACTAATCTTGTCATTATAATCACTAATTAAAAATAAAATATATTAATTAGCACTATACTACTCTAATTGTCACACAAAACATGCGCTAATCAATATGTAGATATTCTCATCCGCCAGATTTTTGAGGGCCATGATATCCAGCATCTACCCAGAATATTCCCTATTGTGGATATCTAGGGTTAGCTTATCCATCCAATCAAACATCCTGTATCCATGGACATCCATAGAACCAAACACACCCTAGATGGATTGCCCATTCCAGGGCTTTGGGGATCTTTTGAGGGAATCCTGCACCTGCCTACTCCCTCTCATCTGACGCTTAAGAATGGGCAGGTAGTTGAGGGAGTCCTGCACCTGCCTACCCCCTCTCATCTGACGCTTACGAATGGGCAAGTAGATGGATTGCCCAATCCAGGGCTTTGAGGATCTTTTGAGGAAATCATGCTCCTGCCTAGTACTCCCTTGTCTGACACGTAAGAATGGGCAGGTGGTTGAGGTAATCCTGCACACCTGCCTACTCCCTCTCGTCTGACGCTTACGAATGGGCAAGTAGATGGATTGCCCAATCGAAGACTTTGGAGATCTTTTGAGGGAATCATGCTTCTGCCTACTCCCTGTCGTCTGTCGCATAATGGGAAGGTAGATGGATTGCCAAATCCAGGGCTTTGGGGATCTTTTGAGGCAATCCTGCTGCTGCCTACTCTCTGTTCATCATGTTCTACGAGGCTTACGAATTGACATGTAGATGGATTGTCCAATCCAGGCCTTTGGGGATCTTTAGAGGGAATCCTGCTCCTGTCTACTCCCTCTGATCATGTTTTCCAAAACAATATCAACTTTGATCAAATATACGTATAAAATTATTCTAATTTTATGATACGCAAAAATATAATTAGACTAAGTATGCAATATAGTTTTATAATAAATATATTTCAAAATATAATTATTTATATTTTTTCTATAAACTTGATCATGAGATTTCTTGACTTCCTGAGAACAAGATTTATATTTTTTTTAGACGGAGGTAGCAGTTGAGTTCATTGATTCATAGGCGTGCTGGCTGTTTCGATAATTTGTTGTGGATACCCATCACGTTTGGAATGGCTGTTGAGTAGTTCTCCTGCTGCTCTTGTTGTACGACGCTTCCAAATGTCGTACGTTTTTCTTTTCGCGAGGATTCGTACGACGCTTCCAAATGTCGTACGTTTTTCTTTTCGCGAGGATTCCAAATGCTGTACATGCTTGTAACGTTGTACGTATTGCTGAATGTATACTGATGCGCAGAGAATCCTCCCCAGACCTGACCTAACTGTCGGCCTCGCTTCCCAAGAAATAAGTTTGACTAATTTTATATCAAAAATATTAATATTTATTTATGATACATAATTAATATCATCGTTGAATCTATTTTCACAATAAATTTATTCGAAGATAAAAATATTACACGTATTTTTTACGAATCTAGTCAAACTAGCACGAAAACTCAAAACTGATGGAACGTGATCGGTTCGGCTAACCCCAAGATTATTAAGCGTTAAGTTTTTGGTCCACCTACCATTTATTTTCAACTAAATAAGATCGGTCGTGATCGGCGACAACCCTTAGATCTTCTAGGGTTAGTGAAACAAATCACATAACCGGTCACTAAGGAGCTTGAGGGTTTAGGAAGGCGGTCTCCCACGTCCACGTACTGTTGCTGCAGATCTACACCAAGCTCTTCATCACAGAGTGAGTTCTAACTCTCGATGGGTGAAGATCAGTACACCTACTTCATCGACGTCAACTCCATCACATATCCAAAGGAACAGATGGCATCTAACATCTCCAAAGGAACAGATGACATCTCCTTGACTCTGGTTAGTCACTAAGATCTAATTTCCACATAAGATTTAGTTAGTGATCATATTTAGGCTAAGATAAGATCATGTTAGTCTAAGTTTTAATTCAACAATAGCTATCAAGAGCATGCTTAAACCTTACGTGATCCTAAACCAGAGTTTAATCTGTTTTTTTCCTCTGTCATGTTGGTTAGATTAGATTAGTCTCGGCTAAAGTTTTATTAGATGCTATTAGCTTCTGTTAAGATCGATCATGCATGTTTAACACTGTTCATGCTTGATTAGTAATCTAAGTGCCGAATTAGATCTGTTTTATGCTATCAGTAAGTTTCTTTAGACCTTAGTAGATGCGATCTGAGGATAAGTTCATGATTAGACTAAGAATTTAGGGGGTTAGGGTTTAATGTTCATCACAATTAGTCTCAGATTAAGTCAATTTTCAAGAGATCAGTGATGTTTTCATCAAATTAGGACCCTGATAAGCATTAGGCCTCGATCGGCAGCTCAGGCTTGAATCTGGCCCACTTTTCATTCCTAGACCCAGATTCCAGAGGGATTCGTTCCTATGGAGATTATAGGTGAGGATTGGTTCCAAGCTGTAGAGGTGGTCGAATTGTTGAAACGGGCTGGATTGGAATCTAGGCTAGCCTTAACCGAATGCTTGTTCCATGATGGACTAGTATTCATTCCGTGTGCTTGGCCGAATTCGGTGGAACGGACCTCTTTTCGGGGCCGATCCGAGAGAAACGAACGAGGCCTGAAGAAGATGAATTGGGCAAACCACGAGAAAAGTCCCATAAATCCCCAACCCTAACCCTAAGCATCAGATCCCGCGTGGCTCGTACCTGGATTATGGATCGGGTCGCCGATGGAGGTTGTACTGCACCACAGCCGCACACAAGCGGATGGCTTGTACCCGGTGGCCATAGGCCGGGTCACCGCCACCGTGCCGGCTGTGCTGCGCAGCAACCGAGCGAGCCCGAGGCTCGTACCAGCGCCATAGGCCGGGTCTCCACCGCTGCCGCTAGGCCACGCGGCATGGACCCACCGCGTGGGCTCGCCACCCCTGATGACTGCGCGCGCGTGCTCGCCTCCCCTGCCGGCTGCGCGCGCGTGCTTGGATGGGCCACCGTCGCCGCGCGAGGCCATGAGTGCCCACCGCCGTCGAGGTCGGATGAGCAGCGCGCATTAGGTTGTAGCAGCCGACCGCCGACGTGCTAGAGGCCAGGTCTCCACCGCCGATGGCTTTGGGGATGAGTGAGCTGAGGAATGGCAATCTTGCTCATGCGGTGTTTTCATATGCGGTTGAAGCAGGGGAGAAGAAAGATGAGTGAGTGAGGGCCACGGTTTTTTATCTAATATTTTATAGGGACAATTGTCTATTGACGTCCAAAGTGATAGTCATTTGCTGGCGTACACCTACTTTGGAGCATTTTGCCTGAAGACACTCTGGTTCGGTGAAATTAGGCCACAGGACACCGCGGACTGGTTGCAGCCGGTTGAGGAGAGAGAACAGTGGTGAAATGACATTCTTGCCCCTGTCGCTTTCTTCTTCCTCTCTCCCTTTCTCTTTTTTCCTGTTTCCTGTCTCCCACATAATCTAGTTCAGCGTATTAGTAATTTACTTTTAAATTGAGTTTTTCAATTGTTGCTCAGAGGCATGCCGCACGATAAGTTCGACCAACTGTGCACTGTTTCTGCCGCAAGGCTTGGCTATAAGTTTCTATCTGTTTCCAATGGGCTATATTCTGATTCGAATTATGCTTTTCATTCAGATTTAAGTTTGCTTTTCCATTAGCATCAGTGAATTAATTAGTGCCTTATTACAAATAGGTTTAGGGTCCACATAATGGTGCATATTCCCATTTCATATAAAGCTTAATTTGTCTTTTTTTGTGATATAAGTTACCTTTTTAAGTATGTTTTGGGAATATTTTTGCTAAGGATATTTAAGTTTTAGTAATTTTTTTAGTGCGATTTCCTTAGTTATCTTTATGCACTGTTTAAACAAGTTTTAAGTATGAGATCTAACTTTTTAGTTCCAGCATTAAATTTATGCTTTCATGAGCATTTTATGTTTTAATTGATGCTCTAAGATTAAGTTTTGCATGAATTTGCATTTAATTATAATTCTTTATACTTACATATATATCCACCACTGTATAATAAGATGGTCTCTAGTTAAATGGAACCAACGAGAAGTTTAACTAGAGATTGCTCATAATTAATTTCTGACCAACGTTGACTTTAATTATGAGTTATTAAGATGGATTTTGTTTGTTTTCTTCCCAACGGTGATGCAAATTAAAGTCCTTAAGCATGTTCTTAATTCCGACCAATGTTGATTTAATTGCATGCTTTAAGTACATCTTATATACAGCTTACTAATTGAGACATTATTTTGCTTCAAAATTTTCAGTAAATTTTGCAGACTATATAAGTACCATAGAACCCCTAAGTTGCACTTTCCTACTTGGAATAATCAGGTGCATGCCATCTTCTCGTTTCCTTTTCTAAACTCGTTCCAAATTAAATTGATCCGAAGAGGAAATATATCACCAAAAGCATGCACGTTAACCAATCTGTATTTTGTTGGCCAAACACCAAATCGATTGGTGAAGATGGCCAAAGAATTAAAGGAGGAAGCTTTATTTTCTAAGCCAAAGTTTGATTTATCTAAACTTAAAAAGCTGTATACCTGGATGGCAACGGTCGGGTTCGGATCGGGTGGAGTCTCCGTGCACCCAAAACCATCGAAAAGCTGTATCCGGCATGGTTTTTTCCTCACCAAAACAAACCCGGATACAGACCGCATGAGGCAACAAATAATTGAGTTTTATCAAACACGGCCTAAAACATGTTTTAATTCCAAATGATTTATTTCGGATATCATTGGATATCCACGGGTGAAAAACCAAACCGCTGACCCCAGGAGGCCGTGGGTTTCACCTTCCGCCCCAAACCCGATCCATGGGCCTGGGCACCTCAGACCGCATGAGTTGAATTTCACACACGGCCTAGTTGCAAAGCTGACATCAGGAGGCCGTGAAAACGCCGCTGCTTGCCCATGGGCTAAGGCCGTTCCAAAGCTGACATCTAGGCAGATGCGTGTGTGTTTCATCATCGTACATGGAACACTCCAGAAAATGCCTCCTTTGTGCTCTATGGAGTATCTGTTAGCGCCAACGCAGTGGTCCGTCTGGAGCTATCTGTTCGTCGTGTTCTATGACGCTTCCAAAAGGATTGCCCATCCAAGGACCTTGGTCCTTGGGGATCTTTTGAGGGAATCATGCTGCTGGCTGTTTTGATATTTTGTTTTGGTCTTCTGGATACCCATCACTCTTGGATAGTTGAACGGCTGCTCAGTAGTTTCCTGCTGCGGCACGGTGCTTCCAAATGTTGTACATTTTTCTTTCTTGCGAGGATTCCAAATGCTGCGCATGCGAGCTCAATGGCAGCGAAGATGCGGAAGCAGGAAACCTAAGCGTTGGCGGCGGTGGCGTGGCTGCGGAGGCAAGGATGCAGGCATGCGTATGAAACACGGAGGGCTAACCCTTTGATTTTATAAGGGCGACGGGTGCGAGGAAACCAACCGTCCACCTAGATCTCTGCACCTGCCACAGACCTATCACCATGTCTCGTCGCGGGGCGTGCGCACGTAACCTATGGCAGTCCCCTTGGAAAAAGCGCTTGACGTTTTGCCTCCCGAAACGGGCCATGACCCATCATAGGTAGGAGGGATATGGAGCTAAAAACGCTTCTACAGCCCGCCTAGGCCCAGGAGTTCGAAGGTTGGCCCACCGACGGGTTCGACAACCGCTCTGGGAACCTTTAGAGTGAGGGGTGGAAAGGAATGGGCCCGCTACCGGCCAGTACCCGGGCGCACGAGCGCCGCGGGCGTCCCAGCCCACATTCGAGCCTGGGCCGGATACGATCCATGGTTTTCTCTGGAAGAAAGGTAGAGTGCCCTCGGGACCGTTCGAACGGACCCAGGAACTATATGGATTGACCGCTGAGAATCTTGAGTCGGTCACCAGCTGACTCAAGCCGGATCCCCGCGAACGGGATGCCGGGGCCCCACTCGGACTAGCCCGCTAACAACTCACCGAGCACCATGGCTCATCCATAGAGGAAAATCATGGCACGGCTCAGCCCCTCCATTTTTATCGGAAAAAACGCTTGAGGGAAGATGATCACGAAGACAAACTAGCCCTCGACCGGATCCCTACTACGGGCGGGGGCTCGAGGAAGGTTGGACTCGCAAGGAGATCAAACGCGCGGTCACAGAACGACAGACCCCCGTAGGGTCGGAATCAGGAAGACCTTTTCTGACCCACAAAATCTCACGGCTATACCCCGAGGTCCGATCACGACGAAAGGGAATCGCTGTCCCCAAGACACGCCATGGGCAACAAGAGAAGGCCAAGGCCCTCAAAGTCCTCCTATTCGAAAAAGCCTCCGAAGGAGTTTTCTACTCCTCTGCCGGCTCGGGGGCTACTGTCGGGGACCAATACTAGGATACCCGAAGAGGAGGAGCTAATAGTCATCAACATTGATTCATCCGAGCATTCAAGAGCGTGACTACTGTTCGAACCGACCCCCAGGTGCACGGGCTATGCCTCACCCGACCTTTGGGGGCGGGCTCCGCCTCGCCCGACCTCGAGGCCGCGATGTCCGTCTCGCCCGACCCCTTGGGTACGGGCTCCGCCTCGCCCGACCTCGAGGCCACGGGCTCCGCCTTGCCCGACCCTAAGGCCGTGGGCTCCGCCTTGCCCGACCTCTAGGGGTGGGCTCTGCCTCGCCTGACTGGGACCCATACCACCGCCAACCACTCTAGGGTCCAAGCGTATGGGCCTGGGTCAGAATTCTGACACCAAGGAAGAGACCGGCATGCCTCGATGTAACCCGCGGCCACGACGGGCCACACCTGAGGATTCACATCAAGAATAGCGTCGGGCGCTCGTACGAACACTGATAGGCGCGTCAGTTCACCACGACGTCCGTCAGGACGGAGTGGAGCGCCATGACCAGCAGACGACGCCTCCACATGGCGCTAGTAACGGACAGGGCCGCAACATGGAGCCATCCCAATTGACATCTATTGGGTCAGCGGGACCCACATGAAGGAGAAGAAGGGCCCAACGATCCTGAAGGCCTTCTTCTCTCGCTGGTTCTTCTCTTTTCCTCCGTTGTAACCCTCATTTTCCCTTGGCCTATAAAAGGAAAAGCAGGGTGCCCCATAAAGGGGATCGATCAATCGACTCATCGAGACCCAAGGGATCCAGATCCACGTGAAGATAGAAAACACAAGAGCATGACGCCTAAGAGGGGGGGGGTGAATTAGGCAACTTAAAATTCTAACTCAAAACTATGGCCTCTTTTTCTAACCTTAGCAAAACCTATGTAAAAGATAAACTATCTAAAAGTGCAACTATGGTTTTACTAGTGTGTTGCTATCTCTACCGAGGTAATACAATCAATGTAAATGCGGAAGCTAAAGAGCAAGGTAGAGATGTGCAAACTCCCGTCGACGACTCCGGTATTTTTACCGAGGTATCGAGAAGCGCACAAGCTTCCCCCTAGTCCTCGTTGGAGCCCCTCGCAAGGAATCCCTCGCAAGGGCCAAGCTCCCGGTCGGGTAACTCCGTGGATAGCCTCAGGCCTTCCCCACGCGCAAGTGGGTCTCCGACGTGCCTTTCAGCAACCTCTCCCGGATGCTCCCCGCTGTCTTCACTATCAAGCTTCCGGCTAAAATGCCGTGGGCCTTGTTCCCTCCGGTACATGGTGGCGGCCACACCACAAACACAGTTGGTGTGATCTTGCAAGACTACAAGCCCCTCCGATGTACAACAATGGTGCGCGCAAGCACCGAGTGGTAAGAGGTATGCAAACCTCACTAAACACTAGGCCTAAACCTAGAGCAAGCGCATAAGCGATGGTCTAATCAACCTAAGCACTTCGCAAAAGCACCTATGCTAATCACCTAATAAAACACTAAGCACTATGCAAATGGAGATCACTAAAATGGTGTATCAACACCCTTGGTATGTTTCCTCAGCTCCACACACCTCATTTGGCCAGTTGGGGGTTGTATTTATATGCCCCACTAAGAAAGTAGTCGTTGGGGATGAAATTCCGCTTTTCTGCTACCGTTGGAGCCGCGATCCATTGATCGGACGCTGCCAGCATCCGATCACATGCCACCGGACGCGTCCGTCGTATTTTTTGCTGCTCTGGAACCTTTCTCTGTACTCGACCAGACTCTGCTGTCCTACGTCCGGTCGATTCTGCTGCCAGCGTCTAGTCCAGCGTCTGGTCGCTTTTGCTGACGCCAGTTTGCCGAGCCTCTTGATCGGAGCGTCCGGTCACTTTCCTCTAGCGTTCGGTCCAGCGTCCGGTCACTTATACGAGCTCGTTTCTTCGCGATCTTGCGTACGGCTTGGTTCCTATCTTCATGCTTGGACTTTGCTTGATATCTTGGGTCTTCTCTTGTACTTCTAAGGTCTTGCTTATGGTGTTGATCATCGGATCATCATGTTGCCTTCATCCAAGTCACGTCTTGCATCCTATTGAACTACAAAACAATCACTTGCAAATTCATTAGTCCAATTTGGTTGTGTTAATTATCAAACACCAAAATCCTAAGCAAATGGGCCAAGGGTCCATTTTCCTTACAATCTTTTCCTTTTTGGTGATTGATGACAACACGACCAAAACAAGCAAATAATAAAATTTTGAAATTTGAAAACTACCTACTTGCTAGGATGCAATGCAAGGGGCAAGTACCTACTTGCTAGGATGCAATGCAAGGAGCAAGATTATATGATGCTAAAAGATGCTACTTGTAAGACTAAAAGATAATATAAAAACTTATCTTGCCCTTGCAAATGTCCCCATGTGGCATTATGGATTTAAGCCTTGCTTCCTACAAATTCCCCCCATTACATTGGCAATCCATAATCCACTATCCTCCCTTTCTCGGACCATTACCACTTGTAAATTATTAATGCTTGCTTTTGGTCCTCTAAATTCTCCCCCTTTGGAATCAAACACCGAAAAGGAAGATATTAGTAGCACAAGGGAGGGTCAAACTTTGTGATAGTTTATGTGTAGAGTGGAATAGGTCACAAAATTTGACTCTCACATTATATAGATTAAGCTCCCCATAAATATATGCATACATATGGTAGAAGGCAAAGTATATGCATATTTTGCAAATTATTGCACAAGGGAATTTAATCTATATAATGCATGGAGAAAGCATATAAATATCAAAATGAAATCAACATGCTAATATCGGTTTAGAAATACCACGTGTGAAAACCAATTTGATTTCTACCACTTGTAATAGGTGGTGGATATTTGAAGTGTGATGCTTAACTCTAGGGACTCCATTTTCCTTGCAATGAGACTACTACACACATGATAAGCTTGAAAAGGTGTTAGTCTCAAAGTATCCAACTTGTAGAGTAACCTCCCCCTAAATTTGTGCACACAAGTATGGAATACTTGTAGGAAACTTGCACATTGATTTTAGAATCAATAATACCACTTGAAAGATGACATCACATGAATGTGAGAATCATTTTTGAAGATGATATTCGGGAGAGATAATCTACAATTTGGACTTTGGCACATATTAGATGAACAATTGTAAAGCAAGCTATGTGCCGTGCTCCTAAACAATTTTAAACCATGTAGGTTTGCTTCAAGGGTTAAGAATGAAACCGAGCAAGCCTACCATAAGATATACCTAGTGTATGCATGACAAAAGATATATGTATGCAAATGCAAACATAGACATGAAAAATAACTAGATGCTTTAAGATGCCGATCTGTAAGAAAATACCACTTGAAGGAAGTACCAATTGAAAGTAATAACATCTAGTTACCTAACATGGGAAGGGGAATTTGGGTCCATAGTATTCACTAACCCACTTGGCAATGACTTTATCTAACATGATGCACCCCATGAAATGCACCCATACTTTGCCAAGTCTCCAAATTCCCCGTAGTCCATTGGACTTCTCACTTCCCTTTCGGGATCCAAACCTTCTTGGTGCTCTTCATGTTGGAAATGATTTCCTTTGGTACCCAAAAACATTTGACCCCATTGTTGGCTTGCTTGTTCACCTTGATGGCCACCACCTTGTCATTTTTCTTCTTCAAGAGAGATAAGGTGTGGAGGCCTTCTTGTCCACCTTGTTGGTGTAGGTGTTGGAGAACTTGCTTGTTTGCTTCTTCTCTTTCTTCTTTGCTCCTCCCCCATTCTTCACCTTGCACTCATAGGACTTGTGACCTTCCTTGTGGCACATGTAGCAAACCACAATTTGTCCTTCATCAAGCTTCTTTACTCCCTTGACGGTGTTATCATGATGAAGTTGGGCTTGCTTCACCTTGCCTTTAACTTGAGTCAAGTCCTTGGTGAGGCGAGCTACTTCTTGCTTGAGTTGCTCATTTTCCTTTGCAACCTCTTGTGTGCATGTATCTACAACAACTTTCTCAATACAAACTTGGTTGCACGAGGGTGAGTCTAAACATAAATCATTGCAAGAAGTGGAGGCATCCTTTTTAGACATGTTAAAAATAAAACTTTTCTTTTTAGATGCCTTAGTGGGGGTTGTACTAACGGCTTCAAGATTAGCAACTTTATTAGTTAGCTCATCACAATGTTTGCACATGGTTTCCATTTTAGCAAGCAAACTTTTATAAGCATCTTGTGAGCTAGCTAACTTTTCTTTTAATTTTTCATTTTTCTTTACAAGTTGCTCATCATTGATTGTGCATGCATTTGTTGTTGCACTAGCCTTAAGTTGCTCAATTTTAGTAGATAGTTCAACATTGAGATTAGCAAAGTTCTCATATTGTTCAAGCAAAGTTTTGTATGCTTCTTGTGAACTATTTAGCTTTTCTTTTAATTTTTTGAGCTTCTTTTGTTGACTAGTGCAAACTTTAGCATAATTAAGATTTTGTTGCACAATTTCATCATAAGAAGGCATTTTATCATCACTCTCACTCTCACTAGAGGATGAGCTTTCGTTACCTCGTGCCATAAGGCACATACGAGAAGAGCTTGATGATAAGTGCTTGCGGCCTCGCCTCTTGTGATGGTGTTCTTCTTCACTTGAAGAATCATCCCATGACCTTATTGATGTGAGGGCTTGGTTCTTGCACGCCTTCTTCTTTGTCTTGGGTGTGGGCTTGTTTGGACAAACTTCCACAAAGTGTCCCAGCTCGCCGCATCCATAGCATCCTCTCTTTCTTTGCTCATTTCTTTGATTAGTGAAGATGGTATCTTGGATTTGGATGGGCACACCCTTGACATTGAGCCTTTGGATCATCTTCTCCACCTTGTTGATTAGTTTGATTGATTCTTCATCAAGGTCGGAGGTGGAGGAGGAAGATTGATCATCCTCACTTGAATCTTCATCATCTTCACTTGAGGAGCTTGAGCTTGAGCTTGTCTCAACTTGCTTGCCCTTCATCTTCTTTTTCTCGCTACATGCGAGAGCTTTGACTTTGCTTCATGAAGAGGCTTCTTCTTGACCCATCTTACATGACATTTCAAATGCCACTACCTTGCCAATGACTATGCCTGGGGTCATGGTGCTCAAGTCCTCCATGTTGTGAAGGATGTTGATGATGCTTGCATATTTCTTTTGTGGTAGCACAGAGATGATCTTCCTCACGATGTCCGCATCACCTAGCTTTGTTAATCCTATGAAATGGAGCTCATTGATAATTAGATTCAAACGAGAATACATATCATGAACAAGCTTATTATCATCCATTGTAAAGGAATCAAAATTTTGTTTAGCTAGACAATGTTTTTGCTCACAGACATTAGATGTGCCGTCATGGAGCTCTTGAAGTTTTAACCAAATTTCATGTGCCGTATTTAAAGTGAACACTTGGTTAAACACATCCATGCTAAAAGATTCAAACAAACAATTTTTAGCTCTAGCATTGAAATGAATTTCCTTTTCATCTCTTCGTGGGTTTATCGGGATTCTTAATGGTTTTCATCCCATCACGAGTGACTCTCCAAACTCCCAAATCAACCGCCTCAAGGTAGCAAGCCATTCTAGCTTTATAATAGGGGAAGTTAGTGCCGTCAAAGTGCGGAGGCCTAGAGGTATCCATCCCAACCACTCTAAATAGCGTCGGCTCAACGACGGTTAAGCCAAAGGTCCAAATTGAGCCAACTGGCTCTGATACCAATTGAAGGGACCGTGACGCCTAAGAGGGGGGTGAATTAGGCAACTTAAAATTCTAACTCAAAACTGTGGCCTCTTTTTCTAACCTTAGCAAAACCTATGCAAAAGATAAACTATCTAAAAGTGCAACTACGGTTTTGCTAGTGTGTTGCTATCTCTACCGCAAAAAGGAGTAATACAATCAATGTAAATGCGGAAGCTAAAGAGCAAGGTAGAGATGTGCAAACTCCTGTCGACAACTCTGGTACTTTTACCAAGGTATCGAGAAGCGCGCAAGCTTCCCCCTAGTCCTCGTTGGAGCCCCTCGCAAGGGCAAGCTCCCGGTCGGGTAACTCCATGGATAGCCTCAGGCTTTCCCCATGCGCAAGTGGGTCTCTGATGTGCCTTCCGGCAAGCATCTCCCGGATGCTCCCTGCCATCTTCACTATCAAGCTTCCGGCCGAAACGCCGCGGGCCTTGTTCCCTCTGGTACACGGTGGCGGCCACACCACAAACACGGTTGGTGTGATCTCGTAAGACTACAAGCCCCTCCGATGTACAACAATGGTGCACGCAAGCACCGAGTGGTAAGAGGTATGCAAACCTCACTAAACACTAGGCCTAAACCTAGAGCAAGCGCATAAGCGGTGGTCTAAGCAACCTAAGCACTTCGCAAAGCACCTATGCTAATCACCTAATAAAACACTAAGCACTATGCAAATGGAGATCACTAAAATGGTGTATCAACACCCTTGGTATGTTTCCTCAGCTCCACACACCTCATTTGCCCGGTTGGGGGTTGTATTTTTAAGCCCCACTGAGAAAGTAGTCGTTGGGGACAAAATCCCGCTTTTCTGCTACTGACCGAACGCTGATCACGTCCTGACCGGACGTGTCCAGTCGTCCCAACCGTTGGAGCCGCGATCCATTGATCGAACTCTGCCAGAGTCCGGTCACATGCCACTGGACGTGTTTGGTCGCATTTTCGCCACTCTGGAACCTCTCTGTACTCGACCGGACTCTGTTGTCCTATGTCCGGTCGATTCTGCCGCCAGCGTCCGGTCCAGCATCCGGTTGCTGCTGCTAACGCCTGTTTGTCGAGCCTCTTGATCGAAGCGTCCGGTTACTTTCCTCCAGCGTCCAGTCACTTCTGTGAGCTCATTTCTTCGCGATCTTGCGTACGGCTTGGTTCCTATCTTCATGCTTGGACTTTGCTTGATATCTTATCTTCTCTTGTGCTTCTAAGGTTTTGCTTATGGTGTTGATCATCGGATCATCACATTGCCTTCGTCCAAGTCACGTCTTGCCTCCTATTGAACTACAAAACAATCACTTGCAAATTCATTAGTCCAATTTGGTTGTGTTGATCATCAAACACCAAAATCCAAAGCAAATGGGCCAAGGGTCTATTTTCCTTACAACCCCTACTACAAACTTTCAGTGCTAGTAACACGAGCGACAGCGATGAACTGGATGTAGTTACTTTCTGCCTGAACTAGTATAAACCTCGTGTCCTCTAAACACACCATCTGAGCCAGACGCACAATAATACAAATTTACTCGTCGGTGGTAACTCAAAACACCAACAGCGGGCGTGGTTCTATGCGGGGCCGGGGCGGGGTTCCGTGTGGGCCCAGCGTATGGACGCACTAGACGTTCGGGCACTAGAATCACCATTGCGCCTATAAGCCACACGCAGGCGGATTGCAGCGGATCAGCTGTGGCACTAGTTTACTCCATTCAGGGCCGAAGATCTTCTTGTTGGGCTGGCGGGTCCTGGGCTTCATGACTTCTTCTGGCCCGTCAACTTTTCCTCCATCTCCTTTGCCAACGTCTGATACAGTGCTGCTATCGCATCCCTATCTTTCCCAATCTCTGATTGCTTCCAGCTTTCCCCATTACAGTTACAGCAAGTGAAACAAATAAATTTTGTCTTCCGATGCTTTGTTAATGTTACGGTCCTACTACCCTCGCTCCTGTTTATAAGGCATTTCATGTATGTCACCGGTCAAACTTTATAAATTTTAATCAATAATTTAACTAACATTTTGTAACTAATATAAAACAATCTTTATACCATTAGATTTGTAATCAAACATACTATCCAACAATAATAAGTTTATAAGCATAAATAATATAATATAACACAAACATATAGTCAAAGTATAATTTAGAAGACCATGCCACAATCAGTTCAGAGGGAGTAGTATATAAGAGCAACAGCTGGCTGCTAGCAGTATGAATCCTTGCAGCCTGTCTCTAAGCCCACCTATACAGTAGTTACATCTTCTATATTAATACATGGCCCACTTATCTCTCACAAAATTTCTTGGTTCTTGTGTCCAAGCTGGCTATAAATCTCTCTCATTTCCTCTCTCTCCTTCACTTCAGCATACAACCCATCTACAACCCTTTACTATACTTGCTTTAAGGTGTAATCATCTCTGGTTTAAAGACCAAGGAACATATTTAATTCTGTCTCTCGATACTAGTACTACTTCATCGATATACGCGTGTCTAGATAGCACGCCGTATATTAGGAGACTTGAATAAAAAATGCTTACGTCTTATATATTAGGACGGACGAAGTAGTAAAGTAGAGGAAGTGCTATGCTATGTCTATGATACAATCGGGTCACGGTCATGGCAACATTTGTCGTTTGCCCGCTCTAGCATTGCCGATGCGATTTCAACCAATTGTCATGGGCTCACGCACTCCTTCAAACCATGTTGATGGGCACAACTCTATCAATATCCCTAAATCAGGTTCCTAATTTCCTGTTTTACCTTTTCCCATAATCTAGGGGTATTCTATCTATTTCACCTGACAAAATTCGAACAATATTGTTACTACTTTATACAAATCAATGGTACTCAAATCCATAAATTCAAATACGTTAATTCGAATTTAAACGACCTTGTTCATCACATCACATAGTACACCACAACATTAAATTCATAAATATGAAACATATATATAGGAATGAATCAATTCTCTCCTCCATTGCCATCACCACCACTAGCCTCAACTACCCCCACCCATTGCACCACTTGATCCTTTAAAACTAGGGTTAATTTTAACGTTGCCATTACAATTCTGTGACTTTTGAAATATACCATTACAATTCATGATATTGTAAACTTGCCATTATAATTTCAGTGGAACGTGATTGATGCCATTCTATGTGCTTGCTACGAGATGTGGCCCACCTGCAGGCATATGTATACGGCGACATGTTTCATATGGCCTGTATTGCCCCTGCCTCATCCGACTAAAACGAGTTCTACCCAGCCGAGGTCGTCTAACCCGCTCACTTCCTTTCCTCTCGTCTCTTTCCCCGGTCATGAACCCTAGCTAGCGACAGAATCAGATCCAGCCGCGGTGGATCATGTCGGCGATGCTGGTGATTCGGGCCTAGAGCAGGATGTGGTGGTGAAGGAGATTTGTTTCCCCAAGAGCTGCGCATCTATTGGAGTCCATGGTCATGGCTTGAGGAAGATGATAGACTTCCTCACGACCGCCGAGCCGTGTGGGAGTTTGTCGAGCATGGCCAGCAACAAGGACACGTAATCCCCAAACTCCCCCGAAATCTTCCATTGGTCTGAGTACAGACCTTGGGGATGGACCCATTTTTGTTGTGGGATTTCCCCTTACATTTGCATTAGTTGTTCATGCTAGAGATTAAAGTTCAAGGTTTCTGCAGCATAGACTCCCTGGGTAGGAAAGTCTACACAAATGGATTTATAATTAAGTGGGAGGTGGAGATAGGTGCCTGTTGATGAATGTTTTAGCCAAAGAGGTGCTGTGGTCATCTAACCAGTGTGGGAGATTGTGGTTCTTTGACAAGAATTTGAGAGAAGATGTCAGATTAGTGAATGACAGTCATTTGCTAGATATGTTTGCTATGTACAAGGCTGAGATGTGTTGCCAGGTCTTAGGTGTATTTGACAATGCAGTATCTACTGCTGATGACTATGCTGAGCTAGAAAGACGATGTTGCCAACGACGCGCAACTCCTAGGTCGGCCCAAATACCTAACGACAGGCGAGAAGGGCGACCCAGTCTCCGACCGGAAGGCCTGGCCAAGGAAGAACAGCGCTCGCTTTCGACTCTGGCCCGCGTCTCCGACTGGAAGGCCTGGCCAAGGAGGGACGATGCTCGCTTCTAACTCTGACCTGCCTCTCCGACCGGAAGGCCTAGCCAAGGAGAGGAACGGTGCTCGCCTCCGACTCTGGCCCGCCTCTCCGACCGGGAGTACATCGAACCTCCGCTTACAGCTCTTCTCCGACGAGCGCGGTTGGAGCCGACTGGGAAACAACCGAATGGTGACGCCCGCTCGGTAAGGACCCAAAGAATTAGGCGGAGCAAGTAAGGCAGGGCGCTGAAGTCAAACCGCAATACCGAGGAACGTACCTGCACGCCAGCAGAACAATACAGTCAGGTCATGTCAGAAGGGTGCTCTGCAACCTTCCAGACATGTCAGAACACGAACAGTGTTATGGGCGCTGACATTTGTCCTACAGTATGATATGTGACAACATTTGCCATACCAGAAGAACACGATGGAACCAACCACATGCATCAGGGCGCCAACAGTATTGTAGGCGCCGACAAACCACCTCGTACCCAACAGTGTGGGCAACAAGACTAGGTAGCACACACACTCTCTCTCTCACACACACTTGTAAGGCCGTCCCCTTCATCTATAAAAGGGGATGCGCTCTCTCCTAAAAGAGGATGATTCGATGAACAACAGACACTACACGGATCATTCCGACTCACTCTCTGCTAGCTTTAGACATTCTAATGCTACACAGAACATATGCTCGAACACTTAGCGCATGTCGGAGCTCCCGTCACTCTTGGTCCTTCGGTCCGGAGTCCGACCAGACCTCTAATACCCCCCGTCTCACTCCCTCTCGTTTGTAACCCCACAGCAAACTTCGAGCACATGGGCTCAGGAATAAAGTCACCGACCGACTCAAACTGGATGTAGGGCACGTTACCTAACCAGTATAAACCCTGTGTCATTGAGTGCTAGGCCACATCCGATCACAACATACGGTAAAATGAAAAATAGTTACTTGTTGGTCACTTTTCACACCGACACAACCATTCTCGTGTACCTACCTCGGCGCCTCACTGTCGCTGTCACGTTTGAGGCGGGCTGACAAGCAGTGGCTCGTTGACAAGGTCGCCTCCAGGATCTCGATCTGGAAGGCTAGCATGCTCAATGCTGTGGGCCGCATGACCCTAACGTAGACGACGCTATCAGCCATGCCGATGCATATCTCAATCACCTGCTGCCTTTTGGCTTGGGCCATTGCCGAGATCAACAAGAGACATAGGGCCTTCCTTTGGACTGGGAGCCAATCCGCAGCTGGAGGAAAATGCAAGATTGCAGGGCCCATCTTCTGCTCCCCTAAGGACCATGGTGAACTAGGCATCCCTGACCTAAAACTACTTGGGTTCGCGCTACGACTTAGGTGGGAATGGCTCAGGCACATGGACACTTCCTCTGCCTAGGCCCTCCTTCCATCTAGGGCCGAGAAGAACATCGATGCGATGTTCAGGGCATCAGCCAACGTGCGTCTAGACGACGGCGCATCGACAAGGTTCTGGATGGACTCCTGGCTCCCAGACGACCCTATCTCGTTGTTTGCGCTGAGCCTGTTCCAGGCAGTGGGGAAAAGGCGCCGGAATTGCATGGTCAAGCAGGCGCTGGCTCATCGGTCCTGGGTACGGGACATGTCTGGAGCACCGTCAGAGCTAGTACTTTGTGACTATGTGCTGCTTTGGGAAAAACTTGAACGCGTCCACCTCCAACCAATGGTCTCTGACCGTTTTGTTTGGAAATGGATAGGTGATGGGAACTACTCGGCGTCTTTGGCATACAGATCGTTCTTCATTGGAAGGACACTGCTCGTTGGGGCTCAGCATCTATGGCATGCCCACGCTCCGCCAAAGGTGAAGTTTTTTTCTGGGTCAGCCTCCATGGTCGCCTATGGACTGCCGAGAGACGAAAGCGCCATGGACTACAACAAGATGCGTCATGCGCACTGTGCGCTCATGATGACGAAACGATGGATCACCTGTTGTGTTCGTGCGTGTTCACACGGGAAGTTTGGCACCGGCTCCTTCATGCCGTCGGCTAGCAGCCCCTGACGCCAGACCACAATGCCATGCTCGGTGACCGGTGGCAACTGGCACGGATAGGGCTGCCCAGTGAGCTTAGGCGGGCCTTCGACTCCACGGTCCTCCTTGCTACCTGGAACTTGTGGAAGGAGCATAACCGCCGGACCTTCGATGGAGTCTCCAAGACGCCATTGCAGCTATTCCACCTCCTCGTGGATGAGGCTGACGCCTGGATCACTGCCGGCCTCACTAGCCTCACGCCGCTGGTCGCCGCACGTGCCAGCTAGCACGGCGTGCACTAGCCCTTACTGCTATCCGTCGCACCATTATTTCTTTAGTTAGTACAACCATGTAAGCTCCACCGTTGGCCGGTGATCTATGTTTGTGTTTACCCGCATGACTCGATGGTAGCTCGCCATCTAGTTTTTTGTTGGGCGTGTACTAATTTTCTAACTCCTCTTAATGAAACACGTGCCAAGCATGTTCCCAAACAAAATTAACTACCTTGTTGTATATTTGCATTGCTCTCAACCGAACCTGCAGCACCATACTCTGGATTAGAAATGAGGAACTCAACATCATTTATTAAATCCCATCATAATTCATAGTGCAGACATGCACATTGTCATGGAAAAACTTCGAGAAATAACTAAAATGACAATATGCTACTTGAAGCATCCAATTTTCTATTTTCTACAATCTATAAATGAAATAGACCATGTGCACTACAACCGCAGAAAACTGCATATATAGCCAAAATCTAGATTAGCAATTGGCTACTAAAAAATCAGAGTGAGGTCAACAAATATACCATAACTTTGAACAAATCTAACACGAAATACACCTGAAAACTGGAAATTCTTTTCCTGCTATGGAAGCAGCTACAAATTTTGACATCCCGCAGGGCACTACTACAGAAACGTTTTTAGGGGCAGCTCGTAACCCTTTGTAGGGTATCGAGGACTTGGGTCTGTCAGTTAACCTTGTCCATGGGATAAGTATGTATGCAACACCAAAGTTTTTGAAATCTGAATCGATGATGTGGTCTAGCAATGCACTTATAAGGTATCATGGATTTCTAGTGCACTATGGCTCTTTTGCTTTCAACCATGACCACACCCCTTATCCTTTTGGAGTTATAGATATCCATGCATAGCAATGGTTGATCGAATGCTGAACAAGGACAGAGTTTCATGGATTACCATCTGACTTTGGCCAAGATATTTTAGGTTTGTCTTTATCATGACAAGGGCTATTATGCCTATAGTTTTGTTTTGGTATTTATCAGTTATCATTGCCTTTATTCAAGTCAGGGATATAGGTGACGAAAATTTTAATGGACTGCACACATATGACAGTTTGTATCTAGGTTGTTATATTAATGGATTGTTGTATACACTTTAATTTATTTTTATGCCGTGCCTTGTGCAATAGGTGAATCCTTCCTGCTCATTCACCTTAGAAGAGGTTAAATACCTCACATCGCATACCAGAGTGGTGGAGCTGAACTAGTCAAGGTATACTTTTCCAGTTTCCTTATAGTCTACTGAATTTAGATCAGTAACTCTTAGCGAAGAATTTCAGTTTCTCATACCCATGTTGATGATACAGGTTCATATATCAAGCACCTGTGATTTGGGGTTTTGCAGATATGAGCCCATATCATTTACCTTCCAGTTGTAGCCTGCTTATTGCATATCCTATTATCCTACACTATATCATATAAGATCTTTAGTTTCTGAGCCTCGGCTACTGTGTCTTTGAGAAAAATTAGATGTGCTAATTTGGGCTGCAACTAACTGCTCTTATTATGATGCATGCATCTATCTCCGAATTCACATTGCTATATGGTACCTCAGTGCTTGGTGCATGTAAAAACCGTTTTTGCTGATGCACCATGTACTGTTGTTGCACTGTCAGCTGACAGCGGTGCAAATGATGAAAATCTTTGCTTTTCAGCCTGTGATGAAAATGACATCATGTAACTTGAGAGTATAGGCTGATGATCTTGCTCAGCTATTACCATAGTTACCATTAAAATTTGCTCAGCTATTACTATATATACCTTCACTCATTGGGACATGTTTGGTTTGAAGCAGGAGCAATTGCCAAGTGAGGACAGTAGGAAGGCTGGCAGTGAGGCAACATATAGTCAATTGGATTTACAATGGCATATGTAGTGCAGTAGTTATGAGTAGTGAAATTCATGAACTGTTGAGATAAGATGGTAATGCTTTTGAATATATTGAAGCGGGACCATTTGGACATCATCTATATGTAGCCCGGATGCCATTAATGAATGTGCTGAACATTTGGATCTTTATATGTATGCTATCTATTATGTTGTGATGAAACTACAGTATGGACAGTCCATATTTAATATGTTGTTGCTACTGTTCTGTTTGTATATAATTATTGTATCTAATTTGCTGCATGGTTAAGGGTTTTTCTGTCGGTGGTTTGTTATTTTTCTGTGCGTTAACCGAGACCGACACAACATTTAAATTTAATCTGGGCTAACGCAATTTTTCTGTGCGTGTAACACCCACAGAAAAATCATTTTCCTATCGGGCTTTTCTTTTTTTCTGTGAGGATCAACGCACACAACATTTAAATTTAATCTGGGCTAACACAATTTTTCTGTGAGTGTAACACCCACAGAAAAATTGTTTCTGACGGCGAACACACAGAACAATTGAATTTTTCTTTCATTATATTTATGTGGGTATTTTTCTGAAGGTACACCGTCAGAAAAAATATTTTTTCTGACGGTATTCGCATTTTTCTGTGTGTTTTCTCACACACAGAAAAATGCGAGATTCCAGTAGTGATGTTCTCGAACAAAATTAACTACCTTGTTGTATATTTGCATTGCTCTCAACCGAACCTGCAGCACCATACTCTGGATTAGACATGAGGAACTCAACATCATTTATTAAATCCCATCATAATTCATAGTGCAGACATGCACATTGTCATGGAAAAACTTCGAGAAATAACTAAAATGACAATATGCTACTTGCAGCATCCAATTTTCTATTTTCTACAATCTATAAATGAAATAGACCATGTGCACTACAACTGCAGAAAACTGCATATATAGCCAAAATCTAGATTAGCAGTTGGCTACTAAAAAATCAGAGTGAGGTCAACAATTATACCATAACTTTGAACAAATCTAACACGAAATACACCTGAAAACTGGAAATTCTTTTCCTGCTATGCAAGCAGCAACAAATTTTGACATCCCGCGGGGAACAAGAAAAATAGAGGTTAGATACTATCAACAAAGCTAGAGATTCTGCTCTATAGCCTAACATCACGATATATCAAGATTGATCACAGGAAAAATTATAATCTGCTAACGGTTTGTTATTCAATTGTGGATAGAAGAAATCAACAAGCAGATAGAACTTGCCTGAATTGGGAAGCGTAGTCGGGGCATGAGTTCTCCTTCGCCGCATCCAATTGAGCGACCGCGGCTGGACACTTGGACTTAGCCGGCGATGTAGACCCATCAGACATCAAGTAAGATCCTAATAAATAGGTTGTTATCATCATGTTTATCTATTTGGCTTACCAAGTAGCATGCTGCAAGCAGGGAAGCATCAGAATAGAAATTTGGCTTACAAATTCTGCAGTTGGCTACTAAAAAATCAGAGTGAGGTCAACAAATATACCATAACTTTGAACAAATCTGACACAAAATACACCTGAAAACTGGAAATTCTTTTCCTGCTATGGAAGCAGCAACAAATTTTGACATCCCGCGGGGCACTACTACAGAAACGTTTTTTAGGGGCGGCTCGTAACCCTTTGTAGGAGCGGTTTGGGCAGCCGCCCCTACCAAACTGTCTCTACAAATCATGCATTTGTAGGGGCGATTCTCAGGCCGCCCCTACAAATCGATTTGTAGGGGTGGCTGGAAGTTTGTAGGGGCGGCTGTAGTACCAACCGCCCCTATAATACCAGTTTGTAGGGGCGGTTCAGTCTAGAACCGCCCCTACAATACGTTTTCCCGCAAAAAAAATCAAATTTACAACGTTCCGAACCGCGTATTCCATCCAGCGTTCGCGTTGCCGAACGCCCCGCGACCAAAGTTCCGAACCGCGTTCGCGTTGCCGAACGCCCCATGACCAACATTCCGAACCGCGTTCGCGTTGCCGAACGCCCCGCTACCAGCGTTCCAAACCCCTTAGACTACAAGCACAAGAGTATTATATAAACTACAATTACAAGTCCAATTCATAAGAATATATACAATCCATCATTAAATAGACATAATTCACAAGGTAAAACCAATGTCAAATTCCATACACATTGTTATTAACGTCCTAGAGCTAGCCTTTCAGTCTCACGAAGGTGTTGGTACTGAGGATTACTACCTAAGTCAGACTCTCGGTCATGGTAGGCACCTTTGACGTGTAAAATCTGGTCCAATATGAAGTTGCAAAGGTCGCCGATGAGCTCTAAGAGTTGGTCATCCTTGTATGGGTCTCTTTTCATTTCTCTCTCTTCTTTCCACTACAAGAGAACAAGTTTTGGTTTAGTATTTCATACCATGTATGAAGTTTTTATACTATAGGTGAAGAGGTTCAAATTTACCCTTAAGGGGTGTCTCCTGTAGGCACCGGTGTTACTCATCATAAAACATATATAGTATCCACAATGTACACTCCCAAGCTTCTGCTTGGGGCACTGTGTGTTTTGCATATGAAAATGTTAAGTAATGCTTTTAACAGCCATGTAATGGAGTACTGAAGAAGTAAGTTACACTTACCGCACATATTGTTTTTATAGCTAGCTTTTCCTTCCTTGTTGGATCATGCCTTCCATGATGTGTAGTGACATAGAACCTAAATGCCCTATTCGAATTATTTTAACAAATACAACTTGTTAGTATTCAAAAGTGAACGTTACAAGTATGTATACAAACATTTAAGCTAATAAGGATTGTCAATATGTATAGGTCTTGAGAATCGATATGAAGTCTTTGTATGTCACCGGGTCCCTATCTATTGAATCAAAGACCCATGCCATGCTCCTCCCGACATCGACGACTATACAAATCCAGTGGTTGTTGCATGGATTTAATCATAGAACTAGATAAGCTCTTTTGCATCGAATAAAATATATCGAACAAAGCTTTAAGTATAGAGTTGAACTTACTCGAAGTTATATGGTTGCCATATAGTAGAGTGTTGTTGGAGAATTTTGAAAGCCAGGGCAATGTATGCTACAACCTTAAGAGACTCTTCCCTTAGTTTTGCCAAACGGATGTGCTCTTTCTCCCGAAGAGTCTTTGCAGCAGCTAGCTCTTTGGCATCCAGTTTCCACTGTTTAGGGTAATTAAAATTTGTTTGGGCTATAGCTTGAGGGTCTATATACCCGGCTTTCACACTTGGCATTTGTTTGACAATGTGCACTTGCATTCTACAAATCACGGCGTGGGTTAGTTACAACAAAATTCAAAGATTACATTCATATCATATCGGGAGGACAAGGACTTACAGGCACCACGTGCGAATTAGATTCATCTCCATTGCTCCCAGGTGAAAGCATGTCTGCATGTCATTGAAGTCGAAGACAATTTTCCCGGCTGGGCTTCCAAATGTGCCGGTGGGGAAGCATGCTTGTATGAGGTCTATGCTCGTTGGGAGAACACGCAAGTACCAATCATGGAACCTTCTCATTCCAAGTGGTAGGCGCTGGATGTCCTGGTTTGGTAGGAAGGGCTTGCCTCTTTCATATATTTTCAGGCAATCCTTTGACCATTTGATGGCATCAACATTTGGATACTACTTTGCAATTTGGTGGAGTTTGCTAGTGATGGCCTCCTCAGAACCCCATGATGGGACTTTTTATCTTGGTTCTCAGGCTTGAACTGGTCATGGGAATACCACTTGGACACCGACGAGACGTCTTTCATCGGAACATAAACTGGCCTTATGGTGATTGGATGCTTCTTTCGAAGTTCCCATTCAGGCACGTCCTCATCTTCTTGTGCATCACCTTCTTCAGGAGGCACTCGTTGTTCATGTATTAGCTGTGCTTGTTGAGAAGACTATGGCATCTCATCATGCACTTGCTCGGTATGAGCTGGAGAAGGTTGTGGCATCTCATTAGGCACATGCTCGCTAGGAGGTGGGGAAGAATGTGGCATCTCAGGAATGTGGTGGTCACGAGATGGTGAAAATATCTCCCCGACCTCAACAACTTGCTCCAAATTTTGGAGAGGGGGATGCGGCAAAGAAGCAGTCAATATAATGTCCCATTTGTGCCAGAGGATGAACTGCCCAATAATGTCTCCGAGTAACACTAGACCCTCGGGAGTTGCGTAGTCTATCCTCCATTGCATGAACTTGGGCTTCACAGTATGCACCTCGACCCTAGTGTAGTCCAACGGTATCTTATTATTGTGGTGTAAGCCACCGGGAGGATGTGCCACACCCGTTGCCACCGCCATCACAGTGTTCTGCCGACCGCTAAGAAACACCAAGGTGCAACTAGTTGGTTCCCATATGCGATCGACGGGGGTTGTGGCTGCAATGGAACCTTGGCTGCTAGGAACTTTCGGAGGGCTGCCAACTAATGCTAGTTCTCCCGGCGGCGTCACTAATATTCGTGGCTTCGTAGACAGTCCTTGCTCCTCCAGCGCCTTCGCAACTAGAGCCTTCACTTGGAGCTCAAGATTAGTCTCCCGGTCTCTGCCATATTTCTTGTACATGTGCCTGTCCTCTTCGAATCCTTGCTTCCAGGTCGTCCTTTTCCCTAGCCCCCTGGTGCGGCCTGTGTGCTCCTTGTTTCCCAAGCCAAGGCTAAGCTCATCCCTCTCTCTGGAAGGATTGAATGAGCACTTCTCCTTGTCTTCAGCATATTTCAGTATCCTAGATACTGCCTCTTGGGTCTTTGGCTTATCAAACTTAAGATTACCACTAGATGATTCTGTACTCCTCGCATATATCCAATTGCTTGAGCGTACCTTCAAATTCGTCACATCGATATTCCCAGCAGCTGCGGCCTCTTCGTCCATCTTCCTAAACTGCTCTTCCTTGGCATAGTAGCCACCGGGGCCTAGATGATGGTGGTGTTTGTTCCTCTTCGCCAGCTTGGTGTTACGGGCACTGAGCTCCAATGCCTCCGGTGAAGTCTTTTGAGCCACGAGCTCCTCCCATTGACTAGGAGTTATTTTGCCAAACTCGTTGAAGGGAGTTAACCCCTTTTGGATATACTTCGTGTTGAGCTCCGACCTCCAACGTCGGAATGACTCTCCCATCATCCTAAAAGCTTTTTTTTACCAGTTCTTGCTTACCCTTCAGAAATCTAAAATTGAGCTTCAGCTGCCTATCCCATAGTTCATTCTTTTTGTTCTCTGGTACCTCTTTCTAGTTAGGGATTGTTGGGTTCAATTTATCTCTTACTAGGGCCCCAATCGCATTACGGAATCATCCTCTTAATTCCTTTGGCTCAAGGATCTCCCATGTTGGCCTGACCTCCGTTATCACATAGCATGCCTTATCTGGATATAGATTTCCATTTTCTATCCCCTCGTTTCCTCTTAGGCTTGGTAGTCGTGGTTGTGTCTTGAGGTTGTGGAGCAGAGGCATCGTGATCCGTCTCTGTGGCTGTTGCCTCTGCTCTCCTTTCCTCTACTCTGTCTTGTCCAGCGAGATGTCATGGACATCGACGTTGTCTTTTTCGAGTTTCAGGAGGGACCTGTATATACGACAGGTCAAAGTGTTAGCAGAGGTAACACAACCAAAGCTTTAGCCAAATTTATAAGCTAATGCTTTTCCCTACCTCCTCGTTCGGGTCAAAATCCTTGTCCAAATCTTTCTCTATTGGCCTCCTTCTGGCTTCACATGGTAAAGGATCCTCGGGACTTACAAATCCCTCTTCTGAGTCCTCATCATCATCATCATCAACTTCTTCGCCTTCAGCAGCCTCTCCTACTCTTCCTTCTGCTCCCCCTTCCTCCTCGTCACACTGCTCCTGAGTAAGCATCACTTCTAGATCCTTTTCTAACTCGTTATCGAACTGCTCCTGAGTAACCTGGTCCTCTAGTGCTTGCTCCTCATAGGTTGGGTGCTCATCATGCTCGGGGCATCGGGCTGCACTGTCTGGTGTCCGCGATATTATTTCATGCATTGTTCTAATAGAAGCAAGAAAGTGTGCTTTAGGTACGCGAGAAGGTATAAGAAATCAAAAAGGTCTATAAACCAAAGTAGTCCTATAAAACAACAATATATCAAAAAACGAGTAGTAGCAGTGGTAGAGGCCTCAGAAACATGTCAATCATCATCTGATCTTGAACTTGGAGCATCAAGGCATCATAACAGAGAAGAGAGGAGAAGGTAATGTAGAGGCGGCTGCTAATGATGCCAAATTCCTCACAAGTTCTTGATCATCAACTCATATTCCATATAATGTATGGACTTGGACAATTTCATCATCGGCAAAACAAAGAAGAGGAGAGGAGAGGGGAGATTTGGCAAAAAAACCAACAGTTACTTAGCAAACATAGAGCAGCAGCTGATGGCAAAAGATAGGACAACAAGTCCTGGGCGAGTCCTGGGAGATTTGACAAAAAAAAGCAACAGCAGCCAACAGTTAGTAGCTAGAAAGTAGCAAGTAGTAGTAGTAAGTAGAAAGTAGTAGAGTAGAGTAAGTGTAGCAGTAGAGTGATAGTAGTAGAGTAAGAGCAGCAGCCACATAGGAGTAGCAAGTAGTAAGAGGAGTAGTAGGAGTAGTAAGAGTAGGAGTAGTAAGAGGAGGAGTAGGATGAGGAGGAGGAGTAGTAGGAGTAGTGGTAGGAGTAGTAGTAGTAGTAGTAGCAGCAGCAGCAGCAGCAGCCACTACACACCAGCAGTATATAATAAAAAAACAGAGAAGGAGTGGTAGTAGTAGAGTAAGAGCAGTAGCCACTTAGGAGTAGCAAGTAGTAGTAGTAAGTAGAAAGTAGTAGAGTAGAGTAAGTGTAGCAGTAGAGTGATAGTAGTAGAGTAAGAGCAGCAGCCACTTAGGAGTAGTAGTAGGAGTAGTGGTAGTAGTAGCAGCAGCCACTGAAAGAAGAGCAGCAGTAGGAGTAGCAAGTAGAGGGAGGAGGAGTAGTAGGAGTAGTAAGAGGAGGAGTAGTAGGAGGAGTAGGAGGAGTAGTAGTAGGAGGAGTAGTGGTAGGAGGAGGAGGAGTAGTAGTAGTAGCAGCAGCAGCAGCCACTACACACCAGCAGTATATAAGCAAAAAAACAGAGAAGGATTAGTAGTAGGAGCAGGAGGAGTACTAGTAGGAGTAGTGGTAGGAGTAGTAGTAGTAGTAGTAGTAGCAACAGCCACTACACACCAGCATTATATAAGCAAAAAAACAGAGAAGGAGTAGGAGGAGGAGGAGGAGTAGTAGGAGTAGTGGTAGGAGGAGGAGTAGTCTAAGAAAATATCACCGATATAGTTAACAGTAGAAACCGGCCAATGTGAAAACATAGGAAATCACTTACTGCTATAAGCAAAAGGCAGAAATTAGTAGTAGTAGGACAGTAGCAGAAGTAGTAGTAGGAGCAGTAGTGAAAACATAGGAAATCACTTATTCCTATAGGCCGAATTTGATCATTAGCTCATTTCAGATAATATATGGAGATGACAATTTCATCATAGGCAAAAAGAAGAGGGGAGGAGAGAAGAGGAGAGGAGAGGAGGCAAAAAAAGCAGTTGTTGCTTGCCAAAACAAATAGAGCAGCACCAGCTTGCCAAAACAAATAGAGCAGCTGTTGCTGCCAAACATAGAGGAGAGGATAAGAAACAGAGTGGAGGCGATAGGATCATGTCAGCCATACAGTAGCCGATAGGAGCCATGCAGGAAGCCGATAGGCAAGTACTATCGGTAAGCCTGTAGGAAGCAAAAACAAATTGGCCTGTAGGAAGCCGACAAGTGTTAGTAGCCGATAGAAGCCATGCTGGAGGACAATAGGCAAGCAAAATTGTTGGAAAATTTGCTAAATGCCATCACACGGAGTCCTTTTGTTGGATACAGTTGCAAATGTGAATGGCTAGGAACATTGGAATAGATGAAGTATGAATATCTATGTTGGTTAAAAGGTTTCCATCTTGGTCCATTTACTGCGCTTTTTTCTAAGAATTAACACAATGGAATTTTCTAATAATTACCATGTTCTTTATATAATCAGGATATCAAATTTAATATATATTTTGAGGCATCTGGTGTGACCTATGGAGAAAAAGAGAGAGATCTTCTACTTCTACAATACAACAGTAAGCTGGTAGATTGTTAACCCAATACCAAGCTGTAAATTTCACAAAAGAAAGATTGTTAACTGAATACCAGAAATTAACAACAGGGGATCAAATCATAACACAAACACCTACTGTTGATCTACCTTTTTCATATGATTACCTGCTAGTTTATCAGGGGCTACCAGTAAAACTGAAATGGATGGCTTACTGAATAAAAGCATTGGTTGTCAATAATCTGCTAAGGGAAATTTCAGAATTGAAAGTTTGAATTATCTTTTTTTTGCTAATGCACGAATGTTACAGTTGTCTGCCGTTCAAAGCAAGCACTCTGTCATGCATGGCAATAATGTCAGCATGAACTCAGATGCTTTAATCAGTATACTCAGGATCAATATATTGACTCATTAGTTCAATCTACTAAACCTTGAGCATATAAGTACAACACTATAGGCATATGCAAGTTTTTTTGTGTTTATTTTGCTTGAAGGTGATCTGTGTTTGCCAACAAGCAATGCTTAATTGAAATAAATATCCTCACAGTATTTTATGCTCTATTATCCAGATTAACTAAAACTGACACCAAGTGGGAGAGAACAACATGTGTTAACTATAAGACAGCAACCAAAAAAACAAAACATGCCGAAAATTTGTAGCGGAGGCATACCTGGAGCAGAGAGCAGGGACTGAGATAGGACGCGGTCGCTGGAGGAGTTCGCGCCACCGGGAAGTCACAGGGGCCGGGCGAGTCCGCGCCGCCAGGGGAAGTCGCACCAAAGACAGTAGGAGGGGATGGTGCCAGCCCGTCTTCCTCAGCGCCGGGAAGGGGAAGCGGGAAGGGAAGGAGGCGGCAGACCTTCACTGCCACTGAACCAGCGGCGCGCTTGCACGAGCGTCTATGCGTGAACTGGCGCCCCGAGCGAGCAGGGGACGGGGACAGACCTGGCGGTGCGCGCTGCAAAATCCCTACCGGTGAGTGCGCTGGGAAAATGTAGCACGCAGGAGGGCGGAGGGGGCGAGCAGGAGAAGGTGCAAACCCTAGCCATTGCGTGGCGGCCACTGGGAAGGCGGCGTTTGGGGAGGAGCGTGGTGGACGGAGGGAGGCTGTCACAGGGACGGGCGGAGGTGAGGTGAGAGGCGGCGTGAAGAGAGCGGTGGCTAGGGCACGGAGACGGTGGTGGCGGGGGAAAAGTTGGGCAGCCTGACGGCGTCGGGAGGAAGAAGAGAACGCCCAACAAGAGGGGATCTGGCGCCGTGGTCATATACCTGTAGCGATTTGTAAGGCGGTTCTGATCCAATCACCCCTAAAAATGTATTTGTAGGGGCGGTTCTGATCCAGCCGCCCTACAAATGCCTTTGTGAGGTTTCTGATCTAGCCACCCCTATAAATATTTTTTGTATTTTATTAAATATTAATTATGTATATGCACAAATAAAAACAATTTTGTATATTTAATTCTATATACATATTTTTTATATCACAAAAACACAAAGTAAATGTATATAACATTTTGTATTATTCTATATGTGCACAAATATATATAAAAACAATTGTAGTCATAAAAGTTGTAAACATAACTCAATCTTGTCATGTGATTACAATTTGAATTATAAAAAATTGAATTTTAAAACTTCGACTACAATTTTAGGACATTAAATGACCTAAAATGAAAATGTTGTAAACATAAAAGTTGTATAACTCATCAACATGTACAACTTTTATTTTGGTCATCTTATCATGTGACTTTGTTTCAACAATTCAAAATTTAAAATTCAAACAATTTCAACTTGAAATAATATTTTGAAAGAGTAAATGATTTTAGCTAAAAAACTCATGAATACCAAAGTTGTAGAACTCATCAATATGTACAACTTTTATTTTGATCATCTTTTCATTTGACCAAATTTGAATAGTTGAAATTTTGAATTTCAATAAATGGCAACTTCAAACAAGATTTTGAAACATTAAATGATTTCAACAATAAAAGTCGTGAACTTAAAAGTTGTTGAACTCATCACTATCTACAACTTTTATTTTGGTCACGTCTTCATGTGCCAAAGTATTAGTAAACATTGTTCACAAATTCACATATGGCTCATAGTTTTATGAACTATACGAGAGACATGTTGATTTATGAACAATGTTTACTATCACTTTGTCAGATGAAGAAATGACCAAAATAAAAAGTTGTATATCTTGATGAGTTATACAACTTTGGTATTCATCACTTTTCAGCTGAAATCATTTAATGGTTGAAAATCTTGTTAGAACTTGTAATTTTTTTAAATTTGAAAATTTGAGTCGCTCAAACTTTGTCAAATGTAAAGAATGACCAAATCAACACAGTAACTTGATCGGGCATGATTTTACAAAATTGTAGGAAGAAAAATTATCACATTTGGAGTTAGTATGAGGGAGAAAGACTTGTTACAAATTTTACATAGAGATTAAAAAGAAAAATCGCAACTGTTCATGATGAACAAGTGTGATTTCTCATTTTAATCCATGGCTGAAACATGTAACTAGTTTTTCTTCCTCATACTAACTCCAAATGTGATGGATTTTTTTCTAAAATTTTCTAAAATCATGGTCTATCATTTTAGTCTAGTCTATATCTTTGTCACTAATTTGTAACAATTCAAATTTTGAATTTCAGAAAATGACAGATTCAAACCTGATTTTCAACCACTAAATGATTTCAGCTGTAAAGGTGATGAATATAAAAGTTCTTGAACACATCACTATCTACAACTTTTATTTTGGTCATCTTTTTATTTGACAAAATTTGAACCATTCAAATTTTGAATTTTAGAAAATGACAACTTCAAACCTAATTTTCAACCACTAAATGATTTCAGCTGTAAAGGTGATGAATATAAAAGTTGTATAACTCGTCAAGATCTCCTACTTTTATTTTGACCATTTCTTCATTTCATAAAGTGTTAAGTGATTTCATAAAGTTTTAGTAGTAATAGAGTGGATGTTGAAATAGATTCATCTGGATGTTGCAAAGGGTAGTCTCACACGCATGCATAAATGTAGTCTCACACACATACAAAAATATATAGTCTTACATGCATACATAAATATATAGTCTCACACGCATGCATAAATGAAGTCTTACAAACACACACTTACACAAACACTCTACGTTCAACAACTAGCTAGCCCGCTGTAACGACTTTCCCCTTGACATTTTTTCGTTTCCATGGCAATATGTCTTTGGGTAGGTTCTCTTCCACAACACTGATCTTCTTAGGAAAGTCTGTGAATAGCGGCATCTCATCGTAGTTATTGTAAGCTTCAACATTGTCCACGCCATCAACTCCGATAATGTGATGTTTCTCGGAGGCAACCACGTGCTTTGTATTCTTCTTCGGGGGGAGGTTACTTTGTGGGTCAGACATATAGAAAACTTGTGCGACACGTGAAGCGAGCACCCAAGGGTCATCTTGGTAGCCTAGATTCTCGAGGTCTAGGACTCTCAATCCGATCTCGTTCAGTTGGTGTTGTTTGATCTATCGGCATCGAAACAGGGCCACCGTTATATCCCTTCCATAGTCAAGTTCCCATATCTCTTCAATGATGCCAAAGTATTAGATCTTTCGCTCCAATCCATCGAGAGCCTCTATTCGAACGCCGCTGTTTTGGCTCACATATTTACTATCCTTTGCGTGGGTATAGTATGTATACCCATTGATGTCATAAGCATTCCAAGATGTCACTTGTCTCGATGGCCCCTCCGCCAACCCACTAATGGTAATAGAATCTATGGTTTCTCTAGGTGGTATGTTTTGGTCCTTCAACTATGTAGTTAGTCGTTGCTTGTGCTGTTTCATGACTCAATCATCCGAACGACTATTTCTCTCCGCCATAATGATAGCCAAGTGTTCATCAATGTACGGTTGCATCAGTTGTGTACTCTATAAGATACTATAATGCACCCGACTCATCTCTTTGTAATCATGGTCGATGAACACTTTTCTACCACTAGTGCCCTTCCTAGCCAGCCTACCCTTGTGACAAGAATCGGGTTTACCAATCCCTTTCTATACTTTTAGGTACTCTTGACAGCACTCGACGACTTCTTTAGTACTGTAACCCTCTATCATGGAGCCCTCTGGGTATGCTCGATTATGCACGTATCGACTTAGAACCGACATGAACCGCTCGTAGGACCACATTTCATGCAAGTAGCAAGGGCCCAACGCCTGTATCTGATGAACCATGTGAATCATGAGATGTGGCATTATATCAAAAAAAAGCAGGAGGTAAACACATCTCTAGATGGTTTTGTGTCTCCACCACAAATTCATGTAGGTCACTCAGTTCTTGCTTGCCAATCGTCTTCTGTTTGATCTTTGAAAAGAAGTAGCACATGCGGGTGATGGCCATTTTCAAGAACTCTGGCTTTATAGCCCTAATTGCAATAGGTAGAAACAATGTCAGCATCACATGACAATCGTGAGCCTTACAGTGTGTTATTGACAAGTCCTTCATCGACACTAGCTTCTTCACATTCGCTGAAAACCTAGTCGGGACTTTTACCCCCCTCAGGAAAGTGCATATAGCTCTCTTCTCGTCTGGTGTTAGGTTGAAGCACGCCGCGGGCAGAGTGTATTTTCCATTAGCCTCAGGTACCGGGTGAAGCTGTGGCATCACATTTAGCTGCACCATGTCTTTCCGTGCTTTCAGACTATCCTTTGACTTGCCTGTGTCCAGCAAGGCAGCAATGAGACTCTCAAAGACATTCTTCTGCACGTGCATAGCATCAATGGCATGGGGGACCTCTAAGTCTGGCCAATAAGGCAGATACTGAAAGAAGATTGATTGTTTCTTGAAAGGTACGCCTTCGACAGGAGGTGTGCTTCTATCTCTGTTCGTCCCATCCAAATTCTTCTTTCTATAGACGACGTGTATGTTTTTCACCATTCTATACACGTGTTCTCTGTTATGACGTCTCTCCGGAGGGGGTTCAATCTCCGGGGTGTTGTCATAAAATCTAAAGAACAATTTGCTATGGTACTTGTGACTTGTCTTTAAGAAGCGTCGGTTTCTTAGGTAAACTATCTTCTTGGATGCATCTAGGTACACCCATGTACTACCATCCAAGCAAACCAAGCATCCCGTCTTCCCTTTGATCTATCCAAACAAAGCAAACAGCGCGGGGTAATCTTTGGTAGTAACAAATATTATTGCTCTACATATGAAGTCCTCCTTTTGGAATGCATCGTACATCAACTCCCCATGCCTCCATAGCCTCTCCATTTCTTGCATCAAAGGCTCGAGGAACACATCTATATCAATGCCTGGTTGTTTAGGGCCAGAAATAAGAATAGTGAGAAGGTACTTTCTCTTCTGACACAACCACGTTGGGATGTTGTACATGGTCAAGATCATCGGCCAAGTGTTGTGGTCGCTCATCCTCTCATTGAAGGGATTCATTCCATCGGTGCTCAAGCCAAACCGTACATTCCATGGGTCATCGCTGAATTCTTTGTGCTTCTCATTGAACCTT